>CM074180.1:42657930-43400464 GCA_037179385.1 Holothuria scabra
AATGATGGTTTTGATGGTTTTGTATAATTACCTGCAAAAAGTCTTGAGAGTTCACAACACTGTAAACTAAGGACCCTCTCCCCATCCTTTCCAGCTGAAAGGTTTAATAATGCTTTTAAGACTTTGATGAGGGTTAGATTTCAGTGCAGAGGTTTGAACCAACCCCATAAATACTGCAGAGTCGAGACATTATTTTGCAATGACACTTTGTAACACTTATATATATGGGAGGACTTTTGAACAGCTTCTCATAACACTAATATATATGGGAGAATTTCGTAAGTTTTCCCCCGCTGCAGATACCACCCTGCTACCAAAATATGCTGCTGCATGCTTTATATCATGTTCTAGAACAAATAAAATATTGGTAGGAAAGCTTAATTTCCCACTAGGCTAGCCTAAGGATATTACACAGAAACATACATGTGTAGAACAGGTTCAAAATGTACATATATGCTATACATTAGGCAATGGCAAAAGTGCCAAGACATTAGACATGATGAAGAAAATTACATCGCAGGGAAAAACTTTACACCTAAAGCTCACAAAAGTACTGCAGATTGTTGTATAAGGGTTTTTTACCAATGCCTTTTAAATATTTTTGATGTTCTTGGCCAAGTGGATTTTGTTGATCCTCTTCAGTACTCGATTCTGCTTTGTGAAAGATGTAGCATCGGCTAGGCCTAACTTAGGCCTACGTTAAGCCTAGGCAGAAAGTACTAGCCCACTTGCTCATTCGAACCATACAATTTTGGCCTAAACTTTTCAGTTTAGGGAGTTAGATTTAGGGAGCTGAGATTTCAACAAAGATCCTTAACATGTGGAAAGAGCAATTTTTGGAGGATATTTGTAATTGCGGAATTGAGGGTGAAAATGGTAATTATTCCGCCTAAATCAAGATACTTGGCATCTCTGTAGGGACCATCTCCTAACTTTAACCCATTCACATTCCAAATATGGAATCTATCCAAGTTCCCTACCTTGTGATATTGTTGTCCCCCCGGTGACCCCAGATGACCTTGACCTTTACCAAGACCAATAGAGACCATCCTCTGACTATAATGCATCCACAAACCAAACATAAAATCTATTCAAGTTTCCTCCCTTGAGATATTGTGTTGACAAGATTTTCAGACTTTGACCCCCAGTGACCCCAGATGACCTATGACTGCCACCAAAAACAATATGAACCATCTTCTGACAATAACACATCCACATATCAAATATGAAATCTATCCAAGTTCCCTATCTTGAAATATCATGCTGACAAGATTTTCACACTTTGACCCCTGGTGACCCCAGATGACCTTTGACCTCTACCGAAAAAAAAAGGTACCATCTTCTGACCATAACACATCCACATACCAAATATGAAATCTATCCAAGTTTCCTATCTTGAAATATCGTGCTAATAAGATTTTCACACTTTGACCCCTGCTGACCCCAGATGACCTTTGACCTCCACCAAAAACAATAGGCACCATCTTCTGACCAAAACGCATCCACAAACTACATATGAAATCTATCCAAGTTTCCTCCCTTCAGATATTGTATTGACAAGATTTTCAGACTTTGACCCCCGGAGACCCCAGATGACCTTTGACCTCCACCGAAAACAATATGAACTATCTTCTGACCATAACACATCCACATACCAAATATGAAATCTATCCAAGTTCCCTATCTTGAAATATTGTGCTAATAAGATTTTCAGACTTTGACCCCTGGTGACCCCAGATGACCTTTGACCTCCACCAAAAACAATAGGGACCATCTTTTGACCAAAACGCATCCACATACTACATATGAAATCTATCCAAGTTTCCTATCTTGAAATATCGTGCTAATAAGATTTTCACACTTTGACCCCTGCTGACCCCAGATGACCTTTGACCTCCACCAAAAACAATAGAGACCATCTTCTGACCAAAACGCATCCACAAACTACATATGAAATCTATCCAAGTTTCCTCCCTTCAGATATTGTATTGACAAGATTTTCAGACTTTGACCCCCGGAGACCCCAGATGACCTTTGACCTCCACCGAAAACAATATGAACTATCTTCTGACCATAACACATCCACATACCAAATATGAAATCTATCCAAGTTCCCTATCTTGAAATATTGTGCTAATAAGATTTTCAGACTTTGACCCCTGGTGACCCCAGATGACCTTTGACCTCCACCAAAAACAATAGGGACCATCTTTTGACCAAAACGCATCCACATACTACATATGAAATCTATCCAAGTTTCCTATCTTGAGATATTGTGCTAATAAGATTTTCACACTTTGACGCCTGCTGACCCCAGATGACCTTTGACCTCCATCAAAAACAATAGGGACCATCTTCTGACCAAAACGCATCCACAAACTACATATGAAATCTATCCAAGTTTCCTCCCTTCAGATATTGTGTTGACAAGATTTTCAGACTTTGACCCCCAGTGACCCCAGATGACCTATGACTGCCACCAAAAACAATATGAACCATCTTCTGACAATAACACATCCACATATCAAATATGAAATCTATCCAAGTTCCCTATCTTGAAATATCATGCTGACAAGATTTTCACACTTTGACCCCTGGTGACCCCAGATGACCTTTGACCTCTACCGAAAAAAAAAGGTACCATCTTCTGACCATAACACATCCACATACCAAATATGAAATCTTTCCAAGTTCCCTATCTTGAAATATTGTGCTAATACGATTTTCAGACTTTGACCCCTGGTGACCCCAGATGACCTTTGATCTCCACCAAAAACAATAGGGACCATCTTTTGACCAAAACGCATCCACATACTACATATGAAATCTATCCAAGTTTCCTATCTTGAAATATTGTGCTAATAAGATTTTCACACTTTGACCCCTGCTGACCCCAGATGACCTTTGACCTCAACCAAAAACAATAGGGACCATCTTCTGACCAAAACGCATCCACAAACTACATATGAAATCTATCCAAGTTCCGTATCTTGAAATATTGTATTGACAAGATTTTCAGACTTTGACCCCTGGTGACCTCAGATGACCTTTGACCTCCACCGAAAATAATATGTACTATCTTCTGACCATAACACATCCACATACCAAATATGAAATCTATCCAAGTTCCCTATCTTGAAATATTGTGCTAATAAGATTTTCAGACTTTGACCCCTGGTGACCCCAGATGACCTTTGACCTCCACCAAAAACAATAGGCACCATCTTCTGACCAAAACGCATCCACAAACTACATATGAAATCTATCCAAGTTTCCTCCCTTCAGATATTGTATTGACAAGATTTTCAGACTTTGACCCCCGGAGACCCCAGATGACCTTTGACCTCCACCGAAAACAATATGAACTATCTTCTGACCATAACACATCCACATACCAAATATGAAATCTATCCAAGTTCCCTATCTTGAAATATTGTGCTAATAAGATTTTCAGACTTTGACCCCTGGTGACCCCAGATGACCTTTGACCTCCACCAAAAACAATAGGGACCATCTTTTGACCAAAACGCATCCACATACTACATATGAAATCTATCCAAGTTTCCTATCTTGAAATATCGTGCTAATAAGATTTTCACACTTTGACCCCTGCTGACCCCAGATGACCTTTGACCTCCACCAAAAACAATAGGGACCATCTTCTGACCAAAACGCATCCACAAACTACATATGAAATCTATCCAAGTTTCCTCCCTTCAGATATTGTATTGACATGATTTTCAGACTTTGACCCCCGGAGACCCCAGATGACCTTTGACCTCCACCGAAAACAATATGAACTATTTTCTGACCATAACACATCCACATACCAAATATGAAATCTATCCAAGTTCCCTATCTTGAAATATTGTGCTAATAAGATTTTCAGACTTTGACCCCTGGTGACCCCAGATGACCTTTGACCTCCACCAAAAACAATAGGGACCATCTTTTGACCAAAACGCATCCACATACTACATATGAAATCTATCCAAGTTTCCTATCTTGAGATATTGTGCTAATAAGATTTTCACACTTTGACGCCTGCTGACCCCAGATGACCTTTGACCTCCATCAAAAACAATAGGGACCATCTTCTGACCAAAACGCATCCACAAACTACATATGAAATCTATCCAAGTTTCCTCCCTTCAGATATTGTGTTGACAAGATTTTCAGACTTTGACCCCCAGTGACCCCAGATGACCTATGACTGCCACCAAAAACAATATGAACCATCTTCTGACAATAACACATCCACATATCAAATATGAAATCTATCCAAGTTCCCTATCTTGAAATATCATGCTGACAAGATTTTCACACTTTGACCCCTGGTGACCCCAGATGACCTTTGACCTCTACCGAAAAAAAAGGTACCATCTTCTGACCATAACACATCCACATACCAAATATGAAATCTTTCCAAGTTCCCTATCTTGAAATATTGTGCTAATACGATTTTCAGACTTTGACCCCTGGTGACCCCAGATGACCTTTGATCTCCACCAAAAACAATAGGGACCATCTTTTGACCAAAACGCATCCACATACTACATATGAAATCTATCCAAGTTTCCTATCTTGAAATATTGTGCTAATAAGATTTTCACACTTTGACCCCTGCTGACCCCAGATGACCTTTGACCTCAACCAAAAACAATAGGGACCATCTTCTGACCAAAACGCATCCACAAACTACATATGAAATCTATCCAAGTTCCCTATCTTGAAATATTGTATTGACAAGATTTTCAGACTTTGACCCCTGGTGACCTCAGATGACCTTTGACCTCCACCGAAAATAATATGAACTATCTTCTGACCATAACACATCCACATACCAAATATGAAATCTATCCAAGTTCCCTATCTTGAAATATTGTGCTAATAAGATTTTCAGACTTTGACCCCTGGTGACCCCAGATGACCTTTGACCTCCACCAAAAACAATTGGGACCATCTTCTGACCAAAACGCATCCACATACTAAATATGAAATCTATCCAAGTTTCCTAACTTGAGATATTGTGTTGACAAGATTTTCAGACTTTGACCCCCGGTCACCCAAGATGACCTTTGACCTCCACCGAAAACAATATGAACCATCTTCTGACCATAACACATCCACATACCAAATATGAAATCTATCCAAGTTCCCTATCTTGAAATATCGTGCTAATAAGATTTTCAGACTTTGACCCCTGGTGACCCCAGATGACCTTTGACCTCCACCAAAAACATTAGGGACCATATTCTGACCATAATGCATCCACATACCAAATATGAAACCTATCCAAGTTTCCTATCTTGAGATATTGTGCTAACAAGATTTTCAGAATTTGACCCCCGGTGACCCCAGATGACCTTTGACCTCCGTCAAAAACGATAGGGACCATCTTCTGACCATAACACATCCACATACCAAATATGAAATCTATCCATGTTCCCTATCTTGAGATATTGTGCTAACAAGATTTTCAGAAGTTGACCCCGGTGACCCCAGATGACCTTTGACCTCCACCAAAAACAATATGAACCATCTTCTGACCATAACACATCCACATACCAAATATGAAATCTATCCAAGTTCCCTATCTTGAAATATTGTGCTAATAAGATTTTCAGACTTTGACCCCTGGTGACCCCAGATGACCTTTGACCTCCATCAAAAACAATAGGGACCATCTTTTGACCAAAATGCATCCACATACTAAATATGAAATCTATCCAAGTTTCCTATCTTGAGATATTGTGCTAACAAAGTTTTCAGAAAATGACCCCTGCTGACCCCAGATGACCTTTAACCTCCACCAAAAACAATAGGGACCATCTTTTGACCAAAACGCATCCACATACCAAATATGAAATCTATCCAAGTTCCCTATCTTGAAATATCGTGCTAATAAGATTTTCAGACTTTGACCCCTGGTGACCCCAGATGACCTTTGACCTCCACCAAAAACATTAGGGACCATATTCTGACCATAATGCATCCACATACCAAATATGAAACCTATCCAAGTTTCCTATCTTGAGATATTGTGCTAACAAGATTTTCAGAATTTGACCCCTGGTGACCCCAGATGACCTTTGACCTCCGTCAAAACCAATATGAACCATCTTTTGACCAAAACGCATCCACATACTAAATATGAAATCTATCCAAGTTTCCTAACTTGAGATATTGTGTTGACAAGATTTTCAGACTGTGACCCCTGGTGACCCCAGATGACCTTTGACCTCCACCGAAAACAATATGAACCATCTTCTGACCATAACACATCTACATACCAAATATGAAATCTATTCAAGTTCCCTATCTTGAAATATCGTGCTAATAAGATTTTCAGACTTTGACCCCTGGTGACCCCAGATGACCTTTGACCTCCACCAAAAACATTAGGGACCATATTCTGACCATAATGCCTCCACATACCAAATATGAAACCTATCCAAGTTTCCTATCTTGAGATATTGTGCTAACAAGATTTTCAGAATTTGACCCCCGGTGACCCCAGATGACCTTTGACCTCCGTCAAAAACAATAGGGACCATCTTTTGACCAAAACGCATCCACATACTAAATATGAAATGTATCCAAGTTTCCTATCTTGAGATATTGTGTTGATTAGATTTTCAGACTTTGACCCCCAATGACCCCAGATGACCTTTGACCTCCACCGAAAACAATATGAACCATCTTCTGACCTTAACACATCCACATACCAAATATGTAATCTATCCAAGTTCCCTATCTTGAAATATCGTGCTAATAAGATTTTCAAACTTTAACCCCTGGTGACCCCAGATGACCTTTGACCTCCACCAAAAACAATATGAACTATCTTTTGACCAAAACGCATCCACATACTAAATATGAAATCTTTCCAAGTTTCCTAACTTGAGATATTGTGTTGACAAGATTTTCAGACTTTGACCCCCAATGACCCCAGATGACCTTTGACCTCCACCAAAAACAATATGAACCATCTTCTGACCATAACACATCCACATACCAAATATGAAATCTATCCAAGTTCCCTATCTTGAAATATTGTGCTAATAAGATTTTCAGACTTTGACCCTTGGTGACTCCAGATGACCTTTGACCTCCACCAAAAACAATAGGGACCATCTTCTGACCATAACGCTTCCGCATACCAAATATGAAATCGATCCAAGTTTCCTATCTTGAGATATCGTGCTAACGAGATTTTCAGACTTTGACCCCCGGTGACCCCAGATGACGTTTGACCTCCGTCAAAAACAATAGGGACCATCTTCTGACCATAACGCATCCACATACCAAATATGAAATCTATACAAGTTTCCTATCTTGAGATATCGTGCTAACAAAGTTTTTAGAAATTGACCCCTGCTGACCCCAGATGACCTTCGACCTGCACCAAAAACAATAGGGTTCTTCCTCTCAATATGGGGCATCCATGTATCAAGTTTGAAAATTGTCAGACATTTTTATCTTGAGATATCGTGCTAACAAGCAAAGTGTCACAAACACACACACACACACCTACACACATACACACATACACACACACACATACACACACACACACACATACACACATACATACACACGCCATCATGATTGCATAGGTTTCTCTTATCATCGAAACCAAAAATGAGTAGTCCACCATTTTGTATAAACTGAAATATTGAGTAATAATCACAACAAATGTAATTTTTTCAAATGTTTGGATGAGTTTCCAATTTCCCCTGTACAAACTGATTAAAAGCAAACATCATAGAAAAATAATATGCATGAAACAAAATTTCAAAAATAATTATAAGTTTCCCACATTTTTTGAATTTCCTGCACTTTTCTCATAACTCATATTTTGCATCACGTTCCTGATTTTGATAAAATGGTCACAAATAAGTCAAGGATAGCTGTGGTTTTCTATCCCTTTCCTTCCATGAAACCCTCCATGAAAGTAGAGTACTGAAACCTATATTAAACCAAAGGTGAATAAATTAAAGGCTATATCTCTGAAAGGTAAGAAAAGGAATTAAAACAAAAATATCTTAGGAAGGAAAACTGCATTTTCATAATTTTTCTGCTTGTTGAGAAAAATGTGAATATCATTTGCATGAGAACACACAGCATTTCCTCATGTTTCTATTATCAGTCTATTAAGAAATTTCAAACTCATTTTGAGTCTTTCAGCCATGGTGTTTCTACTGTAGATAGGGTGTTCCTTTGTCATACATGTATACAAGGAATGCCTATCTGTACAGATTTTTGTATGGGGGAAGTCTCCTCCCTTGTGACCTCATTTGAGAGAAGTTTGCAATGTGAGAAAAGTAACAAAATAGTAAAGACTACACTCCACTACTCTGAAGATAAATATACAAATCTTATATATCGAGTTAATGTTCCGTATAGTATGCTAAAGGCTTCTGTTTCTCATACAAATGGCCCAGGCCTCCAATCCCATGTCGAATTATAAAAGAATTTAAACATGGAACCAATGTTGTGCATGTTATGCTCCAAATAACCAATGGAGTAAGCAAAGCAATCAAATACATTCAAACAGTCCATCTCCCATATTTATAGGACATTTCTGAGCTGGGATACAAAATGTCCAAGTTTCGGCCTATGCATCAGCTCGATTCAAAGGGCAAGCCAAACTTATTTTGAAGCAACAGCTTAATCCCACATTTTGTGTTTTTTTTATTTTTATTTCTCTTCAAGGTATCTTTCATAATATTTTAGGACTTCAATATTGCATATCAAAATAATCCAAGCAGTACAGTACTTTTTTCAAAATTTCACATTTGAGGGCAAAAAATATTGTAACATGACTGAAGAGCCAATCATGACACAGAACAGTCTACTACACTACTTCAAGTTGGGGTGACTGCTCGTGACCTCTAAAATGGGAGATTGCAAACTAATTTGTGATGGCTTTGTTAAACTCATCAAACTAGAATCTTTTTATTTCTGTGTTAGACTTTTTAAAGCTACTACACCTTGTGCCAAAATGTGATCTCAACATTAGTGAATGAGATGTCTTGACTAAACATGCCCCCTCTGCACAACATGCTTGGCGAGAAATCAGAATGTGTTCAAGCTTCTAACTTCATTTTAAGCATGTTTTAATTTTTAAAGGGAAACAACAAAACTAGTATAATGGGTTGTACAACACGAATGTCACAAATTACTGCACAGTTTACTATTTTGATTCTGAGTAAATAAATTTCAACAATATCTTAGCAATTGAAAAACTATGACAATGGAAGTTGGTTGAATGAGATTCAATTTGGTTTACACCTCTAAAATATATGTTTTTAAAATTTTTGACTTTAGGTACACTTAACACCAGATTATATGATGAGGTGTGAAACACTTATCTAACAAACTAGCTAAAGGGATGACAACCCGTGTGACTACCACACACCTCTACATTCTTATTATGCATCGTTGACCTTGGACGTTTTGTTGTTTGTCTTTTTTTTAACAACACGCTTTCTTCTTTGCAGAAAAAAGGCAAGTAACTGCTGAAACCAGATGCCAGCTATTCATTATTCACATTGACACATTTGTGATTAGCTATCTAAATATGCTGGGTTCCAATTCAATGTAAACTTAACTGGGACAGAAAAAAAACTGATCTTTGAAAAGGACATGTCATTGTGACCTTGAACAGTGTAAACATGTTACCTTGGCAACCAAAGGTACTACCTTGAAGATCAAAGAAGATATGAAAATGCATTCCTGTTTACTCTAAACAAAGGGGCTCACCACTCTGATATTGTACTGCTTAAAAGCAAAATGCAGTTCCCCAAATTATATTTATATACCCTGGTATCCTAATTCATGAATGGTCTCTTTCAATCATTTAGCATTTTTTAATTAATTTCTTTGTTAACTCCTTGTAGAATTGCCTACTTTAGTTTACCTAAATATTTTAATTTTCAGAAAGCTGTTAACAGATACACATTTATGGAAAATGTTCAAATTTAACTGACAAAAGAGAATAAAATTGGATTAAATGATTATTACCCTCTATCTCATAAACCCTTTCTTTCCCTTTATATCAATCTTTGGCTCTTGGCCAACTGGCTAAATATAGCTATTTGGACTATACTAACTACAAGATGGTGGGTGGTCCAACAGTGTTACAAAAGAGAAAAAGGTTTCAGATACCATTTAATTATGGCTAACACCTACCAGTCCTTATTGAATCTCAGGTGAGTGGGAAGTTTCTTGTTCAAAGCCACAGGCTTGATAGGGATACATGAAAGAAATTAAGGGGGTGGGTTTTTACAACTGCTGAAGTTAATAATTATTTGGGAATGAAAAGACACAAGAAACAACTCCAATATACTAGCAACTGTCAAAATTTGCTGATAACTAGGGTAACTAGGCATCCTGATGAAAAGCTTTGAAAGGACAAAGAAAAAAAAAGGGGTGAAAAAATCCAGGCGAAATAAAACAACGTAAGGGATCTCGCTGTTGTTTCAAAATAAGTTGAGGTTGACTATTTTTGGTCCTTTAAGCTGCAATTTTAGGTTTTCCCTTGAAACAAGGCAGTTTGCCAAGACAGGTGTGAGAAATGGGGACTCTACTGTGTCATTGGTGTGAGGCAGTTTTTTATGGAAATGTAATATTATATTTCATACATCTTTTCATTCCTTGATACTCATGACTGAGTTGAGATGTGGTGAAGGAGGGTTTGGAAGATTATAAGATTTTCTGAGACACATTTGCAACATTTCTTACACCAATGATTTATGATAATTCTTTCATTTTAAGAAAAAAATATGATGCAAAGGTGGGAACCAGGAACTCAACTGTTCCAACTCAATTTTTCATGCAACATTTATAAGTTAAAAGAAAGTATAAAGAGAAACCAACAATATAACAACTTAAAAATTTAGAAAAATTATCATAGGTTTTCCAAATTTGGACTGAGTGGATACCAAAGGCAAAACTAAAATGTACCAAAACTAAAATGCTCCCCATTGAAAGAAACATTTTCCATAGAAAAGAGACAGTTTTAATCCATAAGCTGCTTGACTAGGGCAACTCTTACCACAAGGGTCAGTGAGAAACTTGAAATATGTTTCTACTGAGTTTTATACATTTTAATGCACTTGCACAATTTTGTTATTGTAAACATTTAAGAGTAACTTAAGTAAGAATTCCAAAGATTCCAGTATGGACTGACTTTAGTTCACTCATTCATTTCTAATACACATCTACAAGTATTGTTGTTCAATTGCCCACTTCTCTCCAATCTACTCGTATAGTAATTGACTTTGTTTTTGCTGCTGCGTTGTTAGTAGTATGCTTTTGATGGGTGAAGTCGGACCAAAATGAAGAAAAAAAGATGCTAAAGAAATATGGGTTAGGATACAGTTTCATGTCTCAACTTAAAACCTTTTGGTTTAATCTAGCCATGTCCATGCCCAGTAGAAAATTCCTGTTGAGACCTGTTAAAACTCCAACAGGTTTGAACAGGTAATAACAGGTATGAACAGGCAATGTTCCAATTACCAGTTGGAGTGATGAAAGTCAACAGGCGTCAACAGGTAACACAGAAAAAGTCAACAGGTGCCTGTTGGTACCTGTTAAAAACCTGTTGATTTTGTTCCAATTACCTGTTGTACCTCTTAAAACCTGTTCAACAGGTTTCAACTAGAATTTTCTCCTGGGTGGGCTTGATTCCAGTTGCAGGGCACTGGACTGTTATCCCAATTCCATTGCAAATCTCGAGAATCCAGCACGAAGGCAGTAGGTTTCATTTTTGGAGTCTCAGAAGATTGGAAATGAATCACATACTTCCTTCATTTTCTGCTGTGTTACAATCATAACAGCATAAATGGCTGCAGTCAGCGCCACAAAACCAAGCAAGTCCCTCCATGGATGGCCCCCTATGGGCTGGGGGTAGAATATGTCCACGGTATTTCCCACCTGTCGTAAGAGTCGACTAAAAGGAACCCAAACTTAAATTTGAACCATAATTAAAAATAGATTTAAACTTTCAACTTTTTTTAAAATTGACTAACGCTATATTACACATTTGTGTTGGTGTATCTTTGAATCTCATGTAATTAACTAACTTTTGAACTGCAGCTAAGCCAAAGTGTTAACATACATTATTACTAAAGATCAAAACATAGACAAATATAATACATGATATTGAATGCTTTCAAAATATATATTTTATACATACCTTCCAGTTTATAGTCTCCATGCTGTGAGGATCATGTGAAACTGGCCACCCTACTTTGACTTTCTTCAAAGTGTGAAAATCTGCAAAAGGAATAATGAAAGGTTAAAGCTGTGACCATCTTGTTCAGGCAAAGGAAAGTCCCTTAGTTGGTTGTTTCAATCCTTGTGCAGTACATTTCAATCTATTTCAGTCAATTCTGAATGTAAAACCTGGTTTCCTGATCAACCAAACTTAAAACCACAAAAGATCAAAATGCAACCTGTCCTTTCATCCAAAGGAATAACAAACAGCTTCTACCTGCAACCGACCCCGCAGAGTGGACTCTTGTTTCTCAGCTCCTCAGCTACCAAAACCACTGTCTGCCAAAGCGAAGAGGACTGCTTCCAATTATAGATGCAGACTTAGTTACCATCATCAATATGACTTATTCATAAAATCTCTCATAAATGATGCCTTTATTTTTAAGTTAGTTTCTCAAATCCTTTATAGTTGCAAGCTGGAAGTCTAGACTGAAACCTGAGATGTCTGATCACTATTTTGTTTAACCACCTGTGCAAGGGGTACTACCAGGGCATGGGTATATTACAATGCTATACCACCTCTGTGGGTGGCACTGGCTTCTACATAATTTAAACAGGACCAGATGTTGTCTTCTTGTAAATATAAGCTAACATTCAACCAGTGTCAAGGCCACAAATTTCTATGGATACCCAAAAGAATTTTTTCAGTATTCACTTCGGCAGGTGTTAGGGATATGACTGAACAAGTAATACGTCACACAGCTTAGGGCAGGTAACCAGCAACTCTATGATAAAACGATCATCTTGGAAAATTAACTCAGAGGCACCTCCATCCTAGTGGAATCATTTGAATCCATTCATGAAATTATATGCATAACTATAATTCCTTTTCAAAATGCTATATTCCATGACTTTACATGTGACAATTTGAAGTAGCTTTTTAAGAATTTAACAAAGAAAAAAATTGTCAAAGTATTGTTCCTTATATATACTGATTAAAAGTACTTCCTGTTCTTTAATACTGTAACTTATAATGCACTCCCATACTATTGCCTAAAGGATTAAAAAAAAATTGCTCCCACCCTACAAGCAATTTGATATTGCAGGGCCATATCAGTGATGAAAACAATGTAACTGGTCCTTTACAGGAAGTATTAACCAGAGTATGCTAATTGCCACTGCATGTTCAAGTGGTTCAAGCATTTAGCAATGATGTAAGGACAACGAGCCAGGGAGCCACAACTTTAGAAACTCCATTTTTCCTTACTATAAGTACAGAATAAACAATGAACTAAAAATGAATTATATGCAATGAATGAAATTTTCTATTATTATGTTTTACATCACTTGATGTAACCAGACAGCAGGTAAACTGCAGTAAATGCTCTGTACTACATTTCATGGCAGAATCCTACTCCAAAACACTAAGGATGATTTAAAAATTCTTGTACAGACTATTAATTTAAATTTAAAAGCATGGTCTATGAATTTTGTTTTCTGTTTCCTACACTGTTTGTATCTGTTTTGTTTCCTTTCTGGGAGTGAAGCTTGTCTTTAAGACCATAAGGATTTTTATGAATATTTCCTTCATTATTGCAATCTTTTACATGTTTAATCATGCTATTTAATCCTATGTTGTTCATCACCTTTAAATGATTACTGTTGTGGAAAAACAAATGAATGAAATGAATAAAAATCCACATGTATACCTCAACCTCTTGAAAAGCACTGTTCTAACAATTTTTTTTTTTAAATTGAACCTTTTAATCACACAAAATAATCCCCATTTGTCTGTTAGAAATTTTTTTTAAAGGTACAATCATAGTTTGACAGTTAGTAAGTTACATAGAGCTTCAGTCTCTAACAAATTACTTTAAGTCCAGTTGTGGCTCACTGGCTTGTTTTTCCTACTCCATTTCTGATGCTGAGCACCAAGCACAATGGCAGAAGGTTCCTTTTTTGAAGTCTTTGGTATGAGACGCCCAGCCAGGAATCAAACTCCAGACCTCTGGACTGCAAGTTGGATGCTCTGACCACTTGACCATGCAAAGTAAAGTAAATGAAGTTAAAACTTTTTATTCCAGCATTTAAGTTTGTTTTCTTTTTCTAAAATGATTGTTTACCAGAATTTAGAGACATTGAAGAAGTCCTTCATGAGAGAAAACACATCATATTGACACACAATATACAGTATAACTCTGCCCTGATATTATGGGGAAAATTACCATCCAAGTATTTATGCATACCAAGATCAGACAGCCTTGGTCTAAACTGTTGATTCTTGATTATTAAAGAATCAACAGTTTAGACCATGATGATAGATCTGTTATTGTAAAATCTAATGTACACTCTTTGTGAACTTGAAATATTATGACAAAAATTTTTGAGAAATATAATCTAATTACTCCTTTAACTTTTAAAAGTAATACAAAGAAAATGTATCAATATACTCACTTTTTCTGTAGGACTCTTCAAATTCATAAATAAGATCTGACAGAGACTGAAAATTAAAGGAAATATGGAGATGTAACATGGATAAGGATATATTTCATTTAAGTTACAATATTACATTTAAGTTTGAATTTTTGAGAAAGTTTGGTTCAGCAACATAGTTCAAGGGAATAAATATCATTTAAAGACCATCAATGGCCAATTAATACCACCCCTTCCTTGAGGATTATAACTCAAGCTACTTGAAAATGATCACTTTTCCCCTTTTCCAGGCACATCCATATTTCTTCATTTTATATGCTGGATATTTTTTTGAGTAACACTGCTGATCTTAAAAGGCAAGAGCTGTCAATGTTTGAATTAGTACAGTGCAGCTGGTGTATCCTGTTTCAAGAATGGCTGCTGAGAATCATATGACAATTTGTAGCATATACTGTACATGCTCTAGGATCAACGGTGATCTGAAATCAATGGTAATTTAAAGTGATTCATTCATGACACTAGAAACCAATAGCAAGTTTTAGCCATCTTTAGTTGGCCACTCTTAATCCAGAATCTATCAGAGAAGTTCCTGTTCAGGTGTCTTGAGATAAACCTGAAAGGGGTTTGAACCCTTTTAAAGACTGTTTGGTCAATAGAGCAAGTTTGTTTTTAAAAGGGATGAACTGACATGAGGAATCTCTTACCCTATTACATATTTCACCCGAGTCCCCACCAAAAGCGAGGTTTGGTGGGGTAATCAAATTTCTCCCGACTCCCTCCTCAACTCATTCAAGCACACTTCCAGAAATCACAAGCTTGAAAAGAGACAGCTAGTGGAAGATGTAAACAAAGATGGAATGATATATGGCCCAGATGTGCTAATGTTTGCAAGGTGTGAAAGGCAAGCAGTAGGGCAACTTTTTATCTGATTTTTGTTGACCTTCATTCACTGGAGCAAAAAGGTGTGGACAGAAGTTTTATAGGCAAGGAAATTCAACATGGATGCAATTTTAGAGATAAGCTTCACCCGGGAAAAAGCCTTTTTCTCGGGTAATATTGGCTAAAATATCCTATTAAATTCTAGCAGCATGTTTGGAGGTCACTTCTGTCGCAGCACCGATTCATGCAAGGAAGTAAAACAGAGTACATGATATGTGTGAATGCAGCAAAATCAAGCCATAGATGTACTGTCATTTCACCTTATGGTAAGATTGGGTGTCAGTCTGGGCCTAGTGTAAATGTACCCTTACTGTTGCATGTACAGTAATAAGGTCCACCTGTCACAAGGATTTTTTGTGAATTGTGAATTGTTTGGAGAAAAGTCAAATTATTGAATTCTAGTTGCCTGTCATAAATATGTTGTTGTGCTGTTCCAATTGATTTCAATGTATACTGCATGATTTTCACAGGAGATTAACTGACACCTTAAACACATAGACACACCCAAACATTCAGGTGATATAACCAGACAAGTTGTTTGATTGGCAGTCTAAAGATGTTTACATAATACAGTGAACAGGTAATTTTTAAAAGATCACTCTTTTATTCCAAGAATATAAGGCTTAGCAAATATAAAAACTAGCCTACATAATTCATGGTTAACAACTCTCCCTATTCACAAATAACAACCATTTCATTGCTAACAAGGGAGGGACTTTTATCTTTAGTTTGTAGGACAATGAAGAGCATGCCCTAGGGGTTCAGAGAAATTTTGAACATTTTGCTAAATCAAAGAGAACAAAGAAGTGTCGAGAAAATGCATTCACTAGCCAAGATAATTGCCAAGGAATCTGAAATATAAAGTTTGTTTACCCAAACCTGAGTCATATAGTTCTTGAAAAAGGCGTCAATAGTTTCTTTCAAAAAAACTGGAATGTATATTTCAAAAAGAATGGGCCACATCTTCAACTTGGGCAAAACACTTGTAATTTTGGGGAAACCAATTTATTGAAAGAAACATTTATTCTTTTTCTTAGACAAAGGTGACATATGTTTGCATTAGTTTCACACAGCAGAGCTCTGCCACCCCTACCCCTTCCCTTTCAATTAAAAATAGTAACATGTTTAAAGTTGACTTGAAAGAAAGTCCAATATTGCAAAAAATGAAAGCTTGAGATTTATCACATGGGGTTTTGGTAAAATAAGATATTGTAAAAATATTTCCCAAGAGAGTGAAAGAGAAAGATCAAGTTTTTCTTTTTTATAGGTCACTCAGCTCTTCACTTCATACTTGAAGCTATTTTCTACAACTTCAGAGGGCATGTCACAAAAGGTACAACTTAGGTATGTAATAAATTTAATAATGTAACCTCATCTTGTCCTGTTTTCTACGAAAAGGGTAATGACTTCATTGTTTATTCAATTTAAGAAAAAGAGATGCTTAAAAAATTCTGTGCAGCCAGAATGCAAAAATGCATTGTGGTTTCGAAGATACAAGTTTTCTCCAAATACTCCCAAAATGATGTTTTCCTTTTCAGTCAGTCACTAGTCAAAAGCTGCCTAAATGTGCTGGAAAATACAATGTTGTGTCTTACCATAATCTTTACACTTGTTAAATTGTAATGCAAATTTTTGTTATCTGTTCTACTGAGATGGAGTCAGTTAGCTTAAAGGTGCATCTAGGTGAGGCTTACTGTATGATTAAAAGATGTGTAACCTATTAACAATAGAAATATTTCAGATAAAACACCAGGCTGACTACAGTTCACACATGTTGTAATGAAAAATTAGCACTCTATGTTTCACACCAACTGCAAAAAGTGAAACAATTTCCAAGCATCTTTAAAAGTACTGTAATTACAACATCAGATTTGTTAGTATAGGTGAAGTAAAATAGGGAGAAATTATTTTTCAAGGTATGTAAGATATGTAATGTAGTTATTCAATTATTTATTTTGGAGAGCCATTATAAGATGTAATTGTGAAAGCATTTGAACACCTTCAGTAAGAATGATACCCTTTTCAGAGAAAAATTCCAAGCACATGGAGTCCTAAAAAAGTATGCAGTTTTGCTAGACATGAGAGATGCTTTTCAGGTCACAGGAAATAATAAATGCATACCACAATCTGTATAAGGGGCTGTTGTTTTCCTCCCAAATAAGTACTTATATCCATCTACTTAAAGTGGAATTACCAGATTGTTATAAAGAAATACGTAAACCTCCAAAATTTGTGATAGCTTGAGAGCCAGAAAGCTGAAGCTGGAGACTGTAATACAAGGTTATAAAATACTTAGATGGACAGTTTTAGCTTCTTTTGGGAGAAATCTTGGTCTGAAGGGCAGTTGTTGAATTCGGATTGCCAACTGAAATTTTAGTTCTTTCCTGTAATGAACCCATCAGTCAGAACAATATGAACAAATGAAAGTATGATTGTTTATGATTTTTCATGAATAAACAACTATAGGTGTCCATGTGTACATGCTCAACTGAAAGTAAATGTAAACAGTGCATCAAACAATACAGTGTATCTTCGACTAATGGCCTATACACAAACAACCTAGGACTTTACTCAGTGCAATGCTAGGCATAGGCGTATAATTGTAGTAAAAGAAATGTTGGCACCCCATTGAAATTGTTGCCCAATAACTTGAAAAAGGAGGAAAATGTCACTTTAACAAGAACGTTGCCTGACACAGCGAGGCAGCATATAGGCTTAGACGACAGGTATGAACATGGACAGTACTAAGGCCCTATACCAATACATTTTTCATACAGAGAGCACATTTTAGCCTAACAGTTGTTGTCGATTAGTGCTATGAAAATATGGTATGTGATTGGGTACATATAGTATAAGGATACACTGGCTGCATCTTGACGGTGTGAGTGTGGTTTGCAGCTAACATTTAACTTTGCAAAAACATATATATATGAGCATTGAACAATATATTCCAACAGAAATATATTGCTGAAAGAAATATTTTCCAACCAAAAATATCTTTGCAAAAATAATACACTTTTTCACAATTAAATATATTCAAGACAAATGATACTTGATACCCTTGCATTTGTACAAAAATAATTATTTTACATTACAGAAGAAAGATAGAGATAGAAGAAAGAGATATTGTGTAAACAAGTTAAATGAAAAGGGTTTCAAGACTTTAAAACCCCAGCTGACCCAGATGACCTTTGACCTCCACCAAAATTGATAGAATTCTTCCCCTCAATACATGGCTCTTATGTACCATGTTTGAGAACTGTCACAGATTCCCTTCTAGAGATATCGTGTTAACAAACAGTGTCACAAACACACACAACTATACACACGCCTTCATGAATGCATAGGTTTGACTTACCAAAAATTAAAAAATGACTAAAGAAAATTTCTAGAAGACAAAGTTGCCTAACTGTTTACTAAATATACTAAACTTACCTCATACTCTAATGGTTTATACATCAAATCCTCCCGTCTACTCATGCCTAGAGCTCCGTATTTTCCAGCCGAATAAGCCCCTAGCACAACATGGCGATGAACATGGCCGGAAAAAGCTGTCTTAAAACTTAAAGGGAATCTTTGTAATCCACTAGTTCCGTTGGTAAGGTAGCTGTGTAGGATGCAAACTAAGGCTAAAATAAACTTAAAGGATATCTTTCACTCTCTCGGCATAAAAGAGGTACAGTACAGCTTATATGGTAAAGGGGTTGGGAGAGAGGGCTTTGCATATTTGTGGAAACTACTGTGAATTCTCTCAATTCTCACTCCTTAAAAGGCAATTAGAGCGGTCAACTTGAAGGGGTGTAGAAGGCTGTCATATGTCTCATGTCTGGCTATTGATACATGCTGCTAGAATTGAATAGGAGATTTTAGCCAATTTCACCCTACAAAAAAGCCTTTTCCCGGGTGAACCTTATCTCTACAGTTGCAACAGTTAATCCCTTTTGCAAACAAGCTAGCTCAATTGAGCAAACAGTCTTTAAAGGGGTTCAAGTTTTGCCTTTGTTAAGAGCTGTTGTTCAGTGAAAAAATTATCACTGCCATCTAAGTCTCACTGCAATACAACAAACAACCCCTTTAACTTTAATTGATTTTAAGATAGCTGAACAGGAAGTTCTCAGATAGACTGTAGATTGAGAGTGGTCAACTAGGGATGGCTAAAACTTGGTATTTGATTCTAGCGTCATGAGTCATGTGACAGTATTTTTTCTCCTCAAATGTGAAATTTATATGGAGTCACTGCTTGGTTTACATTAAATATATGCAATAAAGAAGTCATAAAATATAATGAAAGATACCTTGAAGAGAAATAAGAAGAAAATTGCGATATTAACTGTAGCTTCGAAATAAATTTGGGGTACTGCTCTTGACCTTTAAAAATCATGCAAAATTTTTGGCCTCATATCATCCCCGGTGGGGAACTTAATAATTTGACCAAGTAAAGAAAATCAGACTTGAAGTGAAAAGAAGGAGATTGAACTGGTTGGGACACTAATTGAGGGAAACTAAGGGACACAATTGTATGACTGCATTTACTGACAACTTGAAGGCTGGACAAGAAATGGAGGACAAAAGCAATATGGCACAGAGCAGTAGAGAAACAAAAAAAGTTTGGGTGGAAAACTTGAAGATTCTCTCTTACTAACTCTTTTAGCTCCTTGGTTTCTCATCCACCTGATTCAATATACAAAAGAAATGTATCCACTATCCAATGGGAATTAGTATTCAAGCATTTCACTATACACTGTTCAAATAATTTGTAGAATTGTTCCCAACTAAACATACTTAACAGAAATCTCCCTGATTTAGAACATGACAGCTACGCAGGATACTCTGAGCAAAAACATGGTCAGAAAGTTACTCTTCATTAAGTTACAGTCTAGCTATGAAGACCTTATCAGAATAAGTAAATTCACTTAAAGACCTAGTTCTCTCACCCCAAGAAGTACCAATTCTCCTAACCCTGTTACTAAAGCCCCTCCCACAATTGCCTGAAATTCATCCTCATCCAGATACAATCTCAGTTTATTGCTTCAAGATGAGTATAGAAAGACTCAAATTTATTTAACCAAAACAATTCTCAGTACTGTTCATGCTGTGCAATATAAGCTTTGGTACTCAGCATTGTTTGAATTAGCTGTCAATCAATGAGATGAGCCAACTGAGAATTTTGGTATCCCCGTACCAAAACTGTTGTTTGGGGTGAGAGGTTTGGCCTTTTAAAGACAAAGAGGGTTTTTTTCTGCTTCATCTTAAATAGTGTGAATTAAGGGAAATTTTACTCCTTGCCATACCACTGCAATGCCTTGAGAGAGGCCCATAGGAACATGCCCTGAGAGAGGTCTATAGTTACATACTTCTGCATAAAACAAACACCAAAATAAATTTTCATTTTGCAATCTAAGTAAGACACAACTAATTTCCAAAAGGGGAAAAATATGTATACAACTAATTCAAGCCATAATGCAGCAAGAGCAATAGTCTATGCACTTATTTTAGTCAGAAAGTTACACCAACTATTTATAAGGGAATTTGTGTTATGTTCATGAAGTACGAATTAAGTCTTGAGTTATCGAAAGTACAGAAAAAGCAGTATCACCAAGAACTATCACAAATGCAGAACAAATTTTCAAATAATGTTGATAACAAATTCAAAATTGACCCCCACAACTACTTGTTACTTCAACTTTTTTGGATGTACGAGACATATACACCTAAGTGCTCAGTCAAGCTCAAAATTTTTAGAGGTATATCATTATTCCATGGGAATTTGTCTTCTTAATTCAACTAACATGATGAAGGACATTTAAACAAACCCTATGACGTCTAAGATGCATTGGATTTACGCCCTCTTGTAACAGCCCATCAGGATTTCCATGGAGAACAAACACTGGCCCAGGTCTGGTTCAAATAAGCTTCAGGCTATTTGTCCAGACCGGTATCCGTTCCACATGTTTTTACCATGTGACAACTTGATTATATCGAAGTAATTCTTCCTGCTAAGAATTTCTTTCATTATAAAAATTCCAACACCCTCATTGAAAGATGCCTGACAGCAGTTATGCTGTTTGAACAATGCTTTGTACAAAAATTTCACACCACCACTTTGGTAACCTGTTTTTTATGACAAGGGGAAAACCCCAGATATAATTTGTTTTGTTCAACAATCATTTAATACTGTTTAATTTGTGTGCTTTAAGGAAAGGGACTTCAGCAGAATAGACTTAAAAAAATTCATAAGACAAAAGAACTTCAAAACATCTACGTGGTTCAATGCTTTGAAGGTAGTCAACTCGCACTTCAGACTACAAATTTTGTAGTTATTCACAGTAATAATTGGCACAACTCTTTGATTGACAGCACTTTCAAAAAATGCAGGGTACTGTAACTCGTATTATGTAACATGGGTCTTGCATACTCATGTTGAAGCAATGGACTGAGATTGTGACTGAATGAGGATGGGGCTTTAGCCATTTGTTAGAGGGCCAGCAGAGTACTGTAGCTCATATTATGTAGCATGGGTCTTGCATACCCATGTTGAAGCAATGAACTGAGATTGTGGCTGAATGAGGATGGGGCTTTAGCCATTTGTTAGAGGGCCAGCAGAGTACTGTAGCTCATATTATGTAGCATGGGTCTTGCATACCTATGTTGAAGCAATGAACTGAGATTGTGACTGAATGAGGATGGGGCTTTAGCCATTTGTTAGAGGGCCAGCAGAGTACTGTAGCTCATATTATGTAGCATGGGTCTTGCATTCTCATGTTGTAGCAATGAACTGAGATTGCGACTGAATGAGGATGGGGCTTTAGCCATTTGTTAGAGGGCCAGCAGAGTACTGTAGCTCATATTATGTAGCATGGGTCTTGCATTCTCATGTTGTAGCAATGAACTGAGATTGTGACTGAATGAGGATGGGGCTTTAGCCATTTGTTAGAGGGCCAGCAGAGTACTGTAGCTCATATTATGTAGCATGGGTCTTGCATTCTCATGTTGTAGCAATGAACTGAGATTGTGACTGAATGAGGATGGGGCTTTAGCCATTTGTTAGAGGGCCAGCAGCAGAACTGGACTGTTTGGGTTAGAGAATAAGACATTTAAAGGTTGTGTGACAAAAAAATGACAAAATTGGGATGGTTGTAAAAAGCATTGGAAACCAAAGAAAATAGCCCAAATACCCATCAATATTCGTCAAAAATTGACCATTTTAAAGAGCAATTTTTGATTTGCACTTCATCATTGATAAATATGAGCTCAATATGCAAATTTTGTGACGTCATGAAAGGTACATGCCATAAACGGCTTATGTTATCCTTTGTTTATACAACCTTCATTTCGAGGGCAGTTATAACATAAGTTTGTCCTGAGAGTTTTATTTTGGAAGTTAAAACTTGTGTCCTTGAAAATCTTCCGTATTAATAACCAAACAATGAACTATCAAATAAGTAATTAAGAGATAATTAATATAGGGTGAACAAAAGAAATGTCAACATGGTGCAACACTCTACATCACTATTTTTGCATAACCAACAAGTTGTTTCAGAAACATTTGGGCTTTGAAGGGGTAAATCTTGAGAACAATAAAAGATATGGACATAATTCACACAGATTTTTACTTAGAAAAGACCAGTCCCTAACTGCCAAGTGAAGTCAGGACATTTTGCTGACATGTCACACTACTTCTAAGGAAATCAGCAGTTCACTCAACCTCATACTGAAACATTGGTTGCAACTTTCAGATCCCACCTTAATTTACTTTCAAGTATATCTAACACTACAGAACATAAATATTGCATACTTAAGTGTTCATCATTATTTCTGTTTATTTTCAAATTACAAACATCAAACAAAAAGTAAAATGTTCACACCTCCGACATTTCCGTTCTTCCTATCTATTTACTTCTAGCCCACCCACAGCTATTTTAAAACTCCTCATTGTGCAGGTAAGATGCTAGTTTATTATTTTAGGTCATATTCTGATTAGTATACAAGTTCCTTATGTAAGATCAGAACACTGCCTGTGCATGCATTGTGATATTAGCTAATATGCAACCTTTTTCATTCAATGTCAATGAAAGAGCAGTCCGCATTTGAGAATTTTGGACACCCTCACCCAAAATGTAGTTTGGGCTTGGTGTGTTCAGTATCTGCCTTTAAACTTTTGGAAAATTAACCTGAGGCAGTTCCTTATATTATACTTGACAAAGGGTGTTACCAGGTTAAAAATATGCATTGTCATGTGAGTGACTCAACAGAACATGCATTTATCTGGATAGGGGGCTCTGCTCATTCAAAACGGGTTGAGTCGCTGATTCCATTTACTCTTCAAAATGTAAAAAAAAACATAGAAAAAGGATACATGCTAAGGATGACAGCTTCTAGACACTTAATGGGCAAAGACTCTCTAATCATGTCTTTGGCAACTTCCAGCAACCTGGGTGGAAAAAAGAAAAATCAAGTAATTTGAAAGGGGAATTTCCTGTGTGAAGGGTTTGCAAAGAATCACATTTTGGTTTATCCTAAAATTGTGAAACTTTCTACTACTTACAAGTGTATCTCTGGATAATCCACATGATTCAAATAACATATTGTGTTGTATTGTGTTGTGTTTTGTTGCATTGCATCACTTTGCATTGCATTGCATTATATTGTATCATACTGCATCATTTTGTACTGTGATTGAGAGAAAAATAGGATATATAATATGGGACAGTTTAGGTCAAAATATTTGATACTTTATGCCAGGATTAAGAGTTGCTTGAAACTTCCACTTGTCTCAATGGATCAAATAACATGGTTGTTTTTCATGTCAAATAACTTCTAAATACTTTTGCTTTTACTTTAGACAGAGAAATAGGAGTTGGTAGGTAGTTAGATGGAGTTTTAAGGCCCAGTTTCCAACCTATTGGCTCAAGTCAAGCTGGCCACAGCCTTTTCTGCAGTTGTGGCTCACTGACTTGTTTTCCCTACTCCATTGCTTAAGGGGAGCATCATGCACAAAGGCAGTAGGTTCCATTTTTAGAGTCTTAGGTATGACCCGCCCTGGGAATCGAACCCCGGCCTTCTGCCTGAAAGGCAAATGCTCTACCGTTAGACCAAACACACAGTCCCAGAGAAACAGGAAAATATTGGAGTCATTGATGCTAGAATTGCAGATATGAAACTAAATTCCCACCCTACAGAAAACAATCTGAAAGAAAGAAAAAATCCCCCCTCTTCCAAAAGATAAAAAAACCAAAACAAAACAATAAACAAACAAGTGAAAAAATAGGCCCTGGTGCACTTAACTTCATCACAGAACAAATTTTATACCAATAAATGCAGATAGCTGTTTTTTGTACTTAATAGATATGAGTGTGCAAAGTCTTCATCATGCATACAGTTCAATGCTTCATTGTTTAGCAAAGATGTTGTTTGATGTCCATGTATAATGTCTAATCACGGGCTTATATACATGGACACAGCATGTAATGTATACGTCCTAGATGGTAGATGGTTGCCACCAACTGGGCCAAAAAAGGCACACCAAGATGGCCGCTGTGACACTATTAATTGTCTGATTTGACGACGACTTTGTAATATTTTAAGCAAAAGTTAAACTTGCATGGGAAACAATATCATATTCCTGCAATGCGTGAAGTGATTTTGACCTTACCTTGCCATATTTCAAAAATATTTCAACTTTCTTGCAAAATATGGGGATACTTGAGCAAGTCCATACTTTCACACAAAACCAAAGCAGACGGCCATCTTTGTGCGTTTTTTTCTCACACGTACGGTAGCGACAATGTACATTGCAGTATGCTCTGTCCATGTATAGGAAGTCCGTGTGTCTAATGTTATACTTACCCTGACAATGGTCTGTTCTTCTTTATCTCAAAAAATTGCATTCCTGTATGGTTGTATCTACACACAATATGTTAAGGCACACCTTGTGAAATTGTCACAGATATAAGAATGAGAAGGTTTTCCATTCATTTTGTAACAACACTCCAACTTTCTGAAAACCTAAGTTTTCAAGTAGCTTCTTGTTAAAACGAACAGTGTGTGTTGACCAGACTTGACCATAAGAATGGCTCAATCATCTGTTTCAGTCATAGGATAAATCAGTTACATCCAACTCCAGCCAGGGAGAGGAAGGGGAGAGACATCCTTGTTTTCTGAAAAATAAACCGTAATGTGGTGCAAAATGAAGCCAATAATAATTTGCAAAGTCAGCAAGCTGCAAACTTTCATCTGAGAAAATGTAGGAGCTTCCTCTTCTCCATCTCTTCACAACAGGAAAGTTAGCTCTCCCAAGGATTTCAGAAGAATTCCAAGTGAGCTAATCTTTAGCATATCTGTGCCTTTTTTTGAAGAGTACTCATTGATTTGCTTGCTTGGTTGGCTGACTGGCTCAAGTTTCTTCAAACAATATGAATTGTTGAATGGAATTTATGACAAGAATAAGTTTAACAGTTAGTTAGTTAGTTCGTCTGTTTGTTAGTTTGGTGAAGTTTAGTGGCTCAGTTTTCAACCAATTGGGTCAAGTCGAGCGGGCCACGGCTGTTTTTTCAGTTGTGGCTCACTTGCTTATTCTCCCTACTCCATTGCTTATGCAGAGCATCATGCACAGTGGCAGTACATTCCATTTTTAATGTCTTTGATATGACCCAGCCAAGACTAGAACTCCCAACCTCCTGAGAGCAAGTCTGATGCTCTAACCACTCGACCATGCCGTCATGACAAGGGCTACGTAGTGGTGGGCTTGTCCTGCTCTGAGAAAGTACGACAAGCAAGTACCAAATCAGTCATGCCCAAGTTTGTACATCAGAAAGGATTAAGTTTGGTGATTGACCAAAAAAAATTGAGGAGATACTTCATGTAAGGCTACCTCAAACTGAGGTTAATAGACAACTGAAGGTTGATGAATAGACTGAATAGCCTGGATTTAATAGGATAAGTGGGTATCTTTTCACTTCAATTTGAAGCTGGCTTACATGAAGTACAGTACACACCAAAAATTGGCTCTCAGAATCTAACTGAATAGTTCACCTCATGTCACATTTTAAGATGACTCATTGAAGTTGTTCATGCAGTTCAACAAATTTTTTTACATAACAAATAACTGTTTTATGAGTGAGTACTTAACAGTTCAATTTGGTTTTCAAAAATTCATGACCAGACACTTTTTCAAATAAGGTCCAAAACTGTCACCAATCAGGTCGCCACAAAATTAATAAATTTGACTTTTCCCATAGTTATTGGATATGAAAGTTGATTGATTATGCAAACTGTGAGCGTTTCATGATGCAGTGACCCTTGAACACTCTCTTTAAGTTATTAATGTCAACTGAATGAGCCCCTTTTACTTGCAACAGCTACCCTTCCCTCACATTTTCATTTGCCATAGCTACACTTGACTCCCTCACCAAATAAGCATTGTGTAACTATAAAAAATGATAGGCAGTGCTAAAATGTTCCATATGTTGAATTGACATGCATCAACACATTCTGTTCCAAATTTCAGCCTGAGGATGGTTGTAGGAGATGAGGGTATGAAAATTGAAAAATTTTCACCCATCCAGATAGCAAAAAGTCAACATTGCAACAAAAATTCCATAAAATGTGTGGTAACATCTGTTGACGTAAGAAATGAATTTTCGGGAAGGGAGATAATAAAATAGCATAAAATTCTTGGAGGTTTTGTGATACTAATTCTGTAATGTGACAGCAATGGTTATTTTGTCATGTTACAAGAGCAATGCAGAAAGTATTGGTAAGAATTCCTTGAGACTTCTAGAAAATCTGTGTGAGACTATTCTTTGTGTGTGGAAAATAAGATGATTTTCAACTTAACATCATCAATTCTTATTATCTGCAAGACAAAAGAGACGTAGAGTTTTCATGACAAACTTCAAACAGTATTCCAGAGGTCCCACTGAATTATTTAGGAGTCTCTTCTCTGATCAAGTGGCCCTCTGATAAGATAGTATAAGTTTATTAGTAAACTGGGTTTATTATCTGTCATGTGACAACCTTTACTTTAGAGCAGTTCTGTTTGGTAACATCATACTGACTTGCAAGATTTCTCTTTATGGTTCAATTGTATGACACAAAATACAAGCTTATCCAATCTTAAAATACTAAGTACTGTCTAAATATTCAGATGGAATTTCATTTTTCTATCTACTCTATATATAACACACAAAATATATTAGGGCAAGTTCCCCTTGATACTTATAAAATGAAAAATTTTAATTTCTCTTACATAATCAGACCTGTTCTCTGGTACACTTATTATAGCATGTCACATTAAATATTTTCACAAGCATATTGAAAAAAAAAATGCTGTTATTATTCTGTTGAGACATAAACTAGCATACCGTGTATTTTGTAAATATTTAAAACAGCATACAGAGTTTTATACAGTCAAAAATGCTGTTCCTTCTTATGGTTTAACCTTTCATGAGTTTACAATAATGATGAAAATCTGACATTTAAAGGATACTGTAGCTGTCTCATGTAGTGCTGGACTGCTTGAATCCTAGTGGCAGGTGTTGAAGTAGAATGAAAGACTGGAGGTTGAGGTGTAGACACCTGGAGAATAATAAAAAAGCTCTTTAATTTACCAAAGTATCAATTTGACAACCAAGTTTTTCTGCCAAAATGCTGACACCAATGTTAGACCTCCAGCTTCCCCCCCCCCCCCCCCCCATTGTTTGTTTGCCCTTGGTCTCTTGCCCCTAATATGTCACCCGATCCTATCACATTTTCTGTTTTTAAATTCTTTTTCTTCAGAAAATCTATTTTTTTCTTTTCTCTTTCCAATCCTTTGGCATAAATATTTGTAATGATTTAAATGTAGTTGTATCTAATATCTCTATGTGTCTATCAATACATCCAATGACTTACTAGAGCAAGAAGGTTCCAGCACCTAGGATAGGCCTACTTCACAGTGGATACACTGTTGGATGCTAACTGAACAACTTATATGAAAATACCACAAAATTTGATTTAAAAGTTCACAAACTTTGGAAGATCTCATATTGGCCATACATGTACTGCACTTTTTCAAATGTTTTTGAGAATACAAACTGTATTAATAAAAGCACATACTTAAAGGGCAAGAGCAGTCATGCAAACTTGTTTGGCATAGTGAAGCGTAGACTGTCCTGCATGTTGAATTTCCCTGCCTATAAAAACCCTGTCCACACCTTTTTGCTTGAGTGAATGAAGGTCAACAAAAACCAGATAAGAAATTGCCCTACTGCTTGCCTTTCACACCTTGCAAACAGTGGCACATCTGGCTAGTATTATTCTGCCTTTGTTCACATCTTCCTCTAGCTGCCTCTTATCAACCTTGTGGTTTCTTAGAGTTTGCTTGACTGAGTTAAGCAGGAAGTCAGGTAAAATTTAATTACCCCACCAAACCTCCCTTTTGTTGGGGACTCAGGTGAAATATCTAATAGGGTAAGAAATTCCTCATGTGGTTCATGATTGGCTCTTGACAGTCATGTGACAATATAACTTTTCTCCTTAAATGTGAAATTTACAAGTATTAACTGCTTGGTTTATCTTGAATATGCAATAATGAAGTCCTAAAATATTATGTCAGATACCTTGAGGAGAAATAGGAAGAAAATTGGGAGATGTAGCTGATACTTAAAAATAAGTCTAAGGCAATTAACTGCTGTTGCTCTTCAATCCATTATCCTCCATTCAGTAACATATGTAAAGTTACATGAAAAAGATGCATTCATTGATTGGAAACTTTTATAAGAGTGAGTGTTGTCAGTGGTCCCCCCCCCCCCCGGCCTCCTTTTGTTACTTCTAAATTCACCAGCCCCCTCTGGATTACAGTATACTGTAGGGGTTGCAGAATGTGCCCACAGTATTTCCTGCCAGTCCTATGAGGTGACTAAAGAGAAAACAAATTTGAACCTAAACCATACTGGAAAATAAATTTACACTTTGAACTTTTTATTGAGTGGATCTCTGACACTATATAACATATTCATGCTGGTGTGTCGTTAAATCTCGTATAACTAACAAAATCTTAAATTATGAATACAAGTACTTTTTTTTATTATGTTTCATAGAAGACATAATTACCTTTGGAAGGTTTTCTGCATTTCTTATACTGTCAACCATCTTAGATCCATCTGGGTGTACTTTGGAAACATGATCCCACATTTTCTGCAATGTTTTTGATGAAAGGGGAAGACCATCTTTATTCACATAAAATAAAACTCCACCTGGTGTAAATGATGGCTCTTTAGACTGTTGGCCCTCACTGGATGTAGCCTGAACTGGGCATGAGACCTCTGGGCTATCAGTGCAATTTGACATTCTGAGGGATCAAAAATATTCCAACACTTAGCCAAATATCATGCGAACTTCACTCTTTGGGCTCATACATATGTGTAATAAAAATGGTGTTTCTAACATACCACAACACAACATACGGGTCTCGTCACTATACTTGGTCCTCATTGAGCCATTGTAGCTTCCTTACCTTGTATTAGCAGTACAAAGTAACAAAATGGGGGGGTTTCAAATGGAACTGGATAAAAGGGTTAGTTGAAGCAATAAAGCCTTGCAACAGAGAAGTTTGATTTCCGGCTGGAAGAAAGTAAGGTAGGTTTTTCATCTGAGAAAAATCTTCAGCTTTCCCTTCTGAACTGGCCTTTCAAAATAAAAAAAAATACTAAATTTGGCCACCTGATTAGAAGTTGTAACTCAAACGCCTCATTCACACCCACATCCACACTCACTTAGCATTATAAAACAATGTCTTTCAAAGCCCATCTGTAAGGCCACATGCTTTAAAAAAGCAAAAAAGAATAGGAATTTGCCCCTTTCTGACAAAAAGAAGTAAACCCACATTTTCAATATTTTGAGTTATTTACCAAATCACGTTACCTTAAAGCCAACAGAAATGCTTCTACATGGCACAAGGCTGCCTGCTATGAGTAACTTAACAATTTATGACTTAAACATTGGAAAATATTTTTTTCCTGAAATTCATTGCAAAAGCAGACTAATGTGGTCTACTTCCTTTTGTGAGAAAACAATATCCATGTGAACACATACACTTTTCGGACAGATAGAAGTATGACATTTAATGTTTAATTTCAATATTCTGTCACGTTTCTTTATTAGATAATGTTTTGTTTTGTTTTATATAGGAGATACTGTAAAAGTTGATTACCAAGATTTTCAATGTAGATTACTTTCTTTTTTAAGAAAAAAATCAGTGAAAATATTCCTTACAATTTCTGACAGAAAGAAGTACAAGCCACTGCTTATTTTTGTCAGAAACAGTTCAGTCCATGGGCATCTGCAGGTATGGGCAAGGGGGGAAAATCAAAAATTTGAAACAACATATAAAAATCAAAGCAAAAACCCAAAGAAAACATGTTTTCCAAGTTTCTATGCGGAAAATAGACTTTAGAAATGCCATTTGCTGCGATTGGGGAGACATTTTGGGCTGAAATATTCACATGCTTTGTGTCAATTCATAGTGACTTGGAGGTTTTGCCCCCCCCTAGAAATTTTGCCCACTGCCCTGACTTTTTTCTGCGGATGCCCATGGTTCTGTCAAAATAATACTTGTATTTCCTGACAGAAAGAAGTAAAAGCCCTTTGCTTCTCTTTGTCAGAAATAGTGTAGTGAAAATAATAGTTCTACTTTCTGACAGAAAGAAGTACAAGCCATTTCTTCTTTATGTCTGAAAGGAATGTAGTTTTCCATGCGGGTTACTTCTTTTCTTGGCTGATTATCTCAGGAAGTAGACTACGTGTTAGAATATTGAATATCTGAAAATTTAAGTTTCAGTAAGAGAAAAAAGAATATGAAATAAAATCAATTTTGAAAAAGTGTGGATTACTTCTTTTTGTCAGAAAGGGGCAGTAATCTGTTCATACCTGCAAAACTTTTGACAAACTTGATCTCATGTGGAAGCCATAAATTTTGATTGCAGGAGTTCCCAAACTACAGGTACACAAACAGCAAATTAAGATTTTGTTTACAAAAATGAAAAATTCCTTAAAGTGGCCCTTTTTGGTTGTGCCATCATACATAACATACAATAACAGAACCCCTTAAAAGAGTGGTTCTCCCACTGGATGGTTTTGCCGGATTTGTCACCAATCTGGTGCTGGTTCTTGTAGAATACTACAAATAGATCACCACAAAGAGGATGTACAATTGCATGTGTGAAACAGATAGCAGACAATTAAGTTAATTCAGATATTGAGTGAAGAAACTGAGACTTGAATGGGCATTATGCACTTTGGTATAGAAAACAGTGGGAGTTGTTTTGCCAAGGTGAAGCATGAGTTTGTTTGCAACAAATCAAAGTTTAAAATTACTGAGGATACTTTGAGCCTTAACAATAAGACTGCTACAATCCTTGTCATGTACAAACACATTGGTATCGTCTATTCTTCAGCAAATAATCTCAGCCACTCATTAGGGACCGCATTCTTACTGTTGATCATGGTAAATCAAAAATAACAAGGAACCCAGAACAAAACCATGAGGAATACCAGTTGTTACATTAGACCTGTCAGACATGGTACCAGTTTAATACAAACACACATTGTTCCCTGTTTGATAAGTAACTACACAAAACATTGTACCCTTTCCTTTAAATTCTGTTAGAATACAATTTGTGAACAAGAATTCTGTGATTAACAGTGTAACATGCCTTTTTAAGATCCAAGTAGACACTAAGCACATTATTACCTTTGTCCACAGAGTCACTATGTATATGCTTAGTTTACTGCCTTCATATAACTCAGTTTCTTCTCTTCCACCCCTCTAAAAAAACATAATTTTAAAAACAAGTGCAATTGCCTTTGGTATTTTGGTTCAAAATTCTTGTTTTTTAAATAGTTGGTCCAGTTCAAAAAGTAGGTGGTGATTTTCAATAGCCGTTAGTCCAGATTCCTTGTTGTAAAGTTTTAGGTACTGTCATTCCTTCATGATATTTACAATGTGCAGAAATTTTTCAGGGGGTGGGAAATACCCTGTAGGCCTAGGTCTAGGTTGAAAAACCCCCTAATCTACCCTATTATATCTTTCTTGGCTCTCATTTTATAACAATGAAGGTTCATCTAAATCAAATTTTGGTGCGTTTTCCATTTGCAGTTAATGCATACTGAAAATACAGTCTGTTCCAATACACAATAGGCATGCTAAAGAGTACATGCCATGTCATCAAGCTTTGTCTAGAATTGGTTTTCAACTTGAAGTTTAAAAAGTGTACCTGAGGTCAAAAAATTCAAAAGTATATATTAAAGACCATGAAAAATAAATTCTAATAGTCCAACTCCCATCTTTGTAGGACATTTCTGAGCTGAGATATTAAATGTTGAAGTTTATTCACTCAAATTAAAATGGTACTGTACATTGCGCAATCATTTGTGATGTCATTCTTGTACTACTTAAATTACAATCTTTGTATTTCTTTGTTTTTTCAAATGTTTCTGCACCTTGTACCAAGGTGTGATAGCACTCTCATTCTTATGAGGTGGTGTAATTAATTCAGCCCTCCTTATGCAACATGATATGCAAGCAAATAGAGAGTGTTCAAGGTCACAAAGACATTTTTAATTTTAAAGGAAAACAAAGTATTTTATGTGAGTTGTACAACAAGAAAGTCACAAATTATTGTGCAATAGACCAATCTGTTTTAAGGGAATAAACTTCAACATTTTATATCTCAGCTCAGGAATGTCATATGAAGATGCGAGTTAGACTGTTAGATTTTGTTTTTCATTTTCTTAAATATATATTTTTGAATTTTTTGACTTGAGGTACACTTTTATTAAAGTGAGATCCTAACTTTAGTATTAGCCAACTGCCTAGCCTAAGTAAGATAAGTGCAAATAAGCAGCACCAGGAGACTGAAATTTTTGACAAGTAAGGTTGGCCAGGGTGCATTCCATGTAAAGCCCACGCTGAAGGTACACCAAGGTTTTCATGACTGTGAGCTGGGATTTTCTGTGCACATACAATGCTACATAGCAATATGCAGGCCTGCACTCATACATACAGTATGTACATGATCATTGTACATTGTCAATGCATCTACAAGTGGTACACACACAGTAAGTAGCAATCCTCGTGGGACGATACATACTTAGGCATACATGTATGTATGTAATGCATACACCATTCATTTACTTAGCAAGATCTGTCAAGTACTGTATAGCATAGTACACTGTACGTTTATCTTACTACAGGAATTAAACGGCATGACGGAAATATACTCAGTGTACCGTTGAGTGCGCATCCAAGAGCTGTGTCATTTTAAGATTTTTACACGTTATGTTAAAGCAGATGCGCACTCGACAGTCACCCCATTATACAGCTTGTCTTCAGCTAGGCCTAGCCTACACTGAGAAGGAGTCAGTGCTTATGCCCAAGATCTTCCTGTTGTATTGCATGAAATGCCGACTGGATGGTTGTTCGGTACCTTGAGTCAGTCACTGCATACAAAGTGTATGATATGTGCACTTTAAAGACCTATATCCAGCCTAGCCTAGGCCTAAGTTACATATGGGTCTAGGCCTATATGGGGCTTGAATACCACACGTATTATTAGACTTAGGCTAGGTTTTGCCAGTTATGGTAACTTAATGATGTAGGCTACCTGTGTTACATTAACGCATAAACTAGTTACGCGAAATGTTCTGTGAACTTGTGCTTCCAAGGTCCATCATAGTAGATCAAATTTTCCATATGCCTCGGAATCCCTCCGCCTTTGTTCTTCTGGTTATGAAAATCAAAAATTAAAAATCAAACAAAATACCCATTTGGTCTACTGCTTTTGGTATTTTCTTTTTTTCAATCTGCAGGTTCTCTGAAGCTCTCTCAGTGACTCGGAGTCGGAGTCAGCGTGCAGGTCACTTGGCAACCTACTGGTGGCGTACTGTGAAAATGGTGTTGTCAAACTATCCCACATTTATATCTAGTCCGTAGAGCATAAAGTCATACGCACAAGTTGAGCTCTGCTCTGTTATTATCCATCCCGAAATAAGAGAGGAAAAGAGTGACTAAAAAATTTAATAAAAAATAGAGAGAAATACTGACATCAGCCTATCATGGGAAGTGCTTCATTCGTTGAAGTGAACCTCAAGTGAAAAAAAATAAAAAAATGTATAGTAAAGAGCATGAAAAATGAATTCTAACAGTCCAATTCCCATCTTCATAGGCCTAAGTATACTATAGGACATTCCTGAGCTGAGATATAAAATGTTGAAGCTCATTCACTCAACTAAAAATGGTAAAATATGCAATATTTTGTGATATCATTCTTGTACAACTCAAATTACAATCTTTGTTTTTCTGAAAGTTAATGTCAAGGTGTGATAGCACTCTTACTCTAATGGTGTGATGTAATTACATTCTCTGTGCAACATGCCGTGCAAGCAAACAGAAAGTTTTCAAGGTCAAAAAACATTTTTCAGGAAAACAAAACAGGTTCTGTGAGTTGTACAACAAGAGAGTCACAAATTATTGTGCAATGATTCATTTTTTTTAAGTGAATTAACTTCAACATTACAAATCTCAGCTCACTGTTCTATGAATTGGGAGCTGGACTGTTAGACTTTTATTGCTCTTAATTATATATTTTTGAATTTTTTGACCTGAGGTACATTTTAAACTTTCGAGCAACATTATCACTTCAAACAGAGTTAATGTCCTCTAAAGTAGGTGTAAATTTGCAGTGAAATGATTCCCGCACTTTTAGTGTGTTTGGTATTATTTAAAGGATTCACTTTCTGTAGATTGGACTGTATATTAACAATTATCACCGGTAGATTATAAGCATGTCGACATGTTAATATTAAAACTTGTGTCTGGGGGAACTCGCTGTTTTTAGGGAGCAGAAATCAAAACAAGAGCACTTTAGCGTAAAGGATCGGGGAACGCGAAGCTATGCCCCCTGTGCACTATAAGAAAAACAGATTAAAACAAAGCAATGTTGTACTTAAATGATCCCAAAAGACGTTTCAAAATCAGCCTTAATTTGTATTTGCTTTTTACATCACTGAACACTGGAAAGTACCTTTCCTTACCCTGCCAAGAGCCCTGAATAAAACTAAAGGGATCACGGATCATTTCTCCTTATCTTGAGGCACTTTAAATCTAATTTTCTGAGTTCAACTTGATATTGCAAGAATTACTCCTCTAGAACTTCACCGGAGTTTCCGCCCCTACATGATGTTGTATCAGGTCCTAGAGCTTTAAAAGTAAGGCCGCGCAGGACCTGACAACAATGGCATTCATCTTTTGGTCCTCAAGAAATCTCATAGAACTTTGTCCCAATGTTGAGCCACCTTTATCAACAATCTTGATAGTTTTAATTTTGTTAGTTTTACGCTCAACTCTCAACTAACTCCCCTAATTCAGATCTTTCTTTGCATGTGTCTTCGGCACTAGTCGGTCATAACTTTCGGGTAAAATGTTCCACTTGTGGTAAAATCGAACCCCCCACTGAAAAAGCTTCATACGTACCTGATCTGCTATATATATACAGTGACCAACTCAAGATACACTGTTGTAAACAATGGGCTAGGGCAGCGGCAGTGTTTCCACATGGTATAGTGGCAAAACTTCCCCCTGACTGACCAAAAGTGCCCAGTGGCGTAACCAGACTTGACTTGACTTTTTTTTTTTGGGGGGGGGGGGGGGGGTGCAATAGCATAGAGGTTTCCCGATTTTGTACCAGTTGAGCTGTGTTAGTTTGGGGGGACAAATCTGGACCATGCAACTCACCCTACCCCATTGACCAAAAGGTACATTTTTATGCTAATATTTTGCTTTTTCTACGAGCAAGAACAACTTTTTAAAAATAAATCTGATTTTTTTTCTTAAGTGTGAACACTACTGTATAAGTTACGTACCGAAAATTTTGGTCCTTTTACACATTTGTAAATATGGAGCTTGTATCGCAGAAAATAGATTAGATTCATGGTTTCCTGTGAGGAAATTTGCATATTTGGAGGACTGTCGAAGAATCTGCGTAGCAAACATCTGAGATAGCATGTCGTCTGAAGATCGTGTTATCAAAGGAGTGCGGAAGAAGGCCTCTCGGAGACATTAAAAAACCCTCGAAACTTTGTTGCCTTTTTATACAAAAATGAAAGCCTTATATCATGAAGAAATTTTTAGGAAAACGTCGCGGCTTGGACAGATTATCCACTGACTGCTTTATGAGCGATCACTTGCTGCTTTAAAGGTTGCAATTTAAGGTGCGCGAAGTGCGCAAAAAATTGCCTGTTTAAAACTGATAGTTTCAAATATGGAATTTTTATTAGGAAGAATTCATAATTTTATGAAGGAAAACTTGGGAAACCGCACTGTATTTGACTGGTGTCTCAAATGGCAAATTTTCTAATTTTTCACATTTTCAAGCAAGGGTGCAATCGCCCCTGCCTCCTGTAGCTACTCCACTGCTCTGCAACATTGAACATTGATAAAAATTTTGATACTTCAATAACTAAAGAATCCATCTAAAAGACTACACAACTGACAGGGTCGAAAGGTATCAGTCCTGCGGGCCAATGGTTCCCCTGCGTAGAATATGAAATCTGGCTAGGAAAACTATCTTCAGTTGGCGCGGAGCGTATAGAAAATTTTGAAAAATTGCCTCAGACATCGGGAAATTGCATATCTCATGCTTGTAAGTAGAAGCTAAGTCTACCCATTTTTCTTGTCAATGCGAACACAAATGTATTAGGGACGTATTGCGGCGCTCCAAGAGCGCCGAAATTTCTGCCCTTTTGAAACAATAATTTGTTGATATGGAGCTTTAATTACAGAACGCTTTGGATTCTGGGTTTCCTATGGGAAGTTGAAAGAGTTGGGGGATAACTGAAGAATCTGCACTTCCTTCAAATATTGGTGGCAAATCTGAGAATGATTGCTTTTCTAAAGTCCTACCGACTGTCTGGCAAAGAGTAAGGGAGGAGAGTCTTTCCTCCGATAAAGTGGACCTCAGATATTATTTCGTTAACTTTTGGCGACTAAATGAATTTTCATATATTTTCTAAATGAATGTTCATAATTACCAAAACAGTGTTCAATGAATGCAGATCAATCTTGCTTTTGATGTTATAGTTGGCCCATTTTCTTTCTTTCCTCCTTTTTCTCTTTTTTCCTTTCCCCGTCTTTTCCGTTTTCCTTTTTTCTTCTGCCTTTCTTTCCTTTCCTTCCCCTCCTTTTTCTCTTTTTCGTTTTCTCTTATTCCCTCTCTTTTCCTCTTTTCCTTACTTTCCTTCCCCCCTTCCCTTACCACTTTTTTCTTCCCTCCCCGTTTTTTTATGTCCATGGGCGGGCAGTTTGCTCCCCCTGCCCACCGCTGGTTACGCTACTAATGTAGGGGAAAATGCCGCCCTATGCCACCTCATTACCCCGCAATCATTCACAAACTTCATTCACTAGTTTAGTTCAATTTGGTGACAGTTATATGATATTATTTATCATTTTCAAAATGGCGAAAGGCAGACAGGCGCCATCTTGAATGTAGGGAAAGAAATGATACTCAAACTATGTCAAGCTAACTCGAGTGAATTTGCCATATTAGAAATAATCAAAATGAACACTTAATTATATTCATCACTTCAGTACATTAGTGCCAATCATATGACCTTTTCTCACTTTGAAATGGCGGATGGCGGCCATTTGGAATTTTCCTTTTAAACGACCTTTTACCTTGCCTGATTAGATAGATTGTTTTTCTTGTTATTCACCACATTTAAAGGAATAGAAAACCACTGACAGGAAAATGAACATTCCTCCATGTGTTTCGAAGGAGATCCTGTAGTGGGTTGATGTTTTCCTCTCTGATCGTAAACACAGTGCCGGAGGAAGGGAATTCAGTCGAGTGGGCAAGAACGGCCTGTAAGGGCGCTTCAAAGTTTGTGGGGCAAGAATAACTCTAACGGCGTGGGGTCCAGGGGCCCGCCTTAGGGCCCCTGGTGGGGTCCAGGGGCAAACCCCCGGTGGGGGTACTAAAGGAATTATAGGCATTAAAATAAAGGATTTTATATTCAACTTTAAATTACATTAGATGGGCACTTAACAGAACACAAAATCACAATTTGACTTTCTTCAATTATATCTTACTCCGTATGATTAAAGTCAGCCGGAATCGATAATTCAGAGGGTGCGGGGATGGAGAATGGATTATTTAAAATTGAGGTTCTTCAGGGGCTCCCACCTCGGTGCCCAAGGTCTTCTTTTCAGAATGCTAGGGGGATTTTCATGTGATATGAATTCAGCCCTCGTCTATCCTTGGGCGCGCGAGGCGCGCCGGAAAATATAACGTTTAAGACATCTCAAGAATGAAACTGAATGGAAATTAGAGAAAGGATGGGCCACTTTAAACCTTACCTGAATAACAGTGCCTGCCTCCCTTAAGACATTGTTACTGAAGCACAAACATACTCTGGTTTCCTATAAAGTCTTTTTCAGGTGACTCTCGCAGAGCCGTTACCTGTAAAGGGGTGCGCGAATCGCGCCGAAAAATTGAATTTTTACTTCATCTCAATAGTGAAATTGATATAAAATTAGACAAAGAGTGGCCCCTTTTCACTACAGCTGAATAAGGGTGACCTCTGAGAATGTTTGTACTAAGCAAAAACGTACCGTTGGTTTCCTACAGAGTACTTTTCGTGAAATTTTATCGAGTCCTTATCTGTGATGGGACTCGCAGAGCACGCCTAAAAAGGACTAGTTTTGAGACATCTCAAAAGAGAAATTAATGGAAGTTAGAGAAAGTGTGGCCCCTTCCACTTCAGCCGAAAAAGGGTGGAGCTCCAGGTTAGGGTCAAATAAGATTATCATCCTTTCAGAGAGCTTGGGGGCACTTGGTCAGAGAAGGGGACCAGAAGATGACCGCCTCCCTGCCTTCCCCTTTCACTGGTAACGGTAAAGCTTCAGCTACGGCCCGGGCACTGGTGATAAGTTTCATTGACAATGAAAGCGGTGTTCTACAAGAAGTGACCCCGAATCCTGAAATATTTAAAACGGGTGCACGCGAAGCGTGTCGAAAAAAGGAGCGTTGAGACATCTATTGAAAGGATATTGTTTTTATTTAGTTGTCAATGCAGTATATGACCTGTTTTACATTATACAACTTAATTAAGTATCACTCGCGTAGCTCTGTCAGTTCCAGCTTGTATTTTTTAACAAAAGCAACCAGACTAAGACGTAAAAAAACTAAGTTGTGGAAAAAAGTGTGTGTGGGGGGCGGGAGTGCCCCCCCCCCCCACGTAATCCCCCTATGACTGTGTCATTTCAAAAGCATTTCAAGCTAGAGGAACGATCAGTCTGGACACATGCAGAAGAGGTTGTACAAAGGTTGTACAAATAAGTGTGTGGATCTCCTAGGAGTCTTTCACGTAATAGCTGTGTTGTCTGAACATACTCGAGACGACGTTTGTAACTTATACGTTCGATAATACGGGCAGAAGTTCTCACAGTGTTACAATGACAACAAAGTTTGACTATCGCCTGGGCTTATATCGTGGCAGCAGGCAAGGTTGAATTTACAGAAATGGTTGGCTCAGACTGTCACATAAGATATTGTGCTAAGGAGCGATAGAACACGTCAATTCTTTAGGACAAGCCAATGCTTGGTACCAAGCATTGGCTTGTCTTAAAGAATTGACGGTAAATGGTAAAAAAATGATTTTCGGTAAGAAAAATGATTTTTATTTAATCAAAACTACATGTTAAAACAAGCGTTCAAAATGACTGATGCAGGAAAAACCCAGACTTAAAAATGTCTTTCAAAAAGCACCTTTTTGATTTCTGTGGTTCTAGCTGAAAACGACAAACCGATGTGGTGACTAATAAGGGTACATAAGGAAAAATACACGCTGGGCAACCTTTACTTTAGCACAGTGGGGGAGCTGCCATATGGTCAGGGGTGGTCGCCCCCTCCCTCCGACGGACCAAAATGTTCGGTGCCTTTTTAAGGTTTTTATAACATACTTTTCTCTTGCACCATTATTGACAAAAGACATAATTTATTAGCGTTGTTTTAAGGCCCAGATAACAAAATGCTCAAATTAACAGCCACCAGTAGCTTTATATCTGCACTTTATTCCAATGAAAAGGTTCAACTTCTGTTATATAGGGATAGATTATGCCGAGAAGTATTTTCATGTTTTATACGCACTAATGAATGTTGTCTCTGTGCTTAGTAAATTGCTTCTACACCAAGCGTTATTATGAGCTTACAAAATACACAGACTGACATTAAATTCACCCTCCCGGCCAATGAAAAATGATTCAAAGGGCGCAACAATAATTTAGCGCAAATAGCCCTCTTGTTGTCGGATATAATTGTCAACATCAACAATAACAAGAGTTTTTAAAGATACCAAAATAGTTCCCACAACATTTTTTCAAAATCATTTGAAGAGAACATCCAGGTTAAAATAAAATAAAACGGTAGTGGTAATGAGCAGTTTCCATATTGCTTTTCTTCAGGTGACCATTCTCCTGATAAATGGCTATTTCTGACACTGAACGATAATCCTATGAACTTCTTATTTCTGTACTTTCGTGGTCTCCAAAGTCAGAAAATTGCACCTAATGAGCCCAGGTTTAGGATACTTTTATTTATTATGAATTCTGTATCTAGAGACTCAAGCAGACCTTTTCTCTTAGCTTTTTCTTGCAATGTACTTTATCAATGGCTATTTCAGAGTGTTCACATGATGTAAATTACGTCAATTAATGTACTTATCTTGATTTCCAGATACCAAAAATGTGCACCTTAGGGTGATTTATTTCCCTACCCCCTGTAAGATTGCTTGCTATTTGGCTCTAGCAGGTTAAATCTTTATCTCATAAAGTAGCCCATTATTACATTAGAATCTTAAATCGAGACCTGACAATAACACAAAATATAATAACCTCCTTCATACTAGAATGTGAAAGAGAGCGATAGAAACAAGGACGCCCTCAGTTAGGAGCAAGGGGGACCTTGCCCCCCCCCCGGAAAATTAAAACTCCGAAAACACGAAGAAAAAAAATTAACATCCACATTTCTTTATAGTTCACTCAGTGTTTTCCTTATTCATACGCGGTAAATAGGCTTTAAAAATGCCTTTTCCAGCAATCTGAGAGGAATTTTGGGCCATATTTTCCTTGCCCTTTGCGCCAACTCATGGTGGCGCGGAGCCTTTCCCCCTAAAAGAATTTTGACCCCCTCCCGAATTTTCTTCTGTGGAGGTCCATGGATAGAAAATTAAAACATGTTTTAATAGATAACTTGCTGAGGATAAATGGCAAAGTAGTCTTCTACCAGTTGCGGAAAATCAAATGGAAAGTCTGAAAAGCCGTGGCTTCGATCGTACTGAGGCTCAGCGAATTTACTCCTTCGAAGCGCCCCTGCAGACCATTTTCGCCCTTTCTGTCCGAAATCCCTAGCTCCGCCACTGCTTTAGCAAACGCCCATTAGGTTATGGTACCTGGACGTGACGTCGTCCAACTTTGAGCTGAATCCGTGGTAAGCCAAGCAGATTAGTAAGCCGGTCTTTGATTTTTTTTTCTTTTAGCTTTAAAGTGCTTAACAAGTAGGAACAGGTCGTATGTCACTTGTACGTCCGTCAATCCAACTCATGAGGAACTTTTTATATCACGTGAAAATATTATTCCCACCGAATTTTACATTTTGGAGTTTTACTCTTCGCTTTATTTTTTCTCTGTTTTGTCCTCAAGATGTGTTAAAACAACATCAAATACATAGATCCCTTAAAACGTAAGTAAGAGGAGACCTGTATGCGTTTGCTGACTTTTTAAAACTTACCGTTCATGCGATCGTTTATATCTTACAAAATATTTGTTGTCTTTGATTTCTAATTTTATATCTTTCTCAAGTTGTCATATAACCAAATTGTTGTGTATTAAAAGTTGACAAGGGGCGGGTTTGGAGGGATAGATTCGTTCGAAACGATGGCACATTTTTGGCGTTGTGCACACACTTAAAGATAAAAAGTAGATGCGTATCAGACTCGTGATATCCCGACATGTTTCATTATTCTAGAATAACTATTTTAATCAAATGACAATATTTTGTTACTTATTGTGTTTTATTGGGAAGAAAAATTTTTTCACCTTTTTTGAGCCTGTTATGTTCGAGAACATCTTCGAAGGGAGGTACTTGTACAACAAGTAAAACTAATACTGCAACAGTTTTTTTAGATTTCAAAGCTATTTGGGGCCGGAGTGCGGTCTGCAAAGGAAAGTTTACTGCTGACCGCCACACGTTTTCCTAAAGTTCCATATACTAAACAGGCCGATGTTTTATCCTGGTTACATGGAAGCCATTGATATAGTTACTTACATCCCTGTATACTGCAATCTCTGCCGTAACTGCGCTCACACGGCCGAGCTCGATTGAGAGAAAGAATTAATACGCACACAAGGTCTGAATAACGTATAAAACTGTACAACACACAACGTCAGGAACGTGCATCTAGGGCGCTCGCCCTTCCGTCTGTAGACAACTGCCTGTCTAGTTACAGACTCAACCGTGCGTCAATTTTGCGCATCACCTAACTGTTAATTGCATGATATGCGGAATTATATCCAATTGCATAGACCATTAAGTGCAATATTTACGTTAATCGCGCGAACGCGCCAGAGCTCATTTAAGAGCGAATTCGCGCACCCGAACTCGGTTTTTTAAAGCTATTCAACGATGTCTTGAAACGTGACTTTTGTGCGCAGTCCGTGCTAGTTACACCCCTATCTACTGTACACACTGCACCGTTCCTCGTTACCGTCCATCACAAGACTTCAAAGCGAATGACCCATAGTACTTAAAATTACTTAAAATGCCACAAAATCTGACTATGTACCCTGATATTACAATGGCCCGCTTCCAATACGTCAAAGAATTCCTTATGAATTATCATAAATTGCGTGCGCCCTCATCAAAAAATCATCAAGAGTGTCATACAAGAGACATGACTTTTGAGAGCCTTGAGCCTAAGCGTTTTTCATTGACTTCCAGTACGCTCCAGTTTTTCCATTTGAGTAGGCCTAGGTTCTGGGTTAGCTGATTGTTTTAGGCTACAAAGCCGCCGCCTCTTATGGTGGTGGTTTAAGACCTCATTTTGTATAGGAGGTTCATCACTTACGCAATGACCCAGCAGAAATGAGAGACATGTAGCAGCTTGCTAGAAGTTAATCTCACACATAGGTCACACAATAGGCCAGCACTACACCAGAAATTAGAGCCACATTCACTAAATTAATTCCTTCCTTTAAACAAAGGGTTAGCGCAGCCCCACAAAGAACCAGCCACATTCTGATCCTCCTGATTACAATAGGACTCATTAACAGACCCACAAAGACCCGACAACCAGCAAAAAAGGAAACAAGCATTAGCTCACATGGGCCAGATAAGCTCCCTTTCTTTGATTCTCACCTCCATTAGCTCCAACTTTGACCACTAAGCTCAGATATAAGCGCAGTTGATGCTCGGGCCAAAGCTCGAGGGGGGGGGGGGGGTGTGAAGCTCCAAATGAAGCTCGGAGTCATCTTGAAACGACCCCCTATATACTACTGCCCATAAATTGATACTGACAAAAAAGTCTCTCGAGTGTTCCCTCTCGAGAGCATGTGCGCACGAGAGAAAGAGAAATTGCGAACTCTATCTCGATCCCATATAAAACTGTTCCACAAACAATGTCTTGGAACCCGATCTATGTGCGCGGCCGGCTTTTCATGGCTAGTCTGTCTAGATCTACTGGACACACTCTACCGTTCCTCGATACCACGTGCATCACATGACTGTAACGCGCATTGCACATATCACCGATTGCATAGTCGGTGTACAGTGTGACCGCTGCGTTTCAAGTGGATACGAGTCTGAGCTCCATTCAGAGCCGATATGCGCTTCCGACTTCGATCCCGTACAACACACCATGTCAAGGAACGCGCATTTTGTGCGTAGTCCTTTTGTAGCACAGGTCGTTATTGGGCAGATGGGATTGTCTTTCGTGTAATCGGTAAACACCTTTGTTGCGCAATAATAAATCTGTGACAAGACGCGACGGCGTTTGTTGGTGACTACATGAAGCTCATTGTAGTACAGTGTGGCATTTCAAGCTGTAAGAACGATCAGCATAGACATGTGCAGAGACGGTTGTCGAAAGGTTGTACACATTAGTATGTAGATATCCTAGGAATCTTTCAAGTAATACCTTATTGTCTGAACATACTCCAGACGACGTTTGCAACTTGTGCCTAATGACTGGAAAGGCAACGAACCTTTCAATAGAACGGGCATAATTTTCCCACGGTTAAACGATGAAAACACAGTTTGACTATCGCCTTGACTTTTTTGGTGACAGCAGGCAAGGTTGGATTTACTGTTTACGGAAATTGCAGAATCACACTGCCATATGAGATATTGTGCTGGGGGCCGGTAGAACTCGAAAATTCTTTAAAACACGGCCAATGCTTGGTGAAAAAGATCGTCGGTAAGAAAAATGATTTTTAATTACTCAAAACTACATTGTTAAAACAAGCGTTCAAACTTTCTGATACAGGAATGACCCAGACTTACAAACGTCTGGCAAAAACGTCTGGTTTTTGTTCTCTGTGGTTCTAGCTGAAAAAGACAAACCAATATTGTAACCAACATTGGAACACAGTGGAGAAAACACGCAGGGCAACCTTTACTTTTACATAAGTCCATTAGGTTATAATACCCGGAGGTGACGTACGTCGTTCAACTTTGATTGAGTTACTCCGCGGTAAGCCAGACTAGAGGTGACCTCTATTTTTTTTTCTTTAAGCTTTAACGTGCTTAATAAGTACGAACCGTTCATATGTGACTTGAACGTCCCGTCAATCCAATTCATGACTTTCAACATCACTTGAAAATATTATTGCCACCGAATTTTACATTATCACTGGAGCTTTACTCTTCGCTTTATCTTTTCTCTGTAATAGTCTTCAAGTTGTGTTAAGACAACATCAAATACATAGGCCCCGTAACGGAAGTAAGAAGGGACTTGCATGCGTTTCAGCTGACTTTTCAAAACTTACTTCAGGCGATCGTTTATGTCTTCCAAAATGTTTGTTTTATTTGATTTCTCATTAGTCATTGCATATCTTTTCTCAAGTTGTATTTTTATCCACATTGTTGTATATCAACAGTAGTCTATGGGCGAGTTGGGTGGGATGGATTCGTTCGAAACAATGGCACAAATGGCGTATCAGACTCGTGATATCCCGACATGTTTCATAATTTCAGAATGACTGTTTTAATCAGGGGAGAATATTTTGTTACTAATTGTGTTTTATGAGAAAAACTTTTTCACCTTTTTTGTGCCCGTTTCATTCGAAAATTTCCTTGAGGGGGGGGGGGGCACTTGTAGGCCTACAACAAGTAAATTTAAATTTGTAGCAGTTATTTGAGTTTTCAAAGCGATCAGGGGCCGGGGTGCGGGCTGCAAAGGACCGTTTCCTGCTGACCCCAATTCGTTTTCCTAAGATTCCATATACGATTCAGAGATCGAGGTTTCATCTGGTTGTATGGAAGCCATATTGATATGGTTACTGACAATCCTACACTGCAATCTCTGCCGCAACTGCGCTCACACGGTCGAGCTCGCATGAGAGAAGGAATGAATATGCAAACAAGATCTAAATTAACATATAGAGCTGTAAAACACACGACGCCAGGAACGTGCATCTAGGGCGCTCGCCCTTCCGTCTGTAGACAACTGCCTGTCTACTTACACACTCCAAAGTGCAATGCGTCGATTTTGCGCATCACTTAAATTTTAATTGCATGATATGCGGGATTATATCCAATTGCATAGACCATTAAGTGCAATATTTACGTTAATCGCGCGTACGCGCCAGAGCTCATTTGGGAGCGCACCCGAACTCGGTTTTAAAAAGAGCTATCCAACGATGTCTTGAAACGTGATTTTTGTGGGCAGTCCGTGCTAGTTACACCCCTGTCTATACTGCACATACAGTACCGTTCCTCTTTACCGTCCATTACATGACTGCAAAGCGCATGGCTCATAAATATTACTAATAACATAGTCTCTAGAGTGTTCCCTCTTGAGTGCAAGTGCGCACGCGATTGATCTTCTTTCAAAGAGAAATTGCGCACTCTATCTCGATCGCATACAAAACTGTTCCACAAACAATGTCTTGGAACCCGGTCTATGTTTTCAGCCGCCTTCTAATGGCTAGTCCGTCTACTGGACACACTCTACCGTCCCTCGATGCCACGTGCATCACATGATTGTAACGCACATTGCACGTATAACCGATTTCATAGTCGGTGTACAGTGTGACCTCTGCGTTTCAAGTGGATACGAGTCTGAGCTCCATTGAGGGCCGATATGCGCTTCCGACTTCGATCCCGTACAACACACCATGTCAAGGAACGCGCATTTTGTGCGTAGTCCTTTTGTAGCACTGTCTAATCGGTAAACACCTTTTTTGCGCAATAATAAATCTCTGACAAGATGACGTTTGTTGTTGACTACATGAAGCTTATTGTAGTACAGTGTGGCATTTCAAGCTGTAGGAACGATCAGCGTGGACATGTGCAGAGACGGTTGTCGAAAGGTTGTACACATTAGTATGTGGATATCCTAGGAATCGTTCAAGTAATAGTTTGACGTCTGAGCATACTCCACATATCGAAAAGTTTCCTTCATAAACCTCCCAAATGCGTTAGAGTGTGCGGGCGCATTTCGCATTTTTATGTTTTTCGCTTTATGTAGTATTCGGGTTGTGTTTTAAGGTCTGGCTAAACTGAATTTGTGATGTCTATACTATTGCACATCTAGTGAATGCTTTTTTGACTGAACACATCCCTTAATTTTGTCGTAAATCATCAATTTTGGGATTTGATGTCTATGGGCTAAAAAGGCGTTTTCATCCCAATTTTAAATAATTTAGAGGATTAACACTTCTAGCCATGAATAAATTGACACGGCTAAACGCGTTTCTGCGAGCTGCATGTCACAGGTAACAGGAGGAGAAGAATTGGTTTTAGTTGGATCTATGTTTTTGTCATGAACACGTGAAGTAAAGGCACAAAACGGCCCATTATTTAAGGGAAATTCCCCAAGATATGACGTCACAACATTTTGAAATGGTCAAAAATCATTTATTTCGAATGAAAATCGGCATTTCATGAGTTCCTCTCACCTTGATATATCATTGCAAAGCATAATCGATTTAGCTTACCTTTATTAGAGCATTAAAAAATTTTCGATAAAGAATGAGCAAATCATCGTTTTTGTACAAAACTTTTCGATATGGACAACGTTTGCAACTTGTACCTAATGCCTGGAAAGGCAACGGACCTTTCAATAAAACTGGCAGAAGTTCCCACAGTTCAACGATGAAAACGCAGTTTGGCTATCGCCTTGACTTTTTTGGTGACAGGAAGAAATGTTGGATTTACGGAAATTGCTGACTCACACTGTCGTATGAGATATTGTGCTGGGGAGCGGTAGAACTCGAAATTCTTTTAAAGACGGCCAATGCTTGGTGAAAAAGATTGTCGGTAAGAAAAATGATTTTTTATTTACTTAAAACTACTTTGTTAAAACAAGCGTTAAAACTTGGTGCAGGAATGACCAAGATTTACCGCTTTATCTTTTCTTTGTTATGGTCTTCAAGTTGTATTAAGACAACATCAAATACATAGGCCCCTTGTAACGGAAGTAAGAGGGGACTTGCATGCGTTTGCTGACTTTTCAAAACTTACTTCAGGCGATCGTTTATGTCTTCCAAAATGTTTGTTTTCTTTGATTTCTCGTTGCATATCTTTTCTCAAGTTGTATTTTAATCCATATAGTTGTATATCAACAGTAGTCTATGGGCGAGTTGGGTGGGATGGATTCGTTCGAAACGATGGCACATTCCCGGGTTGTGTCACACCTTCAAGATAAAAAGAAAAGTCGTAACAGACTCGTGATATCCCGACATGTTCCATAATTCCAGAATGACTATTTTAATCATGGGACAATATTTTGTCACTAACTGTGTTTTATTGAGAAAAACTTTTTTACCTTTTTTGTGCCCGTTTTATTCGAAGATAACTTTGAAGGGAGGTACTTGTACAACAAGTCAATTTAAATTTGCAACAGTTTTTTGGGGTATTCAACGATGTCTTGAAATGTGATTTTTGTGCGCAGTCCGTGCTAGTTACACGCCTGTCTACTGCACACACTGTACCGTTCCTCGTTACCGTCCATTACATGACTGCAAAGCGCATGGTCCATAAATAATACTTATAACATAGTCTCTAGATGACCAAATGATTTTCATTTACTCAAAACTACATCGTTAAAACAAGCGTTCAGACTAACTGGTGCAGGAATGACCCAGACTTACAAACGTCTGGCAAAAACGTCTGGTTTTTGTTCTCTGTGGTTCTAGCTGAAAAAGCCAAACCAATATTGTAACCAATAATGAAACATAAGGGAGAAAAACACGCAGGACAACCCTTACTTTAACAAAGGGTCTTAACGTTATGATACTCGGAGGTGACGTCGTTCAACTTTGAGTTAATCCGCGGTAAGCCAGGACTAGAGGTGACCTCTATTTTTATCTCATCGCTCCGTGAGGAGGATGAGATATTGTAGTCACTTTGCCTATTGGGCTATATATGGCAATGTCAGCTTAATAAATCGCAATGGTTGCCATGGTAACGGTAAATTTTCCCAGGTTACTAGTCTCGAGGTCTAACCCATGGTGAGGTACCCCGGGGTGACTGAAGGTCCAGGGCTGAGAGAGGGGTCAAAACCTGTCCGTGTGTGTGTGTGTGTGTAGGTGTGTGTGGGTGTGTGTGTGTCTGTGGGTTTGTCTTTGTGTAAAACAGAGGACCTAAACAATAGACTTCCAGGTCCTCGGTAGTAAATTCAAAAGATTTCTCAAGTCCTCGGTTGTCTAACAATATACAGTCTATTGTGAAGGTTAGGGTTAAGTAAGCAGACACAATGGAGATAACAATGAAGTCCTCAGTTGTGTGTGTGTTTGTAGGTGTGTGTGTGTGTGTGTCCAATTTTGTTTTCTTAATATCTTGTAAACGACTGGGCCGATTTTCTTCAAACTTGGTAGGATGGTACCTCAGGTGGAACAATTGCATTTCGATACAAAACCGGAAGTGATGGTCAAAGGTTACAGGTCAAAGGTCAAATTCGGTGAAAATCACATTTTCTGCTATATTTCAAAAACGAAACGTTCTCCTGACACGAAACTCTTCATTTTACATGAAACTTCACAAGTATAATAGAGTAGACTAGTTCTACCAAAATATGTAGTTTCCATGGCAACCAATGTCAAAGGTCACGTGACAGGGGGGTCACATACTTTTTATTGTACTCACTTTAACTCTTAACGGACGCATCCCACAAATCTGAAAGTTTAAGTGTAATAGCCTAGGCATGATACTGTAAGTTGTACCGATATGTGTGGTTGTCATTGCAATCAAGGACATAGTTCACGTTACAGATTGTCAACGGTTAAAGTGGGCATGACACGGCCACAAAAAAATTTGTGTATTGCAAGATTAGATACAGTATTTTACAAATATCATCTCACAACCCATTAAAAAACCCGTACAATTCGGCATAAATGATATTCGAAGGAAAACTGCGTTCGAAATTCAATTTCGGAAAATGCCGCAACAGCTCACCTGGCTTTTATGACGCAATTGGCGGCACAAACCCCGCCATACGGCGCGCATTTAGATGTGGAACTAATGTAACGTTCGGTTAAGTTATCTTATTTTAGCAACCTCATAAAACGATTACATCACAATACAGAGTCCAACATGCAGAGCGAAAGGCGCGGACTATGGTGGGGATTCGGAGCAAATCATTGGCCAATGTATTCGCGTGTACATGCGCGCGGGTAAAAATAGTTCTGTTTTTGTGCAAGGAAGACGCTGTTCGGTCGCTTTAAAGAACAGCTATGAATATGTATGGCAGACCACAACAAGCGCCTCCCCACTACGAGCGCGTTTTTACTGTATGAGCTGTTTGATGAAGATGCTATTGCGAATACTAAGCAGTCACCGCGCATGCACAGTTCACAACGAAGTCAGTGGCCACACTCACTGCTATCGGAGCACCGGTGTTTGCAATTATGTATGCGCTAACATGCGTTACCATGCACATGATTCCATGATTGTGAGCTCTCTGGTACAATGTTGCTAACCGTGCCTCCAATGACGTCACCATTTTCAGACGTGTTCACATACGTTTTTTAGTTGCCTTGCATGCAACCGCAACTAATGCAGTTACTATCGCGGTGTCAATTTCTGACTTTTCCGGCACTTTATTTCTATCTCCTTCTAGATGCTTTGTGGTATCGAAATACGGTTTTGTGCAATTTGTAGGGATGGTACTTCTCTTTCGTGTTTTTAAGTTTTGGTGGAAATATGATTTTCGTGAGAGTGTAAAATTGGGGGGTTTTTCACGTAAAATTCGCAAACGTGTTCTATTTTTAGTAACAATCTTGCGGAAAACCAGGTCCGTGTGTACTCTGGAGAATAATATGTTGTTTAATTTAACACAGCGCCATCATTTTGGTTGTTTCTTTTTCATTCATCGAGGTGTTAAGTGAATTTTGAGTATTTATATGAGGATTTCTTTGTAGAGATTTATTCTTTTCAAGTGACATGGTCGGGGTTGCTGTGAAGTAAAACGTTTGATAGTTTAGAGGAGTTTTGTTCACTGTTTTTTCATAAAGTAAGTTTCTGTTGGAGGGAAACATTGTTATTGGTAGGTAAATATTATTTGTACGAGATGGCTCGTATTAATATTTGTGTTATATCAAGGTGTCTGGTTACGGTAAATTTGTTATTTTAAAGTTTAAAATTATGTGGAGAATATAACAATGCCCAAGAAGGGCTTTTTTTTTTTGTAGAAAGGAAAGGTTGGCAACAAAGAAAAAAGAAAGTATGGGGGTGAATTTCAAGATAAAAGTTATGAAGGGGAGAAAAATGATGATGTCAGAGTTGGGATCAAACAAAAAAAGGCTCTAGTGGATATGAAAAGAGTCAGAGGTGTGATGATGGGGAAAGTAGGGAAAATGACGATCGTGATGTATTATTTCTACGTTCCGAAAGATCTACATGTACATTTTATTTTTCCGTTGTTTTGGGTGGTAATTGTTTTTTTCGGTGTTTGGCATTATTGGTTACAGAGAAGATGATCATCTTTATATAAGACAAGTCATTGTAAGTTCATTATGTACCCCTCCACATATTTACACCACGAGCTGCCATTGCTCAGAAGCTCCACTTAAGAAGAATGCTTAAAAAACCAAATTCAGAGGGGATGTTCTTGGGATATTTATACATTTAGGGAGAAGAGCACATCATAAGATGAAGAAGTGTTAACATGACCACATAGTTTTAAGTAAAGAGTAGTCACGGTAGGTTTTTAACATGCTCATTCATATCTCGTTTTATATTTGTATGTGATGAGAGCAACCTTTTTTTATTACGCTGGGCGATGATCTGTTTGAGATATTGGGAAGAGGTCTGCATGAATGAAGGTTTTGCACAATCATTCAGGGACTGCTTTGGGTCTTCCCTTGGGGGAGAAGGCATTGAAAACCAACTGATTTGGTCTCTTTAAAGGCCGTGGATAGTTCATCTCTTGTCAAAAATGTGTTGATTTTGAAATGGTTATTTAAAATTTTGAGGGAGCCATATGACAGTTTGGCTCTCCTTTTCTTACTTGAGGAAGCAAAGACATCCCTTGCCTTCTCCGGGTAGAAGATAATCATTTTTATTTAAGACAAGTCATTGTAAGTTCATTGTGCAGTTAATCGGGAAAAACGTGCCATTTATTAAGTCAATGCAGGTGGCGTACATTATGACGAAGTGTTGTAAATAGAAGATAATGAGTCTGTACATGAGAGCAGCGTTATAGAGATTGGTTGAAGAGGGGTTGTGTTAATGAACATAGTGAAGAATTTTTCGGTGTTAAATGTAACATATTGAAAAGAGGAGACATTTTATTTGAAGAGGAGCGTAATCAAATGTCAATGCAAAGTTATGTGAAGAGAGCAGATGTTTGCTTAAATGAGGGGAATAATCATATATTAGTGAAAGGGTCTATGGGAGTGACTGAAGATAGGTATAAATGTTGGGAAAGTAAAGGTTTTGTGATAAAACGTAGTGTGGGTATTTGCAAGTGATAGTACTAAAATGATGCTTAGAGAACAAATACGTAAGCGTCAATTTAGAAAAGAAGAGGAGAGGAGAGTCCAATTAGAGAATTGCAACATCGCTTTTGGAATAAAATTATGGAGGGGCCTACATATGTTTGTTTTTATTGTGAGCAGTTATGGTATAAAGAATGTGCACTGTGGGTGAATTTAGTTAGATTTAGTGGAAATACTAATATTTGTAAGCAGGAAGGAGGTATAGATAAAGGATGGGTCTGTAAAACCTGTTTAAAATATATAAAAGAAGGCAGAGTTCCGTTATTAAGTCGAGATAATAATATGAAAACGTATGAGATATCAGAAGAATTGAAATTACATCGTCTTGAAGAAAGGTTGGTCGCTTTGCGAACACCTTTTATGCAGTTGCGTAAGCTTCCTCGAGGAGGGCAATTTAGTATTAAGGGAAATGTTGTTAATGTCCCATCTGATGTGGTGGCAACAATTAAAACTTTACCTATAAGACTTGAAGTGAGCCAAGTAATTCCTGTCAAATATAAGAGGTAATTAAGTTATAAAACGGCTGTTTTTTCTGAAAATGTTAGGCCTAGAAGTGTTGTTCTTGCTGCTCGCTGGCTGATAGAAAATGAGGATATCAAGATACACAACAATGACTTAGGAAAGGAAGACACGTTTTGAAAGGATGAACAACTTCTGGTAAGTGGGTCTGCTGCCCCTCTTTTACTAACACCACCATTACTTGCCTACACGATGTTGAGTTCGCGCTAGGAGGGCCTGTATAATAGAGTAGTCAGGTTCCTGTTTTTTGACTCATTCAAAATGCCGTTTTGCATCGCGGAAGGATATATTGCAAAAAATGCCTGAAATACCTTCAATCTCCTTTGAATGATTACTTCAACTACTTTCCTACCACATAGAGATCACAAATTGAACACATCTCTTCACTAACATGGTTTAATCTCCCTCCCCCTCCCCCAAAAAAGTTTTTCTAGGGTGTTAAATTCGTAGGGTAACCTCATTCGGCGGGATTCCCCTTGAATTGGTGGTGTGCTACCTTTTGTCTTCACTGTTAAGTCATACATATCACTCATCCGTGTCCGTGAAAAACCATGGGATCGTCCCATGGTTGCATTGACAGAAGAACTATATTCAAAAAAGGTCACAGCAGAGAGCTGCCTTTAGTAGCAGCTCCCTGGTATTAGTCCCGTTCATATACGTCACTAGTATTCCTTCCCCAATTATTTCTTAGTTCAGCATTTAATCAAACTTGAACGATATTGTCTTACACAAATCAGAGTGTCGAACCATCCAGTAATCAATCATAAAGATACATTGCATCATTTTTACGTCCTATAATGAAACGTGAATACCAAAATGTCGATGCTTATAATTTATAGCTATTAGCTGCGATTCGTCTGTCATCACATTATTAACCAGACACGTTTCTTATTGCATTCTATAGCAAGGACATTTGTTGCTTCTTTGACGATGTCCTTTTACTACGGAAGAAAATATTGTCATTGTAGTAAGTTTATGTATGGACATGACTCGCAATTGATGAAACGATTACCTAACGAAAGCAATAAGTAAGATAGTTCTATGAATACGAATAAACTGTCGAGTAAAAGATTCCGTAGAAGACGAATTTCATCATTCCAACAACCCGTCTGCACTACAGTTGTAGTTTGGGGTGACAAGTTTAGTCCTTTAATACGGGAAGTTGCAACTTTCTGCTTACTATAAGTTGACCCTTATCAGCTTATGTAGACACTTAATTTAGACCGTGCACAGAGGGTCAAGTTGTTGGTTTACGGACGAAGATTTGAACATTTCAAGACATTTCGTAACTGTAAATTTCTAGCTAAGTGGCTCGTTCGTTTCATCTCTTTGCCATTTTCGGAAATGGAAAGTTCGCAAGATATTTATGAGCTAATTATTCTCTAGATTTTTATAATTATGTTAGGGAGTTGTGGTGTTATCAGGAAAACGTTTAACTTATTCATCATGAAGTCCATTTTTCTCTTTAAAGTGATTTTTTCAACTATTGCAACTATTGCCAAATACGGGCAATGGTTATGAGAATCGGGTAATCTGATTTTCGATAATTTAATGATGTAGGGTGAGAATGTCTTCCCGTAAGTCTGCTTGAAAATTCATTTCAAAAGGGTGTTTTAATCTTAGAAAAATAAAAAATTTTCTCACCAGAATCAGAGACAAGTAATCCTGGCAAATGCCATTTCTAGCCATCTGGGAGGTTTTAAAATCCAAAATTTTCTTTGTACCCTCCGCGCCAACTGATGGTGGCGCTACGCTTAGATAGTAAACTCCAGCCACTCCCTACAAAAGTATCCAGCCCTCCATGGAACCTACCAGGGCTTTGTCCCCTGTACCCCACCAGGGGCCCTTAAAGCGGCCCCCTGGACCCCAGGCTGATTGGGCCAACAGTCTAAACCCTGTACAAACATGGGCCGATTTTCCTAAATTTTTAGCCAAATGGTTCGTTCATTTCATCTCTTTGCCTCGAATTGACCATTGATTTAATTAACTATGCACCGACCTAAACAATGGTCAAACCATTGACCTCCAAGTTCCAACTTTGGTCAAAATTTACTAATTTATGGTCAGATCTAACCATTAATTGATCACTTTTTGACCATACCATTGAGTCGGTGCATAGTTGACCATAGTGTTTTTAGAGTGTGCACTCTGTGGTATTGAGTTGGATTCAACCTCTCTGAAAGAAGGATCATTATTCTAAACAGAGCGTCACCATAGGTTGGCGCGAATTGTAGAGAAAATGAAGTAGCCCACGAAGGGAAACCTCCTTGAATATCTTGTTTAAAAAGGCAAATATACTTCTTTGTTTCAGTAGTAGAGTCCATGCCCAAAGTCCAAAAGCTATTAGTAGCTAACAGTCGTCAAATCACCTTAAAAGTATAAGACGACTTGGTTTGTCGGCACCGCAACTCGTCTAGACGTTCGTCTTGTTTGCTTTCGAATTTCAAATGGTCTGAGCCTGGCCTGTAATTGGGAATTCAAAACGTCGTATTTCGGTATTTATGGACATAATTTAGTAGGGAAATCATTCACTTTATGTCAAGGTGTACTCAAAGAACAGTTACCGAGGAACTTACTTTGGCCGTGTCATCCCCACTTTAATGTTTTGTAACTACAGTAGCCTATTTTTCATCATTTTATATAAACAGGCTAGACTTCTAGGTTAGTACTTCGTAGTGGCAGTCTCGTCTTCACAGCTCAAATTCTTTTTTCACTAGCTTATATACTGCAGTGACATTTTTAAGTTTCTGGTCGCACTTCACTTTGATAGACCTTATATCTAGAGTGTTCTCGTTTGGTCTACGCAGACAGTTGTTTTCACTCCAAAGTTGCAGTAACTGTTAGGCCTAGAAGTATGAAAGTTAAAGTCAAACCTAGGGCTAGACTTGAAATCTAAAGCTGGTTAACAGTATGCAGGCTAGGTCTGGGGCTAAACGTACGCCATTCATAGGCTTGAGTTATAACCCAAGACATGAAACTGTGGGTGACTAACATTAGGTAAGGGATAGGGCCTACCTGTCTTACATATTAGTGCCCTTAAAACTTGGCGGTTCTGAAGCATCGCCAAAAAAAAAGTTAGAGACATTTTCATTGCCACGGGCTAGGACTGGCCACAGGCCAGTACGCAGAAAAGGTTTGTGCGTCGCCCGGAAATCTTCTAACGAAACACGTTCAACATCACGCACACGCCCAGTTTTTTAATTGAGACGCACTTGATGTGCATATCAGCTCGAACACACATGAAGTTTGCCTTCGCGTCAAAATGTAGATTACGCCCAGCTAGCCCCTAAATAATAACAATTACGCACTTGTCTAAAGCGTCCTCGAAAGCGTCTTAATTTTATAATCGTTTGTGTCCATATCTAATCGTATCAGTTAAGTGTAACAGCCGAGCTCGTTGTTTTTTTTTTTCAAAGTGTTGCAAGGGGATAACAGCATCTTAAAAAATAAATTTGTTCCAAAGTTTTAGATAGGCCTACTAGATTAAAAGGGCAAGCGATACAAAGGTTGGGTAGCCTATTTCTCCAGTTCTTACATAATCCGGTGTCGAAATGTAAATATCCAAATGATGTTTTTTGGAATAAGGGGTGCGTCTGTTCCAAGAACTAGATTGGTCTGTGTCATATTCTTTCCCTCGCTATCTTACGAAAAAAACTTCGGTCCTCTGGAACGAAAAAAATCGCTTCCCTTGGACTTCAAGATTGTGGCATGGAGTTTTAGTATGGTAATTTTTGTCAATGACATTCTACTGTAGCATAAAATTCAGCACAGATAAAACTTCTAGCTCATACATAGTTCAAGTTCTGTAACCAACTTGCGCACATGTTAGCGATGGGATATGCAACTCCGTGGATTGCCCTCTTGTTTGAGTTTCAAAGCGATCAGGGGACGGGGTGCGGGCTGCAAAGGACCGTTTCCTGCTGACCGCTATTCGTTTTTTTAAGATTCCATACACTATTCAGAGATCGAGGTTTTATTCTGGTTGTATGGAAGCCATTGGCATGGTTACTGACAATCCTACACTGCAGTCTCGGCCGCAACTGCTCTCACACGGCCGAGGTCGATTGAGAGAAAGAATGAATATGCAAACAAGATCTAAATTAACGTATAAAACTGTACAACACACAACTCCAGGAACGTGCATTTAAGGCGCTCGCGCTTCCGTCTGTAGACAACTGCCTGTCTACTTACACACTCCACCGTGCGTCGTTTTTGCGCATCACCTAAATGTTAATTGCATGATATGCGGAATTATATCCAATTGCATAGACCATTAAGTGCAATGTTTACGTTAATCGCGCGTACGCGCCAGAGCTCATTTGAGAGCGAATTCGCGCACCCGAACTCGGTTTTTTAAAAGCTATTCAACGATGTCTTGAAACGTGATTTTTGTGCGCAGTCCGTGCTAGTTACAAGCCTGTCTACTGCACACACTGTACCGTTCCTCATTACCGTCCATTACATGACTGCAAAGCGCATGGTCCATAAATAATACTAACAAGAGGGCAATCCCAGAGTTGCATATCTCATCGCTAACATGTGCGCAAGTTGGTTACAGAACTTAAACTTTATATGAGCTAGAAGTTTTTTTTTTTTTTTTTCTTTGTGCTGAATTTTATGCTTCAGTAGAATGTCATTGACAAAAATTACCATACTTAAACTCCATGCCACAATCTTGAAGTCCAAGGGAAGCGATTTTTTTTTCGTTCCAAGGGACGGAAGTTTTTTTTCGTGAGATAGCGAGGGGAAAGAATATGGCACAGACCAATCAAGTTCTTGGAACAGGCGCACCCCTTATTCTCAAAACATCATTTGGATATTTAAATTTCGACACCGGATTATATAAGAACTGGAGAAATAAGCTACCCAACTTTTGCTGCGAGCTCGGCTGTTACACTAAACTGATACGATTAGATATGGACGCAACGATTATAAAAGTAAGACGCTTTCGGTGACGCTTTAGACAAGTGCGTAATTGTTATTATTTAGGCGCTAGCTGGGCGTATTCTCCATTTTGACGCGACGGCAAACTTCATGTGTGTCCCGGAAGGTGTAACTCTTATCACACCTCCCTGGTTTGTCGAGGTGATATGCACATCAAGTGCGTCTCAATTAAAAAAAACTGGGCGTATGCGCGATGTTGAACGTGTGGCGTTAGAAGATTTCCGGGCGACGCACAAACCTTTTCTGCGTACTGGCCTGTGGCCAATCCTAGCCCGTGGCAATGAAATTGTCACGTACGTTTTTTTTTTTTTTTTTTTTTTGCGATGCTTCAGAACCGCCAAGTTTTAAGGGCACCAATATGTAAGACAGGTAGGCCCTATGCCTAACCTAATGTTAGTCACTCACAGTTTCATATCTTGGGTTATAACTCAAGCCTATGAATGGCGTAGGTTTAGCCTCAGACCTAGCCTACATACTGTTAACCAGCTTGAGATTTCAAGTCTAGCCCTATGTTTGACTTTAACTTTCATACTACTAGGCCTAACAGTTACAGCAACTTTGGAGTGAAAACAACTGTCTGCATAGACCAAACGAGAACACTCTAGATATAAGGGCCATCAAAGTGAAGTGCAAGCAGGAACTTAAAAATCTCACTGCAGCATACAAACTAGTGAAAAAAGAATTTGAGACTGTTACTACGAAGTACTAACCTAGGAGTCTAGCTTATTTATATTAATTGATGAAAAATAGGCTAGTTACAAAACATTAAAGTGGGGATGACACGGCCAAAGTAAGTTCCTCGGTAACTGTTCTTTGAGTACACCTTGACATAAAGTGAATGATTTCCCACTAAATTATGTCCATAAATACCGAAATACGACGTTTTGAATTCCCAATTACAGACCAGGCTCAGACCATTTGAAATTCGAAAGCGAAAAAACGTATGTGAACGCGTCTGAAAATGGTGACGTCATTGGAGTCACGGTTAGCAACACTGTACCAGAGAGCTCACAATCATGGAATCATGTGCATGGTAACGCGTGTTAGCGCTATACACAATTGCAAACACCGGTGCTCCGATAGCAGTGAGTGTGGCCACTGACTAAATTGTGAATTGTGCATTGCGCGGTGACTGCTTAGTATTCGCAATAGCATCTTCATCAAACAGCTCATACAGTAAAGACGCGCTCGTAGTTGTGGTCTGCATATTCATAGCTGTTCTTTATAGCGAACGAACCGCGTCTTTCTTGCACAAAAACAGAACTATTTTTACCCGCGCGCATATACACGCGAATACATTGGCCAATGATTTGCTCCGAATCCCCACCATGGTCCGCGCCTTTCGCTCTGCATGTTGAACTCTGTATTGTGATGTAATCGTTTTATGAGGTTGCTTAGATAAGATAACTTTACCGAACGGTACATTAGTTCCACATCTAAATGCGCGCCGTAGGGCGGGGTTTGTGCCGCCAATTGCGTCATAAAAGCCAGGTGAGCTGTTGCGGCATTTTTCGAAATTGAATTTCGCACGAAGTTTTCCTTCGAATATCACTTATGCCGAATTGTACGGGTTTTTAATGGGGTGTTAGATAATATTTGTAAAATACTGTATCTAATCTTGCAATACACAAAAGTTTTTGTGGTCGTGCCATGCCCACTTTAACCTTTGACAATCTGTAACGTGAACTATGTCCTTGATTGCCATGACAACCACACATATCGGGACAACTTATCATGTCTAGGCTATTACACTTAAACTTTCAGATTTGTGGGATGCGTCCGTTAAGAGTTAAAGTGAATACAAAAAAGTATTTGACCCCCTATTACGTGACCTTTAACCTTGGTTGCCATGAAAATTACAAATTTTGGTGGAACTAAGCTACCCTATTATACTTGTGAAGTTTCATGTAAAATGAAGGTTTTCATTTGAAGTTTTAGTACAAAATAGGAAAAAAGGTGTTTTTTGCAAAATGTGACCTTTGACCACTGACCTTTGACCTTTTCTTCTGAGGGTCTGGGAGACATAAGTTCCCACCCTGGGGTACCCACCTGCCAATTTTAAAAAGAATCGGTCCAGTCCACTAGGAGGAGTTTGAGGGACAAAAACGTTGTTTTACGAACAAATTGTCACTTGAAAATTTTTTGTTCCAATCTACCACTTGACCTTTGACCTCTGTTGCTATGGAAACCACATATTTTGGTAGGTCTAGATGCAAACATCATATGTGTGAATTTTCGTGTCAGGAGAACCTTTCGTTTTGGAAATATAGCAGAAAATGTGATTTCACTTAATTTGACCTTTGACCTGTAACTTTTGACCTTTACTTCCGGTTGTGTATTAGAATGCAATTGTTCTACCTGAGATACCATCCTACCAAGTTTGAAGAAAATCGGCCCAGCCGTTTACAAGATATTAGGAAAACAAAATTGAACACACACATACACTCACTCACCAATACACACACACACATGGACAGGTTTTGACCCCTCTCTCAGCCATGGACCTTCAGTCACCCCGGGGTACCTCACCATGGGTTAGACCTCGAGATTAGTAACCTGGGACAAATTACCGTTACCATGGTAACCTTTGCGATTTAAGCTGGCATTGCCATATATCGCCCCACAGGCAAAGTAACTACAATATCTCATCCTCCTCACGGAGCGATGAGATAATGACATAGTTCTAGAGGGAGTGCAAGTGCGCACGCGCTTGATCTCCTTTCAAAGAGAAATTTCGCACTCTATCTCGATCCCATACAAAACTTTTCCACAAACAATGTCTTGGAACCCGATCTATGTGCGCAGCGGCCTTCTAATGGCACGCACTTTACCGTCACCCGATACCACGTGCATGACATGACTGTAACGTGCATTGCACATATCACCGATTGCATAATCGGTACAGTGTGACCTCTGCGTTTCAAGTGGGTACGATTCTGATCTCCATTAAGAGCCGATATGCGCTTCCGACTTCGATCCCGTACAACACACGATGTCGAAGAACGCACATTTTGAGCGTAGTCCGTTTGTAGCACTGGGTTTATACTTCATGTAAGCCAGATGGGATTGACGGTAAACAGCTTTGTTGCGCAATAATAAATCTTTCACAAGACGACGTTTGTTGTTGACTACATAAAGCTTATTGTAATAACAGTGTGGCATTTCAAGCTGTAAGAACGATCAGCATGGACATGTGGAGAGGCAGTTGTCGAAAGGTGATACACATTAGTATGTAGAAAACCTAGTAGGAGTCTTTCAAGTAGTATCTAATATGTTGTCTGAGCATACTCCAGAATACGTTTGTACGGAAGCTTAAAAGTGCCACAAGATCACGATATCTTTTTGGCTAGTAAGCTAACATTTTTCAGAAAAATGTCAAGATGACAACATAATATCTCGTCAAAAAGCAGAAAAATGATGATATGAGAACTTATTACATTTCGTCATTTCAACAATTTTCTGAAAAATGATGAAATGACAGCTTATCATATCTCATTTTTTTAACAATTTTCTGCAAAATGTTGAATTTCGCACATCTTTCCAAGTGTGCAAAGCAACAATTTTCTGAAAAATGATAAAATGACAACTTTTCATATCTCGTCATTTCAACAATTTTCTGCAAAATGTTACATTTCTCACATCGTTCCAAGTGTGCAAAGCAACAATTTTCTGAAAAATGATGAAATGACAACTTATCATATCTCATTTTTTCAACAATTTTCTGCAAAATGTTGAATTTCTCACATCTTTCCAAGTGTGCAAAGCAACAATTTTCTGAAAAATGATAAAATGACAACTTTTCATATTTCGTCATTTCAACAATTTTCTGCAAAATGTTTAATTTCTTTCATCTTTCCAAGTGTGCAAAGCAACAATTTTCTGAAAAATGATGAAATGACAATTTTTCATATCTCGTCATTTCAACAATTTTCTGCAAAACGATTGAATGAAAACTTAGCAATATTTTTCCTTTCAATCAATTTTCTACGGTGGTTCTGAGAGGACATCGCATTCTTCTCTTCAAACATGGAATATTTTAGTTGATGTTACTCAACGAACTTGCTAAATTGTCATGTTTTAAGTTTCGGATTCTACTAGAACATGACAGAATTATTAGCAGATAAGTTGTCGTCATGGTGTTTTCACGGTTTGTTGAGCAGGGGGTGGAGTGAATGAGGTGGGGCAGGGGTGGGTCTAAAACAAATTTACAACACTTATCCCGAATATTGTAGATGCATGGTCACCCCAACATTTGGCAGATAAAGAACCTGAGACTCTGGAAACAACACAGTCCCGTAGCCCAGGACATTTCTAGAGGGGTAGTTTATGACAATATCTAAACAAAGCACTAGAGCCGGGCTTATTGAGGCTTTGCAATTACGTCACGCAACCGCCATGCTGGAGGACATTCATGCCAAATACACGTGGTTTTGTGCCGAGCGCACTGCACAGTGTGCACTGTGACATGCGCGGTGTATACAAATTCAACGAGCAAGCGCGTCCCGTATGGTTTACTACGTAGGTACATGTACTCCAACATGGCCGCCGGAGAGTATTATGACGTCATGTGAAAAGCCTCTATAGATAGTTTACACAGTATCGGACCTTTCGTTTTATACTCATGCATGGCGGGATACCATCCTGGGCGAGGGTGGCAAGGGAAGGGGGGGGGGGGGAAAGGGAGGGGTAACATTTACGTAAGGTAGATGATGTGCAAAATGGTGCTATTATTGGCAAAGCTTTGAACTGATAATATGTTTGGAAATTTTTTTCCTAATTATTGACTCGACATTAGACAAGAGGAGGGGTTGATGTCCCTACTCTTTAAGAAATGTTTGTCTATGTAAAGTGGGTTAGATGCAAGATGGTGTTACTTTTGGTAAGCTAAGCTAAGCCAAGCGTTGAATCCATTATATCTTTTACATTATTCAAAGATGTTTTCTATTTTTAACCTGGTGTAATTAAAGGGGTCCATGTTGTCCATGGGGAGGGATGAGCCCTTTACTCTTTGAGAAATTTTTGTAACTGTTATGTTTTAGGACCAACTGACGACATTAAGCATTTAATAAATTTCTTCATCCTTCATACAAAATACTTTATCTTTAATTGTAAAATAAACAACAGGGTTCCAAATGCACTTTCTTTTTACAGTTATTTTCAGTCTTGTGTGGAAGAAGAGCATTTTATTTTAAAGAAAGTGGATAATGAAGTACGTTCGTTGAAACTGAATGAGTTTTTTTCGAACACAAGACCCCTTTCCATTGTTAAATATGATTCTCTATTTTCAATATTTTTTTTCTCTAATTTAGTATGTCAGTTTGACCTTCCAAAATGAAAGGTATTTATTGTTTATGTATGCTCTATAGATAGCGTTTTTTAACAATTTCAATTATTTGCCAATCCATCCTTACTTCTATTGCATTTTCACCAAAGGAAAGAAGATCTCAGTTCTCTTGTTGCAAGGAAGTGTTTTCAAGCTGAAATGTTGTTTTCATGTAACTTCACTATGTAAATTGAACACGCAAAGATGAACTGAAATAAAGAATGGAGAAGAAAAAAAAATGGGGGGGGGGGAACCGATGCTTCTTTGGTAAAGCTTTGAACTGAATATATGTTTGGAAATTCTACTTATTTAGCGTAGTGACATGACACCCCTGTAAAATGCTGGCATGCGGTGCATTCCTCTCCCCCTTTTGGTACTCCACTGGGAAATCCACCATCGCTTGGTGTGTAGCCGTAGCGAAGGCCTTGGAAGAAAATTTTGGTCAAAGATACCTCCCAGGTGGGGAAATGGCATATCCTTTACCTTGCACATCAAAACGTTGCATCTAAACATTCTCTTCATTAAAATGATATGCTTTAAGATCAAATTTAGATTTAGAAACGACAGGGTACATTTGATTCAAATTAAAAATTACTTTATATGCAAACTGAATCAAGCATATAATTAAAGGTAAATATAGGCTATTTTATAAAAGCATGCTGTGGCGCGGTATAAGAAATAATATTTAATATCTTCAGTCTGCGTATGTGCTTTAGGTTTATTCAACCTGTGTATCATGCAGAGGGAAGAGGATTCGTTCATTTGTCAGGAGAAGTAAGCCAGGTGAGAAGCATCTACTGTTCCATGAAGAGAAAAATTTTGGGCACAACCCTTAAATGTGATTTTACAGGTTCTAAGTACATCAAAATCATAACTTGGGCAGTGAAATTTTCAGCATTTCAGTATTTTTTCTCATGTACGCAAACTTTCATTAACGGTTTCGAAATGTCAAGGGCAACTGTCCCTTAACCCTATACCCCCCTCCCTCTTCCCTCCGAAATTCCGTCCACTTTTTCTTGCCTATCTTTCTTTCTTTCATTTCTTTTTATTTTCGATCCTCTCATTGGAGGGTCTGACACACGAAATCCACAAGGCTACACCACAGCCTTAAAAAAGAGTACCATGAGTGTGTCTAGGGCGAGATACAGGATGTCTGATTGGGAAAGTTTTAATGAAAAGCCCCTTTATACGATTTTGAGGGCTCTATGCTCCTTAAATTCATACAAAGATTCTCAGCACTAAATAAGAAAGTAACGTCTGTAAACAATGGCACAAGGGCCGGTTGAGGCCTCACTCTGAGTGCAAACCGCACCTGATGCGTGCAGAAAACAGTGCATTCAAGTTTAAAGGATTTTTCATACATGAAGTAATTCTTGATGGACGTACGTATCAACACTTAGGTTCCCTGGTGTGACCTCAGTGAGAATCAGTGGCGCGTCAGGGGGAGCGGACCATTCCCCCATTGATAAATAATAATACAATAAGAAGAGCGAAGAGGGGAGAAAGAGGGAAGGAGAAAAGGGGAAAAAAGAGGAAACTGTTAATAACAGTTTCTATCACAAATTCGTCCCGCACTATCAAAAATTATCGTAAATGCTACCTAAAGTATCAAAATTTCCGTACACTCCACGCGTTTTAATATTAAATCCTACTTTTTCTTAGATAATGCTAGGAAGAGTTTTATAGAAATGCCAATATCATTAGTGCAACCGGACGGCTTAAATAAGGATGTTTCAGAATGATTATTTGCTTTTTAAATGTGTTGGTCACCACGCACCGACAATTTATGTCCACGAAACGAACCGATAAATGGTGGTTGAAAAGTTAATGTAACAAGTACTGTATGTTTTATATCCTATAGGTTCTCAGTTGGAGGCCTTCGGGAAATTTGCGGCACGAGTGCGGAGCGCGAGTATTATCGTTTGGGGTTCAGGGGCCGGCGTTAGGGCCCCTGGCGGGGTCCTGGGGTTGAGCCCCAGTGGGGACCCAGGGGGAATATCCCGGAAGCTCTCGCAATATTAGACAATTTCAAAACAGAAAATAGATTACAGTACTCAATAGTCCAGAAGAAATACAAGTCTCCTCAGTCTAGCTTGCCACAAAGTGATGGTATTCAGGCTAGTTTTACGAATACGACAAATCGTCAATTTCAAAATAATTAAAGACCCCATTTCGTCTCAAGTCAGCAAGCTAGGCGCTTGCCAGTTTTATTGAAGGTATGTTAGGCACTTTTTAAACAGAGTTTAGACATTTAAATGAGCGTCCAGTTCTTGCAGTAGGTACGCCAGAGATGCTTCAGTTTCTATTGAACTGGGATCTTTACATGCCTCACTATACCCTATATACCGGAAATGTCCCACAAAATGTGTGATTTAGATATGACTTCATTGTTTTAAATTTTTGTCATTAAAAATTTTTTATATTTTCTCTTGGTCGACCTAACGGGGGAGACTATTAGTAAATCCTATGAATCCAGAGGGGCTGGGGCGGTCTTCTCCCCCGCCCCTCTGGATTCGCCGTTGGTTCACAATAGCGACAGTGAAATAAAATCCCCTGGTTCTCGGAAAGTATTCCGATATGACTTCCTGCCCCTGACCTGCAACCCTAGTTACTCGGATAAGCCCTGGACTCCCGTCAAAGGCACGGCGTTGCAATCTGCCGGTTCCTTTCGCGTACTCAATACAAAGGGGAAAAAGACTGGGGAACGTATCCCAGAACACCCTAGTGAAATTTGGGTATCATAAAGACTAATGAACGAACACACCTTTTACAGATAGATTTAGACAAAAGGATATACAGCCGATTGACCAGCCTGTCAGCAGCTGCGTATCTGGGGTCACATGTCGGGGGGTCGGGCAAAAGAGTATATTTCCCGGTGAAAACTTTACTAACCCGGTTTGCAAAGACTCGACATCTTGTTGAGAGGCCGAGGGTTATTCAGGTTATAAGGAAGCTACGTGAAGCTAGGCTGCGTACGTAATGCATCTACATATAACTTTTAAGACTGACATACCCGTACAACACAAAATTTACACTTTGTTAACCTAGTATATTCAAACGATAACAACACTTCACTTCAAAAACTCTTATATTAACTGCAAACCTTCCAATGTGCCTACGCTACTTCCTTGGTCAGTCTAAATGAAGGTGAGGAGTTGATGTAGGCAACACATGAAAGAGAAAGATGTTGAGAATATCCTTTAGATGTAAACATGAAGTGGTTTCTTATTTAACTGTTCGCACTCCATGCTTTGCTGCCACCTCATCCATCTCTGCTTGCATTAGCCTATAGGCCTACTGCTTTATGGCACACTCCATGAAAAAAAGTAAAAATTTACTGTAAGAACCACTCAAAAATTTCCCAGGAAATTCCGAATAACTGTGTTTCCATGGTGTCTCTCTTCGTCAGGTACACTATAGAGTGGCTGAGCAAAATTCAATTTGACCATGAGTTGAAAGGTTAAGGGCAGTATGAAAGTTGAAATTATATGATAGTAAAAGAATTCCTTACAAAAGTATATATCTGTTTGCCATGCGGCTAACCCCGTCAATTACATTGTCGAAGTCCATCCTTTCTGTCATTTCTCTTTCAATGGAAAGTAATGTTAAACTGGCTAGCCTTTCCTCCCTCATTGGTGACCTGGGGTAGTTTTTAATAATCATGAGTTTGCTAAACGACCGCTCCAAACAGGCTGATGACACGGCTATGATTCTAAAGATCCGATAAAGTACTATCAAGTTAAGGTATGCATTGTGTAAGTCACACCAATTCAATGTATCTTGTAGGGTCTTTATTACCACACCCCCTGATGTAAGTTCATTGTACAAGATGCAAAATTGTTCGAATTCAGTTGCAGCCTTTTCGACATCAACAACAGTTGTGTATGGAGAAATTATATCACGAAACGCTGATGTCTGTCCAAAATATGTGGAGCTGGGTATCAATGTTGAAAAGTTTTTAAAACAGTGTGGAAATCGTCAAACCTTAGTTTTTAAAACCACGCTCTAACTTCTGAGTGTCTTTTAGTATTGGAACCCTAAAGTCTCTAAACCTAATTGCGCGGCTCCCCCCCCCATTTTCAAACGATATAGTGAATTCCTGGAAAACGAGATTGCCCGTATCCACCCTGGGAATAAAATATAGGCTGGCTGCTCTCATGTAGGTTAGTACAGTGATTCTCAACCTGGGGTCCGCGAAGAACAAAGGGGTCCGTGGGGGTCGGCGGAAAAAATAGGGTACTTAGAAAATTTAGGGGTCCGCAAAACCTAAAGAGCTTTGAAAATACAAATCGTAGGCGTAATTTAGAATTATAAATCATACAGCAACCAGCATTCCCAAACTTGTAAGGCTCGAGGTACAAAAAGTTACCTAGTTAGCAGCAGGTGAAGTCCCCTAAGATACAAAGCTAGCAATCTGTAACAACAGAGCAGATGAAAACAAGTTATTCTACTAGGGACCAATCTTATTCGAGTTTTGAACCTCGTAGCTTTAAAACAAATTTATTGGGTTGTTTCTGTTTTATCGTTGACAGGTTGATCCGAGCTAGAGTATAACACTGTTCTAACTACACTACGATAATGAACAAGATATGGGAATTGGACAGAGAGATCTTGTCATAGAAATATTTAGACCTGTAGATACGGTTCGTTTTCTTTTCAGTTTCAACACCGACAACATACAAAAGCAAAGTAAAAATTTGTTTCTCCATTTCTCATCATTATTTTTTGTTTCTTTCGGTGTTTTTTTTTAATTCTATGTCAGACAAGGACACATAAAAATCCATTTGTTCGAATATAATAACTTAATGACACCAAATTTTATATCTGTATGTCTGGCGCTTAACTTGATGAGAAAATTGAATTTTCACCAAGAGGCATGCAGTGATAATGTGAAATTGCAACAATTTCAATTTTAAATTCAATATCAATTTGTATTTCTTATAATTTTATTAAGATAATCTGTTTCCCGTAATGCCTAGTAGCGTAGCTAACGGGAAGACAAGAGCGGAGCGCAAGTTGCACCGAGCACCACTCTAGGGGATGCCAATTCGAGATTAATTAGAAAAATGTTGGACCTACCACTTGCCAGAGCCAAGAGGAGCGCCAGTTGGGCGGGGCATGACTCCCTCGGAGAGAAGATCCAATTTCGTCGGGGAACCTTCATCCAAACGATTAAAAAAGTACTTCGATAAACTTAAGCCTCCTCACCCGTACGATCTTTTTGATTTTGCTTACAAGAAGATATTCTTCGAAGAAACTCAAAATTCTCAATTTTCCTTATTAAAATCTAAAAATTTTTCAACATAAGCCGCAGGTTTTCAAACATTCTGAAAAGAGAGTACAACGATTTTCAGTTTTCATCGGACGACAAAATATAAAATCTCAACCAACCTCAGCCTTGATTTTGCCCATATGAACTTGGATAGATTGATTTTCAAGGTAGACTTCAATTTTTAAGCTCCCTTCTACAATAAAAAAAAATATTTTTCACATTTTATGCCTTAAATTCCTTCAATATGTAAGCTCCAGATTTTCAAATATATGTTAAATAGTTAAAAGGCGGAAACTAAACGTTTTCGGGAAATTTCCGAGCGCATGTAATCTCCATGATGATATTCAATAACCTCAACAAAGAACAAGTCGCCTCGGGGACCTATTTGATTTTTAGTATAAGAAGGTGAGATTCGTCACTCAGTAAAAACCCCCAAATCTATTATAAAATTACCATTTTTCTTCAGGATAAACTTCAGAATTACAAATATTTGTTAAAAATGGCAAAAGATTTTCAGTGTATGACGGTGGATAATCCGTACAATAAAAACCCAAACCAACTTGAATCACCCCTACCAGCGCGGATCCAAGAGGGGGGGGGGGGATTTTACGGCCTCAGCCCTCCCTTTTTTGCCACATCAACAATAAAACATACGGAAAATTAACAGTGCAGCTCCCTCACATCCCTGTTTTCTCTAAGGTCCCTTTTTTGGAATGTCTGGATCTGAGCCTGCCTACATTCTACTTAATTTTGCTCTTGAAAAGCAGATTAGTTCATTAAAGCCCAAAATTTCACCTCACCAAAAGCCCAATTGTTTTCATTAAAATCCAAAATTTCTTCAATTTAAGCTCTTAATTTTCAAATCTTTGTTCAAAAAGGTAAAAGTTTTTTGTCAAATTTCCACATTTTCTGAGAGTCTTTGTAGGCAAGTCTACATTAAAAATGCTTTAAAAGCCCAAACGAATTTTAGAAACGCGTATTACTTTTTCGATTTTGCTTATAATAGGGCAGGCTCTTCAATATTTTTAACGGTCCTTACAAACTTGAAAGCCAAGTTTCTTCTAAAAATTTCCAATTTTCTTCAAAACAAGCTCCTTATGTTTATTTATTCCAGTGTTAAAAAAGCCAAAAATTTGTCGCGCGTACGCGCGCCTTAAATTCTACAAGTCACGTCCCACCAGGACCTAATCGCCTTTGTCGTGGCTTCGACATGCTCACCCCCTATACCGGTGAGCTCGGAGCAGATCCTGGCGCCATCCCTGCCATGAACGTGACATTAAAAAAGCCATTTTACCCTTTTGAGTTGTGTAAACATAAGATTTCCAGCGGAAGATTTAGGCAGGGGCGCCAATTTCGTTTCTTGTTCCGGGGCCACCAACCCTAGCTACGCCACTGATAATGCGTAAGTCGTAACTCAATCAAGGGATTTTCTTTTCCCGACGGGGGTCCCTCAAAAAATATGGAACAACCTAAGGGTTCCGGGGATGGAAAAAAGGTTGAGAACCTATGGCTTAGTACATGTCGTTTGGAAAAGTGGGCGACTACTGATTCTCTGGGGTACGGTATCAGTGCTGTACCTATGGTATCATCAGTATGTTATGTTACAGATGAAACGATGGGAATTGCTTAAAAGGTGTGTTAAGAACTTTTCGCTGAGTTAATCAAATGGACATTCATCGGAATGAAATGTATTTTACTTGTAAAGAGGCAGATCTTATCAGTCTCTCTGATCTGAAGCTAAATAATCTCCTTCCCTTTCACTCATATTCTTTTCCCTTTCTCTCCGTTTCTCTCTTTCTTCTTTCCTCAATTTGCCTCTTTTTCAATCCGGAGGTTTGAACTGATCTTCCCGGTCGAAACCGTCAAGGAGACACTTCCCCCCCCCCTGCCCCCGGCAGATACGCTACTGCCTGTCAGTTTATTGAAAGTTGCACAAAACCTTAAGCTGCCAGCAGTACTGTTTTCGACTTAAGTTTTTTAGTATTTTTATTCTTAAATTCTACAAAAGTGTGGTGGGAAGTATACCCTTGCCCCTGTAATACTGCGTATGCCTGGGGACTCCAACGCTAATTTCAGATTTGTTGAATTTAGACAAATAGTATTGTATGCACTGGAAAAAAGGAGAAATAATACTTTGGATATGCTTGGTTTTTCATGATGATTCAAAGTGACAACAATATCCTGGATGGTCTACATAGGGAGGGTCCGCCCGGGTGTCAACTATCTATGGGTACGTAACTTCGTACTCAGCTTAGATAGTGTCAAAAACTGCCTCTCTTAGGGTTTCACCCAGTCTACGGGTTGTTTTGTTGTCCAAAGACATATGCTCTTTATCTGCCAAATGTTTTAGTGACCAAGCATCTACAATATTTGGGATACATGTTGTAAATTCGTTTTAGCCCCCTCCCGCCTCCCTCACTCCACCCGTTGCTCAACAAACTATGAAAACAACATGACGACAATTGATCATTTCCAATTGTTCTCAAATAATCCGAAACCTAAAACATGACAATAAAGCAACTCAGTTTTGGGGTAATGATGTATAATATCCCTTATTTGAAGAGAGAAAATGCAATGTCCCCTCAAAACCACCGTAGAAAACTGATGAAAAGACATGTCACCATTTTATCATTTTGCATAAAACTGTTGAAATTACACGATCTGATACTTAAGTTGTCAATTCATCATTTTTCAGAAAATTGTTGCTTTGCGCACTTGAAAAGATGTGAGAAATCAAACATTTTTGCAGAAAATTGTTGAAATGACGAGATATGGTAAGTTTTCATTTCGTCATTTTTCAGTAAATTGTTACTTTGCACACTTGGGAAGAAGTGAGAAATTTAACATTGTGCAGAAAATTGTTGCAATAACGAAATGTGATAAGTTGTCATTTGGTCATTTTTTAGAAAATTGTTGCTTTGCACACTTGGAAAGATGTGAGAAATTTAACATTATGCAGAAAATTGTTGAAATGACGACAAATCATAAGTTGTCATTTCATCATTTTTCAGAAAATTGTTGCTTTGCACACTTGAAAAGATGTAAGAAATTAACATTTTGCAGAAAATTGTTGAAATGACGAAATGTGATAAGTTCTCATTTCATCATTTTTCTGTTTTTTGACGAGATATTATGTTGTCATCTTGCCATTTTTACTGAAAAATGTTAGCTTACTAGCCAAAAGATATTGTGATCTTGTGGCACTTTTAAGCTTCCGTACGTTTGTAACTTATTTTTTTTTTTTTCCTCCTTTTTATTTCAATTCATATACATCAGCATCAGCAATTTCAAGTTTAATTTGGTAAATTTACAATTGATGTTTCCATGAGTAATTTACAGATATATACAAGTTACTTAGCAGATATAAAGTTATATGAACACATAAGAACAGTTTCATTGGTCAATAACATAATGGTTACAACCGAGCGTCAATGAAATCGCAGAAAGTGTCATATAGATCGTGATAGTTAATTTGTCTTGTAGAACGTACTGGTCTTCTAGAAGAAATAAATTTTTCTATATTAATTGCAAACTTAAACTTGAACATAAATTCTTGAATGGAAAGTTGTGACTTCTTGCATCTATTTAGGAAAATATAGTATTTCATATGAAGAAAAAGAAAATTGAAGGGATGTTTTTTTCCTTGACTAAAACCGAAAAAAATGTCTTGCTTGGAAAAGAAAAACTGTTTTTTCAAAAACGTATTCTCTACATTTAAAATAAAATTTGATACCATGCTACAATCCCAAAATAAATGTTCTAGTGTTTCGGTTTCACTGTGGCAGAAGGAACATAAATCACTCTCCTCTTTCCCCCATGGCAAATAACAACTTATTAGTACCAATAATTCTGTGGATAAACCTAAACTGTAAATAATGTAATTTTGTTTCATTTGTATTCAAATGTGGCATATCAAAGATATTCTGCCAATCTAATACCGTAAAATGAGCAAAATCCTTGCTCCATTTATTTAAGGCTGTTGGGGGTCGATAATCCTTTTAATAAGATGGCTGTATGTAAACTGAGATGTAGAAGGTGAATTCATAAACTTATTGAACCAACAGCTGTCATTTTCAAGAGTATCCCTCTCCCCACCCTCTGGTCTCCAGCTGCGTGGGATTGAATTAATGATACCAAAATATAACAAAAAGGGGAAACTAACAATGTGGTAACGGTTCATAAATTCACGATAAGTCAATGGTATACCACTCTCGTCAAAAATGTCTTTTACATATAATACATTTCTTGAAATAAATCATGATACATAAAGGTTTGGTTATCTATACGTATAAAGGAATTATTCCATATAATTTCACTATGGAAATTCTCCGTCGGACAACGATATGACAATTCACACCACGCCTTAATAACTTCTTGAATAAATACGTTCTTAGTATCTGGGGTATCTTCATATTTACAATTGCAACGAAAGAAAAAAGTCTTTCCCGCAGATCTCAAAGAAATATCAAAGAAAACTTTCCAAGGAGAATCATCCGTACTACAATATCTTTTTACCCAACTACACTTTAAACTTTTAATGAAAGTTGGAATATGTGTAACCTTAAGTCCCCCGTCTCTTATCGAGCTAACCATTACAGTACGTTTAACTTTATCTGGGTTTCCGCCCCATATAAACTCAAAAATAATACTTTCTAATTCTTGAATAAACTTTTTAGGAGGGCTCGGTAGAATAAGAAATAAAAAAACAAGCTGAGATAAAGCGAAACTTTTAATAATTACATTTCTACCTATTGGGGTTAAATCCCTAGAAGCCCAAAGCCTTAAATTTTCTTTTAGTCTTGAGAGCTTTGGAAGGTAGTTCAGACGGAAAAAAGATCAAATCTGTTCGAAGTGAAGGTAATGCCGAGCATCTGTAAAGGTCCAGAGGTAACATTAATGCCATAACCAATAGCGAAATGAGGTAATTGAGATACAAAAGGTCCTAAAGGAAATAAACTACATTTTTGAAGGTTAATAGTTAGTCCAGAAGAACTCTTATAAAGACTTAAAATACGAAGAACCTCTGCAAGCGATTGCTCTGAGCCATCAAGAAAGAAGTTGGTGTCGTCGGCATATTGTAGTAACTTTACTTCATTATTATTAATTGATATCCCTTTTATCAAATCATTTTGCAACACTTTCAATGCTAAGGTTTCTGCAGCTAATAAAAATAAATATGGGCTTAAGGGGCATCCCTGTCTTACACCCCGCTGTAATGGAAAACGATCCGACAAATAACCATTATTTAGAATACATGCACTACTTCCCATATAAAATACCTTTACCCAATTTTGGATGCTCTCACCGAACTGGAAGTGACACAGGCATTTATGAATATAGTTCCACTCAAGCTTATCAAACGCTTTCTCGAAGTCAATTGCAAAAATAAAACCGGGAAGCTTTTTATCAGAGGCATAGTCAATTAAATCAAGAACGTACCTAATGTTTTCACCTATGAAACGATTTTTAAGAAATCCAGTTTGTTGCCGACCAATACAGTTCTGCAGGATAGGTTTTAAGCGTGAAGCAATAGCCTTTGAACCAATCTTGTAATCAGTATTTAGCAATGTAATGGGTCTGTAATTGGAGATAAAGTTCTGATCTTTGTTCGGTTTTCGAATTAGAGTTATGATCCCTCTGCTTTGCTCAGAAGTCAAATGCCCACATAAATAACCATAATTCAATGAGTCTACAACTAGCTTTCCTATTACTGGCCAAAACACTTTATAAAAATTGACAGTAAGCCCATCGCTTGCAGGGATCTTATCATTTATCATGGAAGACAATGATTGAAAGCATTCGTTAACTGTAAGCTCCCCCTCACAGACAAGCAAATCTTCATTTTCAAAGCAATTTTCTGTGAGATTCTGAAAAAATCTCTCTGGGGAACATGATTTAGAAGTATAAAGGGATTTGTAATAATTAGTAATATGATCAAGTATTTCCTTCTCCCCAGTCAATGTACAACCTTGATCATTAGTAAGTTTGGAAATAGAATTAATTACTCTGTTTCTCTTTTCTAGGTTCAGAAAATACTTAGAATTTTCTCCCCTTCCTCTACCCATCTAGCCCTTGACCTGATAATTGTTCCCTGAAGTTTATAATCATAGTACTGCATTAATTCATTCTGGGCTTCTTTTAGTCGTGAACGTAGCTCAGATGAATCACTTATGTATAATTGCTGTTCAAGGGATGTAATCATAAAAGTAAGCTGAGTTTCTTTTTCACGACGCTCGTGAGCCTTATGACGTGAATAATCCATACTAAACGCACGAATTTTGTATTTTAAATATTCCCACCTAGAGGCAGGGTTGCTAAAATTATTATTGGAAAGTTCATTATAAATTAATTCATTTACCATATCGATGTAAGTCGAATCATACAAAAGTGAATTATTCAGCTTCCAAAAACCCCTTCCTCTGCTATTTTCACCAACAGAGAAAGACAACAATACAAAAGAATGGTCTGATTGCAAACCAGGAGCGATGTCCGAGTTTGTAACAAAAGGTTGGAGGTACCTCGAAATAAAAAAGTAGTCTAACCGGCAATGAATGCCCGGCGTAACAAGAGAACTCCAGGTGAAATTTTTCACCCAAGGATTCCTCTCCCTCCAAATATCAACAAGGTCATTGGTACCCAATAATTCAAGACATTTCTCTCGTGCCTTGAAGTTGGTGCGACGATTTCCTCCCATTTTGTCAAGGTCTAAATTAATCACCAAATTAAAATCCCCTGCAATAACCATAGTGTCACCCTTAAAGTTATTGAGTCGAGTTTTGATATCACTAAAAACGAGGGTCATCAATATTTGGAGCATAAATTCCTGCAATAGTAATGATAGAATCATTGACTTTAATATCAAAAAGTATAAACCTGCCAAATGGGCTTATATCAGTTTTTATGATTTCGCAATCTAAAGACGGTTTGATTAGAACACAGACCCCTCGACTAGTATTCGAGCCGTGAGAAAACAGGATATTACCACCCCACTCATGTTTCCAATAACTTTCGTCCTCAATACAACAATGAGACTCTTGAATGATTGAAATATCAGGACTACGTCTGTGTATGTAAGCAAATAGTTTTCTCCGCTTTTTTACTTGCCTCAGCCCTCTTGCATTATAAGAGAGAAACTTTAAAGTGGATGCCATAAGTGGATAACATTGAAGTTGGATTTGGGATGAGGCAAATAAAAAATAAAGTGGAAACTATCACATAAGATCCAATTACATATGATGCAAAGTAATATGACGAGAAAGATACAAATATAGGAGGTTTAGAAAAAGAAAGAAAAAACAAACTGTCCAATCCATGCAGGTAACCACATGATCCAAAACATGGACCAAGTTGAGAATGCGTCTGCACGAAAAAATAAGACATCGGAAGAGGATCCTACCTCTGAGGCAATTACAATAAAAGTTTAAGCAAACTTAACAGTACTCCTTTCATAAGTTAACACAGTTAATTAAGTTACCTTTGTCCTTCAGAAAAAACATAGGGCTTTCCATTTCCTTGTCGCCAAACGCCACCTGAAAATCTTAATCGAACCCCTGCTGGTAAAGATCAGATACTTCCTTCGAGTGACGGCGTTTTTCAGCTAGATCAAGTTTAGTAAGATCATCAACTACGTAGTATCTCTCATCTCTTAGAGCCTGTCTGGCATTTTTCAGGACCGATAATTTGTCTTGGAAGTAAGATAGCCTTACCAAAATATGTCGAGGCTTGCCATTAACTGACCTTCCATCCCGGTGAGCCCTCTCTAACCTGCATCCGGGGATACCTATCTTCGAAATAACTTCCTCTGAGATTTTTAGACAATTCTCTTCACTCGGAGGTAGGGAATCCAATGATACGAATATTATTTCTCCTTGAGAAACGTTCATGCTTGTTGTGGAGAGAGGCCTGCTCGTCACGTGACTTCTCTAGGTCATCTATCCTGGCTTCAAGTGACTGACACTTCCCCTTTAAGACCTCGTTCTCGGCCTTAACTGCATCAATGAGCTTCTTATGCTCTTTGATAGATTTTCCAAAGTCCGTTCTAATTTTTTTCAGCTCCTTGGTGATGTTAGCGATAGCAGAATCCAAAGCCTTCGTAAAATGACTGAATGTATCGTCATTGTCACTAGCCACGTCAGCATACTCTTCCTCCATTGGTGGTATTAGGGGGGTAGTTCCGCTACTGTGTAGGCTACCTGTTAGGCTATCAAGAGTAGCTTGTCGAGTCCGTTGCATCCTTTTCTTCTTTCCAACACTACCTTTTGGTCTGCCTCTTTTTCTCTGTTGTGACATCAATCGGGTGCAAAGACGTTGAATAAGCGTGTATGAAAATAGAAATGTCTTCAAATAATGGAAATACCGTTCAAAAAGGATGAAATTATCTAGAGCCCCGAGGCAAGTGGGTGTAGTTACAGTAACATCCTCGTCCCGCACTTGAAAAGATGTGAGAAATCAAACATTTTTGCAGAAAATTGTTGAAATGACGAGATATGGTAAGTTTTCATTTCGTCATTTTTCAGTAAATTGTTACTTTGCACACTTGGGAAGAAGTGAGAAATTTAACATTGTGCAGAAAATTGTTGCAATAACGAAATGTGATAAGTTGTCATTTGGTCATTTTTTAGAAAATTGTTGCTTTGCACACTTGGAAAGATGTGAGAAATTTAACATTATGCAGAAAATTGTTGAAATGACGACAAATCATAAGTTGTCATTTCATCATTTTTCAGAAAATTGTTGCTTTGCACACTTGAAAAGATGTAAGAAATTAAACATTTTGCAGAAAATTGTTGAAATGACGAAATGTGATAAGTTCTCATTTCATCATTTTTCTGTTTTTTGACGAGATATTATGTTGTCATCTTGCCATTTTTACTGAAAAATGTTAGCTTACTAGCCAAAAGATATTGTGATCTTGTGGCACTTTTAAGCTTCCGTACGTTTGTAACTTATACCTAATGACTGGAAAGGCAACGGACCTTTCAATAAAACGGGCAGAAGTTCCCACAGTTAAACGATGAAAACACAGTTTGGCTATCGCCTTCACTTTTTTGTGACAGCAGGAAAGGTTGGATTTACGTAAATTGCTGACTCACACTGTCATATCAGATATTGTGCTGGGGAGCGGTAGAACTCGAAAATTCTTTAAAACACGGCCAATGCTTGGTGAAAAAGATCGTCGGTAAGAAAAATGATTTTTATTTCCTAAAACTACATTGTTAAAACAAGCGTTCAAACTTACTGGTGCAGGAATGACCCAGACTTACAAACGTCTGACAAAAACGTCTGGTTTTTGTTCTCTGTGGTTTTAGCTGAAAAAGACAAACCAATATTGTAACCAATAATGAAACACAAGGGAGAAAAACACGCAAGGGTCATAACGTTATGATACTCGGAGGTGACGTCGTTCAACTTTGAGTTAATCCGCGGTAAGCCAGGACTAGAGGTGACCTCTATTTTTTTTCTTTTAGTTTTTAACGTGGTTAACAAGTACGAACCGGTCATATGTGACTTGTTCGTTCTGTCCATCGAATTCGTGAAAGACTTTCTATATCACTTGAAAATATTATTGCCACCGAATTTTACATTATCAGAGGGGCTTTACTCTTCGCTTTATCTTTTCTCTGATAGTCTTCAAGTTGTGTTAAGACAACACTTAATACATAGGCCCCTTGTAACGGTAGTAAGAGAGGACTTGCACGCGTTTGCTGACTTTTCAAAACTTACTTGAGGCGATCGTTTATGTCTTACAAAATATTTGCTTCCTTTGATTTCTAATTGTATATCTTTTCTTGTATCCTATCCAAATTTTTGTTTATCAATAGAAGTCTACATTAGCCTGGGTGGGATGAATTCGTTCGAAACAATGGCACATTTTCGGCGTTGTGTCACACCTTAAAGATAAAAGGAAAAGGCGTATCAGACTCGTGATATCCCAACATGTTTCATAATTCCAGAATGACTATTTTTCATCATAAGGCAATATTTTGTTTTTTGAGAATAACTCTTTCACCTTTTAGTGGCCGTTATGTTCGAGAATATCTTCGAAGGGAGGTAATTGTTCAACAAGTAAAATTAAAATTGCAACAGTTTGAGAAGTTTTCAAAGCAAATTGGGGCCGGGAGTGCGCGCTGCAAAGGGCAGTTTACTGCTGACCCTTTTTCGTTTTCCTAAGATTCCATATACTATTCAGAGGCCGAGGGTTGTTCTGGTTATGTGGGAGCCATTGACATCGTAAGTTACAACCCTACACTGCAATTCTCTGCAGTAACTGCGTTCACACTGAGGGGACGGCTAATTCTGTGCACCACATACGCAGGCAAGCCCTAAGAAGTAGCAAACTGTTTAGAAAAAGTGCACACAAGAAAGAAACGACTGGTTGGTCTACGCAATAAATTCTCCCAAAGATATAAACGTAGATACCAAACTTCTAAGAGAACGCAGTAGTTGATTTTGTGTTGTAGGCGCGTAAGAGTGTAAACGCGTGCATAGATGTGCGCTTGTGAAGATACCATAGAAACTGACCAATCAGTAAGTCAATGAACTTCGAACCAGGCGCTGTGCGTTAATGTTCAAATTTTCCTAATAGTCAGGTTCACTATGTCAATAAATTATGTTTCGTTGGCAATCATGGTAGATTATGAAACCTATATGTTTTTGGAAAGCTTATAGCATCAGGAAACTAAAAATTAATGTTTACATTTGAACAGATGTTTGTATGGCGGCCATTTTGGGTTTTTCAAAATGGCGACTGTAAAATACATATCTTCTTCTGTTTCTGACCTTAATTACCTTAAACACTTTACTAAACCTATTGTATTTGGTTCTAAATCATAGTAGCTTTGTAAATTTATACATTTTAGATTTACATTTTTTTATACATTTTTTTTATACATAAGAAAACTGAAAGTCAATGTTTAAATTTGGAGAAAAGCTTTTATGGTGGCCATTTTGGATTTTCAAAATGGCCACTGTAAAAGACATATTTTGTACTACTTTTGCCGCCGCTTATTACCCTAACCACTTTATTTAACTTACATTACTTTCAAAACCATGATAGCTTTACGCACTTATACATTTTTGGAAAGGTAATGGTATTGGAAAACTAAAAATCAATGTTTAAATCTGGAGAGATCCCTTTATGGCAGACATTTTGGGATTTTCAAATTGGATAAGGTAATATACTTACGTCATAGAGAATATTATAGAATTTATAACCATTTATAACCTCTTTTAGGATTCTATCCAAGGGTTTAGAACAAGTGGCCTTTTGTTAATGTTTTTCTCAGGGCAAATGATGCGTAGTTTCTGCTCTACAGAATCCTTTGACATGCCCAAAGACCAATTGCTTTCTTCGCGATCTTCACTCATGATGGGTTATGCACTGAAAAGGCACAAGAACAACGCCCATAAACACCTCCACCACAATAGTTAATATGTAAAAACAATATATTAACCTTTATGCTCTCGCAACTACATAAACAATAGGCCGGAATTGATATAATCCGGTTCTATTTCTGGTTTAGATTGATATTTGTAACGAACAGTTTTATTTCCAACGGAGAATGAAACTTACTCTTTCAAATGTATTTAATCATTATGGGTTAAGTTTGTTTGAACATTAGTTAATTAGCTCAATTATTTTATTTAATTAGCACATCATAAGAGGTTATAACAAGGTATAAAAATGTAACAGCATACAGCTATAATACTATGATCTGAATAGACTCATATTTACATAAAGTCACCAATTTGGGATTTCAAACAGAACAGAAACAGTTCAATTGTCTGGGGAGGGACGAGCATACAACTTCTTTTCTAACTGGAATTAATGAATACCCGACCTAACAATTTGTGTAGGCCTAACTAATTGTAGACATGTAGCCCATTTTCCTCATCCCAAATAAGACCAACCCCTTGAAATGATATCTTGACTTTGAATAACCCATAAATTTTCGTAACAAAGTTCCGACTCCTACACTGTACAACCAACTGAAGCAGCTGTAAAAGTGAAGAATTCTAAAGCTAATCTCGTGCATTTAGTTCACAGTATGACTGAGATCCACCCAAAATGTTCCAAGTCATTTGCCCCCTTTAACAATATACAGCTACCAAACAGAGGTGATCAGCAACTTGAACTTAATTGCTTAAACCTTATGATATTAAGAAAGTTTTGACGCTTCTTAAACCCTTAGAATGGTGTCCAAAACGTGAGCCTGCGATCCATTCTAGTCCTTTAAAAGTTTGAATTCAAGACACTGTACTACCGGTAATATGGCGAAAACATTTGAAACATCTGAGTGAAACAGTTCCTATGTCCGGTACCAGTAGAACGTTGCTAAACAGGCATGTGGTGATGCTATTCTAACAAAACACCTTTTTTCGAAAACAACTTAAAATTGTATAAGAAAGAAGCAAGGGGACGGGGATATGCTTTCAGTTTTGGATTGGAAATTTTAATTTTTTGGCCGTCATTTTGCTACTTTTTTAAAATTTATTGTTGCATTTTACCCCACCCCGGGCCCGTAGCCATAGGCGTACGGGAGAATTTCAGTTTGGAGGGTGGAGGATTCCCAGCCCCAAAAATATAATTCTGCTCGAAAGACTATCTAAGCGGAGGGCCACCATCTTTTGGCCCGGAGCGTACATAAAATTTTTGAAAAATCAAAACCCCTCAGACAGCCGGAAATGGCCTTTCCCATGCTTATAAGCAGAATCAAAGCCATCAATATTTTGAACTTTCGTTTGCAATAAAATTTACCAAAAATGAGCAAATCTACAAAAGGGTCAGAAAACTCCCAGATTAAATGTACCACTACCATTGGATGACTACATTAAGCTATAATCATTGGAAGATGAGTTTGTTTGCGCGTTATACAAACTATTTTACATCATGTAGCATGAGATTATCACCAATATATTTTTGAAAATTGAAAAACTTCAGAAACCCTCGAAAAGCCCAAGGCTTCTCAACTTCGAGGGAGGATGGCATTGCATCGCATTCCGGCTGCCTATAAAAAATATAAGTTTCGTCGAACTTCACAAGGATCCCGTGTGTTTTAGCAGCCTGTATAGCTCAGATTCAGAGGCCCGAATTACCGGAATGGGGATGCCATGCAACGAATTGGCCCTTAAAAACTGATTAACTCAATTTTCGCGCGATTACCAAGCAAGGTAGCAGCCTGTTTATACGCATTTCAACAAACAAGGGCGCAAATCCTTTCCTAGTGAGCAAACCACCTAAGTCCATATCAACGGTTTTGGCACACTTGATCCCCACAAACCGTACCCATTAAATAAAAACAAACGTGGCCAAATCATCGGCATAGTCGCATAGACTCCTTTTGCCCGAGGCAAGGGAATACAAAATTAAAAACGAAATGAAATCTTCACGATACCTTTACGTTTTATTCATAATGGGATAGTTTAGTTGCATGACATAGCTTTTGATTGATTTGTTCGGGCAAAATTTGGGAACTGTATACATCCTCTCTCCCCTTGTTATCTGGCAATTAAAAATATCCCAGAACTTTTTGCAACTTTTGCCTGAAAATTGTGTCATTTCAGGCAAAGGTTTGCGCAAGAATATGAAGTGAGGCTGACGAAAAATTGTTTTTTTTTTTTCATAAGCTGCCCGAATGTGTCGCAAATTTTGGTATCTTTTAGAGTTTTCATGAAAATTGTACCGTGACTATGATGCTTTTTTATTATTTTTTTCGGCCAAGTGTTTGAAGGAATTCGGGTGCGCCTAGGAGTTTTCTGTGTAAGTAGAAACAAACCAGGTTTTAAGACTCAAACGGCTGCCCGAATTTTTCCAGATCCCTGCCCGAGTTTTAGGTCTTGAGAAAATTTTGGGAGCAGTCTGCCCTCCTGCCCCCGCCTCGTACGCCTATGCCCGTAGTCCGTTGTGATGGGGGCAAGTGTTGGGCTTGGGGGCATAGGCCATAGAACTTTCTCCTAATGCCCGGTGTAGTAGTTTCAATTTTCATTTGGTGGAGCAGAAATTTTTTTGGTTGGTTTGCCCGAATTCCCCTCCCGCCGGGGGGGGGGGACTATACGTGCCCATCACCCTCCTCAAAAAGAAAGAATTGTAACAGTCAGAAATCTGATTATGCAGAGTATGGATTCCTTATACCTGAAAACATAGACTTGATATATTTTACAAGGTTTTGAGGGTATGTAAAGGGAGAAATAGAGCAAAATATGTCTTTTTACGGCGGCCATTTTGAAAATCCAAAATGGCGGCCATACCGGTATCAGCGCAAATGTAAACATTGATTTTCAGATTCTCCATGTAATAAAGATTCCAAAAATGTTTAGGTTACCTAATCTACCATGATTGCCAACGAAAATACATAGTGAACCTGACTATAAGATGAAAGTTTCAAGAAGCCTAAACTGTTTCATGTAGATGATTTATTGAAAAACAGTGTTTGCAAGAATTGCAATGTTTAAAAATCACACATTTTTATTCTACCGGAAGATATCAATTTACCTGTTGGCCCCCCAAAACGACTGATCAGCGATCAGCACTTCCGCCCCTCCGTTTCGCCGCGGCCTCAATGAGGAGTCACCGCGCCATTTTAAGTTTGGTATGTTTATAATATCTTTTGGAGTAAACAAAGATATTATAAACGTAGATACCAAACTCCTATCCCTACACTCTTAGACTCGCTGACTCCTCACGGAGGCTCAGTCGGAGGGGCGGAAGTGTTCATTTGACATGCCCATAGTTCTATTCGGTTATCTCCGTGCACAATCACGTATACGTAACAGAAAATTCCATTATGACGGAAAGTCAGCGTGCGCGTGCATTTTCAAAGCAAGTTCTATACGCGCACAATGCATTTCTCCGTGTAGAGTCCGGAGTAATTGACTCGTACTTCCCCGTGCTTGAAAAAAGAACGCAGTAGTTGATTTTGTGTTGTAGACGCGCAAGAGTGTAAAACCTTGCATAGATGCGCGCTTGTGAAGATGAACTTCAAACCAGGCGCTGTGCGTTAATGTTCAAATTTTCCTAAGATGAAAGCCTCCAAGAAGCCTAAACTGTTTCATGTAAGTGATTTTATTCAAGAACAGTGTTTGCAAGAATTGCAATGTTTAAAATCACACGTATTTATTCTACCGGTAGATATCAATTTGCCTGTTGTACCCCCAAAACGACTGATCAGTGATCAGCACTTCCGCCCCTCCGTTTCGCCGTGGCCTCCGTGAGGAGTCACCGCGCCATTTCAAGTTTGGTATGTTTATAATATCTTTTAGAGTAACTTGAAACAAAGATATTATAAACGTAGATACCAAACTCCTATCCCTACACTCTTAGACTCGCTGACTCCTCACGGAGGCTCAATCGGAGGGGCGGAAGTGTTCATTTGACATGCCCACAGTTCTATTCGATTATCTCCGTGCACAATCACGTATGCGAAACAGAAAATTCCATTGTGACGGAATGTCAGCGTGCGCGTGCATATTCAAAGCAAGTTCTATACGCGCACAATGCATTTCTCCGTGTAGAGTCCGGAGTAATTGACTCGTTCTTCCCCGTGCTTGGAAAAAGAACGCAGTAGTTGATTTTGTGTTGTAAGCGCGTAAGAGTGTAAAACCCTTGCATAGATGTGCGCTTGTGAAGATACCATAGAAACGTACCAATCAGTACGTAAGTCACTGAACTTCAAACTAGCCGTTGTGCGTTATAATGTTCAAATGTTCTTAAGAAGAGAGCCTTGAAGAGGCCTAAAACTGTTTCATGTAATGAATTTATTCAAGAACGGTGTTTCAAGAATTGCAACGTTTTAAAATCATACGTATTTATACTACCGGAACATATCAATTTGCCTGTTGGCCTCCCCAAACGACTGATCAGTGATCAGCACTTCCGCCCCTCGGTGAGGAGTGACCGCGCCACTTTAAGTTTGGTATCTATGTTTATAATATCTTTGGGAGTGAAAACAGATACTACATTTGTCAGACGTTGCCAAAAATGGTGTTTTGGCAATTCCTCAGTTTTTAAATGAGTTAAAACTGACGAAAAACAGGGTTTCTGTTGACCAAGTTGATGACTGTTTTCCGTTGATTTTAAATTGAAGACCTGGTGAAATTTGTCTTCGTTTAACCAGTTAGCCAGTTAGGAAATTTCTTGTTAAACAGTGCGCATCGCCCAGAAAATATCGTAGTAGAAAATGAGGTAATATATTCCAAAATCTTGAACGACCTTAAAGCGAAATTGAACTCAAAATGGATTTTTTTTGATGGAGAATGTCACGCTTTTAATATTTTACCGTCAAATGGCTAGGATTTTGTGTTGCTACCGCGATATAGTGAAATTTGTATGGTTTCCTATACCTGACGTGCGCGATTTTTACGGTCATAGAGGCTTTGCAATTACGTCACGGAACCGCCATGCTGGAGGACATTCATGCCAAATACACGTGGCTTTGTGCCGAACGCACTGCACAGTGTGCACTGTGATATGCACGATGTGTACAAATTCAACGAGCAAGCGCGTCCAGTGTGCTTTACTACGTACTTACATGTACTCCAACATGGCCGCCGGAGAGTATTATGACGTCATGTGAAAAGCCTCTATTGACTAAACGTGCATTTAGTGCGCTTTTGTGTATGGACAATTGCGTGTCCACTCACACGCTTCACAGTGCGTCGTTTTTGCGCACCACCTCGATGTTAATAACTCTATCTCGATCCCATACAAAACTGTTCTACAAACAATGTCCTGGCCAATTTGATCTATGTGGGCAGCCACCTTCTAGTTACTAGTCTGTCTGTCGATACCGTGCACCACATGGTTGTAACGCGCATTGCGCACATCACCATTTGCATAGTCGATACAGTCTGGCCTCTGCGTTCAAGTGGATACGAGTCTGATCTCAATTCAGAGCCGATATACGCTTCCGAATTCGATCCCGTACAACACACGATGTCAAGGAACGCACATTTTGAGCGTAGTCCTTTTGTAGCACTGGTCGTTGTTGGGCAGATGGGATTGTTTTTCGTCTAATCGGTAAACACCTTTGTTGCGCAATAATAAATCTGTGACAAGACGGCGTTTGTTGTTGACAACATGAAGCTTATTGTAATTACAGTGTGTTTTTTTTTTTTCAGAAGCATTTCAAGCTATAAGAACCATCAGCATGGACATGTGCGGAGGAGGTTGTCGAAAGGTAGTACAAATCTAGTGTGTGGATCTCCTGTGAGTCTTTCAAGTACTAGCTTGTTGTCTGAGCATTCTCCAGACGACGTCTGCAACTTATACCTAAATAATGACTAGAAAGGCCACGGACCTTTCAATTATACCGGCAGTAGTTCCCACGGTATAACGATGAAAGCACTGTTTGGCTATCGCCTTGACTTTTTTTGGTAGCAGCAGGCAAGGTTGGATTTAGGGAAATGGGTGACTCTCACCGTCACATGAGATATTGTGCTGGGGAGCGGTAGAAGTCAACGATTCTTTTAAACACGGCCAATATTTGGTGACAATGATCGTCGGTAAGAAAATAAAACAACATCAAATACATAGACCTCTTGTAAAGGAAGTAAGAAGGGACTTGCATGCGTTTGCTGACTTTTCAAAACTTACCTCAGGCGGTCTTTCAAAATGTTTGTTTTCTTTGATTTCTGATGGTATGTCTTTTCTTTAGTTTTATCTTATCCAAATTGGTGTATATTAACAGTAGTCTAGGGGCGGGTTTGGAGGGATGAATTCGTTCGAAACAATGGCACATTTTCGGAGTTGTGTCACACTTAAAGATAAAAAGTAGATGCGTATCAGACTCGTGATATCCCAACATGTTTCATTATCCTGGAATGACTATTTTAATCAAAGGACAATATTTTTTTACTTGCTGTGTTTTATTGAGAATAATTCTTTATTTCACTTTTTTGTGCCCGCTGTGTTCGAGAACATTTCGAAGTGAGTGTTTGTACAACAAGTAAAATTAAATTTGCAACAGTTTTTTAGTTTTCAAAGGGATTTGGGCCGGAAGTGCGGGCTGCAAGAGACAGTTTGCTGCTGACCGCCATTCGTTTTCCAATGATACCATATACTATTCAAAGGGCGGAGGTTATTCTGGTTATATGGAGGCCATTGACATAGTAACTTACAACCCTACATTGCATTCTCTGCCGTAGCTGCGCTCACACGGCTCAGCTCGATTGAGAGAACGAATTAGTACGCACACACGTTCTGGAAAACGTATAAAACTGTACAACACACAACGTCAGGAACGTGCATTTGGTGTGCTTTCGTCTGTAGACAATTGCGTCGATTTTGCGCATGCATCACCTAAATGTTAATTGCATAAAATGCGCATTCATACCCAATTGCATAACCATTAGGTGCAATATTTACGTTCCTCGCGCGTACGCCCCAGAGCTCATTTGAGAGCGAATACGCGCACCGGAACTCGATTTCGTAAAAAGCTGTTCAACAATGTCTTGAAACGTGATTTTTTGCGCAGTCCGTGCTAGTTACTCGCCTGTGTACTGCACACACTGTACCGTTCCTCGATACCGCGTGCACATGAGCGCAAAGCGCATTGCGCATAATGCTGATTACATAGTCTGTACAGGGCCCCTTTGCGGTCCAAGTGCGCAAGCGTCTGAGCTCCTTTTATAGAGAATATGCGCACCCTATCTTGATCCCATACAAAACCGTTCTATAAACAATGTCTTTGAACCCTATCTATGTGTGCAGCCCCCTTCTAGTTAGTACTCTGTCTTCTACACACACTGTGCCGTTCTTCGATCCCGTGCATCACATGACTGTAACACGCATTGCGCATATCAAGTGGATACTGACGAGTCTGGGCTCCATTCAGAGCCGATAGACGCTTCCGAATTCGATCCCGTACAACACACGATGTCAAGGAACGCGCTTTTTGTGCGTTGTCCGTTTGTATCAGTAGTGGTTATTGGGCAGATCGGATTGTTTTTCGTTTAATCGGTAAACACCTCTGTTGTGCGATAATAAATCTGTGACAAGACGGCGTTTGTTGTTGACTACATAAAGCTTATTGTAATTGTAGTGTTGCATTTCTTAAGCATTTCAAGCTATAGACGAATCCGGACAGATTGTGGTGGTCTGATTTTAGTCGGCCATTACTGGGTCCATTGCCTTTAAATCTTTCGATTTCCATGCTGACCTCTGTGATGAATGGTTGTACACTAATTTGTATTAAAATCTCCAAGTTCACTAAATATGAGGGTGTGAAATTCATGTATACAATAAATAAAGACGGTTTTAGGCTGATGGACCTCACTAATGGCGGTCTACAGTCACTAAAAACAAGCGCTAATCGGATTCGTCTGTAAGAACAATCAGCATGGACATGTGCAGAAGAGGTTGTAGAAAGGTTGTACAAATTACTGTAGTGTGTGGGTACCCTACGAGTCTCTGAAGTTATAGCTGTGGTGTCTGAGCATACTCCAGACGACGTCTGCAACTTATAGCTACTGACTGGACAAGCCACGGATGCAATAATACGGGCAGAAGTTCCCACAGTATAACGATGAAAACACAGTTTGGCTATCGCCTGGACTTTTATGGTGGAAGCAGGCAAGGTTTAATTTACAGAAATGGTTGACTCAGACTGTCACATGAGATATTGTGCTACGGAGCGATAGAACTCAAACGGTTCTTATAAAAACGGCCAAAGCTTGGTGACAATGATCGTCGGTAAGAAGATTAATTTTTATTTACTCGAAGCTTTATTGTTAAAGAGGCGTTCAAAATGATTGGTGCAGAAATGACCCAGACTTACAAACGTCTAGCAAAAGCTGAGGACCTTTTCGATCCCTGTAGTTCTAGCTGAAAACCACGAACCAATATTGTAACCAATAATGGAACATAACGGAGAAAAACACACAGGACAACCCTTACTATAACATAGGGCCATAAGTTTATGGTACTCGGACGTGACGTCGTCTAACTTTGAGCTAAATCCGCGGTAAGCCAGGTCTAGACGTGGCCTTTGATTTTTTCTTTTAGCTTTAAAGTGCTTAACAAGTACGAACAGGTCTTATGTGACTTATGCGTCAATCCAATTTATGAAAGACTTTCTACATCACGTGAAAATATTATTGCCACAGAATTTTATATTATCACTGGAGCTTTACTCTTCGACTTATGTTTTCTCTGTTGTTGTCTTCAAGTTGTGTTAAGACAACATTAAATTCATAGGCCCATTGTAACGGAAGTAAGAGGGGACTTGCATGCGTTTGCTGTCTTTTCAAAACTTACTTTAGGCGATCCTTTATGTCTTAAAAAATATTTGTTTCCTTTGATTTCGAATTGTATATCTTTTCTCAAGTTGCATTTTTATCAAAATTGTTGTATATCAACAGTAGTCTACGAGCGAGTTGGGAGGGATGGATTCGTTTGTAACGATGGCACATTTTTGGCGTTTTGTCACACTAAGGCTTAAAGGTACTGTAGAAAGAAAAGACGTATCAGACTCGTCATTTCTCGACATGCTTCATAAATCCAGAATGACTATTTTAATCATGGGACAAAACATTGTTAGTTGTTGTGTTTTATTGAGAATAACCCTTTCACCTTTTTGTGCCCTTTATGTTCGAGAACATCTTCAAAGGGAGGCACTTCAACACTTCAACAAGTGAAATTAAATTTGTAACAGTTTTGTTTCAGTTTTCAAAGCGATTTGGGGCCGAGGGTGCGGGCTGCAAAGAACAGTCCACTGCCGACCGCCATTCGTTTTCCTAAGATTTCATATACTGTTCAGAAGCCAAGGTTTTATTCTGGTTATATGGAAGTAATTGACATAATAACTTAACAGTATACTGCAATCTCTGCCGTAACTGCGCTCACATGGCTAGGCTCAATTGGTAAAACGAATTAATTCGCTTTCAAGATCTGGATAGCGTGTAAAAATGTAAAACACACAACGTCAGGAACGCGCATTTAGTCCGTAGACAATTGCGTGTCTACTCACAAACTCCACCCGTCCGTCGATTTTACAAGTCACCTAATGTTAATTGCATAAAATGCGCATTTATACCCAACTGCATAGACCATAAAGTGCAATATTTACCTTCCTCGCGCTTACGCGCCAGAGCTCATTTGAAAGCGAATACGCGCACCAAACTCGATTTCTTAAAAAGCTATTCAACAATGTTTTGAAACGTGATTTTTGTGCGCAGTCCGTTCTAGTTACTCGCATGTCCACTGCACATGTTTTTCGTCTAATCGGTAAACACCTTTGTTGCGCAATAATAAATCTGTTACAAGGCGGCGATTCACTGTACCGTTCCTCGAAACAATGCGTCACATGGCTGCAAAGCGCATTGCCCATTATACTGATAACATAGTCTCTACAGGGTTCCCTCTGCGGTTCAAGTGCGCAGGCATTTGAGATCCTTTCAAACAAAGATATTTAAACGTAGATACCAAACTCCTATCCCTACACTGTCAGACGCACTGACTCCTCATGGAGGCTCAATCGGAGGGGCGGAAGTGTTCATTTGACATGCGCACATGTTTGCTTGGTTATCTGCGCGTATAACGATGGATGCGTAATGGGTAATTGACGCGTGCTTCTGCGTGCTTGGAAAACCGCACTAGTTGATTTTATGTTGTAACTAGCGCGTAAGAAAGTAAACGCGCGCATGCATGTGCGCATGTGAAGATACCATAGAAACTGACCAATCAGTAAGTCGATGAACTCATTCGTTGTTCGTTCATGTTCAAATGTTCTTCAGTAGAAAGCCTCAAAGAAGCAAAAAACTGTTCCATGTAAGTGAACTATATTGAAGAACGGGGTTTGCTAGAATTACAATGTTTAAAAATCACACGTATTAACATTACCGGAAGATATCAGTTTACCTGTTGGCACCCAAAAACGACTGAACAGTGATCAACACTTTCGCCCCTCCGTTTCGTCCTCCACGAGAAGTCACCGCGCCATTTTAAGTTTGGTATCTATGTTTATAATATCTTTGCTTTCAAAGAGAATATGCGCATTCTATCTCGATCCTATACATAACTATTCTATAAGCAATGTCTTGGAACCCGATCTATGTGCGCAGCCCTCTTCTAATAACTAGTCTACTACACACACTCCACCGTTCCTTGATACCGCACGACTGTAAGGCGCTTTGCACATATCGTCGTCTGCATAGTCGGGAAAGTGCTCTGCGATTCAATCGGATACGAGTCTGAGCTCCATTCAGACCCGATATGCGCTTCCGACTTCCGACTGTCAAGGAACGCCCATTTTGTACGTAGTCCGTTTGTAGCACTGGTCCTTTCTGGGCAGATGGGATTGTTTTTCGTGTAATCGGTAAACACCTTGTTGCACAACGACAAATTTGTGACAAGACGTCGTTTGTTGTTGGCTACATAAAGCTTATTTGAATTACAGTGTGGTATTTCAAAAGTATTCAAGCTATAAGAACGATCAGCATGGACATGTGCAGAAGAGGTTGTAGAAAAGTTGTAAAAATTAGTATGTGGATCTCCTGGGAGTCTTTCAAGTAATGGCTGTGTTGTCTGAGCATACTCCAGACGACTTTTGCAACTTATACCTAATGACTGGAAAGGCAACGGGCCTTTCAATAAAACGGGCAGAAGTTCCCACAGTATAACGATGAAAACACAGTTTGGCTATCGCCTTGAATTTTTTGGTGACAGCAGGCAAGGTTGGATTTACCGAAATTGGTGACTCACACTGTCATAGGAGATATTTTGCTCGGGAGCGGTGGAACTCGACAATTCTTTTAAATTAAAAAAAGTAAATAAAAAATGATTTTCATTTACTCAAAATTACATGTTAATGTTAAAGCAAGCGTTCAAATGATTGGTGCAGGAATGAACCAGACTTACAAACGCCTGACATAAGGAAGTTTTTGTGCTCTGTGGTTCTAGCTGAAAAACTAATAACTGGACAAAACGGAGAAAAACACGCAGGGCAATCCTTACTTTAACGTAGGGCCATGAGGTTATGATACTAGGACGTGAAGTCGTCCAACTTTTAGCTAATCCGCGTTAAGCCAGGACTAGACGTGGCCTTTGTTCTTTTCCCTAAATTTTAACTACTTAACAAGTACGAACAGGTCATATGTGTTTTGTACGTCCCGTCAGTCCAATTCGTGAAAGACTTTCTATATCACGTGAAAATGTTATTGCCACCGAATTTTACATTATCACTGGAGATTCACTCTCGTAAAAATGCGCATTTACATCAAATTGCATGAACCATAAATTGCAATATTTATGTTCTTTGCGCGTACGCGCCAGAGCTCATTTTAGAGTGAATACGCGCACCCGAGCTCGATTTCGTGAAAAGGTGTTCAACAATGTCTTGAAACGTGATTTTTGTGCCGGTCCGTGCTAGCTACTCGGCTATCTACTGCACACACTGCACCGTTCCTCGATACCATGCATCACATGACTGTAAATCGCATTGCCCATTATACTGATAGCATAGTCTTTACAGTGTTCCCTCTGCAGTTCAAGTGCGCACGCGTTTGAGCTTCTTTCAAAGAGAATATGCACACTCTGTCTCAATCCCATACAAAACTGTTCTACAAACAATGTCTTGGAACCCGATCTATATGCGCAGCTCCCTTCTAATCTCAAGTCTGTCCACTGCACACGTACTCTACCGTTCCTCGATACCGCGTGCATCACATGGCTGTTACGCGCTTTGCGCAAATTACCGAATGCATAGTCGGTACACTGTGACCTCTTCGTTTCAAGTGGATAAAAGTCTGAATTTCATTCAGAGCCGATATGCGCTTCCGACTTCCATCCCGTACAACACACGATGTCAGGGAAAGCGCATTTTGTGCGTAGTCCGTTTGTAGCACTGGTCGTTACTGTGCAGATGGGATTGTTTTTCGTCTATTCGTTAAACACATTTGTTGCGCAATAATAAATCTGTGACAAGACGGCGATTTTTGTTGACTACATAAAACCAATTTAAATTATAGTATGGCATTTCAAAAGCATTTCAAGCTGTAAGAATGATCAGAACGGACATGTGCAGAAGAGGTTGTCGAAAGGTTGTACAAATTAGAATGTGGATCTCCGAGCAGTCTTTCAAGTACTAGCTGTGTTGTCTGAGCAAACTCTAGACGACGTTTGCAACTGCTAGGTAATGACTGGAAAAGCCCCGAAACTTTCAATATAACGGGCAGAAGTTCCAGCAGTATGACGATGAAAACATAGTTTGGCTATCGTCTGGACTTTTACGGTGGCAGCAGGGAAGGTTGGATTTAAGCAAATGGGTGACACACATTGTCCAATGAGATATTGTGCTAGGGAGCGACAACTCGACAATTCTATAAAACACGGCTAACGCTTGGTGAAAATGGTCGTCGGTAAGAAAAATGGTTTTTATTCACTCAAAACTACATGTTAAACCCGTAAAAAACTTCGTCCAATCGGCAACATTGCTTGTACACGATCGCAATGGATCGTGCATACTGACTTTATACTGCTTAACGCTGCGTCACTTGCACTATATATGCTACTAGTAGTACCGTACACATTTTGTACTTTCCTTAAAGTGTACCTCAAGCCCAAAAAATCAAAAATATATATTGAACTTGAAAAAATTAATTCTAACAGTCCAACTTCCATCTTCGTAGGACATTCCTGAGATGGGATATAAAATGTTGAAGTTTATTCATTTAAAACAAATTGGTCCTTTGTGCAACAATTTGTGACTTTCTTGTTGTACAATTCACATAATCTGCTTTGTTTCCTTTTAAAATTAAAAACGTTTTTATGACCTTGGACACTTCCTGTTTGCCTCAATAGCATGTTGCACAGAGAGGGCTTAATTAATAACATCATACCAAAAGAGTAAGATTGCTATCACACCTTGATACAAGGTGTAGTAACTTTCCGAAAAACAAAGAAATACAAAGATTGTAATTTGAGTAGTACAACAATGACATCACAAATTATTGCGCAATATACCATTTTAAATTGTGAATCAACTTCAATTTTTAATATCTCAGCCCATGAATGTCCTTTGAAAATGGGAGCTGCACTGTTAGAATTCATTTTTCATGGCGTTAATTTTTTTTAATTTTTTTTACCTGAGGTACACTTTAATTGTATGCAGTTCAAACGAAGGCATCGTAGCATGCCGCTCCGCCGAAATTCCAGGAAATTAAGTTGCTAGAAGAAAATTATTCGAATAATTTCAAATTTATACAGTTGTCTGTATAATCACTTCATATATCAAATTTAAAAATAAATTGATGTTGTAAATTCAGATTACAGTAGGACAGCATTCCTCGTTCATGACTGCGTCATGTAAAAACGTCATAAAGTCGCAATAAAATTTTCATGAAAAACCAAGTCAAGATTCCAAAAAGTCGCAACCCCTCCAAATTCTTTCAAGCATTTGCCCGAAAATGGAAAAGTATTATAGTAAGGGTAACACAGTTACGAAAAATTAAAGAGATAAAAAAAATCGCGACACATTTGGGAAGCCTGTAGCTTAAAAGAAAATTATTCTTGGGACTTTTTAAATCTTGTGTAACACAATACCCAATAATGCCGATTATTTTAAGAGCTTCAAATCTTTGCCGAAAAACAGAAGACGCTATATTTAAAGTACAATTTTTCAAGGAAAATAAAATAGATCTGCGACACATTTGGGTAGAATGTGAAAAAAGGTCTTCAGCGTCCCAACTTCACACTGTAGTCCTGCAAAAAAATTACCCGAAATGGCCAAATATTCGGGCAAAGGCTAAAAAATGCTGGGACGTTTTCAATTGCCAAATTAATCCAACGGATAGACAGGAGGGTGTTCAGGTGCCCAAAAGTTTGCCATCTATCCTGCTCTAGAGCCAAATACGGGCAATGGTTATGAAAATCGGGTAATTTGTTTTTCGATACTTTAATGATGCAGGGTGAGAATGTCTTCCCGTAAGTATGCTTGAAAATTCATTTCAACACACCTTGTAACGTGACAATTCTGTCAATAAGTGTTACTTATAGAAGAAAAATTATTCATTTCATCCAATGGTAGTGGTACATTTTATCTGATTCTTCTGATCAAAATAGCCACTGCTAAGATCCCCATAAGCCTACTTTTTTCAAAAGTAAAATCATATATAGTCGGAAGTTCGGGCACACAATATTTTCAATATATTTTGAACTTAGCCAAGAGTCGCAATACAGTAAAATTCATTAGCATGTTTTCAATTCCGTTTTGTAGTTTCCCTCGAAAAAATGCGGGACCATTTCATCGATTGGTAGTGGTGCATTTTATCTGGTAATTTTCTGATCAAATAGCGACTGCTTAGAGATCCCCCTATAAGCTTGGGAAAAGTCATTTTCGACTGCCTCAGGGGTCCGAATTTTCAAAATTTTCTGTTCGCTTCGCGCCAACCAGTGGTGAAGCTCTGCGCATATAGTCTTCCTAACAAAATTTTAGTTTCAAGTGAACATTTTTTATAAAAGGAAACTCAAAATAGCGACTGCTAAGATCCCCATATAAGCCCGGGTAATGCCATTTTCAAGTGTCTGAGGGGTCGGATATTTAAAAATGTTTTGAACGCTTCCAGCCAACTAATGGTGGCGCTCCGCTTAGTCTTAGCTGAATTTTAGTTTGGAACAAACGTACGTTTCTTTGCAATTAAAACTCAAAAAAGCGACGGCTTGGATCCCCTTTACAAGCCTGGGAAATGTCATTTTCGACTGTCTGAGAGGTGCGAATTTTCAATTTTTCTGGACGCTCCGCGCCAACCAGTGGTGGCGCTCTGCTGTGACTGTTTTACGGGCAGAATTACATTTTTCGGGCAAAAATCTTCTGTCCCCAAACTGAAATGCTACCCTACACGTATTGAAGTACCTTACTCAGGCGTGCACTGGAACACAGCTGCTTGCCACATTCAGCAGAAATCCTGATTTGCAATCCTAGGATACATAGTGGAGTAATGAGCTGAGCTAATCAGTATCTGAAAAAGTGTGTTAATCTTAGAAACATCATTAATTTTTCTCACCAGAAATTAAAGACAATTAAACCTGGAAAATATCATTTCCAGACATCTGGGAGGTTTTAAAATGCAAAATTTTCTTTGTTCGCTCCGCGCCAACTGATGGTGGCGCTACGCTTAGATAGTAAACTACAACCACCCCCTACAAAAGTATCAAGCCTGCCATAAGTCCCCTGCCCAAAATATCCTAGCTATGCCACTGTCCTGGACCCCTACCAGGGCTTTGCCCCTGAACCCCACCAGGGGAACTTAAGCGGGCCCCTGGACCCAACGCCGATGGGGTTTTGTGCTTCGCGGAAAATCGGAGGCCTTACTTATGCCCCCGGGCCCCCAATAAAATCATCTTCGGCCGCCGTCTATACCCAACAAAACAACAGATCACCCCCTACTTGATATTTCTCATAAGAAGATAAGATTATTTAAACCCCCAAATCTGTCATGAAAATCACAATTTTTCTCCAATATAAGCTCCAGATTGTTAAAAGTTGCAAAATTTTCCAATTTCGATGGATAGGCCTACTACGTACAATAAATAACCAAAGCCAACTCTGTTAATCACCCCAACATTTAGAGACCTAAATTTGCTCTTGAGAGGAATATCACTTAATAAGAAACCCCAATTTTTCATTTTAACCGTAACAAGAAACAAATTTTCTTCCATTAAACTTGAAAATTTCACTAATAAAATGAGCTCTCAATTTACGAATCTTCGTTCAAAAAGGAAAAAAAAATTCGGTCAAACTCTTAGTCTCATATTGAAGCCTTAGTTCGTAGGCCTAGTACGATTCAATGCTTAACCCGAAAATATTTTCAGCTGTCGCCTATGTAACGTTTTTTATATTTCCCATAAAAAGGATAGATTCTTCAATAAACACCCGAACTTGTTTATGGTCCTTACAAAAGCCAATTTTTTTTAAAAAATGTTTAATTTTGTCTTCAACATAAACTTCTGATTTTTAAGTATATGTTGAAAAGCCTTAGCCAAAAATTTTGCGCGCTACGCGCGCCTCAAAATTTGCTTAGTCACGTCACAACGGGACCAACTCAAGGCCTTTGTCGGGGCCCTGAAAGTTGGCCTCCCTGTCCGGGAGCTTGGCTCCTCCTGTCGGGGAAATCCTGGCGCCACCCCTGGTCACCTTCAGTTTGTGAGGAAGGCAGGACGTTCCCTAAATTTCAGACAAACTTAGACAAAACTCCTTGTGACACCCCTCTCCCCTTGTTGACCACATTTATCACAGCGCAGCATACAGTGTCATTCACTCTTTCTGCGCTGCGCAACATTGTGAGGGGAGCGGGATTTCATTTAAACCTGGGAATTGAGATTCAAGAATATACTACAAAGTGTCACAAGAATTTTATCCAAGATTGTAGAGACTCCGTGTATACAAGTCAAAATGAATAAGAAATTGATTCTTGTAATTCGTGCACGCTGGTTTCAATTTTCAATCTAGACTGCATAGTTCTCTCACCGTTAGCTCACCATTCTACAACTATCCATGTGTCGGCTGTCTGTGGAGCCGGAGGCGTATCACAAAGATGTTTGTGATACGGTAGGGGTTTGAATAAATGTGTATGAATAAATGTTACCTCTCTTATGTACGTTACTTTGAAAAGGTTAGCCTGCGGAGCAGACTCTGTAGTAGCCGAAGGATGGCGCTCCCTCAAAATCATAATACAGGTCTCTAAACAGTATAATATTGTATAGTTGGAAACGTCGACTGCTCTGCATTGAAGCCGTTCAAATGAAAGACTCGTATGCCAATAGTATTATTTATAGTAGAGAAAGTAAGATTTTTTTATTTACGAATGCAACCATTTTAGTTGAAGCGCAACAATAGCCTGCTAACAGCAGGCTATCCTACGGTAAGAATGAATCGTGATATTCTAGAAGTTAGCAACAACAAACAAGTATTGTACTGTTCGTTAACTCAGACACAGTGTGTGTACCTATAGCACGAAACCTTCAAAAGAAGCCAGTACACTGTACTTGGGCCCGCCGAAGCCTACCTCTTGGACTTCCTATACACGAATCCGGACAGCAAGTGATGGTCTGATCTCAGTCGGCCATATCTGGGGTCCGTCACCTTTAAATCTTTCAATTTCCTTGCTTACCTTTATGATGAATGTTTGTACACTAATTTGTATCTTAAATCCTCCAATAAATACAGTATGAGTGTTTGAAATTCATAAAAACAATAAATAAAGACGATTTTAGGCTGAAGGACCCCACTAATGGCGGCCTACAGTCACCAAAAACAAGCGCTAATTGGATTCGTGTATACATTGACAGAGCATACTTCCTGGTACATTGTCGCTACCGTACTGGTGAGAAAAAGCACACTAAGATGGCTGTCTCATATGATTTTGTGTAAAAGTTTGGACTTGCTCAAGTAGATTACCATATTTTGCAAGAAACTTGAAATATATGGCAAGGTAAGGTCAAAATCACTTAACGCATTTCAGAAATATGATATTTTCCCCATTCAACTTTTAACTTTTGTTTAAAATATTACAAAGTCATCGTCAAATCAGAAGATTTATAGCTTCACGGTGGCCAAGTTGGTGTGCCTTTTTTGTCCCAGTAGGTGGCAACCATCTACGGATAGGATGTACACGTTACATGCTCTGTCCATGTATATAAGTCCGTGGCCTACCTACATTAACTGTCCCAACACTTGGAAAATTGTGACAAGAAAATGTTTTGGGAGAGTGAGCAGACAAAGCTTCCATCTACCTGCATGTGATATTAATGCCTATTCAGTATTAGACTTGGCTCACCAGTATTCAAATTCTTGCAAATGGAAATTATTTTTCAAAGATTTTAGAAAAATGATATAGCCCTACATTTATCTCTCTTTTTCAGTTTTGAAAATCAAATTGAAATCTTAGGCTGTCTACAAGTTTGAACAGTCATGACTTGCCATACCCAAGACTCAGCATGGAAGGAGTTTGTTAAAAGTAAGTGCAATTTGTTTCAAAAATTTACATGATTGACATTGATTTATCTCTGATTGGCCTACAGGTCATTTATAAGGTTTCCACCAGACAGCCCAGGATTCAAGTATGTTGTTTACCATTTGGTTTATTCAGCTTTTAATATTCCTTTATTTTCAGAGATGATTCCTGTTTTAAACACAGCTTCCCAATTTCTTGAATCTAAGCTTACGTACAGTAGAACATTAGCAAAGGCCATAATCAACCACCAAAGAGGTTTATGAAGCTACAAATCATTTTCTTGTATGCTGCGTGACATCTCATAGTATCTGCTCCACTTAGATAGTTGAGCACAACCATCCAAACAAACAAGGACTCCTATAAACAAGGCTTCTTCCCTCACACCGTCACAGATTTAAACCTTTATCCCCAGTACATTACTGACCTCCAGCACCTGAAGTTGCTCAAGATCTCCCTTTAGGTTCCTCAAACAGGATGCCCAGCTACCAGACCAACCCCCTCTGCCTTTGATTCCACCTGGAGTGTTGCACAGTATCTATCCAGATCCACATTCAGATAGTAGTTTATCTTCCTTTTCTGACATCAGGGAATGGCCACCCTAACACATAGTTAAGGTCACCCTGACTACCCTATACAGGAACATGAACCACTCTGAAGGTTGAGTTTTTAAAATAACAAAATTGCATCATCTTTGGTTTAAAGCAGTGTGTGTGATGGAATAAATGCTGGTATTTTCAAAACCTTTGACAAATGTTTTATTTCAAGACTAGTAGTTTTTGTTCTCCAGCATAAATCATCAGTTTTCAGTTTAATTCAGTCCTAGTCTTAGTGACCTCATTTATTTCATATGTTAATCATGCATGCTGTTACGATTGCGGTGAAAAAGTTGATTTTCTAACCTCAGTAATCTATTGTTCAACTGAGGTATATCAGGTGTCCAAACCCACTGCTGGAGGTCTATTATTATCACTTCACCGAGCTTCTAGTCCACTTGGGTTGCAAAAAATGATAAGGTACTATGGGGCTAGGGTTTCTTGACTTGGATAAAATGCCTTTGCATGGAGTTTTACTGTCTGTTAATCATCAAATTGTGTAATTGGGCAAGGAAGGAAATCAACTGTATATTTTTACCGTGACCAATTCGTCATGTGCATAGCCACTGAAGAATAAGTCATCATGCATAAAAAAATGTGAAGCTCCATGAAGGGAAATCATGGTATTGAGAGGAATATTTGTCTTTACTGTACAGACATTAACTGCAGTAAGAGTTGACTTTTATCAGGAAAATAAACATTTTTTGCAGCCCCAGGCTGTTAATCATGGTACAGTTGTAAATGATATAAATTTGTGTCTTAATGAAGTACTGTATTATGGAGACTAACAAATTGAAGAAAATTTGTTTAAATATAAAGTGTTGATTAAATGAGTAACTAACAGTTTGTTATTGTTAGGTTATATTTTATACCTGTAAGGTATGAGCTTCAGGGCATACCTTGATGGGTGGGCAAAGCCCCAATGTGTAAAGAGAACACTTTCAGTGCTTGCTGCATAATATGAGCTACTCTCCATTTTTTTAATTTGATGTCAATCAAACCACTGTGCCAGTTGGTAATTTTGGGTGATTGTGTCAAATTTGGGGTGACATATTGCTGCCATCAATAAATAAATAAGGTCTGCATTTGTTACAGAAACAGATTAACTTGCATCATTGTTTTTTGTTTAAGGTCATTTACAGAAGGACAACGTCATAGATGGAGTCGGCATGGTATCAAAACTTGGAGAAATTCTGTATAGATATGGGACACTTGCAGAGTTGACTCAGGTACATGTAAAGACAGTCCATGTCAAAACAGGGCATTTCTTGTCTTGATCATCTGGGTTCTTGTTTTTATACTGATTGAAACTTCTGATTATTTTTCAGGTATTCTAAAGAACATATTGTGTTTTAAGTACACTAATATGGCATACTGTACCAAAAAGATACTGTACTGTAGCTGTAACATAAGTAGCTAAATCAATCAAGTTTCAACAATTAACTGCAGCAATAATTTTATTATCTAAAATTTGTCTCATTAAATCATTTAAATTTTTGAAAGCTTGAAATACCAAATTTCTCACTGTTTGAACCTTACTTTTTGAAATCTTGAAAGGGAGATTTATATATTGTCTCATTTTGAAACATCTATTGATGTGCGTATGCTGTAAATTATTGATTTGAAAATTTGTTATTTTCTGCAATCTTTCTCTTTAAGTTCATCAATCACCAGGCAAAAAATGTAGGCGACAGTGGCCTTTGCTTGGCAGCAGCTATCTCAGCAATGCTTTGCTGCTACACTCATTACAATAGCAGGATATTGCCACGTCTACAGAAACAAAGCTTGGTCTCAGCTGCTTCAGCTTACTGTAGCTGTGGGAGCTGGAGCTTGGTTGAGGGAGTTGAATCTTTGCTGTGGCAGCTGCAGCTTAGCTGAGGGAGTTGCAGCTTAGCTGTGGAAGCTGCAGCTTAGCTGAGGGAGTTGCAGCTTAGCTGTGGAAGCTGGAGGTTGGCTGAGGGAGTTGCTAATTAGTTGTGGGAACTGCAGCTTGGCTGATGGAGTTGCAGCTTAGCTGTGGAAGCTGCAGCTTAGCTGAGGGAGTTACAGCTTAGCTGTGGAATCTGGAGCTTGGCTGAGGGAGTTGCAGCTTAGTTGTGGCAGCTGCAGCTTAACTGAGGGAGTTGCAGCTTAGCTGTGGAATCTGGAGCTTGGCTGAAGGAGTTGCAGCATAGTTGTGGCAGCTGCAGCTTAGCTGAGGGAGTTGCAGCTTAGCTGTGGGAGATGCAGCTGAGCTGAGGGAGTTGCAGCTTAGTTGTGGAAGCTTCAGCTTAGCTGAGGGAGTTGCAGCTGAGCTGTGGAAGCTGGGGCTTGGCTGAGGGAGTTGCAGCTTAGTTGTGCCAGCTGCAGCTTAGCTGAGGGAGTTGCAGCTTAGCTGTTGGTGATGCAGCTGAGCTGTGGGAACTGCAGCCTGGCTGATGGAGTTGCAGCTTTGCTGTGGGAGCTGCAGCTTAGCTGAGGGTGTTGCAGCTTAGCTGTGGAATCTGGAGCTTGGCTGAGGGAGTTGCAGCTTAGTTGTGGGAACTGCAGCTTAGCTGAGGGAGTTGCTGCTTAGCTGTGGAATCTGGAGTTTGCTGAGGGAGTTGCTGCATAGTTGTGACAGGTGCAGCTTAGCTGAGGGAGTTGCAGCTTCGCTGTGGGAGATGCAGCTTGGCTGAGGGAGCTGCAGCTTGACTATTTTGACATGATGGCTTTTTGCCTCAACAGTTAGAGGCCCAGCAGTTCCTGTCTCATTTTGAGAGTATAAAAAAGCAGCAGGAAGAAGAGACTGAACAGAAAGGGTTCCAACTGAATGTGATGGGAAACAAAGAACCAGTGGTATTCTTTATAAACAAGAAGACAAGAAGCAGGTAAGAGCAGGCTTGCAATCAGCTGGATGTACCAACTTCTTAAAATTTAGTTCAAGGTTTGTCAGAATTTTACTCCCAGTTTTGTGCAGTTTTTTCAAGAATATGCAGTGGCAACTTGTTTTATTTTATTGGGGTATTTTTTCTCTTACATCTGTACCATGGTTCACAGTTAATTTTTAAGTTGACCAGGGGAAGTGAGTGGGGGGGGGGAGGGAATGGAAGGTGCGGGTTTTGTAGTTACAGCTATCAAATTGACCGCTGGTCAGTCATGTTCAAATTGGATTTGTCTTTAAGGTCCTAATTTTAGCCATGATTATATGAACTTACATTCAGACTGTACTCAGGGTAAAGTCATTTATCTATTCAGGGTAGTATGGGGCAGTTAGACATAGGAAATACATAACTGACTTGGCAATATTAACTGCCAGTTAGAAATAACTCCGCCCTTAATATCTGGATTCTATCATAACTATACAAGCTTGTAACATATGAATTTAGATAGCATTCAAATATCACATCAGCAGGAGTGGTAATTCTCTTTATCTGTTCAGTTTATATATTTTTTGTCTTGTAGTGTCTATGCAGTATGCAATGGCAGCCACACTGGCCTGTTGGTTGGAAACCTATCTCTTGGTATTCTCTTGTGCACCTATTCACCCTCACATAGTACTTCAGGACCAGCTATAAAGCAGTTTGAACAGTTTTGTGATCTTCTAAGGTCTTGAAATACTAGCTGGACAAACTTGGAATCTGGACTAGTGGAGCAGAAAAGATGAATTCGTAGGTTTCTAGAGATGAAAGCTATTGCATGCGTGCACATGTTTAACAAGAGGTTTATGCCACCTGTCATTAGTTGCTGAGGTCACCAAAATGCAACTGATATGTAATATGAAAGACAGTATGGTAGAGGCTTGCCCATGTTGTCAGAGCAGTTGATGCCACCAGCATTCAGCTGATATGTGACACTGAAGAGAGTAGAGGAACACACAACTTGCATTGGGCACTCTCTGGGAAGAGGGCATCATGGTTGGGAAAATGAAATTGTAGTTTTGGTTACAGCTTAACAAAACAGGATTGTTGTGGTTAAGTTTGCTCTTTCATGGTGTAGAAAAGTGCAATTTCAGCTGTTACTGTTTTACAGTTTGAGGAGGCTTTGGACATGTTTTGGGCTGGCCAGATTTTGTATCTGCCATAAAAAAAGCTCATTTACATGTTAAGTAGGCTAGAACGCCAGTCACAAATAGCTTTCGATTGTCGCTTCAGTTGCCAAAAACACAGATGATGAAGAGGCTGTGGACATAGAGGCCTTCAGATCTGCACCTACTGAGGTTCCTAAGGTAGATATCCTCATTTGTGTCACCAGTTTCAGTAGAAAAAGGTGTCAACTTATGTACTGACATCTTTAAAGGAGGAAAATAAGTACAAATATTGCATTGCTTGCTCTTGTGGAAAAAAAAAAATAGGTACCACATTTAAGAGGATGAGGTGTTTGGTAGGGTTATGATTGATTCACCTTACATATAATTGCAAAAATTTGCAATCATTTAGCTATTTATTGCATTTTCCATGTTTGTACCACTAACTCATAGTGCTCACCTACAGCACCTTTGTTACATTGGAAACAACCTGCAAAAAATCCCTTGTGGCACCACACTCATATCACCATTGGAAACATAAATGCTTGCAATGGCAACAAATATTTCAGCACAAGTGATGTAAAGGGGTCATTGTCCCCTAAATTAGGGTTGCTTACTACAAGTAATAAAAACAGTCATGGGAAAAGTAGACCAGCTTAAAAAGGAGTAAGTGCGAAGAAGTAGGCTTTAGCAAAGGACACAAGTTGCAATTATTGGCAAGGAGCATTTAACTAACAGTTACATCACACTTTATTGCACATCCCAAGTGGTAGGTCAGTCACAAAAACTGTAGACGAGTAACCATGATAAATTTTGACTGCTGTGCTTATAGTGAATACAGCATGTGTATATGACATGGAGAAAAAGGAGAAAGTTTTGGAAATTACACCTCTTATGTAAATGTGATGGTTTCCTTCGCACATTGCAGACATCATTGGTCAAGAAAATGTATCACCTCACATGTGGGGTTCAGTTATTCTGTATTACATCATGGTGAATTAAACATATAAAGTTATTATCAGCTGACAGTGTAGAAGAAATTTGTTAAATTGCTTCACATTTCCATTAAAAAGTGGGTATCATATGCCTTAGAGTAAGGTAATATATGTAGTGATGTAAAACCAACCCAGATAAGCTAGCTACAAATCTGTGTACTATAATAAAGATTGTTAACGCCCCTATTAGAATGTAGAGTTGTGTTGTCCTTGCAAAGTTATAAGAATTCTATAAATGTAATTTTTACAAATGATCATTTCTACTTTCAATGTGGATTCAATGTAAATTTTATAAGTTCATACGTTTTAGCACAGAGTAAAAACATATATCTGTACCATATTTTTTCCAACATTTATTGTTTCACCTAACTTTTTCCAGATTTGCACTAATCCTTGCTTGTTTTGGTTTTCAGTGATAAGCTGATAGAGGCAACAATGGTGCCTGTGAATTTCAAAACTTACCAATACAATAGTTGATATGCTGAGTACTTGCTTTTCTGACTTTCCCCCCCTTTCCCCAATCCCTTATAGTTGTGGTTTGAAGGAAGCAGACTCTGTCAGCAAAGTAATGGAGGGACCATTAAAAATCTTCATCAAGGTGTGACTTGTTGTCTATAAAGGCAACTTGATATAATGAGTGTTGGCAGCTGCTCACATTGTTGACTGTCAAATCTGCTGCTGACCCCACATCCCAATGCAAACTCTCAAATTATGAACAACTGCTTTTCAAATGAACTCTTTTCTCATTGGTACAGCTGGGTAAAAAAGACCCCTAATAAATCATGCACACTTTTCAGTCAAGGAAAGTGTGTACCTTGAACAGTTCTTACACATGTGACCAGTCCCCATTGAGGGTCATTGCTTAAGTGAAATGGGGAGAGGCTCAGGATAGAGTCCCCACACAATGTATTTTTGTGATTGGAGTCAGGTTGGATCAGGTTTTTCTGTTTTGTTTTATAGCATGAATATTTGTTGGTGGCTTGTGAAAAATGCATTTATTAAAAGAGGCAATCATGGTTTGACAGAGAATATTGACCTTTTGCCCCTTTCACCTCTGAACTGATTGTTTACCAGAACATAAAAGCATTGAAGAGGCAATGTAAAAATGTTTTTAGAACTTAGAATTCAAGTTGTGAAAAACCACACTCTGATTGTTGCTTTAAAGAGTGGTGTTTATCCACTCACTCTGTAGTGAACCAAGAGTTTTTTTTTTTATTTCATCAACATAATTCAGTGTTTTTTGGTTTGAGTATAATGACCATGCCATATGAAAAGTTGCATATAACTGTGATGGCCAGAAAAAAAAAGAGAGAGAAAAAGGAAGATAAAGGGAAAATCTAACCTTTAACTTATTGAACATTTATTTTCTGTATGAAAACTGATCAAGATGAAGCATACTTCAAGAGAGTACAATAAACCAGTATGCAATTGCAAAGGATTTAAATACTCCAAGATAAACTACCAGCTAAGAGTAGTACATTAAACTTGTTAAAAGCATCAATTTAGAACTTCAGTAATAACTTCAGAGTAAAGTTTCATGAGAAGAGTTTCTCATTGGTCACCAAAAATGCTAGAACATAGCAAAACTGACTACTTGAAATAATACAAAAATTTAAATATAATTTACCAGACACAGTAAGAAAAATGATCCAACGAGATGAAGTTAATACATATAGTTCATTGCTTACAGTTGAAGGACCGCAGAAAAGTGGTTCATAAATCTTGTCAAATCATTGTAGCAGAGAAAATTTGCTGTAAGCATTGAAAAATGCTTCATTATTTCGTGACTATTTGTTTTGCAGTAACAATCACCACAGTAACCAGCTTGCAGAGTGATCTTTGTCTACATAAAATGAAAAAAGTCACTTCAAAATGATATGATAAAAAATGAAATTTAACAGCAAGAGGGAAATGTCCATGTTCACAAATAAGTTAACTGCTGGCGTCCATGAGTTTGTATTTCTGAAGGAAACTTGGTATACCACAATTTAAGAAACACATAACCAGGCTGTGAGTATACTGTATTTCAAAAGTACTCTAAAATGATCTTAAATAAATACTTAAAGGTTTGCAAAAATGTAAATCAGTAAACAGATGTTTAGTGAATACTTGGTCCATTTTACCTAATTTTTTTTGGTGGCTACCGCATGAGATTAATGTGAAAACTTGAAGATCACATAATAGGGTGTTCCGCTGAGCTAGTGAACTCTACAATGAGAAGTGTTCCATTTTAACTCGTGAAGTTGTTAACTGGTGTGGTTGACTTGGAATTGTTTGAGCAGCTTGAGTTAAAAATGGTGGACGTAGCCAAAGGTGACAACCAATCAGTCACGTTTGTATCTCACCTCTCAGCCTATAAGAATAATACTCGAGCTCATGTAAGTTGCAAATGTCAACAGGCTGATCTTATTCCAGTGATTCATATTGTTGTACATTATTCATGGAAAAGTGCAATTAGTCAAAAGTGCATTATGGAAACAAATAAAAGAAACTTCATTTCAACATAATTGTGCATCATGGCATGAGATGTGGGTAAATACATTTTGTTAGTTTCAATAAGCATGTTATTTTGTGAAGATAAGAAAGAAATCACAGGAAAACCCTACCCGGGTACTTATTTTCTACCTGGGTAGTAAAAACATCAGTCTGGTGCCCGGTGCTAACACTACAATTTACACCATCAGCAAAAGTAGAAGGGGAGCAATGAATTTCTTCCTTTAACTATCACATTATGGTAGTACTATAGGCCAATTGAACTTATTCCTGGTTACTGAAATTCAGCATTACAAGTGAACCGCTTTTTGGGTTCACCCTGCAGACTAATAAGACACCATTTCACCCACTAAAGATGTGTTTTGAAAGAGTGCCCTCAATTACAACCAAAGTAAAATGTCAATAATAATATTCTGTGCTGTGTAGTGCTCCCTGAAAAACATCATGGACAACAGTAATGGCCAGTCCTTAGCATCCTTGAGCCCCAGGGGACTTGTAACCATTGGAACTACACAAATGGACTTTTTTCCTACATAAAAATATTCTTGTTCCTGTCTGTTGCACTGGGTACCAAGAAAGAAAAAAAATGGGTCACACTTTTCTTTTACTCTTATAATCTGGCTGGGGTTTTAACCTCAGTCTCCATGCTGAAAATATGATGCTCTATTACCTATCAGGTTTATTCACTTGGTTAAATTATAGTGGGCCCTGGGCAAAGACACTTCAGCACCTCTTGTCTGAAGAACATACACCTTTTATAGATTTACTCTATTTGACACCCTAGAATGCTTGGAAGAATAAGTAAATGCATAGGTTTCATAACTTGAAACATTTTAAAGGGCAAATGTTTTCTTTTATAAGTTTTGCATATATTTTCCTCAATTTCTAAAATCACAAAATATACTAAGTGGCTGCAGCAAACATCAGTGTCCTAAGTAGAAATTTCATTCAAATGAGAAAAATGTTGAAAACTGGATCATGAAAAATTGAAACCTGCAGCATCCTCTCATGCTTTTTCTAAAGTCTTCCTAACTCTCTGGCAAAGAGCTGTACAAACCAAACTTTACACTGCTTCCCCAAAAAAGCTACGTCCACTAAGGACAACACTTGACCTCCTTTAATGTGCAGTTTGTTGTCCCAAAAGTGATCAGTGCCTTACACCTGATGTTCCTAAAGAATGTTACATCTAGGAAAATCAACTGACCAAATTGGTACACAAGCAACCCCTTCATAACTTCAACTTTGTTATATTTTCCTTTCTGGTGACTTTTATATTCTACTTAAGACTCCAAGCTACAATTACTGTTAAGATGTACATAGATTATATTTTATATAGTTTTCATTATCGACCCCAAGTATTTTACAATTGTTACTTCCTAGTATTGTTGCATATATTTTACGACACAACAGCAGGTGTTGGTTTAAATCTAACAAATATACTAAACCTACCAGCATTCCATGAAGCCGAATGAATCCCACAAAGGCAGTTGATAATTTAATAACTTATGTTTTGTACAATGGATGTCAGTAAAGTCCATTGGAGCAAAACCAACTCATTTCCCTTTGTCTGTTTCCTTTTAGCATTCCTGCTGTTTTTCTATGATAAACAAACCAACCCAATACAATACTAAAAGTAGCTTGTGACAAAAACATGTTCCTGGATTATAAAACCAGTTGCAATGATAAACTAATAGTTACACCATAATAAGAGCCATTTTAAAGAATGGTGCCCTGAGGGATATACTGTTGGTGCTAGATATTTCTACACCACAGACTTCCTATACATGGACAGAGCATACTGTACTGTACATTGTCCCTACCCTACGTGTGAGAAAAAGCGCACCACAATGGCCGTCTGCTATGGCTTTGTATGAAAGTTTAGACTTGTTCAAGTGTATCCCCATATTTTGCAAGAAAGTTGAAATATTTTTAAAATATGGCAAGGTAAGGTCAAAATCACTACACGTATTGCAGGAAAATGATATTTTTTGCCATTCAAGTTTAACTTTTGCTTAAAATATTACAGAGTCATTGTCAAATCAGACCATTTATAGCTTCACAGCGGCCATCTTGGTGCCCCTTTTTTGTCCCAGCCAGTGGCGACCATCTACGGATAGGACGTACACGTTACATGCTCTGTCCATGTATCTTAGTCCGTGTTTTCAACACAGCATCATCGACAAAACTGATTCACACTTAAAATCCATCCCATAATCCTTTGTTCTGCACAAGCAAGCTGGAAATGGATCTGTCATTGTAACACATGCTGAAAGAGTTGCTAAGGTGAAAATAGGATTTATTCAATGAGTGTTCATATAGATCATATAAGACCTCTGTGAATTTGTCTAAAGGTTTAAATGAAAGTTAAAATATCTAATTAAATTCTGAAGTTAGTATGAAATTTTCTTATTTATATGCATTTTATATGTTTGCTAAAATGTGAAAACATTTCTGAAAGGGGTCTTGAGACTTGAAATACAATCCACAAAGTGGAATAAGACTTAAAAAATACTAGAAATATTATACATAAAGGAAGTGGGGGTGGGGGAGGTCCCCTGAAAATCCTCCCCCCCCCCCACAGACTAGAGTTTGTAATTGACCTAATACATTTGTACACATTTGCCCTTTGAATTTTTACCTCTCCCCTTCACGACAAATGTTTTGGTCCCTCATCAGTACCTTGCCTGGTTGTGGACCTGTAAAATATGTGGACTTGTTTTTATGATCTCAATAAAAATTGTTATGACATGGCTACTGATGTAAATCCCATTAAAGGTTGAGCGTGTTCAGGGGTTTTAACATTCCAGGGGAAGTTGAACCATTGAAATCATCTGTGTATGAATTGTTCAAGTGGGATCATTTTATGGGGAGAAGCAGTGGCATAGCTACTGGGGGGGCAGGGGGGGCAAATTGCCCCCCCTGGAAAAATTTTTGGGGAAATTTGATGAATTTTCTTATTCTTACAAAAATTTCTCAAAATCTTTGGTAGAATAAGAAATTGTGAGACATTTTTCATACATAATTCGTATTTTCATGCAACAAATTAACTCAGATTTCGTCAGGGTCGCATGAACCGGCCCTACTCGTGTTCCACAGAAATGTCCTCGCTGCGTAGCAGATTGAATGCTCTCTTGTATACGCACTGGGGTTATGATCAGTGCATTTCAGTGCACACATTCAGGTATTTAACAACAGCTGATACAGTGCAACTAACACTGAAAGGCTGTAATCCCGAACTTATCCCTTTGTACACAGTCTTTGTGTTGTGCACTTTGGAAAAACAGGAAAAGGATGTGAAAACTGACAAGTCACTACCATAGACCCCCGGGGTTATTATGTTGTTCTACAAGCTATTAGTAGCTACGCCGATTTTACTCTGTGTTCGTAGCGATGGATGGGGCTGAAACAATCCATGGCCAACGATAAACTTAAAGTTAGTCTAGAAATTAGAATGAAAGGGATCCATTGGCATACTTAGATTTTGTTACTTAGCCTAATCTTTGGAGGCTTACAGTCTAGTTCGGGAAAATAGCTTTCTGCTCACTTGGGGTGTAACAATAAACGGGTCAATGAGTACCTTGTAGCCTTCTACACTTAACAGACTGCCGTTCTAACAGGATATCCTGTGTGATCGAGCCACTATTAGGCCTACTAAGTGGCGTGCGAAGGGCAGACCATTGGGCCAATCCCCCCCCTCCCCCTCACAGATGCCACTTTTTCTTTGTTCTTAAAAATACGTAGTCTAACTTTAGTAACACAGATTTTATTCAAAAGATAGCATAAGTGGCACCAGATTGCTTATAAGGACACCCAATTTTTCAAGAATTTTCAAAGGGGAAGGATTGTCTCTGCAAGATCCTTCAGTGATGCCATTTTTTTAAATTCCTATAAATAGACCTAGGCAAATTCTGTCAAATTCCAATTTTTACCTAAAATGGTAGACTCTATTTCCCACTGGTGGCATCGATAAAAAAGACAACATGTTTAGATTCTCTTTAAAAACATGAATACGCTATTTTTGGCCATCTGAGGGGTCTAATTTTTCGAAATTTTCTTTACGCTCCACGCCAACCAACGGTGGCGCTTCCTTCAGTCTTTTGGGCAAAATTACATGTCAAATTAGCTCTTAACTCTCTGATCACTTTGCAGTTTGCGAACATATTTTGAAGTGAGCGTTTTATTGCAAAAGACAAAAGAAGAAAGCGACTCGTTAGATTCTTCGTATAAGTCAGGAAAATGCTATTTCCGGCCATCTGAGGGGTCTGATTTTCGAAATTTTCTCTACGCTCCGCGCCAACCAATGGTGGCCCTCCGCTTAGATAATCTTTATGATAAAATAACGTTTTGTGGCCAAGAAAACCCACAATCCTGTACCGATCAATGCTCTTTTATTTTGACTTCTAGAAGTGTGCAAATTTAATGACAAGTTTTACTTCATAAGGTAGCATAAATGGCATAAGAATGCATGTAAAGACACAAAAGTTTGTTTTATCCTCATGAACCACCACGATTAACTTTTAACACTGTTCCTGTCAAAGTCGAAAATCTTGCACCATTTTCCTTCTAGGCTCCTTAAAAACGTCAACAAATTTCCTGACATCCCCTCCCCTTAGACCATACTGCATGCCCCCCCCCCCCCCCCGCTTCAGAGAAATTCTGCGTACGCCACTGCGTTACTACATACAAATAAACCAGATATTGTTTACCAAAATAATATACTTTGTTATTTCCGGTTGCTCTATGTTATACTTTAAGATTAAAATGCAGGTAATATTACAAAATGACATGGTAATGTTGTTATACTTGTAAATTTGCATATTTTATATGAAATACATACACATTGACCGGGAAAAGTTTTGGGGAAATTTCATACCTTTGCCCCCCCTGGAAAAAGTCCTAGCTACGCCACTGGGGAGAAGTCTGGATTTGGCTGTCATTCAACAAAGATTCCATCAAACTTCTGATGACACTGCAATGTTTTTGGCCTCAAGACCAGCAATGGTTGGTTCTTTTCTAGTAAACTAAATAAAAACCTTTAGCAGCTTTTCTCGGTCTACAAGAATTAATGAATTATCATGATGAGTTTAGCCCCAATTAATTTGCCAAAATCTAATACATGCTATATTAACTTGGAGGGACTTTGGGACAAATGGTCTAATTCCCATCCTTACAGGACATTCCAAATTTTTCATTCAATTTAAACGCGGCTGATTTATCTACAAGCTAAGACGTAACCATGTAGTACACCTATTGCCATCTCTGAAAATTTTTGATATGTGGTATTCCTCACTAATTGCAATAAAGTACATTGTGAATACAACCCCATTATTCTTAACTAGCTCTGAAAAAGAGGAGAGAAATTTTTCCAACACTTGCCTTCCCAAAATGCAACAAGGAAGAGCTGAATCAGACCTGCAACTCCATGTACAATAAACCAGTTCAAGTACAGCCATTAAGTTCCAGAATTTATACCTTAACAACTAAATAAGTTGAGACCATGGATGTCTGACCACATGAGTTTCATTCATTATCTTCAACCATTCAAGCACAGCTTTATTCCACTACTGGAATAGTTCTCTTAATACTTTTGTTTCATTTTTACCACCATGTGATGTCAGACTCCACACATAGTCCTTCATAAATTTACTAGCCTTAGCCTGCGGCTTGCTGAAACCAAACATAGTCTTACCACCAGCTACTATTATGTGCTCCACAGACTAAGTGGAAAATGCTGTTAGGTTGTAGTTGTACTGTGGTTTATGCCTTTAGAAGCTAGTGCAAATGAACTTTGGGCTTAAGAGGAAATGTGAGGAAAGTAAAGGCTTTAGAAATTTTGAGCAATATTTCACTGAACATTTCAGACATCCTAACCAATGGCTTCTTTTTTATAGAAATTGCTGATAGCTATGAAATGCTTTGCTGTGATGCCATTCATCTTGTACTCATGAAAGGGACAATTGAATTTCCTTCCACAATGTTAACTCCACAAGAAGTTTGTTTCTTTTGCTAGAGCAGTCCATTAATTACATTTCATCATAAAATTTAAAAAAGGAATAGACACTTAAGTGGAAGGGAAGTTCTATATATCTTATAAGCCAGTACTTTTCAATTTTTCCTCAATACTGTCATGTTTGATTATAAATGATGGTCTAGTATTGGAAGGAAAATTAATTGGTATTGCATCCCAATTTGAGAACAATCTTCATCAAATTGCAATGCATAAAATACCACATGAACTCCCAAAAGTGAAATATGAATATCCCTGACATTTGTAGATACTGTATATGGGCCAATATGGCTAGGCAGTTTTAGCAGGTCAACATTATCCTGAATTTGAACAATTCTTTGGAAACCTGCAGATGCATGGTTTTTTTTCCATGTCAATCTAAATTACCCCTTCCACTTTTGCAACTCCAAAATGTGAACAAAGCAGCCAGATTCATATAAACTACAACAAATCTAGAACATTTGATGCATATTTCCAACACTTCAATTTAATATTACATATTGTAATAGATACCTAGTAGCCCCTTGCTTGCCTTTAGACCCAATTCAGATGATATCCTATTTATCATGCACTGCAACATTCAAAAGAACACAGAGACAGTATACACGCTTCCTGCATGCTAAACATGAAGTATTGCTTCAACCAAAGTACAGGTGAAGGGGCACTTTTTGTGCCCATGTACTGATGGCTATGGGGCAAACACTCAAAAGGTGATTTTAACATGTGACACCAGGGAGCCAAGTCTATAACCCCCTACCCCCTTTAAGGTTGGTTATTAACATAAAAGTTAATATCACAGCACAAAAGGATTCTCAATCTAAAAGATACTTTTGATAATGAAAGCACAGCCTTAAAGATGTCTGCAGGAGAAGCCCTGAATACATCTTACTTCACTCAACATTGTTGCCATTTTCCACCTGACTTGCAGTAAAGATGATGGCAGATGCATTATGATGAACAGTTCATGAATTGTACACAGAAATTTTGTTTAACGCTTTGAAAAAAGGTAAGAAATTCAAAACAGGCTGTCATTCAAATCAAATGAAAAAAGTCAAAAACATGGACATCACATATCTAACTATCTGAAAGCAGATTATGAGAAACACATGCTAAGTTTTGAAGTTTCAGCCCTTGGCATCTGACAGGTACAGCTGATGTGTACCACGGTCCAGCCTCAACTGTCATCGTTTGCCATTATTGCAGCTCTTTTTTGGAAGAATTCCTTCTTGTTTTGGCCGTTTATGAGTTGTTCACTTAAAGTATCGCTACTTGCAGAGAGGGATCGCTTCAGCTGACGTAACTCGCCATCTTTGCAAAGTTCCTTCTCCGTTAGGTCAAAGTCTAGAATATCTCTCATGTTGGCTTCCTTTGAAATGGTTTCATCCTCTGACGATAGGATTGTGCTATCTTCAGTAGGATGAAGGGAATTGTTCACTTTTGAAAGCTCATGTTGCACGTGATTAAATAAAGCTTGAGGGAACTCTGGTACTCCATCATAACCTGTCATAAGCAAACCAGAATATCAAGTTTAAAGACGTAACCCTAAGGATATGGGCATCCACATAAAGTTTTCCCTCCTAATAAAAAATACATTGCAACAAAAAAGATAGGATCGGAAATTGTCAGACATAAGAGGGAGGGAGAGAGACGAAGACCTGACAGAAAGAAAGTTAAAATAGCAAAGTACCATTCAAAAAGAAAAACATTAAAATGTATTTTTGTCCAAAACTATGCCATGTAAGAAACAAAAAGATGAAAAAAAAAATGAAGAAATGGTAAAGGAGAAGGTAAGAAGGAGAGGATAAGAAACTGAACATGAGATATAGTGATACTAATTTATCTAGATCAGTGAAAGTGACGGTCCTTAAATGAAAGTAGCCCACCTCATATTTTCACTAAAATAGTTTTTCCTTGAAAAATTTTGATTATTTGGACCCCAAGTTTGAGCAAAAATTGAGGAGAGTGCAAAAGTATGGTCATTTTTAGTGTCATTTACAAGTAATTTTCTTTCCCAGCTAATTCAATTATGGAATGGATGGAATTATTTTATTTAGAAACAATCTGCTTTTATACTTTGATTTCTGTTTCAAAGTAAAACCTGGGACTATACATTCCCTTTATCCCTCAATTACACATGAGAATACTTTTTTCTTCACTCACCTGGGAATGCATTGATATCTATGATATAATGAATACCAGAATTATTTTCCACTATAACATCCACTCCAAAAAGTGACATGTCTAACTCTGTACGGAGCACTTTGGCCAGCTTTTGTAAGGTGTCCGACTCTGGATCTATACGCCTATGATTTAGGTCTTTTTCGTCCAGCTGTAAAAGAGAAACCAGTGGGTTAGAGGGGTGACATATATAAATGAGAGCAAGATGAAGGAAACTCTAAAGGGACTACTACCACTCCCCACTGAGAAATATAGAGAGTAGATAATAAATACAGTATATGACAAGTCTGTTACTGCCTTGAAAATGCAGTCATTTCCAGACACACTTGTCAGCTATTTCAGTCCCTTGTGATCTGAAAATTCAGTTCTACCCTTCACAACAGACTACTATGGAAACATTTAACAGTTGGTTATATTCCTTGATTTTCTCTGGTCATCGTGGTCTTGGCTTTTGTGACTTTGGCTGCTGTGACCGGCTGCAAAAACAAAGGCTATATTGTGACTTAGACTAAGCACTGCAACTACGGAAAAGGCAGACAAATTTTGAACACCAGCAATAGAGGTTGTGAATGTGATGTCAGCACATTTCTATCTGGCATACTGGATGCCGCAGCACCTTAGCAAAAATTTCTGTACTGTAGACACCTGGGTGGCAAAGAGAAGGACCCACAATGTAGTGACGTCAGTGCATACACTCTGTAGAAGTGAAAATACATCTGAGTTTTGAGAAACTGGTTGGTCGGTTGGTCAATTCCTGCATGTGCATTCATGTTTCTGAGAATTCAAAGAAAGGTCTATGCTCAAATCAAGTTTTTATAGTATTCTTCATAATGGGGTGCTTATTGTAGATAATTTGGTAAAATTGCCACTGAAATCCAATGTGCAGTTCTCAAAAATCAGCTGTTAAAAATACCATATTTCTAACACAAAATGAACCTTCAAGCAAATTAATCAGGGATATTTCTTTAAAATTTACTTCCAAATTTCCCCTCAACAAATTTATGTTTTGGGAATAACACTGCATGAGAGGCATGGGAATTTTATGAACTGTACATTTCCAATGGGAGATCCTATCCCTCTTAATATGTCAACACAACAGACTGAAAAAAGCAAATCCAATAAAGCACTGCTCATCAATGTAAAGAAGTGGCATAACCCCTGCTTGCCTTAAGCTCACCCTGTGTCACAAATGTAGTAGCTTCCCTTAATGAAATTTGCTGATTAAAAAGAAACTTTCACCACATTGTGCAAAGTTAGTTCCTTTTTAAAATATCAAAATTAAATGTTTAATTTAAATTCAGCTTTAAGATACAACTGATATTGTATTAACATGACTCCATAATGTTCATATGAAGTGAAAACATAACATTATGTTGGCCGCAAGTGTCAGCATACCTCAGAGAACATTATGAAGGAGTAAACACTATTGTTTGAAAAGATACATTAAATTTCTAATCCTGTCCTTAAAACTTCAAGGACTTGCATAAGAACCCATCCAAATATTTCCAATTTCCCAGACATTTTGCACTTCACATTTTATCATAAAAGGCTGGGAGATTTGACATATTATTAAAAAAAACTCCATAAAACCTAAAAAAAGTACAAACTACTTTCTTCTGAAGGGAAACATGCAACAGTTTAATTTTTTTGTCTAAACAATACATAAACTTTATAAAAACCAATAAATCTGCAAGGACATATTTGACAGAAGGCCTAATAAACACTTTAAGATACTTTACCTCATTGAGAAAGCTTGAGGAGTTTGGTTTAGAGACATCATGACTGTCAAAGAATATTGTACTGTGATCTGAAAGAGGGAAAAAAATTGCTTCTGACTTCCTATTCTTGAATATTTGATAATTTGAAAGCAAAAACACAGGTGCTAAATGAAAGATCATAAAAACTGAAGAAACACATACTTGCAGAGTTTATTATTGAAAATGTCAATACTTCACAGTGCTCAGTAATAACTATAATTGATAATAATAACAGTTGATATCCTGAGGTATTTATTTTTCAGACACTATGCAAAGATAGATGTAAAAAGCTCTGTGAAGGCTGGTATCTACATAGCAGGATTGTGATTGTACTGTAAGGCTAAAGGATGGGAAGAGCAAATCCACAAGAGTGGAATAGCCCTTTCAAACAAAATACCTTCAAAAAGGACATAAAAAGCAGTGGGAAATTAGATGAGAGACAATACCATACAAACAAAATTTGATCTAACCATTGAGTTGGTTACAACCTGATGTTAAGTTAAATTAGTCATAGACTTCTGCTTATTTCTTAATTAAATGACCTCACCCCTCCCCCACACACACCTAACTGTGTGACCTGGATAGGAATCAACCCGTGGGCTCCTGACTTCATAAGTTCAATTCTTAATATGTCATAACACTTGATCAATTCAGCTACAGCACAATAGTTATCTAATCAAAACCATTCAGTTTTGAGTCCTTGTAGAGGCCTGCCATTTAAAATCATACACAAAATACTCAGAATACCACTTTGACATCCCACTCAAAGATCCTAATGCAGATTTTCTAAATGCCAGTAGACAATTAAATAAAGACTTTCAGGCCATCAACACACAGCAGAAATTTGTGTTGTGAAATATTTTCAATGCTGCACTCAATAATAAAGTCTTCAAACAGTCAAACAATAGAAGGGCAGTTTAGTTTGGGCGGATGAAACAGAAACGTGGGAAGAGCCTTGCTGAGTACTTTTACATTTAGAGGAACATTAGCAATTGAAGGGAAATGTGGATGGTTTTGAACAAAAAAAAACATGTTCACTAGAAAATCTGACTGGCCTGTCTGGTCTGGTTACCCTTTTTACAGCATTTATGAAGGGGAAAGATACTGACACCTCTTGCCCCAAATTTGCTGTAAAATGGCACAAAGTTTCCCCACCTTCAGATAGTACTAAATGTTGCTGAAATGATCTTATTTTAATATATTTTAAGCACACATGTTCATAAAGGTAAAAGGTATTACTATATTGAATCTAGGCCCTTAAAGATAGTAAGAGTGGGAATTTGTAGCCCTTTTCTAAGAGGGTAAAATCCCCCTTGACAATAAGATTAGTTGCAAGCAGAGGTGGATTGCAAAGGTTAATAAGTGGTACAGCTTGCTGCTGCTTGTAAGAGGAAATTTTGCACAACAAAATACTTCATTTTCTAAAGATGATCAAATCACTGCCAAATGGCTGCACCTGAGACTTGAGTCAAGGGCTCAGGTCCAGCGCACACATTGAGACAGTGGCTCTTGCTCTTGTGAAAAAAATCTAACTTTTGATATTTGAGTAATCTGTCTCAAGAGGTTAAAGTCTCACCAAAACAAGCTTGTACACAAGTACACTTGAGAAATTAGCTGAGCAATGAAGTGCGTGCAACGTATTGCTGAGCTACTTCCTCTCTCGTATGGCAGACATATGAGAAGGCAATGTTGAATTCACATTACCACTTCAATATCATTACCTGTAGTTTTCATAGCAGTACTGTCTTCTGTGAAGAGCTGCACTTAAAAATTTGTTTTTGGAGTTATTACCCCTGCCAATAACTTTTGGCAAGTCATTTGAATCACACATGAAATTCACACGTTTGAGAGTAGAACCACTCTCGTTTGCATTCATACTTTCAAAGCTGTGGCTCTTCATGCTTTCTCTCAGAAATTCAAGTCTTACTCAAAGTTTTTTATGTGACAGATATATTTGCATAAAGAAACTGAATGATTTCCCTGTCTGCTACCTACATGTATCTCACTGTGCCTCTTCTTTCAAACTAAAATATTTGACAGCACGAAGATATGACACGATAATAGGCTACGGTTGACTTACCTCCAGCCGTGAAATTTTTCAGAGAGGGCCTTTGCACAGTGAAGTACTGATCACCGATAAAGAAGAGCTTGTATAAAACTGCATTATGACTGATGAAGGTCTGGGCTACATATGGTGCCACAACATCATTTAAGCCAGCTTCATTGAAAATGATTGCCATCTAGATTTGAAAAAATCATAAAATATCATGAAAACAAATAAAATCATAATACTTGAAAACCTGAATGCTAAACTTTTAAAAAGAATGGTAACATTTCATTGAGTCACTATGTTCCTCATGTCATCAAAACTAAAAATGTATTTTAATGCTATCAAAAAGAGGTTACAGTAAACAGGAGTAAGAGCATTGTCTTAACATTTCCCACTATGATGTTTTGGGAATTATACGCTAATAGTGAAGTACTATATGATCACTGGCTTCGTCTGTTGGAACCCAATCTGAAGCATGCAAATAAACTTGAAGGAAAGGCTCTCCCTTATAATAGGTTACCCTTGAATGTATTCTTCCCCATGAAATGAATCTATAACTGGGAAGTACATACACTTATTCTAATAGGTGATTACAGGATATGGTGTGAACGGTTAGAGCATCTGCCTCTCACACAGAAGGCCTGGGTTTGCTTCCCAGGTCGAGTCATACCAAAGACTCTAAAAAGGGAACCTACTGCCGTTGTGCGTGATGCTCCGCATAAGCAATGGAGTAGGGAAAACAAGCCAGTGAGCCACAACTGGAAAAAAGCTGTGTTTGGCTCGACTTGAACCAATAGGTTGGAAACTGGGCCATAAAACTCTATTTAACTAACTAACTACAGGATATGGTGTGGAACATATTTGAGCAAGAATCTCCTCAACCCAGACAATTCCAATCCTGACTACCTTTTCACTTCTTACCCCTCCTACAGCGTGCTTAGAACTCTTCCTTGTGAGGACACAACCTTAGTTTATTCCCTGCTAGTGAACAGAGATAAGGTCCTATTACATGCAGTCCCTTGGCTTACTGTGTAATATCAGCAACCCTGCATCTTTTTGACTTGTGTTTTTTAAAGAGCATTTGAGAATTTTGCAGCCCACTTCTCAAAAACATAGTTGAGTAAGGAGTGTCATTCTTTGAATTCTCCACTTCAAGCAGTCCATAGGAAAATGGAGATTGCAATAAGGAGATAGGTGGGAGGTTGAGGGTGGAAAAAAACAGACTCAATCAAAGGAAGTGTACCTGGGGAGGACTTAAAAGTGGGATACTGTGAAAAAATTCCCTTCTAAAGATTTCACAAGTTTAATATTCACAACCAAGAGACTGAAATTTGAATCACTTTTATCAGCCATATTAGTTATTAGTGCAAACAAAAATGATGTCTTAGTCATTTTTAAATCTGTTTTACAGGCAGTCAACTTTCACCCCAAACCACAATTTTGGTATCAGTCACTAAAAAATCCCAATTGGCACAGTTCTTTGATTCTCAGAAAGTTCAGAAGATGAAGAGCACCGTAGTTCATTTTACACAGTAGGTACCATACTGTAGTGAGAGTGTTTTGATTACACATTGGGGTCTTGCATACTCACAATAAAGCAATATACTGAGACTGTGTCTGGACTGGGAGGAGTTTTAGACAGTTGTGGGAGGGGCTTAGGTAAGTTGGTTCGGAGAATTAGAACTGTTTGTGGTGAGAGGATTAGGTTTGAGGATTAGGCCTTTAAAGCCTATAGACCTTTACAAGAGTTATATTGGTGAGACTGAGTGATGCAGTAATGATTAAAACCATTTTGCTTTTAAGCAATGTTGGTGGTGCATTTTTAAAGTGGTTTCCCCTTTACCAAAGGTTGAAAGGAGTCACCTCAACCATATTTTGAAACAGCTGAATCTCACAATTCCTTTATTTCTATTCAAAGTATCTTCCATAAAACTTCTGGAGATAAATATTGCAGATTCAAGGTAAAACAACCAGTAACTCCTAACAAATTTCACAACTAAACAGGAATAAATATTACATCACATGATTTTCAAGAGCCATTCATGATAAATTGAAAAATTTATTACACTAATTCAAGTTGGGGTGACTGCATTCGGTGTTTATAGCCCATTTTCTACTGACTTTCCTCCAAGACTGTTATTAAACCGTGTCAACATCTTCTCGCTCTAAAAGGGGAAATATTAAAGGAGTGCCATTATGTCCAGGATTCTAACTAGCACTCCATACTATTTGGAAAGATTTCCAAACACCTACTGTATTTATAGTGTAACCTGGAATCCAATTTTATATTACTCTAACCTTTCAATAACTTACGAGAATTTCAAAGTAGGTCTATGGGAAGATTAAACTGCAAGGCTGGCAAAATATCCTGAGGCATTTCCTACCAAATTACAACTGTACAGATTATAATCCTAATCCAAGCCACACATTCCAAGTAAGTTTTAAGTTCACAGATCAATAAAAAGATCCTTCTTTACAGGAAACTGAATTCTCTCCTGCGATAATTAAATCTCCAGCCCCTGGCAAAAGACACACTATAGGCTACAAGCTGAACATTAAGAGCGGGATATTGTAACTTGCATGATTGACAACACATAGGCTTATTCAAAACAAGGCTGATAATAAGAAATAAATTAAGTGGACAACAGACAGAAGCTGAATCAATAAATGTGATTTTAATTGAACATAAAGTGACAACTATCATACCTTATGAGAGGTAATAGATCCATGCGCTTGTGATGGCTTGCATACTGTTATGAAGAAAACAAATCAACAGTAAGAGGGTTTGGTTGTAAGAATGACCAAGATGTACAAATCACACCACAAGACAACAGCTACAGTTTAGTTATTTCGTCCCAATGGGCACTGTCAACTTAACCATTTTGATGTGTTTGTACAATTTTTTGCATTACTTGGCTTTCATCACATACACTGGCACCACTGTAGCATAGTCAAAACCCCAAGTTATAGGAAGTTCCAGGGGTATGGTGCCCTCTGCTGGTAGGGTTCCCACCGTGTTATTAGTTTGCCAGGCGGTAAGTATAGGTATAAATGGTATACATAGGGTGATAGGAGGTAGGTGAGGACTGAAATAGACCCCCATTTTTTTAAAATTTGTTACATTTCAATGAAAGGATCTAGGAACATTTGCAGTGTTCACACAACTTCCACAATTACGACTCTGGTGACATCAAATGGTGCTTGTCCTCCACCAGATACTTCAAATGTCATGTAATTAAACTGAAGCATCCTTAAATGGAGAAGGAGACCTTGCATGAGCAGCTTTATCTTGAGATATCATGTTTACCATGAGATTTTCAAGGTGTCCTTTGTGCTGCTAGACCTTGAATGACCAATGATTTCCATAAAATAATTGCTGGAGCTGTGATGCATCAACAAAGCCACATATGATCCATCAAGGTATGGCTTTGGTGCAAACCTTTGATTTGTACCACAAATGATGGAAAAACTACTCAGAGTGTCATCCACCAATACCAATTCAAAGAACCAGTAGTGATTATTTTCAGCATGTGTCCCATTAACACACAGTCAATCAAAGGTCACATGATATTTCTTACAAGAAAATATGCAGGATCTGACATAAGCCATAAAGAAAGGCAAAGAAGAACATTTAACTCAGAGAAAGGCACAAAAGGAAAATACCAAGGACATTTTATGAAAACATGCATGCATGGTTAGGTTTTAACTCGAAATAATTGTAAAAGCTTCCAGAGGGTTTTCATTATTTCAGGTAATTTTGTTACTTTTAAAAGGCAAGAGCAGTCTCCCCAAACTTATTTTAAAGCAACAGCTTAATCTCCCCATTTGAAATATTACTTTCCATCTTAATTTCACTTAAAAATACTTTTCAAAATATTTTAGGACTTTAATTTCACATATTCCAGGTAAATCAAGCAGTTCTTCTCAATAAATTTTACAATTGTGAATAAAAAATATTGTCACATGACTCTCAAGAGCCAATCACAAAATTAGACAGTCTTACACATTAATCCAAATCAGAATAACTGCATTTCTCCTTTAACAGCTACTACTACCCTTTTCAATTTTCATCTATCTTGGGACAGATATACTGGCCTTTGAATGTAAAAAGAGGAGTGGCAATGCTTTGAAAATAAATGTTGAATTACATGCATAAATAACTTACCACAGGGAAAGCTCACTTGAGCACACTTGAGTGCGCCAGCGGCTTTCTCTGTTGATATGGAAGAACTCTTGATTTCATAGAAGGTGGGAACAGCAACTTTGCCTTTCAATTCTTTTGGAAGACACAAAATGAAAAAAATAAAATGTTAATCCTTTTCATGTGATGCCATTAGGGCAGGTCAAAACCAGAATGCAAAAAATGCATTGAGGTTTTGATGATACATAAATGTACTGTTTTTCAAATTTGACATCATGCACCATTATCTTCTCACTCAAATGTTATACTAGCATGTTCAAAAGATAATGTTGTTATTCCAGATGCCCTTTTGACCTCCACAAAAGCCATACATAGATAGATAAACCAACATCTTGAGATATAACTTTAACAAGATTTGAAGACTTTGACCCCTGGTGACCTGAAATGACCTTTGACCTCCGCCAAAAAAGAAAAAGGGCACATCTCCTGACTAAAACGCATCTACATACCATATGTGAAATCTATCTAAGTTTTCTATCTTGAGATATCGTGTTAACGAGATTTTCAGACTTTGACCCCCAGTGACCCCAGATGACCTTTGACCTCTGCAAAAAACAATAGGGACCATCTCCTGACTATAACGCATCAACAAACCAAATATGAAATCTACACAAGCTTCCTTACTTGAGATATTGTGTTCACAAGATTTTTAGACTTTGACCCCCAGTGACCCCAGATGACCTTTGACCTCCGCAAAAAACAATAGGGACCATCTCCTGACTAAAACGCATCAACATACCAAATATGAAATCCAACCAAGCTTCCTATCTTGAGATATCGTGTTAACAAGATTTTCAGACTTTGACCCCAGTGACCCCAGATGACCTTTGACCTCTGCAAAAAACAATAGGGACCATCTCCTGACCATAACGCATCAACATACCAAATATGAAATCCAACCAAGCTTCCTATCTTGAGATATCATGTTAACAAGATTTTCAGACTTTGACCACAGGTGACACCAGATGACCTTTGACCTCTGCGAAAAACAATAGGGACCATCTCCTGACTAAAACCCATCAAAATACCATATATGAAACCTACCTAAGCTTCCTTACTTGAGATATTGTGTTAACAAGATTTTCAGACTTTGACCCCCAGTGACCCCAGATGACCTTTGACCTCCGCAAAAAACAATGTGGACCATCTCCTGACCATAACGCATCAACATTCCACATATGAAATCCAACCAAGCTTCCTATCTTGAGATATCGTGTTAACGAGATTTTCAGACTTTTACCCCCAGTGACCCCAGATGACCTTTGACCTCAGCAAAAAACAATAGGGACCATCTCCTGACTATAACGCATCAACATACCAAATATGAAATCTACACAAGCTTCCTAACTTGAGATATCGTGTTCACGAGATTTTCAGACTTTGAGCCCCGGTGACCCCAGATGATCTTTGACCTCTACGCAAAACAATAGGGACCCATCTCCTGACCATAATGCATCAGCATACCAAATATGAAATCTACCTCAGCTTCCTATCTTGAGATATCGTGTTAACAAGATTTTCAGACTTTGACCACCGGTGACCCCAGATGACCTTTGACCTCTGCAAAAAACAATAGGGACCATCTCCTGACTAAAAAGCATCAACATACCAAATATGAAATCCAACCAAGCTTCCTATCTTGAGATATTGTGTTAACGAGATTTTCAGACTTTGACCCCCAGTGACCCCAGATGACCTTTGACCTCTGCAAAAAAACAATAGGGACCATCGCCTGACTATTATGCATCAACATACCACATATGAAATCCAACCAAGCTTCCTATCTTGAGATATCGTGTTAACGAGATTTTCAGACTTTGACCCCCTGTGACCCCAGATGACCTTTGACCTCTGCCAAAAACAATAGGGTTCTTCCTCTCAATATGGCGCATCTATGTACCAAGTTTGAAAACTGTCGGACATTCCTGTCTTGAGATATCGTGTTAACGAGCAAAGTGTCACAAACACACACACATACATCCACACATACACACACACATACACACACATACACACATACATACACACACACGCCATCATGAATGCATAGGTTTCTCTTTCATCGAAACCAATAAAAGCATTTAAACTGCTAATCTTGAGGCACAAAACGAAAAATGAAATGATTAATCCTCATAATGTGATTGGCGTGGTACACAACCATAAATGCAGTTCAAAATATAAGTATTATTTACAGTGCTATGCTTAAACAAAAAGAGTGCATGGTTCTTTATTTGCTTCCTTAGATAATGTTGTAGATTGTGGTATTGTGATGTGACTAGAAGGTAGAACTTTTTTTCTTGAGGGGCTAGGGGGAGAGGAGGGGATGACTGTTATTGAAACTGCAGGACTTTGATGAAACCAAATTTGAGAGGGGGCAGAATGTAACTGAAACTTTTTTCTTTAACTGCAAATACATTTGATTTGGCCAAGCAACAATTGGAGAGCACCCTTGGGTAAATTTTGCATGATAAGCATATTTCTGGGTATTTACATGCCATATTAAAGAACTTTTCTGCTCTAAACATTTTTCTTGCATTATTTTCATTTTGTGAGCTACTGCAGTGAGAAAGGTTGTGATAACATGCCCCCCCCCCCCCTCATTTTTATACCATTTTATACAACTTTGAGATTTGTATTGTTGACAATCTTGAATTCAGGTCAAAAGATTGTTGTTACTATATTCCTTGGATGCAAGATACCCCACAGCTGTTACCAGGCAATCAGCATATTTAAAGGTCATTGCACCTAATAACAACTCTGTTCATTTCTCAAAAGGCAATGTATTTCATTAGTTAAAATACTCTTCCATAAAAGCCTGCTGGGAATATTTAATGACACTTGGAGCATACTGAACTCACTCTGATTTCATCATGGTTTAACCTTTGTGTAGTATTATTTTGATGCATGCCATAAGTATTAAGGGCAAAATAGAAATCTTGCATAGAATAAATTTTTTTAAACAAAGCTGGGGGATATCACACTGAAGGTAAAATATTGAAGGGAGAATTCTCACAGCAAACAGGTGATATATTACTTCTAGAAGGACAGCTGCTGTATAGATGTCAATACTGTCTGCAAAAGAGAAAAGGGCTATAAAGCAGATGAAAGCTATAAAGCAGGGTTCCCACTCTTTCTGGGGAATTAATTTTCACGACATTTCCATGACTTTCAGAGGACCAAATAAAGAATTTTCATGACCTTTTTCTTGACTTCTTAAATGAAATAAAATGAAATTTAAAGAGGAGAGAATAAGGAATTTTGATATTGATAAGTGTGAATACATGTATATTACAAATGATTGTGAAAGAAAATGGAAAGATGTAACTGGGAAAATATCTATCACTTTCCCAAGACTTGACATAATTTCCCTGAATTTTCAAAATATTTCTTTGCCTTGGAAAATTTTCCAAAACTTCAAAACTTTTCCAGGTTTTTCATGAGGGCAGGAACTCTGGCTAAACTAACTGTACATTGTTTCAGTCAAGATATATTATGACAAGGCAACAGGTTTATCTGTGTGCATGGGGTATATGGGCATATGTATCCAGTGCTAAAAAAATATTTTGTAATAACTTCATAATTTTGCAAATTTCTTCATATTTCTCTTTCAAGCATCTCTCATGATATTTCAGAACTTAGAAATTGAATATTCAAGATGAACCAAATAATTCCTATTAATATATTTCACATTTGCAACTGGAATACTGTAACCAAATTACACAACAAAATGACACAACAAAATGTGTAATATAGTGTCAGCTACAGTAAATAGGCATATTTGGCAGGCAACATGTATCTTCCAAGTCTAGATGCAGTACAGGTCCTCCCCTTCAGTTGGGAATGCAAGCCGTTGGATTTCAAAAAAAAACATGGGAGGAACCCGCTTTTGGGTTCTGTTGAAAAATGCATGGGTGTTAAGTGATTGGTGGTAACCAGTTTTGGGGTTCCGTGATTTCATCATGACAGGGCCACTATGCCATGGGGAAGAATTGTTCTGACAGCCTGGGAATACCATGGGCATATTTTACAGTACAACATCCTGCCAACACGAGGATTTCAACGTTAGGAACATCTAGTGTTCGACAGATTATGCTATAATCGGTAATACCCGATTACCGATTATTTAATTTAACAATCGGCCTGATGCCGATTACCGATCACCGATTATTAGAAAGAGGGAAGTCACATGTTTGTCACTTTAGTATGTGCCCCTTGCTTCGCACGTTTCGTATTACCATAACCAGTTCAGGATGGAAATATTGGGAATAGTTCTGTTCGTTTCATGAACAGGATATCATTTTTGTGGGCGAAATATTTTCACTTCAAAAGTGGAGATACCAATCAACCCTTAATACTGTACAATTGTTTGCAGTCGATTTCACATGCCCTTTGATAATCTAGTTCTAAGGCCAACATCATGCTCTGTCTAGTTTTCATCCCCCAATCATGTCGGAACATTGCATTCTTTTACTGTACTCGGTTGTAGTTGCGTAAATGTACTGTAGCTACTCTCCCGCTTTTAATAACGAACCCCATGTAAAGCAATCATTATAATCTTAGCAGTTCTGGGCACCCGTATAACTTATCTTATGGTTCCTTTCCGATATAAATATCCCCGTATATTTTTATGAAATGCACGTAAGTCCGATCCCCGAAAAATCCACGTACGCTGAGATTTGCGATGCCGTTTCTAGGTGAATTTTGCAAGGGGCTCGCCTGGCTTCACTAGCCAGCATTACAAGCGCGATCGTCATAACACAAACTCAACATGAAAATTTGTCTCGAGACCGAGTATTTTCACACACTAAATCACATAGGCGAAGGCGCGAGTTGTGATTGGCTGCCTAGAATCAACGCAATTGAACCAATCACGAAGCAGGGGCCAATTTAAATTTTGCAATGGATCTTTCGCATATGATGTCACCAAGCAAAATATTATGCCTTGTTTGGCATTAAAAACGGACACTCATGTAAGTCTAGTGCAAGTGTGGGCCAAGAAGTTTGCTGCAAGAGATCATGTGCATTACTGTTTTCGTTTGCAATGATGTTGTATGACAACATTGCTTAAGTCCTACCGTAAATAACATTACGGAAAAATGCTGAGAATGCCTTAATTTATGCAAGGTAATAACCACCGAACTTCACAAGATTCTAGGTGCTAAGTGTACAAAACGTGCACATAAATGTATGCAAAGGTTGGGGATTTGAAAAATCGGCGAAACACTGCAGCTAGATAGTCTGTACTATGTGTTTTGTACAGAACAGTTTGTGCAGCAACTTACGCGGCGCTTTCTGCGAGACAGTAAGGAATACACCTTGAATGCACTTCTAAATCGAATTCCAAGTAAGCTAATACTACTGGGTTATAGCGGAAAACATTAAACGATCATTCCCATGGCAGGGGTAAAATTTATACGTTTGTGATTATCAATGCATCCCCCTTTGACAGGAAGTTAAAGGATTGAGTATTTACGGGAATTTTAACAAAATTAAGAGCAAGTTTCATGTATATTTAGCCCCTTTTTTCCAATTTCCAAATAATCGGTGGTAGTGATCGGTTGAATGGCAGAATTTAACCGATGCCGATTATTTACCGATAACGCAATAATCGGCCCGATGCTGATTACTTAAGAGATGATCAGTCGAACACTAGGAACATCTGTGTGTAAAGTGCACGAGAAACAGTGTTTATAGACACACCATGTAACACTATCCAACAGGTAGTACCTTCTGCCAATGGTGCTAAACAACCTGTGGAAAAAGTTGAAAAGCTGAAAGGTTCCTTTCCAGGGATTTTGGGCATCTGGGGGTAACTTTGGGAGTAGCTGGAAGGAATTTCCCTTTTCTGTACATGAAAATGTAGAAAGAATTGGAAGAAATTCTCTCACTACATATTTTACCCTTCCAAGAAAATAAACATATTTTCCAGTCCTGTAAGAAAATTAGAGAGAGATCTCTACACTAACCGTTATTCCTTCTAATACATTCTTGTATTAACTGATAGCTTTGATGTCTATCCATCAACTTTCTTACAGCATTTATTGGATCTAAAACTATGACATGAGGATGTTTTCTTACATATTCCTGAAAAGAAAAAAAAAAATAGGGAGGTAAGAGTTAAGTGAAGTGCTACGGCTCAGTTTGGTTAAGTCTGGCCAGCAACTCCTTTTTTTCAGTTGTGGCTCATAGGCTTGCTTTTCTCTTACTTTATAAACATGGAGCATCAAGAACAATGGCAGTAGGTCTCATTTTTGAAGTTCTTAGTAAAAAAAAAAAAAACAAACAAACAAATGAAAACTTGACAGTGAACAGTGTAGTGGTACATAGTAGCTCTACACTTACTGTAATGATAAAGTTTGTCTAAAAAATTAATTTCCTACAAAACAATGTTTGAACTGAAGGCTACAAAAAGTTATTGACATAATTTAACTAAATCTTTATGATTAATCATGTCAAAGGAATGGAAAATCTTGCAGAATTTTACATCAACACCTCCTCGAAAAAAGTTGCAATCTCTTCTCCACGAAAGTGTGATGACCCGACCCCCTCCTCCCCCAGAACGGCTTTTGCAGCAAAGAGGCCAATGTACACAGTAACCAATGGTGCTAAAAACTGTACTGTGTCACAGTAAGTCTGCAGATCATGTCACAGGGGAAGACTGAGTGACATTTTTAGTTTTTAAACAAATTTTCTAGTTTCTTAAAATATATGCTGAAATTCTACTTGCATAATGTGGCACAACCTGTCTTTCCAAGACTGAGGTAGTCGAATTTAATCCGGAATCAAGGTCTACGGCAGCAAAAAATTTCATTTTATGAAATTTTCCTAGCTGATCAAAATACTCTCAAGTACTGCATAGTGTTACATTTTATGTGCCACTTGAAAACAAGCATAATTTCCGTTGTCCTTCCTTAACCCTATTATAGCATTGATAGAAACTACATTTCACTTCCCCTTTGCATGGTGGCCTTTAACTTACATGACATCTACTCTACTTTCAATTCCATATCACATTTTCAGGGTGAAGATGCTTCCTGAGTCTTCCGTAAAGACTGAGTGGGACAAACCACAGAATGTCTACACTCGTACACTGTACACTTACATTCTCTGCTCTATCTGCATGGAGTGTACTTCAATACAGAAACATCTTGTAATATGTTTCCTGAATTTCACTCTCTCAAACAAAGAAGGCCTAACAACTTCCACTGGCACTTCTATCATTGGTTGGATGAGTATTGAACATATGATAAATGTACAACTAGAAAAGAACTAGCCTGGCCAAGGCCTCCCATGCTCAGCTAATTTCTCACATGTACAGCAGCATGGAGGTAAGACTGCGGCCTGTCAAGGCAGAATACTCAAATACCAAACGTGTTTGATTCTGTTTGTGCCACTTTCTTGCTGTGTGTGTGTCCGACCTGAACAAATGGCTCATGTATTTACATTATTGCACAGGCACCTTGTTCTTTGCAACGTGATCATCTTCAGAAGATGCCTTTGCAATACTGTAAGCACTAATAGCAACTTAGACAGCTTGCATGAAAATGTCAACAGGTCAAATTCAGTGAAGTGCTTGTTTTGCTGAAAGACACTGCAATAAATACCAAATTGCTTCGGTACACACCCTAGTGGATGTCAGACCTTGAATTTTGAGGTGTGTGAGTGTGATGGCACACCATCACTCTTGGAACATGCTACAGTACATGTAATATGAATAACGCTATCTGTATTTTGTAAAATGATGTCAGTCAAACAGTTGTGTCAAAAAAAAATATTTCCATAGACTAATGGTAAAACCACAGTTTGGGTGATGAACAACTGCCTTAAGTTGTTTGATCCCTGTAATCTTCAGTTGCAAGGTAAATTGATGGTGGAAATGACTGTTTCCCTTCAGAGAAAAATAAGAATGTAATGACCACTACCAATGGTTTCACTTCATAATAAAAGTGAGTTAACTTCATATTTTTACTAACATCCTACCAGCAAATGCTCTTGCTGACCTTTTCATCATCATTGGTAAAGCTGTGCATTGGGGTATGGTTGGCAAAGTGTCTATTACCTTTCACTGCAAACTCATCCGCAAGTAGTTACAGGCAGTACCATACATAATAAGACACAGATGTAAAATTGCGTACAAAATTATTTGTTGCACATACTTGTAAATTAGACACCATTTGTTTAGCTTTGTTATCACCATCTTGGGCTTGAGTGATGACATCTGTAAGTTTATGAATAATGAGGTCATATGGGCCTTGGTCCTCCAGGCACTGAAGGAGATCAACCTGGAAATAAAAGAGAGTCAATTAAGAGTTAAATCGTTAAAACTAAAGTAGTACAGTTTTCCAGCAATCTTGCAAAATATGAACAACATGACCCTTCCCTCACTCCGACACACTACCCCCACTTTACTGGTGTGGGTATTCACGAGCACCTACACTTAGTTACCCTTGCTGTGTCTAATTTGCATGACTTCACAGATTTTTCAAACAGTGAACAGGAGCAGGCCTATGTGGTTATGCCCCAGACTTTTCATAGTCTCCACCCTACCTACCTCCCTTCCCCCCTCCCCCAACCACCTTCCACAAAATAAGGGGAAATCATTGCAAAGGGTTAGTAGTGGTAAAAAAATTTTCAGTTTGCTCAGGCTATACAGTTCTCCACATCTACTGTACTTTTAGCCATTCCCTCCCCTTTTTATTTTTCCCTGTGAATTATGTCTCCAGGACCACGGCCGACTTTGAAATTTGACATTGAGCACTATGAATACAGTACGAGTAATAAACACATTCAAAGGAGAAGACAGATTTTTGCCCTTCATTGTGCAGTGCAGGGAAAACATTTACAATCAAAGCACTATACTGTACAGCAGTTTATATACAAACTGTTTTTATGTAAGTCATCACTTTAAGAAGGACTTTGGGTTCTTTTTAAGACTTTCTTAAAACTATAAAGTACACACAGTATTAGACAATTTTTATGCTTTCATTGCTTAACTTTTATGAGCTGGTTTAATTTCATAACAAACAGTGCACAGGGACTACATACAGTACACTGATGAATGCAATGAGCATTCTTTTACATAACCTCAAAGTACTGCACAAACAATTTCTACTCCTTTGGCATATCGCATATTGATCCCTAATATTGACTTAAAACAAACAGTAATTAGTCTCAATATTGCACACACTTAAAGTAATAAATGGATTTCTTTGTTGGCTCAATCAAGTCAAGAACTTTTAGCAGGAAAACAATCAATGCTGAAAGTACACCCTCAGAAGTCACACAGAGAACTATGCAATTTATGCATGAATCATACAACAGGAAATTAGCAAAGCAATAACCAAGTTACATTTTCATGACTGAATGACTAACAACAGACACATGTCATTCACATGTACAGAAATTATGATTACAGAGGCATGCCAAGCATGGACTGTATTGTATCAGTATACACTAGGGACTACTGTACAGTATATACAAAAGCAAAAATATGTAGCCTAATATTGGTTTATGCACAGGTCTACATATTTATATTCTGAGCTTACAAAACCATAAATGATAAATGACAAAATGTATCATAAAACTATCGCTAAAACCATATGGTAGTAATAATTTAAGCCTTTTAAACTTTTATAGGCCGCAGTTCAGTTTCAAATCCAAGTGAACAAATCATTTGGAAATGTAATGTAAGCCCAAAGGCCTACAAAAACCTTATGGACTGCAGTCTGAACTCCAAATTAACAACTTAACCCAAATTTGAAAACTTTGGGTTGAGGTTGGCTTTGCTAAGTAAGCTAGAATGACTTCCTTGACTCTATGTCCGAGTCACAACTCTTGGCCAGAAGTCAAGTGATGACCCCACTTTTTGGGGGAATCATGACTCTTTGGGAACTTTTCTATCTCAAAAATGTGTAAAATATTTTGGAGATTTCCTTTGCATCATCGTGAAGGCTTTATTCAGGATTCTTACAACCAAAGGTTCCTGGGTCTTAGACCCATGTTACGAACCCCAGATGCTTGCTATGGAATGCTGTGCATCAGCGAGACGCAAGAATTCGAGCTTTTAATGAACTGGTATGTTGCTCTAAATCTTGTGAAAAATTGTGGGATAATGTTTACAAAGTGCTGCTGCTTGCCAATTAATTAAGGGAATTATTGGAGAATCTGCACTTTTTACTTGCATACTGTACCGTATCTTCAGGCTCCCAAAAGACATTAAAAATGTTTTTTTGAAAATTTCTTGCCTTTTCAAAATGAGACAAAATATTTCATTGTCAGCCTATATTGGAGAAAATTTAGGTAAAAGGCACTTAAAAAGCTTGGAAAAGATTAACAGACTAACTGCATTTGAGGATGGAATTGAGGGCGTGCAAAGCACATGGAAAATTTTGGTTTTTTTTTTAAACAAATACAAATAATTACAAAAATGGAACTTTTATGGAGGGAATTAATATGAAGCAAACATTGGGAAAACTGCACTGTAGTAGACTGGTGTCCCAAATGGCAAATTTCCCAATTTTTAACTTTTAAGGGCTGGGGGGAGAGGGGCAATATGTACCCCTTCCCCACTATAGCTATGCCACTGTCAGCAGATATTTAAATCAAAATTTCAGGGGTTCCTGAACACTCAAGATTTTGAGTCTAAATGAAAATTGGCACATGGACTTGCTTAAAACTTTTTTCATTTCAATTAGAAATTTTCAAGCATCTGCATCTGCCATTGGCTGATATTGTCTGTTCAATACTTCTCTTGTTGTTCAATCATCAGATATTATGACACGATTGTACTATTTGAGCTGAAACTTCACTGTAGTCGTGGCTCATAGTGCACTAGGTACCTCATTCCAACTGAATGAAGACACCAAAGCCTAGTGGAAAACTCACCTTGTATAGTCCTTGGCAGGAAATCAAACTCCCAACCTGGACTTTCCGAGACTGATATTAAAACACTGTTGCTTTGAATACCAGTCAGTATCAGGACCCCAGATAGCAATGCTACAAAACACACCTCACAAAATGCATGGCAAATACAGTAGCTTCCACATTCCTATGGTTTAATCTGTTTCAATTATATGACAAATGGGGTCAAGGAGCACAGAAGTTCATTGATCATAAAACTAATAATTGATTGCTTTAGAAAAAGAAACCAACTGAAACCAAACAAAACATGGAGAATATTCTACTGAAAACTTAATGTCTGAACAAGGTTTCAATTTACAGTAAGTACTGAGTCATTAAAATTAGGTTCCTTTAATAATACCTTCAGACAACTATTTACCCACGAAGTTTATCATTATCATTGAGGTTTGTGAGGGACAAAGTGACAAACTGACATCGGCTGAGACTTTGTTATTTATATGCCAAATCTTTTCACTCCAGACAGTTTCAACTCTCCTAACGCATTTAAGGGCTCCTTCTTTTTTCTAAAAGTCCCCTCGACACTCTGGCAAATAACCAAGGGGAGAAAAACAAACATTTACTCCCGGAGGAGTTCTTCTCCCTTAAGGAGCTAAACGTCCCAAATGGTCAAGTACGCCCTCTAAAGGGCAAATATGTGTGGTCCTGCTCTAGACTGGCTGAACAGAACAGAAGCCACACCCTGGATGCAGTTTAACGTCATGCCCAGGACAAGGGCTCCTGCAACTGTCTAAAACTCATCCTCATCCGGATACAATTTCAGTTTACTTCAGGGTTATGCTATTCAAGACCAGATGTCTAACCCAGAACAGTGGGGCCTAATGTTGTGTAGCATGAGCTACAGAACTCTCCATTTTTTTTTAATTTGTTGTCAATCAAAGAGCTGTACCAATTGAGAATTTCTGTAGACTACAACAAAAATTGTCCTTTTGGGTGAGAACTGACTGCCTTTAACCTGCTGTCTTTTATAAATACACATTGACTTGAATTTGGTGCCTTTATTCCCCAATCCTGATTTGTGAGTTCATGTTGCACTCAAGCTCAGCCCCTAAAACATTTTTGTTACTATGTCCAAGAAACTCCAGCAGCAGTGGGGTGGAAGAGGGATATTAATATGATGATACTCCATTTCTGTGGTTTTCTGATTGTCCAAGATAACTAAAATTTCATGTGGGCAACCCAAAGTTAAAGGTTTTCTATAGCACTGAAAACGAATACTGCTGACTGACCAACTCTTTTGACTTTTTGCATCATACCATATTTCAGACTTTAAGTGTTTCTGTCTCTCAAACACCACCTTTTTATTCTTCAAGACTGTAAGTACATGAACACTATAAGTGTTTTGTTTCGGACAACAAAATTTTACTTGTGGACAGCTAAGAGTAGTGAAATGGTTGCCCAAAGGACAACCATAAATTTTTCTGAAAATTGAGGCCTGTACTGTCTATCAAATTGAAGTATACTGTAGTTCTCTTTTCAGTTCTCAGACAGATACATTTCATCTTTGCTTTAATATATACCAGGTCATGATAACCTATGAGCCGTCCGAGGGTAAAAGGAGTTTTGTTGTCATTATTTATTACTAAGATTCATAGACCAAAAGAATCTTCATGAACACTACAGCCATCTCTCTCATACATGTTTTTATTATTTAGTTACTAAAGTGTACAGGTAGTGTTGTACACCTAAAGACCAATGTGAATGTCAAGTGATGGTCTAAATTAGACATATCTGGGGTACATCATCTTAAATCTTTCAAATTCTTAATTTGCTTACTGTACCTGTATCATGGATGGTTGAACAATTAATTATCACTTAATCCCCTCAATTTCACCAAATATGAGGGTTTAGAATTGTATGTTGGCAATAAAATCAAGATGATTTAGGGCTGATGGACCACATTAATTGACAGATTTCAATGGCTGCTTGGAAATTTGTCTATATTTTAAGTACAGGATGTTATTAATACCTGTATTTATATTCTCAGTGTCAACCAACATGGTGGAAGGTGTGCTGTTTCATCAAACTTTTACGCCTCTAATAGTTACCAGGAAATTACTGTACTTCTGTAAAGATTTTTTGTAAAAGACTTCATGATTATTCTTCATCTACATATTAATTTCTCTCACTACTGTAGGGTATTGGGCTGGATTCACTTCACTGTGTGTGTTTCAGATCTCTGGTCTATAGAGGCTTTGCAATTACATCACAGAACTGCCATGCTGAAGGACATTCATGCCAAATACACGTGGCTTTGTGCCGAACGCACTGCACAGAGTGCATTGTGGTATGCATGGTGTGTACACATTCAATGAGCAAGCACACCCAGTGTGGTTTACTACGTACAGTAGTTACATGTACTCCAACATGGCCGCCAGAGAGTATTATGACGTCATGTGAAAAGCCTCTTCAGACAACTCTGGACAGCAAAGTGATGGTCTGATTTCAGTCAGCAATAGCTGGGGTCTATCACCTTTTAATTTTTCAATTTCGTCACATACCTTTATCATGGATGGTTGTACACTAAATTGTATCTTAATTCCTCCAATTTCACAGAATATGAGGGCTTAAAGTTTATGTACGACAATAAATAAAGACAATTTAAGATTGATGGACCCCACTACAAAAAGGCTGTCTACCCCAGTTTTTATGACCCCATCGGCAGTTACAGCCGGTGGGCTTTGGTGAATTACGGTGAGTCACTAATGGCTGCCTACAGTCACCTAACACAAGCTCTGATTGGATTTGTACACACCCTCTTACCTGGTGCCTACACTACTGTTTGTGCCAAATGTGTAATAATAATAATAATATGCATACAGTATGTCTTGTTTTACCTCCATTAATTTTGTACCTAAACCTGTTTTTGCCAATTCCAAACAAGGTTCTCTTCCAACATGAGGGGATCCTAAACTTTGTTTGGGGGAAATCTGCCACCCCCTAGACATTTTCTGAGAGGGGGAGGCAAATTTGCCTTCTTACCAAACATTGGACATCTAGATACAGTTATGAATTTCCATCTAAAATTCCGGGAATACTGTGTCAAAAAGGATACATCAACTTTCTTTGACATAAAACACCATCAGTCACAAGATGACAAGTCCTCCACTGTCAAGGATACTATAACATTTCAAAGTCTATCATTTTGCAATATACCAGCAAGAAATACAACACTTAGGTCTAGAGACCTCTCTCAAAAATGTTGTGGGTATGACTTTTTGCACAAGATTAAAGTCAATGGAATCCATGGACAAACCACTGATATGGTAATGGTTGTAAGAGTCAATATTAGCTGGACTCACTCAAAATTACTCTGAAAATTCACAAATCTGTTTTTTCTTCTTATTTTTGGGCCTACAGTTTCTTAATACAGTACATGATGTTGCAGAACATAAATGTTGCTGATACTCACTGCAATTTCTTACACTCGTTTCTTTTGTGAACAAAAAAGAACTCCCAGGAAATCATCATCTAGCTTGCTGTACTCTAAGTCCCTGTTTCCAATTAAGGCCAACTGCCCTAGAACAAAAGTAAACTTTCAAAACCCAAAAGGAAAACGAACCTTCAATATTCAGTTTTTGAGGCCAAAGTACCATTGCAAGGAGGGTGGTATGTCATCAAAGAGCCCTGACTTTAATACTGAGCTACTATAATTAAGGAGTATGCTTTCCTGTGAAAGAGTCCGCTAGAATTATGTTGACATCACTATTTTTTACCGTTCTTCAAAGTTTGAATGTTTCTGAAGCAAGTTTCTGTTTCTGAAGCAAGTTGTTGCTTATGCAAAAATAGCAATGTGCAATGTTGAGTTGTGACATTGACATTTCTTTTGTTAAAAATACACTTATTATCTCTTAAATTATCTCTTGACTATTCATCAGATTGGTAATTAATACTAACAATTTTCAACCTGGACAAAAAGTTAACTTCCAAAATAAAACCCTCAAGACAATCGAGTTTACAACTGTCCTTAAAAAGATTGCAAAAACAAATGATAACATCAGCCGTATGTCATGTCTCTCTCTATATCACAAGATTTGCACATTGATTGAGCTCACATTTACACATGATTGATTGCAAATCAGAAACAACTCTAAACCGGAATGCAAAAATGCATTGAGGTTTCGATGATACATACATGCTCTTTTCAATAAAATGCTACATTTCTTGTAACAACTGGTGACCCAAAGTGACCTTTGACTCCACCTGTAAGTAACTGGTTTTCCTTTTAACCAAAACATTTCTATATTCAAAAAGCCAAATTTCATACTGTGCCTTAAGATATTCTGCAAACAAGGTTTTCAGAGTTTGATGCCAGGTGATACCAGATGACCATTGACCTCCACCAAAAACAACAGGTAAGGTACTTTCAACTCACCATAACACATCCACATACTAATTACAAAATCCATCCCAGTTTCCTACCTTGAGATATCCCATTTTGACAAGTTTTTCAAAGTTTGACCGATCATGACCCCAGATATCATTTCACCTCCACAAAAAAAAAACCTTATACAGAACAGAACATCTTCTCACCATAATTCATCCACATACTAATTATGAAAGCCATCCACATTTCTTACCTTGAGCTATCCTAAACAGGTTTTTCTGAGTTTGACCCCCTATGACCCCAAATGACCTTTGACCTTTACCAAAATCAATAGGGTTCACATCATAATGCATGAACATATCAAGTTTGAAATGAATCCAAGTTTCATACCATGATGTATCATGTAAACAAGGATTTCAGGGTTTGACCCCATGTGAACCCAAATGGCCTTTGACCTCCACCAAAAGTAATTGGGTTCTTCCTTACATCATAACCCATCAACATATCAAGTTTGAAATTAATCCAAGTTTCCTGTCTTGAGCTATTGTAAACAAGGATTTCGGGGTTTGACCCCATGTGACCCCAAAGGACCTTTGACCTCTACGAAAATAGAACTGGGGTCGGTTCCACAAAGAGTTATGCACAATCTTAAGTATGATTTACTGTTGACTTAAGTATGGGGAATCAAACTTAAGATTGTGCATAAGTCTTTGTGGAATGGGCCCCTGGTCTTTTCTTACATCATAACACATCAACGTAGCAAGTTTGAAATTAATCCAAGTTCCCCACCATGGGATATCATGTAAACAAGGATTTTGGGGTTTGACCTCATGTGACCCCAAACGACCCTTGACTTCCACCAAAATATATAGGATTTTTCTTTATATTATTACCCCTCAACATATCAAGTTTGAAATGAATCCAAGTTTCCTACCTGGAAATATAGTGTAAACAAGGATTTTAGGGTTTGACTCCATGTGACCCCAAAGGACCTTTGACCTCCACGAAAATATATCGGGTTCTTTCTTACATTATAACACATCAACATATCAAGTTTGAAATTAATCCAAGTTTCTTACCTTGAGATATAGTGTAAATAAGGATTTCGGGGTTTGACCCCATGTGACCCCAAATGACCTTTGACCTTCACCAAAATTAATTGAGTTATTCCTCTCATCATAATGCATCAACATATCAAGTTTGAAATGGATCCAAGTTTCCTACCTTAAAATATAGTGAAAACAAGGATTTCAGGGTTTGACCTCACGTGACCCCAAACGACCCTTGACTTCCACCAAAATATATAGGATTCTTCTTTACATTATAACCCATCAACGTATCAAGTTTGAAATGAATCCAAGTTTCCTACCTTGAAATATAGTGAAAACAAGGATTTGAGGGTTTGACCCCATGTGACCCCAAATGACATTTGACTTCCACCAAAATCATCAGGGTTCTTCCTTACAGCATAACGCATCAGCATATCAAGTTTGAAATTGATCCAAGTTTTCTACCATGAGATATCGTGTAAACAAGGATTTCAGGGTTTGACCCCATGTGACCCCAAATGACATTTGACTTCCACCAAAATCATTAGGGTTCTTCCTTACATCATAACGCATCAGCATATCAAGTTTGAAATTAATCCAAGTTTTCTACCATGAGATATCGTGTAAACAAGGATTTCGGGGTTTGACCCCACGTGACCCCAAATGACCTTTGACCTCCACCAAAATCAATAGGGTTCTTCCTTACATCATAACACATCTACATATTAAGTTTGAAATTAATCCAAATTACCTATCTTGAGATATTGTGTAAACAAGGATTTTGGTTTTTGACCTCCTGTGACCCCAGATGACCTTTGACCTCACCCAAAATAAAGAGGGTTCTTCCTCTCAGTATGGGGTATCTGTGTACCAAGTTTGAGAACTGTCAGATCTTCCCTTCTCAAGATATCGTTTAAACAAACAAAGTGTCACAAACACACACACATACACACACACTACACACATACACACATACATACACACACGCCATCATGAATGCATAGGTTTCTCTTTTCATCGAAACTAAAAATGATCATTTTTTGACAGATTTTGATGGGAAATGCAGCCATTTTCTTGGTTTTTAATGCTGTTTACATCAAATACCCAACTTTGCCATTTTCATGTCACCAGACATACAAAAGAAAATTTTTATGCTCTCTTCACCCTTCTCCCCCCTCAGCTCATCCCCCCCCCCTCCTTCTGAAAAAACAACAGCCAGGTGGAAACTGTTCATCTTATTTAAGTCAAATAGTTGTCAAAAAGGAAGAAAAAACAGTATTTTACAAAAAAAATTCCATATACAGTCAACACTGGATCAACTATATGTGCCCTTTAATTAAGCAAAACTGCATGTTTGGTCTAACGGTAAGGGCATACGCCTATCACACGGAAGGCGCCGGTTCTATTCCCAAATCAAGTAATACCAAAGACTCTAAAAATGGAACAGGTCTACTGCCGTTGTGTGTGATGCTCCACATAAGCAATGGAGTCGGGAAAACAAGCCAGTGAGCCACAACTGGCAAAAAGGCTGTGGCCAGCTCCACTTGAACCAATCAGCTGAAAACTGGGCAGTAAAACTAATTACTTCTAACTATTATGAACCCTTAAATTATGAAAAAACTCTGTCAGAATGTTCTCTGCAATGAAATACTTTTAAAGATCTATTTCTTCTTCCTTACCTCATACAACCTTTTCATATCTGAACAAATGAAACTACTGTGAGCATTAAAATATACATAGCCAGCTAAAGAATTTTCAAAATAGCACTTTAGGAATTTATAACTTAATAAACTTTATGGACTGCAATTTCAATTATTGACATAGTTGGAAATGTATACCATATGGGAGGGGCAGTTATGTCAGCCATGCATGCAAACTAAAATCTATCTGAAAGATTTTTCTACCACTGGGTATGTCAAGTATGCTTCTGATGTCATCGTTTGGATTAACCCTTTACCATTGTTTGGGTCCTTTTGGACCCATGCGGAGAGCTCGGCTGTCACCCATCTTTACTGTTTCACGCGGAGCTCAAAACTGCGAGTAGCTACCCAAAAATTCGGCCACAACAACGAGAGAGACAATAGTTTAAGGTCACGGGGTCAATGGCCTATGGAAGCTGATGCGGGGCTTGCTACGTCCGCTTTTCCCCCCACTCACGAGGCGCGCAAATATGCCCCGATCGGAGCACAACGGTAAAGGGTTAAGGAGTGATCTTAAGTAGCCCGAATAAACAGGTTTGTATTGTCATGGACAAATAGGTTATGTAAGCAATACAAACAGTTATTATTCCTGCATACTACATTTTTGCAAGTTGTGACTCACTTTGACTTGCACTAAGGAAAACCTGAGAAGAAAAGAATTACAACAGTACAACAGAAGTACAACAGCATCAATGATGCCATAAGTTAACAACTGTTTCCCTGACAACCATTAACTGCATTGTAATATTAGAGATTAAAGGGATCTGAACCAATATTAAGCTGTGGAAAGTTCCACATACATAGCACTTCAATACTGCCAATTGTTATAGCAGGGGCAAATATAAGTTGCCCAACTTGAGACATCTTTTTTTTTTCTTTGTATAATGATTGTGGGCCTAATATTGTAAGTAGCTCTGTTGACATACAGTATTATATAGTACTGTATGAAGTGCTATTCACACCCTATTTTGTCTGGCTCATTAAGAAATGATTTCTAACAAAAACCAAATTCTTATGGTCATGGAAAAGCCAGTGTTGTAATCCAGTCACCTGATTAGTGACTCGAGTCACCAGTTTTCAAACTTTTATATGACTTGAGTTGAGTCATTGACTCGAATCACTGTACTATTTCAATGGGGAAATTACTCCTGAATTTTATCGAGTTAGTATCATTTTGAGAGGAAGTGACTCGAGTCGTGACTTTTTACAACATTGAGAAAAGCACATGCCATACATGTTACTATCTGGCCCTTTGTGACCTCAAATAAAATTTTAAATCAACACAATTGTACTACGCCAATGATGAAACGCTATCCACTGAATACTCTGGCCGACACTGATAAAACTGTAACTCAACCTCTGCAGGGTTAAGTCACCAGCCACTGTTTAATAAGGACCTTTTTGTCACAAAGGAAATATTGGAAATTTCAGGTTAAACCAGAACTTGCACGGTAAGCAAATGGAAAAAGGCACAAATATTAGGTCATATAGTTTTTTTTAATACATACTTTTCCTGTCTTTGTTTGCCTTACATGAGTCAGCTAATACACATATATAAAAAACACATGCACACATAGGGCCTACACCAATGCACATACAGTAGCTTTTCTCTGGCATGCAACTTTGTGTTGCTTACTCTACTGTCCTGTACAGTATGCCTAATGACAATTTTTGTGATCAACAAACGATTAAAACCAAAATCTGGATTATTTATGATCTTATTAAAGGCTCATGTAAGTTCATTTTAAACCTCAAAACAGTATATTTATCAGTGTATTTAACCAGTGTATGTATCTTCTATTTTGAAAACTTAATGGCTGATCGTGCATCATGTATTCTATCACACTACTGGATATGCAAAATCAGACCCTACAGGATACTGGTAAAGTTTGGCAGATTTTTTGGCAAGTTGTATTTTCTCTTCAGGAAATAAATTTAATTAAGTTTGAAAAATTTTGGTGAAATGCCACCACTATACAGTAGTTTCATGCACCATACTTTATGTAGCCACCTCTACTTTTGCCAGGAGACAAAAGGGTATGTGAGACTTTCTTTAACGGTCGTTTGGCATTAAAATCACAAAGCTGGGTATTTATTGTCAAAACCAAGTTTTACAAACCAAGAAAATTGCTGCCATTCCCATCAAAAATTGACCATTTACAGGGAAATTTCTGATTTGCACTTAATCATACATAAAAATGAGCTCATGTAAATCTTGTGATGTCTAGAGAGGGATATGTCATATAAGACTTATGTTATCTTTTGCTTTTACAATCTTCATTTGATATTTCAAGGACAAACATTACTATGTCCTGACGGTTTTATTTTGAAATTTTCAATTATCCTTGAAAATCCTCAGACTCAGTATCAATTACCAGACCATAAGCTATCTAATGCGTATTAATATTAGGGTCAACAAAAGACATGTCAACACTATGCAATACTCCACATAATTATTTTAGCATAAAGAAACAGTTTCTTCAGAACACTCAAACTTTGAAGTGGTATATTTTGAGAACCATAAAAGATACTGGCACAATTTCAACTGCATGTTTTGTAGAAATTGTAAATATCTATTATCTTCTTTCTTGGTTATAGGGAGTCATCCACTTTGTTAAGCCAATTTTGGTTTTCTGGATGACTTCCTTTCACATCATATTGTAACATGTAATGTGATGAAACAAATAAATGATATGAAATGAAATGAAATTTCCCTTTAAAAGCGTCCCTTTAGCTGCCAAGTGAAATCAGGGTTATTTGCTGGTATGTTGCACTACCTTTAAAACAACTGGTGTAACACAATACAGTGCTTGAAAATTGAAATAAGATTCAAAAGGGGCATCTAGCCAAAATGAGCAAAATGGCTATCAGTCTAGATGCCATTCCAATGCCTATGGGACAAGTTTGAGGGGCACCACGCTATCACGAAGGGCCCAATAGCAATGACTATCAGTGACTTTGGTTATTTCCAGCCCTGACAATAGTTACTTCCTTGCCCCAACCACTGAGCAAACAGGACAGGGTTATTTATATGGTTTCATGTCATTGTTACCACTTAACAGTAGGGCTGTGAATGTTTAGTAAAATAACTAAACGTTTAACCTCAAATATTTGCAATCGTTTAGCGATTAATCACGATTACCTTATTACAAAAAAAAAAATAATTTCAGTATGAAGTGATTGATACTGAATGTAATGCAGAAATAATAATAGTTGTTGTCTTGCATGGTAGAATCAAATTATTGTGAAACTTTGAAGCCTGCAAGTTTCAAATATGCCCAGGATGTTCCATTCAACAACCAGAATGCAAAAATGCATTGAGGTTTTGATGATACATAAATGTTCCGTTTCAAAGAATGCCATCATGCAACATTTTCTTTTCATGCAAATGTTATACTAGCATGTTCAAAAAATAATTGTCATTTCTAATGACCTTTTGACCTCAATAAAAGCCATACATAGCTAGACAGGCAAACAACAGACAGACAGACAGATGGACGAACAACTATCTCGAAAGATGGTATTTAAAAAGGTTCCTAGACTTTGACCCCTGGAGACCCCAGATGACCTTTCATTTCTGCCAAACACAATGGGGCTAAATTGAGGGTATAAAATCACATTTATTCCGCCTAAATAGGGATACTTGGCATATCTGCCTTTGACCTCCACCAAAAAAAAACATGGACCATTTCCTGACCATAACCCATCCACATACCAAATATGAATTCTATTCAAGTTTCCTACCTTGAGATATCCCATTAAAATATTTCAAACTTTGACCCCGAGATGACCTTTGACCCGAGATGACCTTTGACCTCTGCCACAAAAAACAGGAGCATCTCCTGACCATAACGTATCTACATATTAAATATGAAATCTATCCACACTTCCCATCTTGAGATTTCATGTTAACGACATTTATAGACTTTGACCCCTGGTGACCCCAGGAGACCTTCGCCAAAATTAAATAGGACCATCTATTGTTTAAAATGCATCCACACACCAAATATGAATTCTATTCAAAGTTTCTACCTTGAGATATCGCGTTAACAAGGTTTTCAGACTTTGACCCCTGGTGACCCCAGGTGACCTTCGACCTCCGCCAGAATTAAATAGGACCATCTATTGACTAAACGCATTAGGGCTGTGTTTTGTCGGTTAATTCACTATCCGTTTAACCGATTTTATTAACCGGTGGTTAATGGTTTAACCGAAAATGACGTAATGTTCACACAACAACAAAAAGTCAACATTTCCAAAGAGTGCCATCACTCTTGTACAGGAAAATACAAGTCTAAAAATGGCGTCGTAAGTCATGTTCGCCGATGTAAGCATGTAGCAAAAATATTGTTATTTTGCCCTGAGTTTATATCATCTTTTCACAGTAAAAGCCCATCCTGCATTTACTGAAGCTTTCTTCAGACCATGTGCACTTTTTAACATTACGCAAACTGTTGTATTTTCCCGCCTAGTCCTATGTAATATCACCAGTTACTTCAAGAAACACTCTGACACCGCTGCTTTGATGCAGCTTGCTTGCTATGCATAGTTCAATACATGTACAGCCCTCACGTGTTTGTCGTAGTAGCGACCTGTACAACTGCACTTTAAATGGCCCACCAGCCGCAAACATCACAACCAAGCTCTATTATCCTGCATAAATTAAGGAATTCCCAGCATTCCTACCGTGAAGTTTTTTACTGTAGACTTAAGGAATGTTATCATATGACGTCATTACGAACGAAAACAATGATGCACGTGGTCCCATGCATGCAGTAGACTTGCGTGCGTTTCCGTTTTTACCACTAAACAAGGGACTATGTTTTGCTCGGTGACATCATATGCTTACGATCTATTGCAAAATTTGAATTGCCTCTCCATCGTGATTGGATCAAATTCGTTGATTCTGAGCCAGCCAATCACAGCTCACGCCATCGCCTATGGGATTTAGTGTGTGAAAATACAGTACCAGACCTCCGAACAAATTTCCCCATTGAGTTTGCATTATGAAGATCGCACTTCCGAGGCTTACATAGCTGGCCTGTGCAGCCAGCCAAGCCCTGTGCTAAATTCACTGAGAAATGGCATCACGAATCTCTGCATGCGTGAATTTTTTGGGGATCCGACTAAAGTGCATTTCAGTTGCTGATTATTTTTAAACAAGACATAAGGTTTGGACAAGAAGTGCCAAAAATACGGGGATATATATCAGAAAGGAACCATAACATACGTTAATCGAGTCCATTTTTTTGCTGTCCAGAACCGCTAAAAAATTAGATAGTTGCGTATTTTTACGTGCATCGTAGGGTGGACTTCTACAGTACAGTTCATTATCGCAACTATACAACCCAGGCCGTTCAACGAACTGCGTATGCTTATTCATAAATATCAACATGGAATGTTCCATTTTATATGATATTGGTCAAACAACAAAATGGCGGGAATTATCTGGTGCTTACGATCGTATTTTACAGGTTAAATTTTTTTCCAAATACTGCTACTAACAATGAAAAATAATGAAATTACGGAGGTGCAGCATGATAAAATATTTCGATTAGCTACAAGTGGGGAGATTTATTGAAATATACCCGTGCCCTAATCATGGTCTTGACTAGCAATGAAAACTCGACAAGCAAGCAAAGTCGGCTAGTTAACTGGTCCACCCGAAGGTGCTTCAGTCCAGCGCGCAACCGACTTCAATGAATTTATGGACTTTGACCCCTGGTGACCCCAGGTGACCTTTGACCTCCCCTAAAAATATTACAGACCATCTCCTGACCATAACACATCAACATACCACATATGAAATCTATCCAAGCTTCCTATCTTGAGATATCACGTTAAGAAGATTTTTTGACTTTGACCCCTGGTGACCCCAGGAGTCCCTCGATCTCCGTCAAAATTAAATAGGACCATCTATTGACTAAAACTCATCTACCGTATTTACTCTATTAAACGCCCCGGGGGCGTGAAATTTTCTTTAAGGGGGGCGTTCATTAGAGTCAAATTTATGTGACTTTTCTTTAGGCAAGTGCCCCACAACTTGTTTCTTATCTGAGCCCTTCTGATAAACTGCTATGGCGTATTTGTCCATTTAGTTGTCAGCTTCACAATCAGCTGTGAGCTCCTCCCCAATGATCGGTAACCAAACTTCCCTATAAATATGGTAGCCACGAACAGCACTCTGAACTTTGCAAGTGTGATCAACTTTCGCCGACATCTTGATATGTAACGTTACACACGGAAGTGACTTTTTTACGTGCCCGCGGCATGCATGCATGCATGCTGTGCACAGTATACAGCCAGGCCTCACGGTACTATACTGACCGGCCGGCTATACTCACGTACATACGGTAATTGCATAATAGTTACGTGAGTAGCACCATGCACGTACGTATTAGCAGTACATACACGTTCACAGCATTTCACTGTTATTTATTTCACTGTTATTAATTTGGATTTTCATGTAAGGCTGTTCGGATAGGCTAGCGAATATTTGTATACCTACAGTATGTACAGTACCACTTTCCAACCGCAAACGAAGCAGTACAGGTTCGCGGCATGTGATAGCGTGATTGATATCAACAGAAATTAGTTGCAGAAACATGCCTTTTACTTCAGGATATGGGACTTTATAGGAGATTTAGTGGCTTCAAGGTAGGACTATTTCATTTTCCTTTTACCATATTGTCTTTGGAATTAACAATTTCACTTTATGCAATGTGACGAACAAGTTGGGGGACGTTTATTAGAGAGGGGGCGTTTAATAGAGTAAATACGGTACATACCAAATATGAAATCTATCCAAGTTTCCTACCTTGAGATATCACGTTTACAAGGTTTTTAGACTTTGACCCCTGGTGACCCCAGATGACCTTTGACCACCGCCAAAAACAATAGGGACTATCTCCTGACCATAACGCATCCACATACCACATATGAAATACATCTAAGCTTCCTTCCTTGAGATATTGTGTGAATGAGATTTTCAGACTTTGACCCCCGGTGACCCAAGATGACCTTTGACCTCCACCAAAAACAGTAGGGACCATCTCCTGACCACAACACATCCACATACCAAATATGAAATCTATCTAAGCTTCCTTCCTTGAGATATTGTGTGAATGAGATTTTCAGACTTTGACCCCCGGTGACCCAAGATGACCTTTGACCTCTGCCAAAAAAAATAGGGACCATATACTGACTATAACACATCCACAAACCAAGTATGAAATCTATCCAAGTTTCCTAACTCAAGATATCGTGTTAACAAGGTTTTTAGACTTTGACCCCTGGTGACCCCAGATGACCTTTGACCTCCACCAAAAACAATAGGATTCTTCCTCTCAATATGGCGCACCTATGTATGTAAGTTTGAAAACTGTCGGACATTCCTATCTTGAGATATCGTGTTAACAAGCAAAGTGTCACACACACACATGCACACGCACACACACACACACACGCCATCATGAATGCATTGGTTTCTCTTATCATCCAAACCAAAAACCAGGGATCATCAGAGTATACAAATGGATAAAAAACTGTCAAAATCAGGTTTTGCGATTTATCGCTTGTAGCTTTGTACTAAACCTTTATGCGATCGTTTAGCAATTAATCGCTACATGTTCACAGCCCCACTTAACAGAGATCCCATGACTTACAGTTTAACCACTATGGAAGTTTACTAGAAAAACGAAACTGCCCTTGTCTTGTCTAACTCCTTTGCTTGAAAAAACACCTTAGCCTTACAGAATGTGTACTCTGCCCTCAAGTAAAGAATGCACAGGTTCAAATGCTTCACAATGTTACCATAAATTTGTGTGGTTTACAATACAAACACTATGTAGATAGTGTGAGTGGGGCCATCCATTTCTAGCAACATCTGGACCTTTCTTTCGACCTTCCTTTACACTATAAGCCTACAGTAAATATAAAGTGAGTCATTTTGACCTTTCAAATGTCAACAAAGAAATAACAATGGTAATATATCATGAAGTTGTTATTCTTTCATAAAAATGAGTTAAAGGAAAGACCTTTGCAATGGTCCTGCTTCCAGGCAAAGAGTCTACAATCCTGGACAAAAATGATGGGACATTTTTGCCCAAATGTAGCAACACGTATGCAAAGACTCGTTGGTTTTCCAAAATCCCCTCCCCACTAGTTCAATGTTGTTCTCGCCAAAAATTCTCAAAATTTCAAAAATTGCAACACTGAACGGGGGAGCGGGGGACTGTCCCATGTATTTTTGTCCAGGATTGTCTGAACGACTGTACACATGTATGGGAGCATACGGATTCATCGCAGAACAGCTGCCGTAGAGTGAAGGAGCATAAAACATTTTTTAATTTTGGCAGTGATGTGTAAATCTTGGGTCTAAGTTAATAAATGTAGAGGGACAGTGGCATGATTAATCACTGATTTCAACACTTTCTAGATGATCATGCATGATACTAAGCTGACAGGACATAAACTAATCTAACCAGTCGTTTCAATATTTGGGTAAACCAGGGCTTGGGACGAGCAAATTCTAAACTGGTGTAAGTGCCCATTTAAATTTTTAGACGGCATTCAAATATGAAGTAAAAGAAGAGGAATAAATTCTTGATACCACGTGAAGTTAAAAATAACATCTTTTATGAGAAACAATGAGAAAAAATTACACTTTGAACACAAAATTCGTCACTGAGAACAGGCTTCTGGTGAAATTGCCTTTAATTTGATGCAGCGACCCCATAATTAACGATCTACCATTGACCTGACAACGATCTACCGTTGACCTACACAGTATTTAAATGGAACTGACGGTCGACCGCACATTTTTATGAAGGGACCTATTTCAAAATGATAATTTCAGCAATTTTACGGTTGACCGTGGCAAACGAGGAATAAACTGCATTGGAGGAAACTATTTATTACTGCAGTAATGTGAAACCCAGTCATCTTTACATGTCCCAATTTTGCATGTTTATGATGTCATCTGTGGTGAAAAAAATAATAAAAACAAACGGTAGATCGTCTGGTTTACCCTAGTTTAGAGATCGCAGTCAGAGCAAGGCACCCTCTTCTTTAGTCTGTGGCTTATTTCCAAAGTTCAAACTGGTTATTTTAATGTTCCTACTTTCGGCTGAATGAAAGAATCGTTCCGCTTTGGCATTGATTAAATAATTTTCTTAATTATTTGTTGAGAAATAGCTGTAAGTTTATTAACTACTTAAATAAACTTTTTGTTTCCTAGATTACAAAATGGAGAATTTTACTGTATCCTTCCCTAACGCGACTTTACTATCACGGCTTTCAAACTTGTCCCAATGCCACCGCTTCAACACGATCTACAGTATACGTGCGCTCTCCCATATATGTGTACAGCAGTTCAGACAATCCTGGACAAAAATGATGGGACATTTTTGCCCAAATGTAGCAACACGTATGCAAAGACTCGTTGGTTTTCCAAAATCCCCTCCCCCCTAGTTCAATGTTGTTCTCTACAAAATATTCTCAAAATTTCAAAAATTGCAACATTGAACAGGGAGCGGGGGACTGTCCCATGAATTTTTGTCCAGGATTGTAGCTAGGCTAGGGTATAGTGCTGACCAAATTATACATGATGTAGAATTTACTTATTTTCCACATAACGTTCCCATGTCTCAAAAGGAAATTACAGTAGAGACAATCCCACCAAAGCATAATTTGCACCAAATTGACATCTAAAGTACCAATGTCTGGGCCACAAAGAATTGAACTCATTTCAAATGTTGCATGTAATGCTCCCATTAGGCAGTGATTTCACCATAACAGAACTTTTTACGATAGCCACATAATTCTTACACCCTGTGTAATTTCCTAACTCTCTTATTAACACAGGCTTCGACAAATCCCCTCCCCCCTCCCAATAGTCCGGGACAAGTAAAAAATTACTCGGACAAGTGAACTGCTCAATATTATAGCCCGCTGGGCAAGCAGCACAGAAGTCTTCTTCACATAGGAGTTCAATGGCTAGTACTAGATAATTAGATATGGACTCAGTGCATATTCATGCGGACAAGTATAGACTTTGGGGATCCCTAGCCCGATGGATAAGTAATAAGAAATGAATTTATCGAAGCCGGTATTAACAGGTAGTTTCACAATTAACCTTTCAACTGACAACAGCAATGCTGTTGTAAAGCTCGCACCTTTTCTACTGTCTGTCAAAAAGAACCAGAATGCAAAAATGCATTGAGGTTTCGATGATGCATACAGAACATGTTCTTTTCAAAAAATGCTGTATTTATTGTAACACATGGTGACCCAAAGTGACCTTTGACTCCATCAGGAAGTAACTGGTTTTTCGTTTCGTTTGGTTTATTGTTTTATCGCTTTTACATATAAACATACACATGTAGAGTATAAACTCAACAAAAGAACTCAACAAAAGAAAAACAGAAGAACTCAACTTTTTGAGTGTAGAAGTGTTTTTCTTTTAACCAAAACACTTCTACATTCAAAAAGCCAAATTTCATGCTGTGCCTTAAGATATTCTATCCTATTAACAAAAGTTTTCATAGTCTGATCTCTGGTGACCCCAATTGACCTTCAACCTCCACCAAGGATGACAGAAGCCATCTTCCAACCATCACACATCCACATTCTAACTTTGAACTCTCTCTCATTTTCCCACCTTGAAATACAAAGTAGGAAAGGTTTTCAAAATTTGACCTTAGATAACCCCAGGTGAAATTTGACCTTTACCAAAATTAATAGGGTCCACTATCCCGTCATAATTCATTAACAAACCAAGTTCGAAAAATCCAAGCTTCCTACCATTAGATATCATGCAAACAAGGTTTTCGGGGTTTAAGCCTCCTGTGACCCTGGATGACATTTGTTTTCTAACAAAATCAGTAGGGTTCTCCCTCACATGATGCATCAACATACCAAGTTTGAGATTAATCCAAGTTTCCTACCTTGAAATGTCATGCAAACAAGGTTTACAGAGTTTGACCCCCTGCAACTCCAGATGACTTTGACCCCTACCAAAATCAGTAGGATTTTTCCATACATCAAAACGCATCAACATATCAAGTTTGAAATCAATCTAAGCTTCCTTGCTTGAGATATCATGTAAACAAGGTTTCAGGGTTTGGCCCCCCCGTGACCCTAAATGACTTTTGACCTCTACCAAAATCAATAGGGTTCATCCTTACATTGTGATGCATCAACATCTCAAGGTTGAAATCAATCCAAGCTTCCTTCCTTGACATAATGTGTAAACAAGGTTTTCAGGGTTCAGCCCCCTGAACCCTAAATGACCTTTGACCTGTACCAAAATCAATAGGATTCTTCCTTACATCATAATGAATCAACATACCACATTTGAGATTAATCCAAGTTTTCAACCTTGAGATATCCTGTAAACAAGGTTTTCCAAGTTTGACCCCCTGTGACCCCAGATGACCTTTGGCCCCTACCAAAATCAGTAGGATTTTTACATACATCATAATGCATCAACATATCAAGTTTTGAAATTAATCCAAGTTTCCTACCTTGAGATTTCATGTAAACAAGGTTTTTGCGGATTGACCCCCTGTGACCCCAAATAAACCTTTGACCACTACCCAAAATCAATAGGGTTCTTCTTCCCATCATATTGCATCAACATATCAAGACTCAAATCAATCCAAGCTTCCTACCTTCAGATATTGTGTAAACACGATTTTGGGGGTTTGACCCTCTGTGACCCCATATGACCTTTGACCTTTACCAAAATTAGTAGGGTTCATCTACCCATCATACTGCATCAACATATTAAGTTTGAAATCAATTCAAGCTTCCTACCTTAAGATATTGTGTAAACAAGGTTTTCCGGGTTGGACCCCCTGTGACCCCAAATGACCTTTGAACTTGACCAAAACCCATAACATTCTTCCTCTTGATATTGGGCATCTAAGTACAAAGTTTGAAAACTTCCAGACATTTCTACCTTCAAATACTGTGTTAATGAGTGAAATGTAAAGTGTTTCAAGTCCTTTTCACATTTCTACATTGAGATGCACTGTTAATTAGTTTCAAGTACCTTTGACACCTGTGACACCAAATAACCTTAAAACTCGTTGAAAACTGATATTGTTCTTTTTCTTGATATGGGACATCTATGTACCAAATTTGAACCCTTTCAAATGTTCATACCTTCAGATCCTGCGTTAATGAGATAAATGTAAAGTGTTTCAAGTCCTATGGCATTTCTACATTGAGATACTGTGCTTATCAGTTGAAGGTAAAGTATTTCGAGTCTATTGACACCTGTGACCCCAAATAACCTTTAAACTCAACGAAAACTTATGCTATTCTTTTTCTTGATAGGAGACATCTATGTACCAAATTTGAATACTTTCAAGCATTCCTACCTTGCCATATTGTATTTTAAAGTGTTTCGAGTCCTTTGACCCCTGTGACCCCAGATGACCTTTGAACTCCACCAAAAACAATAGGGTTCTTCCTCTTCACGTGGGGCATCTAAGTACCAAGTCTGAAAACTGTCAGATATTCCTATCTTGAGATATCGTGTTAACGAGTTAGTTGTGTTAAATGTAGAGTGTTTCGAGTTTTCCACCCCTGTGACCTCAAATGACCTTCAAACTCGACCAAAATTAATAGGGTTTTTCCTCTTAATATGGGGCATCAATGTGCTAAGTTTGAAAACTCAGCGACATTCCTATCTTGAGATATCGTGTTAACAAGCAAAGTGTCACAAACACACACACACATACACACACGCACGCACACACACACACACACAAACATACATACATACACACGCACGCCATCATGATTGCATTGGTTTCTCTTATCATCGAAACCAAAAACTCAAAGCAACATATTGTATTCCAAGAACCTAAATTTATGGAAGGAAAAAGAGAGAACTGAGGAGGAGTGAAGACAAAATCCATCTGAAATCACTGATACACTTCAGGTAAATTTGCAGCTGACATAGCTTTATGAAACATGTATCAAAACATCCTCAGATAGCCTATTTTCTCAAATCAGGAAAGCTTCGACTGCGACTTGCTACTCACAGTAAGATAAAATTAATAGTGATAAAATTAATAATAATGAACATATGGTGTACCTGTAAACTGTTCAAGTACTGTGAAGACATAGATTTTTATTTGAAAATTATCTCATTTTGTGAGGAGAGGGCACAAGGTTTCCCAGGGGACAAATGCACCCCCTATGTAACTATATTAATTGGGAAATCTCTGGTGTCATTGTGGCACATTTATTTGGCACTGCATTTAATTTATGATCCACTGCAGGAGATATTAAGCAGGATATCAACACCATTGTTTGCTATACCCTAGATATGGTGACCTACTGCATGGTCAAGTGATTAGAGCATCCCACTTGCAAACAGGAGGTCAGGGGTTCTTCTGGCCAGGATATTGCACTTTAAAAATAGAACCTGATGCTTGGTGTTCAGTGTAAGCAATGGAGTACTGCAGGGATATCTAACCTGTAAAACACATCTGGAAGAAAGGCAGTGACTTAGTAGAAATTGAGCTGTAAAACCTCCCTCAACTTAACTAACCTACATACATATGCCAAATAAAGAGTTCCAACCATCGCATTTCATAAATTACACACAGGGGTCATACAATAATTACTTAGAACAACAAACAAAATCTGATGCAACGGACTAAAACTACCTTTTGGCAGCTTTGCTGTACAGTGGAGGTACTTTTTAAACAAAGGTAACTGATTTTTTTTAAGAGAATATCTTGAGTTTTAAAAAGGGCAAGGGTAGCAGGTTTTGGAGACTCTAGTAAAAGCCACTGGAATATTCTGTAAGTCCACCACCCAGAATGCTTTTGTGAAATAAACTGCCCTTCTCAGCTGTAAACATTGATATTGAAGGGATGACTTCCACTGAATGAGGCAACTTTGCCACACACAACCACACCACAGTGACTTTGATCATCCATTTTAATAGTTTATAGAAAACTCCCACTGTACCTTAACAATAGGAAAGTACGAACATTCTTGGTTTCCTTGAGCCATTCAAACTAGAAGAACAATACTTTCCTGGTAAAATCTATTTGAATTTTCTGATCCAACCATGGCTAAGAAAGTTGATTTTATGGAAAGTCAAATTTAGGGGACTTTGCAAGTAGTCAGAAAAGGTGCTGATTTTACAAGACAAAAAAAAACCCCAATTACATCACATTATACATGTTCATGTAAACCAGCTTGATTTGTGGCAGTTTTTCTTTGCCTATACAGAGAATACAATAGTTCTACAGACTCTCTTGCATGAAGGGTTGCACTTTAACACTACTTTACCAATGACAGAGGGTTTCCATGGTTACATCTTATTACAACATTCAGTCTACACCAGGCTTCCTCCATTTAAATTTTCTGAAGACCACGATGCTAAATGTTACTAATATAATGCGCCACCAATTGCTGTCCTGGGGGGAGGGGTCAAAGGGGAGGGGATGCCCCCCCTTGCTTTTTGAAAATGTTTGCATTTCAGAAGGGCTTACATGCAATATGGTGCGAAATTTGTTCAATTTTCCCAGTAATGGTGAATCAATAAAGCACCGACTCTAATAGAATATAAACAGTGACGGTGATTTTACTTTCTTGTGAGAACAAATAGGACGTTATTACTGTATATCCTTGTCGGTATGTGACATCAGTCTGTGGGAAGTATTAGCATTATTTACTGTTACTATTTTTGAGACAGGACAATTCTTGTCGAAAAGTAAGTTATGAAAAGTTAAATTTTTAAATATTCTCCCAGTAATTTTTTGCCCCACTCCAAACCATGCCGTTGGCCACTGTTTGAGGATGCCTGGTCTACACATTACAGTCACTTTTTCACCATGTACTGTAAGGGTGAAAGACATTGAAGAAATTCTATCTTACAAGCAAAAAGCAAGCCGATTCATGTTCTTTTTTCTTATGTATTAGTTATCCCCCAACCAATTAATATATCTGGTTTGGTCCAACTATCCTAATGAGTTAACTTACTGCAATCACAAATTATACAGTACCCTAGTCTTGGCCAATGTATGAAGAAAGCTGTGTGATTTTCCTCAAGTTTAATAAAAAATGCATTGGTGAAAGATGGTGCTTTACTAATAACTAAAAGCATTTTTTCAAATGTCAACTCAAAAGATGGTACAGGCAATGTGATTAAAGTATTGAAATAACCGTCACTCCAATAGAAATTAACAAAAGAAACAACTGTCAAACATATGGTGTACAGTAAACGCCATGGTGACAATGATGAAAAGTGCAGCTTGTCAAAACTGTCTGATATTTAAAAGGAATGAAAAATGACACAAAGAAGGGCCATAATTGCCATGAAAATCCATCAAGCATGGCCAACTTTGAATATTTAAGAAACTATTGTCAAAAGAAAAGTTGTAAGGACAGACTACCAAATGAAATCTGCAGTATTTAATTACTGCAGATCTTAGGCAAAACATACAACAAAAGTTTTGAAAATTTTTACAGGGAGTACAAGATCTTCCCTAACTCTCCATCTAAGAAACTCTGGGATTTTGTTTTAAGAGCAGTTCAATGTGAAGCATAAATAGACACGACCATCGACCATCCTTCAGCTGCTTTTTCACATTGTGTGTCAATTTCTTCTTCTTTAGTTTTACTGGCTTATGTAAGCTAATGTAGACTTTTAATTTAAGGGTACAAACCAGAAAAAATCTTGCTTTAATTTCTGGCTTCTCTACATCCACTTTAAACTGTACACTAGTTTTCCAATATTTGAACACACATGTAATTGAATGGGATGTAAAAAAATGAACTTCAAAAAAAAAGAGAAAAAAATAATAATGTTAGGATACATATTCCTCAATGAATTGAGTAAATAGCAGCAAAGTAGACTACATATTCCTCTATGAATTGAAGGGGCATGTATACTTCTTCCTCTTATTTTCGTTTAGGGGATATAGCTATTAATCTAACTTGCCAGTAAGGGCAGTTTGGCACAGGAAATACATAAATGAATTGGCAATAACCTCCACTTACTATAGATAAATGACTCTGTCCTAAGCAACCCTTCCTACACCCTCTTCATACACCCTTGTTCTTGTTTATTTTCCCCATACCATAAATTTGCCCCAGTATTAGGATCTTTTACTCAGTTGTTAAGAATGACAGAAAATACTCACTGGTGCCACAGTAATTTCCCGTGCCCTGTAAACAACAAGGAATAAAAAAAATCAAATTAGTTTCAAATTACGAAACAAATACAAACACGTAACTCTATTGAAAAAATGTGGGCAAGGCTTTGCAAGAACTTCTCATCAGAAACCAACAGCACATATCAACTGACCTTTTCTTTATAGAAAGAAAGCAATCCTTCATGTCTTACGACCAACTACACCAATCTTTATAGAAAGAAAGCAATCCTTCATGTCTTACAACCAACTACACCAAAGATCATACTGTAAACACATTTAGTGTGCGATGTGTGTCTGTACAGAAGAAATAGTACAGTATAAAAGAATTAGAAAATGTCACATCACTTCACAAATGTTTAGACACACTTCTGCAACGTTTCTCATTATCTCTTAGAGATAAGAAATAAGATTTAAATGACTGATATCAATGTGTTTTAAAATTAGAGGTTGCAGCTACTAAGTCAAATGTAGAATTCTGCCCTGCTAGTTCAGTGAATCAATGCACTGTAGTCTAGTGCTCCAGTGGCAGTGGCACAGTCCGACTTTTCAGTGTCAGGGATGGGGGAGGGGGAGAACAAGGACTGCTAGACACCCATGGTTAAGGCAAAACTACAAAAAAAATGTTTCAGCATTCCATGGTATTTCTGAAAGTACAATGCCAGTATGTACCGGTACCAATACCGTACCACCAACCATAAGGTACCAAAGCATGGCCAAGAATGTTCACTTACCCAACTGTAAGGTGAAAAAACTACCATTAAAAGTACTGCAATTGTCTGAAATATAATTACTGAAAAAACATCATAAGCATACTGTAGATAAATGCCTTGTGTCTTTAAATAAGGTTAGATGGAGCTTTACAGCCCAGTTTCCAACCAATTGGTTCAAGTTGAGCCGGCCACTGCCCTCCACTGCTTACTGTGTGCTGAGCACAAAGCACAATGGCAGTAGGTTCCGTTTTCTATTCTTCAGTATGACCCGGCCGGGACTCAAACTCACAGCCTCAAGACTGCAAGTCAATATAAACAGGAAATGTTCATTTGATAGAGTAGCCATTTTTGAACTGGTCATTCTAGCCAGTACTTTTCCAGAATAATTACTTCCCACATTAACATGTCTCTTTTGGGGACTTTCTGATGGAGAAATTGCACTGCACTGATGAAGTCTCTGCCCTACATTTTAGGACCGGATTTGCTGCAGTGTTTCAGCTTTTGTTTATGTAGAGTCTATGGCTACTACATGTTTTTATGGAATAGTGATAGCAGGAGGTAGGGATGACCAGGACACCTCATTTCTGTCAAAGCATGGTGCTTTCCCAGATATTTGTGTGTATTAAAATTTATCCTACTTTTTCTCTTATGGTACCTGTACTACCTTACTACCGGTACCATTTGTGGGGTTACTGAAAGTACAGATTATCAGCACAAGTACCGTGAGACGTTAAATGCAAAAAACTTGAGGACATCCAAAGAAGGATGCCTAGGTCCATTATTTCAGACTTTCCCAGAGAGACTGGATCTATGACCTGCCTCCTCACTATACTTTAATTGGAGCTGACTGACTTTCATGTAGTATCATCAGGCTACATTGATTCCATTTTCAAAAGCACGCTGCACTTTTCTTGACAGGTTTGTCAATCTTCGGTGCCAGGTAGGGAATTGCAACACCAATGAAAATATTGGGGGAAGCAAACATATTGCTTTGACCCTCCAATAATTCAGGCAGATTTAAAATAACAAAAAACAACAAGCAGAATAAACAAAATGTGATAACATTTTGGGATATGGGGGGCTTCCAGAAGACTTCTCTTTGAGTGTATCTGAGTGTGTGTGCATGTCAATGTGAGTGTGTATGTGTATCTGGTTTGTGTGTGTGTAGGCCTATGTGTGCACTCCCTTTCATAGGGTGGATTGCTTATAGATGATTCCGGTCCTGGACACGATACCCCAGGTAGCATACCCACATGGGACCCACATGGGTTTTACGTGGGACCCACATGGGTTTTACGTGGGACATCTGGGAATGGGCTAACCCATATGTTACACATGTGGGACCCATATGGGTTAACCCATATGGGAATCGAAATGGGCTAACCCATGTGGGCTACATATGGGGAACACCTGGGTCTACCAATATGGGTATGATATGGGCAGACCCATATGGGTAACGTGTGGTGGGCACCTGGGCTTACCCATATGGGAATTATATGGGCTAACCCATATGGGTAACATATGGAGAGCACCTGGGCTTACCCATATGGGAATTACATGGGCCGGCCCATATGGGTTACATATTGAGAGCACATGGGCTTACCCATATGGGAATTATATGGGCCGACCCATATGGCTCATACATGGGAGACTCCTGGGGTTGCCCTTATGGGAAATGTATGGGCTAACCCATATGGGTTACATATAAGGAGCACCTGGGTTAACCCGTATAGGTATTATGTGGGCTTACCCATATGGGAAACATATGGGAGACTTGTTGGGTTGCCCATATGGGTATCGTATGGGCTAACCCGTATGGGTAACAGATGGGGGGCACCTGAGCTTGGTCATATCGGTATTTTATTGGCCCCATGTAGGTATCACATGAGGAAAATATGGGTAACTTATTCCACTGTGGGTTTTAAATGGGCTGCCCCATATGTAGGCTTAATATGGGAATTTCCTGGACTTTCCCTCCAGTATGTACACGGGCCGGACATATACGTACCTGTCCATATGTATTACCTATATAGGTACGTCCTATATAGGATGGGCCAATGCATACAAGATGCATATGATGCAGTTTATTGCCCGAAAATTTGTTCCCGAAGTTTTGATCGAATGCTCAAAAATGTGTGAAAATTTTCACGCGCTTCGCTTGCGTGTGTAGTGTTTGGTGATCTATTTTATCCACCCTAACTGGAAAGAAATTCGGCTATCAATTTGAGATTCTGGCAAAAAAATTCCTGCCTCCCACGCCCCGCCCCCCCCCATTCAAACTGGAAAAGTTCCGTATGCCGGCTCCGGGGGGCAAAGCAAAAATGGTCAGGAGCCTGAAAAGCCATTGCGTTCACTTTTTGTAGGCAAAGAATTTAGCGTGCTGTCCTCCCTTCCCCATATAAAGCTGCCGAAAGCAAAAGCTGGCGCATGCCCCTTCCCCTGCACTAAGAAATTTAAGCAGGTCCGGAACGGCCGTTATATAGGGAGACTCTCTGGGAAAGTTCAAGTCCTGATAGAAGTATCTCTATGCTTCCCCAAACCCTAGCTACTACTACTGTACTATATATGTTTACTTTACCGGAAAGCAGAAGAAAGAGCGCCATTCATTCAGCGATAATGCACATATACATGGAGACAACAATAGAGACTCTTTGTCTGTACTGTCACTCTGCATGTGGTATGCAAATATATCGTTTCTCGCCAATTTCGATATTACATTTGTACGATCGAACGTGCGTACAGTGCTGTATATTAGTGCATATGAAATGAATGCAGCGCTATAGTACTGCTACGTAATCGTTGACTCAAGCTAGCTAGTACTATACTACAGTAGTTATCTGAACGTACGTACGTACTGCAGACGTTCACACTCCGGCACAACATCAGGCCTACAGCAAGCGGGATCAGAGGATGCGTTATTATCAATGACGACTGATACAAGCGATCGAGTGGAACATTTGAGTGAATTAAAAAGAGTTATATTACTCTATAGGTTTAAGGTAAAAAAAATCGTGGTTCGTATAGGCCTAAAACAACTCGGCGGGGAAAGGCCGATAAGCATACGTCACCTTTCCATCTTAAAGTATATGCCTAGCCTAGCGTTCGGCCAACGCTAGGCCTAACGTTAGGCCTATACTATTACTAACGTAGGCACCTACTGTGTAACGCTAGGGCCGCCTGTGGGCTAACCCATGCAGCAGCAGGACATTTTGTTTTGTTGTGTTTTTCGTGTTGGCTTCTTTCGACTTAACTGTATATACTCAGGAACTGTCTTTTTTGGCCCTTTGGAATTGTAATTAATGAAGACTTTAGCACAGGCCTAGGTCCTAGGCTAGGCCTTGGCCTAATTGAACTGTTCTGTTCAGTAACGTTAGGCCTATGTATATATTTACATTTATTATTTGTTATAAAAATTTTACCATGATTTATTTAGCAGGAAAGGAGTCAAAATCGATGAAATCAGTAGTTATGGTTACTTTGCTGTAATGTACTTAACCTTACACGTATAATCTGCAACCCTTTCTGAGGCAACTTTGCAGAAACTTGCCTCAGGAGATTGGGTCCTTCTGCAGTGTATGATGCTCTCTAGGGCCATTTCTCATGTACGGTTGTTATGTTATTTTTTTGAACTATTATGCCCACACTTCAAAGAATATATATGAGCTAATTTATGTTGGATGGCTTGCATGCATATACTTAAATGCATGGACATTTCTTTCATATCTGCCTTAATTCATATAGGCCTAGGCCTATATATATTTTTACCAGTTCCTCTTCTCAGTAGAGATTATCCATTTGGAAATGTTTAAGTAGGCGTATAATTGATCCCATTAATTTAGACCAAAACCTCTAATTAAATTGGGCCAGAAGGATTTAAAAAAAGTAAAATGGTTTTATCCATAAGGTATTCAAGTGTACAGTTTGTATCATATCGTGGACAACTTTTAGATTAATTAGACACATCCTATCATATCATATATTGCCTATTTGGGATGACATATATGAAACCCACATACTTGTTTTACACAAAGACCCCAGATGAATCCCACATATTTCACATATGGGCCAGCCCATTGTGATGCTCGTAATTATACTGATGACCCATATGGGCCACATGTGATTCCTTTATATAACCCATATGGGCTAGCCCATATGAAGCCCACACACTTATAACTCACATGGGCCCCTGAAAAAACCCATATGGGCTAGCCCATGAATATCTGACCCACATTGGCCCCATGTGAAGCCCATATATTGCCCATATCGGCTGGCCCATTAGAAGCCCACATACTGAAGTCCCATGTTGGACCCATGTAATACCCACTTAGAGCCCATATGGGCAAGCCCGCATGATGCCCACACAAGTTGACCCATGTAGGGCCCACATGGGTCCCATATTAATCCCATATGGGTATATGGGCTAACCCATATGGTTCTTGGGTGCAAAAGTTAATGGGGCCCATATGGGACACCCCATTTGGGACCCTTATCTTATTTGATATGGGTCCCATATGGGGCCCATGTGGGTATGCTACCTGGGACAGGGTTCAACAGTTTGTTGGGAAATTTTTGTCCCCCAATCCACATACCAGATCTACATCCCTGTTGTCCCTCGGATTCAGGCAGTCCATCCTTCCCCTACATGGGCAAGCAGATACTAGCACAATGTCATGTCCATTGTGGTTGCGGTACGTAACCACATTTTCTAGTTACGGCTGTATATAATGTTTTTGGTGCTCACTGCAATCATGCAATGGCAACCAATGTAGCAAGAATTCAGAGTTCCACCAAGAAAATGCAACTAGCAGGAATGTAAGGGTAAGAGTCATTTATCTTACTGGTGGTCATGGCCAAGTTACTTATGTATTTCCTAAGCCTATCTGCCCATACTGGCTGGTTAGATAAATAACTCTCCCCTAAGTATGAAGTAATGGGCAACTTCCCTCATTGTGATGACCTGTAAGCACTGTAAGTACAGTGACTAATAAGGTCAGCATGTTCTGCTGTCCAATTAATGAATGTTTGTTGCCAGAGTCATGAGACAAGATGCCCCCGGGCACCCTTTTTTTCAAGCCCTGAATGTGAGAGTCTTGTAAGTATGGATGTCTTTTTGAGAACAACACATTATAAAGTAGTCCAAGCCCGGGGCCTTTTCCAATGTCTTGCTACCCTGTCAGGCAACCCTTTTTTCTTAAATTACTTAAGGTTTTGGTCGTCCAACATTGCTTTACTGTTGCTCAAATAAAGAAAATCAATGATGAAGAAAATTAGGAACATATTGATATGCTCTATTTATTAATAGTAGAACTGTTGCTCAATCCCTGTTGCAAACTGGGGCTGTCAATTTGCGATTAGTGAACTAAACGTTTAATCGCATCTTTTTGCAATTACTGGGCGATTAATCGCATTTGAGCATGCATAACCAACCCGTGTAGTAACGTGTAGACATCGGTAATAGACCTTCACTATACATATATATGATATGTGTGTGTATCTGTACTATAGACTAGTAATTCGCAATCGCTCGCCAGTACTGAGTTAGCGTTAATACGACCCACATGTCCGCCTAGAAGCAGACTCCATTTTAACTTTTTTACCCCCTTTATCTTTAGTAACAAAACATTTCGTGCGAAGCAATTTTTAGGGAATTGCTTCCATTGGAGGTTGATATAGATCGTTACACCACACACCAGTAGCTAGATGATGTATAGGCTAGGCCACAATACAGTATCCACGGCGAAAGTAGCCGTCGAGCCCCCTATGCAGACAGCTGCAGGTCCGACTACGATATATTTAATTTTGACACTTGCCCAATCTACCCATTTGTTTCATTTTTAATTTCCCCCCCAAAAAATAGTGTGGCTTCAAGCCACAACAAAAACTAGGCCTAGAGCCTAGCCACTTAAGTTTACAGTACAAAATGTAACGTTAGAGCTAACAATAATAGGCTATGATCAAATCTAGACATCGTAGTTTTCACCGGTCATTAATGGACATGACACAGCATGTCCATTATTGTGGTTGGTCGCGTTTTCTGATGATCACGTGACCCCATTTCTTTCGTTCAGTTTATCGGACGACTCCCAATGAGAAACAAACCGATCTTTTGGGAAAAGATTTGTACAGCAAAGGAGACCGGTATGTGACAAGATTGTGTGAAAAATGTCGCTAATTACGAAATACGGTACATTTTTCCTCAAATACTCGAAATTTTAATATTAAGTAGGCTAATAGTAATATTAAGTAGGCTAATAGTAATATTAAGTAGGCTAATAGTAATATTAAGTAGGCTAATAGTAATATTAAGTAGGCTAATATTAATATTAAGTAGGTGATATGTCTGTTAACAGGCTTTTTACTTTACATATGACGCAGTCATGAACGCGAGGGATGCTGTCCTACTTTGGTCTGTATTTTCAACATCACTTTATTTAGTAGAACTGTTTGGTCACCAAATTAATTTTACATTTAACTTATGAAGTGATTATAAAGACAATTGTATAAATTTGAAAACATTCGTATAATTTTCTTGTCGCAATTCCCTGGAAGTTCGACTGAGCGGCATGCTACGATGTCTCCGTTTGAACTGCTTTCAGTGAAGGAATGTATAAAATGTGTACAGTAGTGTAAGTGCCGGGTTTGACGCAGCGTTCAGCAGTATAAAGTCATTATGTACGGTCCATTGCGATCGTGTACAAGCAATGTGACCGATTGAACGTATAAACAAAAAGAATTTCACATAATGTCGTACAGATCGATCGAAGACAAAGTGCAATCAAACCTCAAGTCCGAATTTTCGATGCAAATCTCCTATTTTACCATACGTATAAACCATTATAGGTTTTCGATTGGCATAGGCCAGCTGAGGTCAAACGTGAACGTAGCTAGTGTACATTGACTGCACGTACATTCGCAGGTTCACTTCATTCCGGGCAATTATTCTAAATCAGAGACAAATTTAGTACTACACACTTGCTGTACTTTTTTTCGGACAGGTCTGTCAATTCTCGGTGGCAGGTAGGGAATTGCAACAAGTGCCTTTGCACGGGTATAGGCCCTACTAAAAAGTAGGACCCGGGTACCAAATCGCCATACCCGTCGGGTACCTGGTGTTACACTGACTTAAAAGATTAGAACATTTTGTTAGGCATGCTCCATATCAGACATGCAAAATAATATTTACAGCTGTTTTGGAGAGGTGATGATCACATTCCCAAGTACAAAAAATTTGATTTGCCATAAGGTTTTATCATCTCCTTTTGTTTTAAATCAAAATAACAAGTAAAAGAAACAAGAAAGGGCTATTGTTGGAACATCTATTGTGCCTTAAACACCACACACAGCCAACAACCTTCACCCCTATTTTAAGTGTATTTAAGTTTTAGTGGAACGACCGGACACGTACGTGGCCATGATCCCAAAGAAAGGTAACAGAAAACAGTCAAATAAGAAAATAAGTACTTTCCAAGGCCTCTATCAATATTTGATATTAAATTTTTGGACGCTTTCCTACCCTAAAGGCAAGTATCCTACGAGCTCGAAGCTTCTCCTTTTAAAACACCGGTTTAAAACATCAACCAATCAGAGCCCTGTATTATGGTATTCTCTTGCACGTCCAAAATTACCGATTGTAAACAAAGACGTCATGCTCGTGAACTTCTCTCACAGTAATGCACAATGCACGTTGGAATTTTCACTGTAGGGTTATGTACGTTCTGACGTAGCAGGCCTCATGTTGACATCCGGACAGGGTGACATATAAGATGTCATACCGCCGTATTAAGATCGTATACATGCAAGGCTCAGTACAGTGTACCTACCATGCCGAATGCTATGGGCACTGTTTCTGCAAGCTGGGCGGGGAGGGGGGGAGGGGGAGGGGGAAGGGGGGAGGGGAGGGGGGATGTGTCTGCTAGTTTCTGCGTGAAGTACGAAGTGATTTTGAATCACCGTCGGATAGCTCGAACAAAGTGATGTACATTGATGTGTGAGAAGTAACTCACCACGTGACGATAAAGCGCGATTGGGCCGCACGCTGATAAAAATTTCAACTTCAGGAAATAAAGTACAAACAACTTTCAAACTTTTTGATTTATTTATTTGGTACATATTAAGCACAAAACACAAACAAACTTACACATAATTTCTAGGGCTCTCTTCATTCTCAGGCCCCGAGAATGTTTACCAAATTAATTGTAAAATATTTTATTCCATTACCGTGGGGAATAGCGTAAATTGGGTAATCCTTTTCGCATGCAAAATATTTAAGCTTCGCGTAGTAGATTTGGAACCGGGTTATAGGATATATAGCGAGTGGTTACCCGTGCAAATTACACTAATTGCATCACCAATGAAAATAATGGGGGAAGCAAACATACAGTAGGCCTTGCCCCTCCAATAATTCAGGCAAATTGAAAATAAAAAAAAATAAAAAAAAAAAGGAGAATAACCAAAATGTAATAACATTTTGGGATATGGGGGGCTTCTTGAAAACGTCACTTTCAGTGTATGTGTTTGTCATTGTGAGTGTGTATGTGTGTCTGGTTGTGTGTGTATGTAGGCCTACGAGTGCACTCGCTTTCATAGGGTGGATTGCTTATAGATCATTCCGGTCCTGGACATGAAATAGGGTTCAACATAGTCTGTTGGAAAATTTTTGTACCCCAAACCACATACCAGATCTATGTCCCTGTTGTCCGTCGGATTAACCAGGCAGTCCATCCTTCCCCTACATGGGCAACCAAAGGCTAGCACAATGTCATGTCCATTGTGGTTACGGTACGTAACCACATTTTCTAGTTTTATGTTTAAGTTACCTCCGGCTGTACTCTGTAAATAGCCGTACGTACGTTCGCAGCACATAAACAAGATCTACTCGCTAGCTGCTAGCTACATGCACAGTGTAATATACATGTGCCTTCAGCTGGCTGATCGGCTGGCTCGGGGTGTATCGTTAAAAGCGCTCAGAGAATGGGTGTACTTCAATTGGCAATAACATGACACCCTCCCTTAACCAGAATGCAAAAATGCAGTGAGGTTTCGATGATAAATAAATGTTCCGTTTCAAAGAGTGCCATAATGCACCATTATCTTCTCATTCAAATGTTATACTAGCATGTACAAAAAATAATTTTGTCATTCCAGATGAGCTTTTGACCTTAATAAAAGCCATACATAGCTAAACATACAAACAACAGACAAATGAACAAACAGCTATCTTGAAAGATAATATTTAAAAAGGTTTCCAGGCTTTGACCCCTGGAGACCCCAGATGATCTTTCACATCTGCCAAAAACAATGGGGACCATCCTCTGACCATAATGCGTCCACATACCCAAATATCAAATCTACCCAAGCTTCCTACCTTGAGATATCGTGTTAATGAGTTTTTCAGACTTTGACTCCTGGTGACCACAGATGACCTTTGACCTCCGACAAGCACAATAAGGACTACCTACTTACTATAACACATCCACATACCAAATATGAAATCTAGACTTTGACCTACAGTGACCCCAGGAGACCTTTGACCTCTGCCAAAATTAAACAGGACCATTTATTGACTAAAACATATCCACATACCAAATATGATTTCTATTCAAAGTTTCCTACCTTGAGATATTGCATTAACAAGGTTTTCAGACTTTGACCCCTGGTGATCCAGATGACATTTGACCTCCAACAAAAACAATAGAGACCATCTCCTGACCATAACGCATACACACACCAAATATGCAATACTCTATAAATATCCAAGCTTCCAAACTTGAGATACCGTGTTAACAAGATTTTCAGGCTTTGACCCTTGGTGACCCCAGATGACCTTTGACCTCTGCCAAAAATGCTAGGGACCATCTACTGACTATAACACATTTACATTTTAAATATGAAATCTATCCAAGTTTGCTACCTTGAGAAATCGTGTTAACAAGGTTTTCAGACTCTGACCCCTGGTGACCCCAGATGACCTTTGACCTCCACCAAAAACAATTGGGACCATCTCCTGACCATAACGCATCCACATACCACATCTGAAATATATCCCAGCTTCCAAACTTAAGATATCGTATTAACAAGATTTTCAGACTTTGACCCCTGGTGACCCCAGATGACCTTTGACCTCCGCCAAAAACGATAGGGACCATCTTCTGACTATAACGCATCCACATACCAAATATGAAATCTATCCAAGCTTCCAAACTTGAGATATTGTGTTAACAAGATTTTCAGATTTTGACCCCCGGTGACCCCAGATGACCTTTGACCGCCTCCAAAAACAAGAGGGACCATCTTCTGACTATAACGCATCAACATACTAAATATGAAATCTATATAAGTTTCTTACCTGGAGATATTGTGTTAACGAGATTTTCAGACTTTGACCCTTGGTGACCCCAGATGACCTTTGACCTCCGCCAAAAACAATAGGGACCAAATTCTGTCTATAACACATCCACCTACCAAACATGAAATCTATACAAGTTGCCTACCTTGAGATATTGTGTTAACAAGATTTTCAGACTTTGACCACCAGTGACCCCAGATGACCTTTGACCTCCACCAAAAACAATAGGTACCATCTTCTGACTATAACACATTCACATACCAAATATGAAATCTATACAAGTTTCCTACCTTGAGATATTGTGTTTAAGAGATTTTCAGACTTTGACCCCTGGTGACCCCAGATGACCTTTGACCTCTGCCAAAAACTATAGGGACCATCTTCTGACTATAACACATCCACATACCAAATATGAAATATATACAAGTTCCCTACGCTGAGATATCTTGTTAACAAGGTTTTCAGACTTTAACCCCCGGTGACCCCAGATGACCTTTGACCTCCGCCAAAAACGATAGGGACCATCTTCTGACTATAACACATCCACATACCAAATATGAAATATATACAAGTTCCCTACGCTGAGATATCTTGTTAACAAGGTTTTCAGACTTTGACCCCTGGTGACCCCAGATGACCTTTGACCTCCACCAAAAACGATAGGGACCATCTTCTGACTATAACGCATCCACATACCAAATATGAAATCTATACAAGTTCCCTACGCTGAGATATCTTGTTAACAAGGTTTTCAGACTTTGACCCCTGGTGACCCCAGATGACCTTTGACCTCCGCCAAAAACGATAGGGACCATCTTCTGACTATAACACATCCACATACCAAATATGAAATATATACAAGTTCCCTACGCTGAGATATCTTGTTAACAAGGTTTTCAGACTTTGACCCCTGGTGACCCCAGATGACCTTTGACCTCCACCAAAAACGATAGGGACCATCTTCTGACTATAACGCATCCACATACCAAATATGAAATCTATACAAGTTTCCTACCTTGAGATATCGTGTTAACAGGGTTTTCAGACTTTGACCCCTGGTGACACCAGATAACCTTTGACCTCCGCCAAAAACAATAGGGACCATCTTCTGACTATAACGCATCCACATACAAAATATGAAATCTCTCCAAGTTTCCTACCTTGAGATATCTTGTTAACAAGGTTTTCAGACTTTGACCCCTGGTGACCCCAGATGACCTTTGACCTCCACCAAAAACGATAGGGACCATCTTCTGACTATAACGCATCCACATACCAAATATGAAATCTATACAAGTTTCCTACCTTGAGATATCGTGTTAACAGGGTTTTCAGACTTTGACCCCTGGTGACACCAGATGACCTTTGACCTCCGCCAAAAACAATAGGGACCATCTTCTGACTATAACGCATCCACATACAAAATATGAAATCTCTCCAAGTTTCCTACCTTGAGATATCGCGTTAACAAGGTTTTCAGACTTTGACCCCGGGTGACCCCAAATGACCTTTGACCTCCACCAAAAACAATAGGGTTCTTCCTCTCAATATGGCTCATCTATGTACCAAGTTTGAAAACTGTCAGACATTCCTATCTTGAGATATCGTGTTAACGAGCAAAGCGTCACAAACACACACACACATACAAACATACATACACACACACGCCATCATGAATGCATTGGTTTCTCTTATCATCGAAACCAATAATTACGTAAGATGCGGGGAATCCCCAAACTTTTAAAGAAGCCGCTTCATCCATAAATGCAAGCAGCCAATCAGTGAGTACGATTCTTCGAAACAGAAGTTCGTTCGATGTACAGCACGAAGCAGCAGTGTATAAACAATTTTCAGCCTACTGCTACCGTGTGCAACTGCTGCTATGTACGCTGTTGGTCTTGATCAACAGCGATCGATTTTTTTTGGAAACTTTTTTCAGTTTATGACTTACAAACACTCCTACATGATACAAGGACAGGAATAACATGGTTAGAAAGCTGGAACTTTTAATTTTTTGAAATTTGTTGATTTCAAGTTGAAATTTCAGGAGACGTACGCCAGAAGCGAATTGACAAGTGGCTGTTGAAATTGAACTATTACGGCGAAGTGCACAATGGCGCACAGGGTACTTAAAAGACACTGTGGTGTATGCATACGTTTAGTGCTTTCAAATTTCATTGTAAATTATGTTCATTACAAATGTTTTGGTGGTGTTGAAGTAAAGCCTGTTACAACAGGTTCCGTGGTTGGGGTTCACGGATTAAAACGTCCCCCATGACACCGCACACAATCACATGTAAACTAACAGGGGTTGGGTGGATAACAGGTGCATGTCAAAGCTCTGCGCAATTTTTTGAGCTTGTTGTTCATACTGCAGACATCGTATGCTTTGTCAAGGCAAGCTAAACTTGCGAAGAAGGGGGATACATTGTTTACTTAACGCAAGTCAGAGCCCCCATGGCATGAGATGCGATTAATCGCATGTAACATTTTACTAAACGATTACTTGGCTGGCGATTAATCGCTAATCGCTGACAGCCCTATTGCAAACATTGAGAGGTTACAGTACATAGCAGGCCAATGCAGGCAGAATGCTTGCTTAAGTCCTGTGGTGTAATTGACTTGGTGTAACTGACAGTTTTAACCTCCAAACTCCACCTTCTTGCTTGCCTCCATTTGAAGAAAGAGCGGTCAAGAAAGTTGAATGCTATGACAAAGATCATTAATGGCAAGTATGGTAATTATACTGTAGGTGCATTTTAGAAGCTGTGAGGAGCTGAGGAGTTGTGTGCTGTGCTTGTTGAACTCTGGTCTGTGCCATTCCACCATCTGTACTTTCCACTATAGAAAAATGTGCTCATTCTGCCATAGAAAAAGTACCATTCCCGCCATGAGGAAAGGCACTTTTTCTATGGCTAAATGAGCACGTTATTCTGTCGAACGTAGGATAGGTTGGAACTTACCAGACTGCAGGAACAGGGCTGAATGGAGTTTAGAAATTTGTTGGAAGCATCATTGATTGATGCTTCAGGGTTGAATGAAACATGCAAAATCACTTTACCTGATTAGTTACGAATTACAAGAGCCCAATGGGCACTGTGGTTCCTTGCTGGATATTATACAGTAAGAACTGTACAGCCAGTCTGTGAAATAGAGCTAAGCAAAAGTTCATACTCTATGTTTTTAACATCTTCACAAGGGGTATTTTAGTACTAATTTTACATGAAATCAAAGATTAAATCTCTGTGGCCTTACTGACATTCAACTTTTGTAATGCTTGGTGATCTTTCAAAAACACTACCTCATTTCCATATGTATTTATGCTTGTAATCAAACTTGATATTATCACCAATAAAAGATACACAATGTCGTCCGAGAGAGCAAAACATCCCTTGTATTTCTTTCACAAGTTATTTTTACCTGCTCTCAAATAAAACTTGCTGTTGCTTTAAAACAATCCTACCACTTGTCCTGCTTGCTACCGCTACACAGAAAACAGGGTTTATTCAGCAGTCAAGCAGAAAGCAAGTGATTAATGAAGTGTGATGATAGAATGAGGATAAGGTTACCCCACAGAGCTCAGCAGTATTAAAGAGACATATTGTAGAATCCATGCATTGCTTCCACTGGCAGAGAGACCAGTTTAATGCAGAGTGACCTGTACTCAGTGAAATCTACAGATTTCATTTATTGCCCTCTTAAAACTTTGAATAATCCAAAATATGTGTACACCCCAAAGGAACCATTACTGAACGAACATAAAGGACAAATTTCTAAGGTGTTTGGGTGCGTAAGCATGCAAAACCAGGTGAGATAAAAAATCTATTGAAACTATCTTTATCTAGCTTACAAGATTTTCTAAATAACATTTCCAGCAGTTGACCTCAGTGACCTTGATGACCTTTGACCTTAACCAAACACAGATTGATTTGAAATCTGTCCTTTCTACCTTAACATACTGTGTTAAAAGGTTTTTCAGTGTTTGACCCCTGGTGACCTCAGATGACCCCTTGACCTTCACCGAACATATCCAATTTCATCCTTACACCATAACACATCCACACACCACGTATGACATCTATCCAAGTTTCCTAACTAGAAATATCCTGTTGAGGTTTTTCGTTTTTGACCTCTGGTGACCCCAAATGACCTTTGACCTCCACCAAAAACGATAGGGCACACCTTCTCCCTATGACGAATCTATGTACCAAATCCAAGTTCCATCCAACCTTCCCTTGCTGAGTTAGAGCGTACCGAAGCAAGTGTCACACACACACACACACACACACACACACACACACGCACACACATACACACACACACACGCCAACCTGACTACATAGGTTCCTTTGCTACCGCAAGGAACCAAAAATAGTGGTCAGTGTCAATGAACCCTTTCGTCTCTGTTGAGTACAATAATAGCAATGGTGTCCGGTCATCTCGGCCCCTGGACAACTCGGCCACTATTGACATGCTGTGTTAAGTGAATTGTGAGATTGTATTCTTGAGGAAATTTGCACAGCCTAACCTTCAGCTTGAAGACATTGCTCAAAGTAAACCTAATTTCGAAAATATAAGTGAAAACTTTTGAAAATGACTCACATTTCTTACTCTGATGTTTTTTTAATTTGACAAAATCGATTTATTCAATGTCATTCGAAACCTCTCTTTAAAGGGGGAGGAACGTGTGGTACTCAGTATGTACAATCCTAATTGCTTCTCGGCCTTTTGGCTCAGTTTGTGCGTAGTATCTGTTCTTTTCATCCAGTCTAGAATAGAGCCATATATAACCGTCCAATAATGTAAATGGTCTTAGGGCCCTGACGTTGGTCACATACTCTCTGTCCTTCAATGGACGTAATAGCAGTTTTCGGGAAGCTTGTTCATAATGGCCAATCTCGTTACATTGTCCACAGGGGCGGGTTGAGAATGATTCAGGAGGAATATGAAAAAAACTTTGTCTGAATGTTCTGCCTAAAACCTTCAACTTTTGCTGAAATTTATGCATTTGTTCAATCAAAAACGGAAATGAATCAGTGTTCCCTAGGCGCAATGATTTCATTTTGATGCCTTCGGCTTCGGAAAAAATTGAAAAAAAAAACGAGTATAGAATGCAGCCCCACGTCCATCAGAACCATTACATGTGGCCCACCGCTGCGAAAGATTGGACAACCCTGATTTTAAAAGGATGAAACTTTATTCCCCAAAGCCTACGATCAAATCCATTAGTATATATTTGTAAGTACATATTAATTTTATTTAAAGTTACTGTCTTAAGCCTGCTTTGCACTTCCAAATCTATTCAACAAACTGTCTCTAGGCCTTTGCCTTTTCTGGTTGTCTGACCTGGACTTGTGAAAATGTTTCAGTAGTTGCAATGACAACAGTTCCTCAAATTTCATAGATTTTTAGAAATTGCCTCTCTGCCATAAGTTTGTACCTTTTCGCCATGGCCGAAAGGTGTGAAATCTATGGCGCAATGTTATGAAGGAATGTACCGATGGCGAAATGACACTGTATTCATTGCACGCATCACCATGATTTCTTGAGGCATATGGCTAGGGCTATATACAAAGGAGACCTTCTAACCGTACAGTTATTATTAAGCATAGGAATTAGAAGCCATGCCCTAACTTAGTACACAGTCCTTGTCTAAGCTACGTCACCATACTGGAAAGTAGGGCCTTTCACAGAAAGCTCTTTGGCGTACGGAAAACGTACGGAAATGTATGCCAACAAATTTGGCGTATGGTGTACCCGTCTGCTAAAGGGAAAATTAAAACAGTTGGCATACAATTGCAACAATTGGTGTGGCGTATAATTCCAAACACCTCCACCTTGGCGTGATTGTGGCGTATGGCAAATGTATTGTACTTTCCGGTGTGGGGCTACGACCAGTTTCACTTTAAATTAGGCCTAAGGTTGGACTATGCTGTGACTTAGTGAGGATTAATTATTAAAGGTGTTGGCCTTAGCTAGGAGCACAGCTTGAAAGTAAGGTCTACCGTCAATTAATGTTGTTGACTTAGGCCTTGGTTAGGCTAACGTTGTTGGTTAGGCCTAACGTTAGACATCGGCCTAACTTAACGTTAAACCCACACAGTAAACTACAGACTACAGTATGTTGAACTGGGGTTGAACTCACTTGCATAGAGTAGTAAAGTTGTCTAAATTCAACTTCCTTCTCTTCCTCTCAGGCAGAAAGTATCCAATCTTTTTCGTTTTCATGCCTGCTTCTCTTCTACTACCATCCGTGTCTTCCTGAATAAGTTGTTTTCCGTTATATGCTAGCTACATAAATGTTCGGCCCGCCCTATTGTGTTCACATGATCACGATAAAATCACCATAGGTTAGATGTACGTTTTATGGGGAATATATACCTGTATATACAGGCCTGTTATAAGAAATAACTGTCTCGTGTACATATTTCCAAGTAAGAACCTGTATTATTCAGCTCGGTTGTACTGTGTACATGTGTGCGTTGTTGTGGTAAAAGCTGTCATGTGTATACTACGGTGGCTTATGAAGAACATATCAAAAACTCTTTGGGAGACACTGGGGAACGATCGAACAGAATTCAGACGAACACGGAAGAGAAGAAAGAATACAAGGAGAGGAAGACGAAAACATGGATTTTAAAACCAATGGTCATATATTGAAGTGTACCTCAAGTCTAAAATTAAAAAAATGTATAAATTATGGAGCTTAAAAAATTATTCAAACAGTTCAACTCCCATTTGCATAAGAGGAACCTCTACCCTTTACCAAGTTATTTGAAAAATTTGAAGTACCCAAGCAGAAAAAAGATAAATCATGAGAGCCATCGCTGCTTTTGTTTCAGTCTCATAGAAGGATACAATTACAATGTCTCTATTGTGCTGGTCACTGGACATTTCATGGGTGTAGGCTAGGAGGTGCTGGGTGGACAAAAAATAGCCAAAATAAGAAGCTCAACTGACAAAACAACCGTGTTACTACCTTCCCGCCGTCTACCCGGCACATCAGTCTTGTGCCTATATAAGAGGATACATATATAAATTTATTTGAGAGCTTTCGTATACGCCACGTTACACTTATTAAACAGGAGATAATGTAGTATAGGAGGAATATCGATGCATTGAGACCTTTTTGTAAGGATTATGCACCCTTCGGCTGCAACGTTTCTGCAGCTTTCTGGGAATTTTTTGGCAAATATCAGCATAAGCAAAGTTAAGTATAAGGTTAGGTGCAGTGGCGTGGCCACGGTTAGGGGGGCGTGGGGACCTAGACCCCCCCCCCATTTTCTCCAGCGCCCCCTCCCCCCCCCCAGATTTTTTGCGTCCTGATAAAGTGATTGAAAAAATAAAATGTTACAACGGAAGTAAACTTTGAAGTATTTCCTTCAAAACCAGTAAATAATGAAAATGTGTAACAATTAAGAAAACATGCATGAATATTTGTAAAACACATTTTATGCGCACGTATGAAATCAAGGAATAACTTCATAATGCTCCTTTCACTAAATAAGATACCGTATATAAATTCACTGTCGTTTAAGTTATTGCATTTCACCTTGAAGATGAAACGAACGTCTCGACGACGAACTTGAATGTGACTTTGTTAGGTTAAGACCCTTTCTGCCTTTCGGATGGCTGGTTGATTCACTAGAAACAATGCAATCATACACTGGAGACCATTCTTACACGACCATTCCTATACTTTATCATACACAAAATATGCCGTAAGGGTAAGGTACTGCCCTTCGAATAATTCTTCCGTTCCATCCTTAACAAGTAGGCCTATGTCGTGCCTCACTACTGCCCATGAAATTGCCGCTGTGAAACGATTGTTTCGACAAGTCTTCTTTTTACTAGTTGGCACTGGAGTCCGGGGGGATTTGTAAAATGTCCACAAGGTCCGGATTTTATGTTTCCCACATGATCCCTACTTCTACTTTGCGGTTTAAATATTTTGAGAGATTTACTCGTATTATTTTAACTTTGACCACGTAATATACCGATGACTGAACAAATACTGCACCGTTTTGCATCTAGACACCACTGAAAACCGGAAAAATTGACTCTTTGATACTACGCATGTCACTTGTAAAATCTCCACAAATACTTAAAATGAGTATTTTCAAATTTTTCATGCTCCCCAAAAAGGAAAATCCTAAAACGTAGGCCTATAACCAGTTCAAAGTTTTGCCAAACATAGTACCGTTTTGCAGGCAGGAAATCTAATTAAACGCATCGAAAGTTTCTCAGAGGGGGACAAAACTACTTTTGGTTTTCCTATTAAAGCTGAAATTCATTCAAATATTCCTGCATTTGCAATCTACGTCCTCCTGAAGTTTGCAATTTTCCCCAAGGGAAAGGGAGATACCGGTTCGCTTTAGTCTCATCCCCTAAGCCACAGATCACAAATGCCCAGTTTTGGGTCCCTAAAAAGTGTTTGTATTACCATTTTCAAAGATTGATCTTTTTTTTCATTATTTAAGAAGTGGCAGACATGAGATTCGTATTTCAAGGCTGGGTACATGCAGCTTAAAACATGTGAAAAGTGCCGTTTCCGGCCATTTGAGGGCTTTGTGAAGCCCAAAATTTTTCTCGCTCCGTGCCAACTGATGGTGACGCTCCGCTTAGATAGTCTTGACGCGACTGACCCTCGGAGGTACCAGGCCCCCCACTTGTTACACTTATATAACTCATGTACGCACTCGTCTGGTGAGCCTCCGCCATGAAGAAATGAATTAAAAAAAAAAAAAAGAAATGAATCATGAATGGTCACAGGAATTGTCGTACCAGTTGAGGGAAGGGGTCACTGTAGTGGACTGCATTATCCAAAGTTTTGCAGGACCCGAATTCTTTGCAAGGTTCTGGGAAATTTTCTTGTGTGTATAGGTAGGCTTGCAGTTAAAGACATCAACTTTGTTTGCAACTTTCGCCCAATCAGTTTTCTACCATTTCGGACAAAATGATGTCCAATTTATTAAGTGAGGCCAAGGAATAATTGATTTTTATAAGATGTCATTTATTAAGAATTTAGGCACATTTATCAGCTTTCTGTGTATTTAAAACATGTCGGATTGTTTAGGTACTTTAGGACATAAATGACCTTGCGTTCATACCTCTGTTCAAAATTCGTTTTTGAGGAAATGTGTAAGCTAGCAATCTCCTCCCAGGTGGATTATACTAAAAAAAGGTGTTACGCAATTACACACTTATTTTGCTCCCACTTTGTAGACAAGTTTAATTTCTAAACATATTTGGCTACTAAACACTAAATGTTTGGCAATTAAACATTTCTTTATTATGTATCATCATTTAAAAAGTGGGAAAACCCTCCTTGGATACGCACCTGCCACCTGTTACCTGACAGCAATAATGAGATGTCTGGCACTCACGGTTTGCAAGTCATTTCTCTTTGTTTGTGCTAAGTTTATGTGATCAGTAGCAAACTTTTTCTTTTACTTCAAACGTCTCGCGGGACTTAAGACTATCTAGCCGAGCGGCAGTGTATATAGTTAACGCTGACCGTCAACAAAATTTTGAAAAACGGAGGCCCGAAAAAAAACCCAAGTCCGGAAATGGTATGTTCCAAGCATTGAAGTACTACCTCCATGTTCCAAGTAGGTAAAATTTAAGTCGTTATTTTGAGCTTTCTTTTACAATTTAACCATTTGCTATTTAACCATTCAAAATCGCATCGCTTCTGGGAACGTTTGTCCGGCCATGTCCCTGCCCATACACGCAAAAAGCATATTTTTATATAGGAGTATGTTTGGTTTTTGGAATTAAATCCTTCAATCCTGTCAGTATCTTCCAAAAAATGTGCATTTCCTTGCGGTGCATGTGTACTTGTTAAGTCACGAGGTTATATGTTAAACTGTAAAAATTATACTGAATTTTTATAAGGCTTATCTTTTTTTACTACCATGACCTGAAAAGCATGCTTACATACTTGTGTGTTGAAACCAAAAGAGGATCCTGCCAATTATGTTTTAATATTGTACCGGTACTCTTCTACAATCAAACACTGCCATACAAGAATTCTATCAGAGTATACTTCATGAATAAAAGCGCTGCGGAATACAGTTATGAAGATCTGGTCAACTGGTTCATGTGTCAAATCCACCCAACTCTAAATTCAAATTGGGAGACTGCGTTCTGGTCATTAAAAAGGAAGTTAGTAAATTTGATGGAGTTTGACGGCCCAGTTTCTAACCAATTTGTCAAAGTCGAGCAGACCCAACTGCCTTTTGTGACTCAGTGGTTTATTTTCCCTACCGGTACTTCGTTGCCTATGCTGAGCACCTAGCGCAATGGGAGTGGGTTCCATTTTTAAGTCTTCGGTAGGACCCGGTCAAGGCTCGAATTCCCGACTTCCCGAATGCGAGTCGGATGTTCTAACTACTTCCTTACCCGTATGTCGTGCACAAAATTTTAACAGAAAATATGATGATTTTCAAGAAGTGTTGTGGTACCGACATTTATATAGTTGTCAATAGAGATAAATCAGGAGGCGAGTTGCCCTGGTCAAAAAAGAAAAAAAACACAGTGAGTCCTCGGAAGAAAATTGTGGGCAATAGTTTGCAATGCAACAATTCTTGAAATTGCGTGGACAAAAATCCATGTGGAGTTACTAAGCTAGAAGGGGGGAGGGGGGGGGGCACGTATCCTCCTTCCAAATAAGAGGTTGGCCTATTTTTAATTAAATAGTGATAAGTCCCTATTCCAACTTAAAAATACCGACATAATATATCATATTTACTAAATGACACCCCTACACTTATATTCCTCGCTGTTACCTTCTTCGCACCAAATATGGCTACCCCTGCACTTTATTAGGCAAATTTCTGATCATTTTGCACTTTTTCATCTTTTTATTTATTTTTAGTTATACTTCATTACAAAAAGAAAACTCAAAATAACAACGGCCTAAATTCTGTCAGTTACAATATGGCATTTATATAAGGATGTCTGAGTGGTTGTGAGGGTTGCGCTCATTGAGATGTTGCGACGGTTTTCCAAATATTCTCGGAAAAGTCCGTTTAAACTGATGGTGGCAACTCCACTTGGATATTCGTCAAGTTTGCAAGTCCGAGGAATGTCATTTTCCGGCTGTCTGGGCGGTCGCGATTTTTCAAAATTTCCTCGCCAACTAGTGATGGCGCTCACCTAAGATAGTATTTAGGGCAGGACTGCATTTTTCAAGCAGAGAATTTTCAATGTCTAATGTCTTCTAATCTGTCTGCACCATGAATACTTGTATTAAATATGTTTATTGTGGGTTTTGGGTGTTTTGAAGCCATCTGTGGTAATGGGAATCAAAATGAGTTAAAATTATTAAAAGGCTGATAGTGATGGACTTGACCCCAACAGGGGAGTAGCAAGGCTATGAGATTGGGGCCGGTGTGAGAAGTTGTTAAATTAGTGGAACTTGAAAATGGGGTAGTAGTACCCTGTGCCTCTAACGCGCATGCATAGCGTGCGTCCACAGGCGTGGGATCCAGGGGTCCGCCTAAGGGCCCCTGATTGGTTCCTAATGGGGGAGAAGCCCACGGAAGCTTTGCAATTTTCCATGCTTTTTAAGTCTTTAAGTTGACCTAAAACAATGGGTTATGGTAGAGTGGAGATGATGATTGGATAGACAATTCTGAAATAATATTTTCAATACAGGACTTGGGGTTAATAGAGAGGCGGAGTCCTCAGGATGGGGAGTCCAGCGGCCGAAAGCTCTGTTTCCCGATCCTTTGAATTTCTCAAAGTTGACCTAAAATAATGGCTAGTGGTAGAGTGGAGATGATGATTGGGGAGAAAATTTTGAGACCAGTAAGGAGCGGGATCTCGAGCAAAGCCCCTCCGGGGGTTCAAAAGCTCCCAGAATTTCTGCGACTTTCATGCTTTGAATGCCTAAATTGACCAAAAAAAAAAAAAAATGGCGAGAAATAAACTGAATGTGGTGATTGGAAGAGAATATTAGGTAATATCTTCAAAACAAGCCGGTAAAAGAGCCCGCCTTAGTGCCTCTAAAGGGACCAGGGGGTAAAACCCCTGTGAGATTTGCGATTTTCATGCTTTTAATGCCTTAAAACTGACCTGCTGTAATATGATGCTAGGAATTAAATTTTTATAAAATATAGTTCATATTGAAAATAATCCATTCAATAGGCCTAGGTCAATATATTTTTTTCCTCAAAAATCTCCATTTCATTTGGGCGGCACACAGAGACCACAATGAATTTTTAGGGGGCACGTGCCCTCTTTGGCGACGCAACCGAAATCGTGTCATGTAGATTCAAATGCCATGCTGCAAACAAAATGAAAACTAAGTTTTAATTCAACAGGCTCGAGTGGAACTCTTGCTTCTGTGTGGGGTGGGTACGCACCCCCGCACCTTGCCTACGCCCTTGCCCACCAATTTCTCACCATTGGATTCGACGGATTTATCTATACATAGACGGGTCCATTTATAGCCTGACCCCCAAAAAATTGCAACAAAAGGTCTTTCAATGGTTTTCTATGCTATTGGATGTAGTGAATAAGAGGAAAAAATCTATCAAATTCGGAGCACGGAAAAGGTGGTTTTAACAGAAAATTCTAAATGGCCGTTTGCCGCCATTTTGAAAATGAGAAAATGTTAAATAACTGTCGCCAGATGAACTGGAGTGATGCCGAAACTGTCGATTCCAACTATTTCTAACATGATAAATGCACTGGAGTAAACCTGATGCACCTTTGGCATCATTTCAACACCTAAATCCAAGATGGCGGCTGTCCGCCATTTTGAAAATGATAAAATGTTATGTAACTGGCACTTGATGAGTTGCAGTGATGAATAAAGTGTCGATTTTGACTACATCTAATATGGCAAATTCACTGGAGTAAACCTGATGTAGCTTTGGTATCCATCATTTAACTCCTAAATCTAAGATAGCAGCTGACCGCCATTTTGAAAAAAAAAAATAAAGTGTGGTATCTTTATATCTACAGTGTGCTGGTTAAACTCCACACTTATGCTACAGTCACATTACCGCCTATGTCCGAAAAGGCACCCGGCCGGGCGCCGGCAGAACCTAAATCGGCCAGACATCGGCAGGCGCCCTGCAGATGATCGGCCGACGAATTTGCCTCGCCGGCCGATTTTTAGACATTGGGCGGCGCCCGGTGAAGTTTTAGCGCGGAGTTGAAATTTTCAGATGAGTTGCCGACGTCGGTGGGACATCGGCGCCGGTGAATACATCGCCGAGGCATCTGCCGGAGATCGCGGGGTATGTATATCGGCGGGCACCCGACCGGACATCGCCCGATGTGAAGGGCGACCGTCAGATGCCCGGTCGGCACCCTGCGGGCGCCCGGGCAGGGCACTGCCGGGGACCGGCAGATGAGTTAAATCGGCCGAGTGCCGGCCGATGTCCCGTCGGACATCTGCCGATGCCCTGACGGTGTTCGGCAGGTGACCTGCAGACGTCCTAAAGGACACCGGCCGGAGCCCGGCGAAATTGATGGAGAAACCATCGGCCGGTCACCTGGCGGCGCCCGAGCGGCGACGGGAACAATGTGACCACATGAAAGATGTCGGTGAGATTTGGTAAAAATCCCCCGGCGCCCGGCCGATGTCAGACATAGGCCGATTTCTACTCATCGGCCGGCTCCCGGCGGTAATGTGACTGAGGCATTAACAGTGTCAAATTTCTACTACGTCTCAGATGATCATTTGCTCGAGTGAGTTTCAAGAAGAAGCAACCCTCCTCATCTGCATCGATTACTGCGTTGGTTACTATCAACTGTCAGTTTAAAGACGCTGTCAGTTTAAAGACATCAACTTCAAATTGGATGCAATTAGCCAGAACCAGATGCTCTGATACAGCCTCTTTATGCAAAATGTTGTTAAACCAACTTTGATTTGTTATTTTCAGGCCATAGCAAATGATAAAAAGGCTCATTGCATACCTTGACTAGTAAGTAAAGCCCTTAAGACACAGTATATTGGACAATATTTGATCAGCAAGACTGATACAGTAGCACTAGGTGACATCATGTTAACAATTAAAAGGCTTTACTCACATCTTGAAACTTACTGAACTGTCACTGTTAAATCAGATAAACTTGACACGACATTCTTTCGTTTTTTAACATCTCGGAACTCTCTGCACTAGTATAGTAAATAAAATAAATAAAATTAATGCCTCAATTTAATTTACAGGCGTCCTACAAATCGGCTACATTTAGACCTCACTATATTGATATTGAAATTCAAGAACTTTGAAACCCAAGGACGGCTGAACACCAAAGTCTACACAAAGCCAACAGAAACCTATCAAATTGATAGGACTTCCGCTCACCCACTCGCCACATTTAAAGGCATTTATATGATGTTGGCGCTCCTCTTAGATAGTCTTCAGCCTCGTCCTACAGAGTGATTTCACCTACGTCACAAGCCCCGCCACTTTTGACGGGCATACGCATTTAGGGTAGCTAACTGAGAAGCAGCTGACAACCCACTGTGAGAGTGTTGCAGTAAGACCGTATTGATTTTTGCCCGACAGTGGGCGTGGTTGCCCAGTAGTGACGCAACGTGAAAGCACTCTGTAAGACTTATCCCACCAGGCATTCATGCTTTATGTATTCATGCTTTCCGAAACTGGCCTGGTGGCTCCTCAATTCAGTTGTAAAAACATCCAGTCAGTCGGAATTTCGGACCATGACACTCCCTAAATATGAGACCCTATAGAGACGGTGGCCCTGTCTACTAATAAGCACTGTGAAATATTAATATTCATATTAATATGCAAATTAGATAGGGTTAACGGTCAAATCGTGTATCCGATACTTAAAAATATTGGCCGCAGTTAAAAATGGTACTTCTCAAAAGTTCATGATTTATAGAGAGACCTGGGATTTTAAGATACATAATATCCTTGTCATTCAGGACAACCGAATGGGGTTTAGTAAAGAAAAACAATTTTGTGTTGCTATGGCAACTACGGCACATGAAGAAAAAAAAACTGAAAGTCACCAATGTCAATATTCTTCATCGGGGATCTGGTGTTAGTTAGGCAGGTTAAGTTTGATGTAATTTCCCATGACTTAAATCCTCGGCCTATTCTTCTGCTAAGACTATAGTTTGTCTTTTGACCTATCTAATTTGCATAGTAATATGAAAATTAATATTTCCCATTATTTTTCAGTAGACATCCTTTTGCAGCAAAAAAGGGCCAAATCTCACATCAGTCAATGACTGATGTGAGATTTGGCGTAAATATATGGAGAAAACAAGATTTTTGACATATAGAGGGCACCATTCGAACTTTAAACGTCAAAATGGCGCAGAAAAGTCCGGATATGGCCAGTATACGCTGGATTTTCAGAATCAGCGACCCAAAATTGACCAAATCCACTTAGTCTGATAAATTTTTGCTTTCGGGTGACGACACCTTTCTCCTTCTCCGCATCGTCTATGGCGGCCATTTTGGATTTGACCAGTTTAACACCTTTTCCGAGGTCAAATTTTGATAGATTTTTTTCCTCTTATAAAGTACACCCCAAAGAACTAAAAAACAGTGGAAAACCTTTTGTTGCAATTTTTTTTTGAGGTTCGGGCCATTTTGGGCATAAATTGACCCGTCTAACAGTGCAAAAGTTGTACTAAGATAAAGGTAAGTTGAAGCTTCCGTACCTCCCATTGTCAGTCTGCGCATCAGGGAGCTTTGAGCTTCCTGGTCTGCGTTACGATAGTATACTACATTAGAGCACAGAACATGGCATGCAGTCTATCCAAAGTTTCCTCACTGACTGGTACTTATTGTGGCACTCGCATACACGTTCACATGTTATCGTAGTCACTGCATGCTCTTTGCGTGTACGTACACGTACAGGCTAGGGTACGAAATTAAAACTCACACAAACAAAGCAAAAGAGAAGGGAAGAACCACCGACAGTCTCTTCTCCACCATCATGGTACGAGTTTTGGGATATTTCATGTGTATATAAATCCACACCCGTTTCTCCAGTCTTAATTGCCTCCGACTCTATTCATGTTTTCCGTTTCTGTTGAACGCTGCGATATGTTTCTTATTGCATTTGCACTGAGTGTGATGTTCGATGATTGTGCGAAATTGCAGTGATGGGTCAAGCCTAATGTTAAAAATGCCGTTAAGTAATCATGTTAGGCTAGACCTAGGCTAGGTCAAGTGTAATTCGTAATTATTCTATCTTGCATTTTGTAAGTGTATTAGTATTACTGGCCAAGATCCGTAAGTTGTGTGCATTTTATCTGTCTAGGCCTAGCCTAGGTTTTGTATACAGGCTAAGTCGAAGCCCTATTGGGCTAGCTACAGTAGTCCTCAATTAAAGACTACCAGGCCTGTGGTTGTTCACTACACTCACAATGCACAGCCGTTACTTCAGCTTTCAGTTTCAGTGGGATAATTGGTGATTACTGTAGGCCTAGGCCACAGGTCGTCCTAGCGTTATATAGTATATATAGTATATATAGTATATATATATAAAAAGGAAAAGGTAAGACACACCGCCTAACACCAACACAGTGCTTCGCACAGAACTGTTCATGATTTCTCACCTCATACTACATTTACCCCTTCAGATCTCTCGAGAACCTTCTCATCATCTTCTTCTAAAGAAACACAACAAACTTTAAATTGTCTTAAACAAAAAACCTCACATCAAATGCAGAAATCTTCTCCTCCGATTCAATTTTAACAACGGACTAGATCACTCTTCTCCAATTCATGACGTCACATTACGTAATGGGAATTGCCCTGTATGAAGCCGGTTCTCCCATCGTTGAGCCAGTGCATGTTTGCTGAGAACGCCTGTTGTATGCATGCTGTACGTGAAGTTCGCACGTATGCCGCATACAAGTTTTTTTTTCATAGCACAGCTAGGGGAATTCTATGGTACAGTACATACCTGTACGTGTTGTATGTACTTGCGACAGGGCACACGTTTTGGCTTTCTGGGTTTTCTGATCCGCACGTTTTCCCCGTGCAGAAAAAATTACAGTCTGGTCGTTTTTGAAAGCAGTTCGAACTATCCAACTAACCATTAATTAGGCTAGTATAGTAGTGGGCCTATGAATGGCGGTCTTAATTTTTGCAAAGCTAGTGGCGTGTTTGCCATATGCGTAGTGTGCGGCTATTTTCACTGACTTTGTACAGTTACGTACAGATACCTGCGTAGCAAGCTAGTCCTTGCCGCCTATCAATAGGGAACTACGGACGTGTTAAGCAACTGGGCCTGCTCTGGTGGAGCGGCGTTTTTTAGCCTGCCATACAGTACAGTGCAAAACTTGTTTCCCTTGTTGACTTAACCTGCCTAAGAAAGACAGAAAGTTTGGTCAAGTCACTAACAAAGCAAAATAACCAAATAACATAGGTTGTGCACTCAGCACACTATACTCAAGTAACTACATTGTATGGAATAGTACTTCAGGGCAGTGTACACCATAGCAAAGTAATTTTCGTTGTTTTGGTGGAGTATGTTTTCAATTGTGAAATATACACGTAACGGTAGGATATAGTTAGAAAAATCTTAAAGACTGATCATATTGTTGTATGCACGTACCTGAAATGGATTCATTATTGTGAAAAACAAAATGCTGGATGGGTTCAAAACAGTTAGGCTTGTTAAAGTAATGTTATTATGGTGATAGCTGGAGATTTGTGACAGTGAGCCAATTTCGGGGTCCCGCCAACTTTGGGGTCTTTAGTATACCCTTCCTCCTAATGACAATGAGGGGGTTTTCAGCAGGGTGGAGGTTTTCAATTTCAGCACCCTGTGGACCTAGCCTAGCCCTAAGCCTAAGGTTTTGAGTTAAGGTGCATGAAATTGGTTATATATTATAGGGCTGTGCATTTTCGGTTAATTCACTATCCGTTTAACCGATTTTATTAACCGGCGGTTAACCGTTTAACCGAAAATGACGTAATGTTCACACAACAACAGAAAGTCAACATTTCCAAAGAGCGCCATCACTTTTGTACAGGACAGTACAAGTCTAAAAATGGCGCCGTTAGTCATGTTCGCCCATGTAAGTATGTGGCAAAAATGTTGGTATTTTGCGCTGAGTTTATATCATATTTTCACAGTAAAAACCCATCCCGCATTTACTGAAGCTTTCTTCAGACCATGTGCACTTTTTAAAATTCCACCAACAGTTGTATTCCCGCCTGACCCTATGTTACATTGTCAGTTATTTCATGAAACACTCCCACACCGCTGTTTTGATGCAGCTTGCTTGCGATGCAGTCAGTGTTCAATACATGTACAGCGCTCACGTGTTTGTCATACTGTAGTAGCGATCTGTACAATTGCACCGTAAACGGCCCACCAGCCGCAGACAGCACAACCAAGCCCTATTATCCTGCATAAATTCAGGAATTCCCAGCATACCGTAACCTTATTTACAGTAGGACTTATGGAATGTTATCATATGACGTCGTTACGAACGAAAACAATAACGCACGTGGTCTCATGCATGCAGTAGACTTGCGTGCGTATCCGTTTTTACCACTAAACAAGGGACCATGTTTTGCTCGATGACATCATGTGCACACGATCTATTGCAAAATTTGAATTGCCTCTGCATTGTGATTGGTTCAAATACGTTGATTCTGAGCCAGCCAATCACAACTCGCGCCATTGCCTATGGGATTTAGTGTGTGAAAATACCAGACTTCCGAACGAATTTCCCCATTGAGTTTGCGTTATGATGATCGCACTTTGGAGGCTTAACATAGCTGGCATGTGCAGCCGGCCAAGCCCCGTGCTAAATTCACCAAGAAACGGCAGTACAAATCTCTGCGTACTTGGATTTTTCGGGGGTCTGACTTAAGTGTATTTCATTTGCTGATTATTTTGAAACAAGACCTAAGGTTTGGACAAGAAGTGGCAAAAATACGGGGATATTAATATCAAGAAGGAACCATAAGATAACGTTAATCGAATCCATTTTTTGCTGTCCAAGACCGCTAAAAATTAGATCGTTATTTTTTACGTGCATCGTAGGGTTGACTTCTACAGTACAGTACACTATCGCAACTACAACCCAGTTGGTTCAACGAACTGCGTATGCTTATTCATAAAAGTCAACAAGGAATGTTCCATTTTATATGATACTGGGCAAACAACAAAATGGCGGGAATTATCTGGTGCTTACGATCGTATTTTTACGGGTTAAATTTTTTCCAAAGACTGCTAAGTAGCAGTGTTAGTACTTACAATGAAAAATAATGAAATTTACGGAGGTGTAGCATGATAAAATATTTCGAATAGCTACAGTGGGAAGACTGATTCAAATATACTTTTGTGCCCTAATCATGGTCTCGCGGAGGTTTAATTGCCATAGAAATACAGGGCTTGGTCACTTTTGTTACAGCCCCCTGCTTGTCTTGTAGCTTTCTTTTCGCTTGGTAATCTCTCAAACATGCCGCTAATTTCTAAAGTTGTGCTTGGGTGTTGCTATTGAAGGGATTAGGAGACGAGCACATGAAGTTCTGCCAACGAAAGTAACAATGGGTGCGCCACTTGTCACTCAGCATAATGTACTTAATTCGGGGAGCTGCCGCGGAATTAATCCGTTCAATCGAACGGCCGATTTTAAAAACTCTTTTTACAGTTATTGTTTGAGCGATAATTTGTGAGAAACTGACACTGTTTGTTGCGCGATGTTTGTGTAACAGTTTACTAACAAAGCCACGCCGCGGCGACTGAGCTATTGGCAATACAAAAACGGTTAATCTATGAAGAGGAATACGCACGAGTAACCGACGAGTCGATCGGTTAACCGGTTAACCGATTAACCGTCACAGCCCTAATATATTAGTTACTACAGACAGTTTTGTTCTCTTTTAGTAGTTTGGCTCTAATTTAGAATAAGCAGGGGCCGGGACCTACGTCATACGTGGATACGTACGCATAGTGATAAGGTTAAGGTTAGGGTTAGGAATATTTCATTTCATTTCGTTTATTTGTTTTTCACATCATACATATTTACAAGCATATATATACAATATTCACAACAATTGGAATAAATCCTTTAGTTATGATGTGAAGGAAGTTGAACAAAAACCCTCACGGCTTGACAAAGTGCTCAACTCCCTAGTGCAATAGCAGAGGAATAAGATACTTAACTTTCCCCAGCCCCCTCCCCATAGCGCTAAGGGTATACCGGTGTTTCCGTAAGTACCGGTACGGTACGGTACTACCAACCTTAAGGTACCGAAGTATCATGGAGACGGGTACTCAATTGTAAGGTGAAAATCTTTTCTCAAAATTATAACATTTGAATTAGAATGATGCTAAAATGTAACAAAACCCCATTTGATAAATGCCCCATGTCTCTAAACATTACAATATAAACAGGGAATAGTCACTTGATAATCATTTTGCACCATTTCAGTCACAAATTCCCCCTAAGAATTTCGGAAATTGCCGTTTAAATAACGTTCCTTTCGCAGAACTTGTGCCTTCCATACGAAAAAGGAACTTCCTTTCTTTCGACATTCTGGGTAACCTCAGAACGATCACTGCTCATCAACAAATGCTAATTTCACATTGTGTATGTAGACGGAGACTGGTTCTCAACTGTTGGGTGAAAATCTTTTCTCAAAAATATAGCATTTGAATTAGAATGATACTTAAATGAAACAAAAACCCATTTGATAAATGCACTGTGTCTCTAGTCTAAACATTACAATACAAACGGGGAACATTCACTTGATAATCATTTTGCACCATTTCAGTCACAAATTCCCCCTATGAATTTCGGAAATTGCCGTTAAACATAACTTTCGCAGAACTAGTACCTTCCACACTAACAGGGAACTTGCTTTCTTTCAACGTTCTGGGCAACCTCAGAATGATCGTTGCCCATCAGTTAATGCTTTCACATGGTGTATTAAGAGTAGTTACCATGCATTGGTTGATTGAGTTCACTTTGCTTACGATACAGTAGCACACAACATTATATGAGTGAGAAATTCCTTGTAAGCAGACAAAGAATCATAGCATTGCAAGCTCTGACATGAATGTTGCATTGACGATTTCAAATTCTGACACAGTGATGTAATGGGACTAGCTCCATAACACTCACTGAGTGTGGGAGAAAAACTTTCGTACGAACGCAAAGAACTTTCTCTCAGAAATTTACACAGTGAAGCAATGGGACTTAACACACAGTAAATCCCGCTTCAAGCATCGACACGTGTTCACATGGAATCAACTCACTTGCTTTGTTGTATTGATAGCTACTGGGGTGGTGTTATTGTACAACGGATTGCTGCGCGATGCATTCCGCTAATTCAATCATGAAACACTTTGATTTAAGAGTTTTGATAGTAATACTGTAACTGGGTGGGAAGAAAGCTTGATGCATCAATATTTTACGGAAATATTTTTGTAAAGTTCTGCATAATAACTTTTGGTTATACCTTAGGAGCCTAGGAGGGTGATTGTCATTTTTAGAAATTATTTTTGCAATCTACATTACAATTCTGAGTGCCCTTGTCATCTTGTGGGGCTTAGCTCCGGTGCAGAATTGCAGTGCCGCGCTGATTTAGTGTTTGTCCCGTATTAACCGGACGCTAATTTGCAGAGAGGTTATTTCTTTTTTTGTTTACCGATTTGTTGAGTGTGGGGTGACTAAAAAATATTAAAAATAGTGAAACGGGAGGCAGGGATTTACAGAAGACTTCACTTATGTCCATGAGTGGTATTTTTATGGATATTTTGCATGTGATAAAAATCATACTTTTTTACTCTTCTGGTACCGGTACCGACAGTACCAATTATCAGTGGTACCGTGAAACCCTAATACATAGCACCATCATTCTTTCATACATGGCTACAAGTTACGGGCCTGCATTTGCACAATAAAGTAGAGTAAAGCAGGGCCCCGGACAGTTGTACATCAGTATGTACGTAGATATAGTTCACCATAATACACATACGAATATATGTGTACGTACATGCATAGGCATACGTATGCATAGGTAGAAGGTTAGGGTGGGCTATATGTAGGTATATGCACACCTGGGAATATATACCCAGTTGTACATTTAAATATATGCATACGTATGCGTACATTTACTTACGTATATGTATGTGTAATTACTTGGCTTTAGGCATATGTATATACGTGTATATACGTATATATATATGTACGTATACATACGTGTATATATGTCTCTATACAGTATGTAGTACTGTTAGACAGTACTTATATTATTTGAAAACCCTCCACCGGCAACGGCCCTCGTAGCGCAGTCGGCAAGCACGCTGGTTTATATGCTATTCATTGTATATCAGTATGTGAGGGGTTCAAATCCATGTTTCACCATTGCCTTTCCTTCGTCCACAGCATTAACCATTCACTTCTTTCCACAGCATATACATCATACCGCTCTTCTCAAGTGGAGAAAAAAAGAAATACCTTTTAGTACGTGAAAAAAAAACCAAAAAAAAACTTTGTTTTTCTCTGGAAAAAAAAATAAAGTTTCAGCGCCCTCTTTTAAGTTGAGAGTTGTTTAAAATGATGTCATTTCTGGGCACTGATTCTAAATTAGTACCAGTAGTTTTCATTGGTATGCAAATGGGCCTAGTGCAGATCAGTGTTTATGCTAAGCTGCTATGATGTGATTTTGATGCAATTGCTTGTCAATTTGATGCACTGATGTTTGTGGGAAAAAAGAAAAGAAAATGTCTGTAAAGTTGCACAAAACTGAAATTTCCAATGAGTCAAATTTTATTATCATATACTGAGTATATTGACCCAATGTACATAATTTCTTATAGGACAATGGTGCAGGTTTATTCTCAATTATGCTGCAAAACCCGCAACAAGTGTGGACTACCCATGTTATGTTTATTGAATTTGGGGCCTCTTAACTCCTAGCAATTAGAAATCCAAAATATTCACAAAAAGCAGTTGTGTCCTGCAGAAAACACATTCAGAACTGATAATCACTGCAACTGTGCTTCCACTCAGTAGTGGAGCCAGGAGGCTGAATGTAGTAAGATACCCTGCCAAAATATTCAAGCAAAACACAACTATGTTGCATAAAAATATAAGTTATGAAGTAATCATAGTTAGTGTTGAGGCACAAAATCCCCTCTTTATTCTGGACACTCGCATCAATCCTAATCTTAAAGGCTACTATCAGGACCCTCAAGTTAGGCAGCATGTCTTACTGCTAACTTGGCACATAGCATGCATGTTTGAGTGTGTAATTAATTTCAAATGTATTGAAAAATTTTTATTTTCTTATTTTTCAGGGACAAAACCAGTCTGGAGCTCCTGGTGGAGGTGACAAGAGTGGTAGTAAAGATGATAAGGTTAGACTTTATTCCACTGCTAATAGAAATATGTAATAGTGTGTGTTTTTTGTTGATCTCTTTCAAAATGTTAAAAGCAAACACACCGCTTCCTGCAAAAATCTGAAACAGGATCATTTAAAAATTAGATAAGTGAATCAGTGAGTTTCAATCACATACACTTTCCCAGAATTCTCTCATTACGTGAGTATTTTGCAATGGGTTGCAATCTTAGAGGCATTGATTGATTCACAAAGTTTGATGGGATGCAGAAGTATGGACAGTATTAGAAGAAGAAGAGCTATTCCATAATGTAGCGTTGAATATTATCAGGTGCGTTAGATGAAAAAAGAGCTTTGGCCAAAAGAAGATAATGTAAATACCCTGATTAATTATTCATTTCGTTCTTTTGCAATATTGATCCAACATAAAGAAAAAGATGAAAATTTATTTACTCCCTAAGTGTCATCTCCTCTTATTGTTAAACACTGATAAATGTCTTTTTCTCTGATTGGTTAACCTTGAATCAGGGAGACAAGTTTACATGTATAAAATAGGTGCAAAACTTCCATGACTCTTGCATTCGAAATTTTGCAAAACAAGAGGCCACATGGGGACGGGGGAAATGGAGATGGAAATTTATTCTTGTGGGGACACTTTTTCCCCACGTAGTCCTTTGGAAAATGGACCTGTTAACTGGCAGGGAAGTTCAAACCAACATGACCATTGTTGCTCCTTTTCATTTTATTTTTGTTAAGGATAAGAAGAAGAAGCATGAACCCCCCATTCCAACTCGTGTTGGTAAGAAGAGAAGATCAAAGGGTCCTGATGCTGCTAATAAACTTCCAAAAGGTAACAGTTTGCATATTTGTCAAATCAATAATCTTTGACAAGTTTGTAACAAGTATTTGATAGATGGACATGTAGGAGATCATTCTTGCAACTTTTGAGTATAGTATGTCTATTGCAGTTTCTTTGTCAAGTACACAGAGAGGGTGTTGCAAAATTATTGGACCTTGCAGCTTTGCAAGTTGCAATTTATAGCAGAAATTTAAGTTGAAAGAACCCTCTAGGGAAGTTTTGCCAGTACAACCTCATTTTATGGTACCTACCAAAATTAATTTTATGGAGTGGAATCACACCTAACTCGAAAATACTGATTTTGTTGGTTTTAGTGAAATCTAGTATTAAATCAGAGAAATAAACACAGAAGCACCTGTAACTGTATGTTTGGTACTAATCAGTTTTAAGCAATATATACTTCTTAAGGAATACAGACTTCACGGTTTTAACTTTTTGCCCAAATGAAATTGTGGCTCTAAAAAAGGGCAGAATTGTCTTTTGTCAAATCTTCTGTATCACAAATCATTATATATTTTCATTAATTATTAATTGGTAAAAAATGTTTTTGTTTACAGTTACCCCTCATACTAGATGTCGTCTGAAACTGTTGAAGTACGAACGCATCAAAGATTACTTACTGATGGAGGAAGAATTTATCAGGAATCAAGAAAGGCTGAAGCCACAGGAAGAGAAAGATGAGGTTAGTATGAAAGAAAACCTTCTACTGCTTTAGGCCAATGCATAGAGTACTTGGCTAACCTGTTAATAGAGGTAATGGATGAACCTTGGTTTGAAATAAGCTTGAAAAAGGGCACAGTCAAAATGAACAATTTACCCATGGGTCTATGTTATATCCTGTTAATAGAGGAAATGGATGAACCTTGGTTTGAAATAAGCTTGAAAAAGGGCACAGTCAAAATGAACAATTTATCCATAGGTCTATGTTATATCATCTGACATTTCCAAGATGCAATACAGCCTTCAGTAAAAGCCTGACAGCAGTTGGTGCCATTGTGTATTTTTTGAACCTTGATAGATGTCAGCTGTTTGAAAACCTTCCTTTCAAAAGACATGCTACAGAGCTCTAATGTGCAAAATCAGTTGTGCAATTTGTCAAGGAATCTCACTTCCATTGTTTTAGGGGTGTTGTCTTTTTCTATGTGGTGCAGAAACTTCATTTCCTGTTCTCAAGTGACATAGTGAGATCTCAGGGATGAATAAGGCCAAATCCAAGTTTATAGAAAAAAGTCTTGATTTTATAGCATTGTGGTAGAAACAATCGGTACTGTAGAGTGTCAACTCTATTTTGGGAATTGTCATTTTTTTTTCTGTGCCATTTTTAAAGCTGCTGAAAAACTTGTTGGTTGAAAGTTGATGTTAACTGTAAAAGTCTAAATAAAAGTCTGTAAAGCCATGCATGAAGATCTCCCTTCATTGCAAGGAAAAATGTTACATGACACTGCAGTGTAATATAAAGTCAAGTGCTAGATATTTTTGCTTTTCAGGAGGAGCGTTCCAAGGTTGACGATTTGAGAGGTACCCCCATGTCTGTGGGGAACCTGGAAGAAATCATTGATGACAACCATGCCATTGTATCAGTGTCTGTGGGGTCTGAATATTATGTCAGCATTCTCTCCTTTGTAGACAAAGATCAGCTAGAACCAGGCTGTACAGTCCTTCTTCATCACAAGGTAAGTTTCCTAAAGAAATATGGAGAGAAACTTTTATTCTAGGATTCTGTAGAAATAGTTTGCGAACCATTTGATAATGGGACATAACATCAAGTCTTATAATGATGTATTTTTTGACCTCTTAAATGTAAATAAATAAAATTATGTTCTGCTCAGTCAGCTATGGTGGTCTAAGATAGGCAGGCTTTTGCTTTGAAGGTCTGTTAGAAATTCATGTCATGTATAATGTGACTTTTACCTAGAAAATCTGAAATCATGAAATTTAAAATTGATTGAAGCTCTTCAAGTGCTAGATATGTAAGTGTTTTTTTTTTTCTTTCAAAGTGCTCCTATTGAATCAAGATTTTCTCTTTTGCTATCAATAAAATGATAAGTTATTCAAAGATGTAAGAGTTCAGAAAATTTCCTGGTTTTGGGAAATCAGAAGTCTTCAGCAAAATCTCAGGAAATTCATTTTGCTAGACTAAAAGTTTTGCTGTGGTCATTGTGGTTGAAATGGCCAAGAGTTGGAAGAGGTTTTGAGTTTTTGGAATCTTTTTACATAACTATATTTTTTGCTGCATTGACATGCTTGTAAAACAGAAAAAAGATAGCTCAATTTTGCACTTAAGTCCCGTGAAAAGTCATCTCAAATTATCTCAATGGGGAATACTCCTCTTAGACCTCCCCCAGGCCAACAGTCCTGGATAAGAAAGATTCAGGAAGTGGAAATCTACTTGGCTTACATGTCTACTCTTCATCTTGAATGCTTGTTTGGTCTAATGGTAAGAGCATCCACCTCTCACATGGAAGGCCTGGGTCCTATTCCCAGGTCAGGTCATACCAAAGACTTTAAAAATAGAACCTACTGCCGTTGTGCGTGATGCTCCGCATGAGCAATGGAGTAGGGAAAACAAGCCAGTGAGCCACAACTGGAAAAAGGCCGTGGCTGGCTTGACTTGAACCAGTAGGTTGAAAACTGGGCCGTAAAACTCCATCTCACTAACTAACTCTAGACTGATTCATATAGTATGTCAATCCATTCTTACCAACTGTGACAGTTTTATACCAAAGTGAAGGAAAAGGCCAAGATTTGAAATAATATGTAAATGTGGACAAATTGCAAAGATATCAGATGTTGTGGCCAATAACTTGACAGGAAATGTAAAAGAAAAGTCTGTAATATTATTAAATTGTTTTATTGCTGTTGCAGGTTTTAGCAATTGTTGGAGTCTTGAGTGATGACACAGATCCTATGGTATCTGTTATGAAGTTAGAAAAGGCACCCCAGGAGTCGTATGCTGATATAGGAGGTTTAGATTCACAAATTCAAGAAATCAAGGTAAGCTTTAGTGTTTTAATTGGTGCTCAAACTCAAGAGTTGGAACCCCTGGTATTTATTCTGCGAGATTGAGGAGAAGTTCAAGGATTCCACAACTTTGTAGATTGTCTCATAAAAGTATAAGATATGCAGATTTAGTAGATGTATTCATTATAAAGATTCATATAACCAAGGGTGGTTACTGATTTTACAAGATGATGTAGATGATTAGTGTGTGAGTAAATAGAGCTTGCACGTCTTGAAAATACACAGAACTTTTTCTCAAGCGCCCAACAGGTCTTTCTGTGTCTGAGACACAAAAACCTGGTTTAGCAGAAATGCTGAGCTAGTAGAACTGAACAGCAAAAGTTGTTAGTCAATGTGTTGTACATATGTTGAACATATGTTGTACATATGTTGGAAAGTAAGTATCTCAAAATTTCTCTTCAGTATTCAAATTATGACACTAGCCTGTTAAGGCGAAAAGAATGAATTTTATTGAAATACCGGCCATCCTCTTAGAAACGATCATACTTTTCAGCAACTGATATTGGAATTTTTTACCAATTTTCTTTGTTCACTCACTGATGTCACATTGTTAATATCCCTTTATTGGACAATAGGGTTGGGTGGTACCATGAAAATATTGGTGCCGGTATTGTAAAACACACAGAACCGGTATTGAGGCAGTACAGGTTCTCAACCCTCGGGTAGGGAAGTCGGGTGGGAAAGAACCTAAGCCACGCATGGCCCCCATGTTATCCTGCACATTAATGCATCTGGGTGTTTGATTGGGTAAATTACCGTGCAGGAACTTATGCTCTAAATGTTTGTGTAAATATTTTAATCATCCACACATCCTTACAGTTATTTTTGTCGGCAAATATAATGAGTACCAGTATTTTTGGAAGATCCGGTATTGGTAACACACCAAATATCTTCGGTATTTTCATTACCTGTACCTCCAGTACCGGTATTAACATCAGTACCGGTAGACCGCCCAACACTATTGGACAATTTGTGGAGTGTTTTGAAGTTGTGACTGCCATATAGTTCAGGATGGCAACCTTTGCAAAATGCTTCTATAAGTGTTAGTGATGTATGTCTATCATAATGGAGAGTTCCTTCAAGGAAATGGACTAATGTGGAAGTTTTCTTCCTCAATTTTCTTTGTGTATGATAATTGCCCATGTTACATGAAGTTTCCAACTTTTCTCTCATGTACAGGAATCAGTAGAATTACCATTAACTCACCCAGAGTACTATGAAGAAATGGGAATCAAACCCCCAAAGGGGGTTATTCTGTATGGTCCCCCTGGTACAGGTAAGTTCAATCTAAGGCAATTTCACCCCACAAGTACCATCTAGCCATGAATCATTAAACTTTTAAAATTATTTGCAGAATTGTGTGCAAAAGGGGATGTTTTAAGTTTTCAATGTATGTTTAGTATGGAACAGCTGTCAAACATGTTAAGAGTGTTTTTATCTGTGTCCTTTGAAAAGCAAAGTGATTTTGATAAGAACTTGGCCCATTATTGTGACTATACCCTAAGAAATAGAATGAAATAGGTAGAAACAAAGTTGAAAGTTTTTTGGAAAATATTTCTCAGTTGTTTCTCTTTACAGGTAAAACACTTTTAGCAAAAGCTGTTGCCAATCAAACTTCAGCAACCTTCCTCAGAGTGGTTGGCTCTGAGCTCATACAAAAATATTTGGTAAGTACAGTTCACCAGAGAAACAGCTGCTGGATTGGGTTAGGAAAAAATTTAGTAAAAAATTTGAATATTTCAGATGGAGTTCAACCTTTGAAAGTTACTGTTTTTGAGTCCTTAAATTGTAATGAATTGTTATTTGGTCAAAAATATACTAGTAATATTTTTTTGTTTTCATACTGTTTATATATCTGTTAACAGGGTGATGGTCCCAAGTTGGTGAGGGAGCTGTTTAGAGTTGCAGAAGAACATGCGCCAGCTATCGTCTTTATTGATGAAATAGATGCAATCGGAACAAAGAGGTGAGAGTGTAGAATCATCAAACTGGACTCATAAAAGAATCTGAATAGTGAAGTGATGAACTCATTTAGGCTGGCATAATTGGGGTCTATCAATTTTAATCTTTCAAATTTTTTGCTTCACTGTATCATGGATGATTGTGCACTAAAATTCTCCTTGATTCCCTCAATTTCTTTGAACATGAGGGTTTAGAATTGTATTTAGGCAATAAAATTAACATGGCTTAAGAGTGGAGGACCCCACAAATGGCTGCCTTCACTAGCTGCTCGGATTTGTGTATACTGATTAAGAGCTGTTGTTTTCTGTGTTTTGAAAAACCATTCTTCAAATATTTCCTAAGTAATGAACATGTTAACCACAATAGAAGTCATACCTTAAAAATACACAATCTCTAAATTTGTGTATGTACATTTTCTGGACTTGTGAAGGAAATATTCTTCTTGGGGCAATTCCTACTATTTAACTGTCCTAAATTAATTAGTGAAATGTCCATGTGTAAATAAGTTGCAGCCACTTTGAGAAATACTTTCAAATTTTTTAAAAGACCTGGAGAACGTTGCCCTTCATTTGTCCTATATTTCCTATGTGCCAGATTTGTTGAAATAAGTGGACTATATCTCCAGTTTGTGAACTGCTCCCAGGTTATTCAAACTTTGCCTCTTGTAGTTAGGTATCAGTGATTAATTTTGTTTACTTCCTGCTATTTGCAGGTATGAATCCAACTCTGGAGGTGAGAGAGAAATCCAGCGAACTATGCTTGAACTCTTAAATCAGTTGGATGGATTTGATTCCAAGGGTGATGTCAAGGTTATAATGGCTACCAACAGAATTGAGACCCTGGATCCAGCTCTTATCAGACCTGGTGAGCATTTAGCAGAAGATAATTTTTGTAAGGTTGACAGATTTTTTTTGTGCCTGTATCGGAAAAGGAATGACTGGGAGCAGGAACTTTTTTTCCCTTTAAGGGCCATTTAATTACTAATAAAATCATTTTGTGACCCATGAAAAAATTATTTGCTTGAATTATGGTGATGCATTCAACTCTTCTGTCCTGGGGACGTCTCAATTTGCTTTTCCTTGATGTGATGTTTGGTCTGTCAAAGTTAGAAGGTTGCCTTTTTAGTGAACCACAAAAAGGTGATGCATACTACATTGCGAATGGTGATTGGTGTTTGGTGTAGCAAACAGAAGCCACTCAAAATGGTGGTTTTGTAATGTAAAAGTGATTTCATCAGGTAAGGATATAATATTTATGACCTACCTTGCAAACTGGGCCAAATTTTGACTACAGCTCTCAGGGTCAGTATACCTCACCCTGCTTTAAGATAAAGATGTTATAAAAGAGGGGTTTAAGGTCACATCAAGTTTTGATATGTTAGAGGGGTACTTATTCTAAGCATGTTGGTGAAATTTTCATTGAAATCTGACGTATGGTTCTTAAGATTTGAACAGGTAAATTTGTCACATTTTCAACAAAAAGTGAACTTGAAGCAAACACATATGACATCATATGCTCACATTAATGGACAATCTTTTGTTTTTCTTCAAACTGTACAACCAATTTTCTCTTCAAGGATCCCATATTTTCAGAATGTGATTGAATAAGTGGCATGAGAACTTCACAAACTTTGCATTTCCTACTGGGAAGTCCTTTCTCCATTAACTTCAAGGTCAATACAACAGTCTGAAAAACCAAGGGAAACAAAGCGTTCCTTGTCAATGTGAGGAAGTGATATTAAATCTGCTGCCCTAACATTCACTTTGGAATGCAAATCTAGTAACTTCATTTACTGATTTCTCAAGAAATAATTGTATGATTTGAACGGAAGTTTCACCACACTCTGTAGAATTGGTTCCTCTTTCCCTTGTGAAAATTAAATTTTTGTTAAAACTTCCCCTTTAATCCCATCCCATCTACCTTATATTTTTTGCATGCATTTAGCAAATGTGAAGAGGTGAATTTAGAAATTACTTGTCCACACTGTAGTATGTCATCATAATGAAGGAGCATTATTTTCTTACAATGTCTTTGGTGCCTTGTCTCCATTTAACTAACATGTATCTGTCTCACATAGGACGGATTGACAGGAAGATAGAGTTCCCACTTCCTGACATTAAAACAAAACGTAGAATCTTCAACATCCACACCAGCAGAATGACGTTAGCTGATGACGTTAACCTTGATGAGTACATCCTGGCCAAAGATGACCTGTCTGGAGCAGATATCAAGGTAATTACATTTTAGTTTTCCTTTTGTCCCCACCTGCATTTGAAAAAAAGAATTTTTATTTTTGTTATTTCAAGAATAGCATTGAGCGTGCAGGGCCAAATTTAACTGTAAAAATAAATTGCCTAGTGGGGAAAGTAACTTTCAGAAATGATTTGCCCTAATAAATTTTTTCTTGCTCTGAAATGGAAGAGAATTGAAAAAAAATTTCACTGCTCAAGCTAAATGATAACAGTATGATTGGGGTGTGCTTTTTTCAGAGTTGCAAAAGTAAAACCTTTTTTTGTTCCTCAACATTCCTCAACATTTTTTAGCAGTTTCATTTTTTTCACCTTTGGAAATTGGACTGGATAAATCACTGCCAAGCAATGTGACAATTTTTACCAATAACAGTATTTAACGGTGGACTAATGCGTTTTCAATCAGTAACTTGAATGAGAATGTGAGCTATCCACAATCTGTAACTTGCCCAAATGGCAAGCAGAGGTAAGAAACAACTTACCTGATAAAATTTTTACCTGCTTCAGGCAATCAGGCAATTGTTTATGTTTAGCCCCGGTGTGGTTGAAAATCTGTTACCAGTAGAATTGTTATGATAATCTATGATTTGAGGAAATTATAGGCAACTGTAGTAGACCCAATATGCATGACTGTTTCCTGTCTTCAAAATTGTTAGAGGCTGTGTTACCATTTCTGCAATGATAATTTGTCTGTGAATTTTCATGAATGTTGTTGCTTTAAGTGTATTGCAATACAATATAAGCAGTCAGGAGCATTACTGAGAAATTGAAGCAGGGACATGAGGGGTCTTTTAAATAAAACCCTGTGCTTAGAAGCCCCACGAATTGTTTACAATCTCTAATATGCTTATTCATGTGATTCACATAAATGTTGACTTCCTTTCTTCATCAGGCGATCTGTACTGAAGCTGGTCTGTTAGCTCTCAGAGAAAGGAGGATGAAAGTCACAAATGAAGACTTCAGAAAATCAAAGGAAAATGTTTTGTATCGCAAAAACGAAGGAACACCAGAAGGACTCTATTTATAATGGAATTATTTACATGTATTGAGGGGGTTCTTCCTGAAGTTATCATTGAGATGGACATCATAGAGACATTACTTTACAGTGGGGCCCTTTCAATTGTTCTAGCCTCCTGATCTATCATTTTTGATGCTAATGCTACCTTTTGTATGTGTCTGGTAGTCAACTTTTTTCTGAGGATGTCCTGCCATCTGCATTGGTCTTTATCCCTGCAGTGTCTCCACTCTGAGGATATCAGGAATGTGGATTTTCAAGAGATATACTTCTATTATTGAAACTGTTTGAGATATCTGTGATGTTCACCGCATGGCAGACAAATAGAGGATTGTTTTCAATCAGTGTTGCCATTGTGTAATGAGTAAAACTTGTAGTTGTTCTGTGTTTAGGGTATTAATATTGAAGCTGTCCACACAAATTATACCATTGATTTTCATAATTGAGTAATTGCAGGTATTGAATCACCATACAGCCAAGGTTAATAAGAAAGATACCTATGGATAATTAAGTCAAGTCATTCACACTTTTGAGGTATCTTTGAGCTGTGAACATGTCTTACATAAAAAAGTGTGTGCAGTCCACTTCTGCAGTAAAGAATTCAAGAAGTTGGAAGAGAAGAATTGAGGGTATATAGAGTAGGACACCCATAAAATCCCCTTAGTTCTTGGATGGTGAAAGCTAAGATTGTCAGTAATTCACTAAAAATGGGCACTCTAAAAATAGTTCCAACTCATCCTTGTTGAAGGGAAATGTTAAACAAGCTGAGGCTACAGTTAGAGGTTTTAATGAAAAGTAAAGAATTTTGTACACTCCTTACTGAGGCCATCACAGTGAAAAAATTACAGATTGCTGGTTAAAATATTGTGTGGAGCTTGACTGGACTTTTAAATATGAAACTTGGTGCCAGGGTTTTTATTACTGATGGGAGGAAAGTCCTCTCAAAGAAAACTCTTGGGCCAGTGAGTGTGACAGTTTCAATTTTTGCTGCATGGGAATGCATGCTCTTGTTGAAGATTCAGTCTTTGTAATGTGTTTATGTTCACTCAAGTAGCTCTGAGCAGGTTGTATGGAACAGGGGATAATTTAGTGTTCCTAATCTGCTCCTCAATTTTGCTGTTTCTTGGCTCCTCTGTCATATCATGAAAAGCCATATAATTAACATACAAAATTTGCTGCACAATTTTGCAAATGTGATGCAATACTGGATAAATTATTCTCTGTGGAAGGTATTCTTCCCCATCACTTAATATCAGATTTATTCCCAGCAAATGTAAATCCCCTCAAACATACTTGCAACTGCAAAATAATTTAGTGGAAGCGTTTTCCACATTTGATCTCAAAAATGAACAAAATGTTTTCACTATGGCTTAAAAGGCTAGGTTCATTATCTGCTACAAACTTTTAAGTTGTAAGGCACAAGTTGTGAAGAAGTAAGAATATTCACAAATAAAAGACCAATTTAACACAATTTACTGTACATGTTTTTCTTTTTATTTTCACAACTATTCATACTAGATACAAAGTGTTATCATAGTGTTATTTCCATATTGATCATATGTTTAGATTCATAGGAAAACATAAACCATGCTTTTATAACCCTTGGACCATCCAAATAGCTACAAGTTATCCTTAAAACAAGGTTCCTGTGCTGTCTTGTCTTTGGGAGTCATGACTTTCCCAGGACCAAATAAAGAATTTCCACGGCCTTTCTTCTGATGTCTTACATTATGTTGTGTCAAATTTGATGTGAAAAAATGACAAATTTGATATTACAGGAGATCATGTATTTTGATGGTATGGGTAAGACTGGAACAATGTTGCTTTCTTAAAATTGAAAATTACCTTGAATTTAAAATCTTTTTCAGGTTTTCCGTAAGTACAGCACAGTATCCCTGTTGTAAATAACAGTGTTTTATTCCTTGATTTACAAAATGAAACTGGTCATTATTTGCCATTGCAAAAGTTGCAAAACCCCAATGTACCATTTATGAATTGCCTCTTTCAGACTGAATTTTGTCCGTCTTTTAGTGCCTTTCACAGGTTGAATGCCCTTAACATACCTAATATGCTTGGAAGTGGAGTGCATCTACTATTTTAGTGTTCACAGCACATGGTAATGTCCCTCACATCAAGTGCCAACAGCACAAACCGAGTGAATTCATTCTGCTATACATACAGAAGCATAGAGAACATTTTTACTTCAGTGCTCAGCCTAGTCAAAGACTTTTATAAACTGCTTTGCCAACCTTTACTGACACATAGTGTTGGTACTCAACTGTGCACACTGTTGTACATGTATTACAGTGAAAGAAAGCTGTCAAAGTTTGAAGATATCAGTCACTTGTCATGAATGATAATACAGTAAGTTTCCTGTTGAAAAGTACCCACAAATTGAAAGCACTTCATCCATAAGATAAAATATTATTTTGTCCCATAACATGAAGCAAGACATGAATAGCTAGTTTACCCTACTTAAGTTGACCACTCTTAATCCAGAATCTGTCAGAACTACTTTCGGTTATCTGAGATTAATAAAATTGAAAGGCTTTGATTCCTTTAAAAGTGTTTGCTCAGTAGAAAAAGCTTGTTCATAAATGGCATTTACTGTTGTAGTTACAGAGATAAGCTTTACCCCCAAGGAAAGGTCTTTTCTCAAATAATTTTGGCTATTAAAAATGTCTTATTCAGTTCTCGCAACATGCAGGACTTCATCATAGCAGGAACTTTCCCAGAGGGTTATCAAGCAATTTCCCCTCTTGAAACCAGTGAGCTAGCCAATGATTTTACTGTAGTTACTTCTGTTGGACTTGACCAGGATAAGGCTTCAATTGGACCCTTCCTAGTAATTAGATCACAAGATAACTTTCATTCAAAGCTATAACATTGTCTGTTTTAAAGGAAATTACAAATTCTTTTTTTTTTTTCTGTTTACCAGTGGTCACTTTTTCACAGTAGTCAGTCTATTCCTAAGCATTTTACTAAAGATGGATACACAATTCATCATTTTTTGCAAAAAAATTCAAACTCTTTTCATGTTTCATAAATTTACACACTTTGCTCAAAAAAAAAACCATGCTCCTTACTTGTGGAAGTAGTGAAAACAATAACAAAATTGCATCACTAAGAAATTATGCATTTACAGTTATTCAAGAAAGATGAAAGAGTCAAAGGCTTTACACTTGTTAGTGGTACAGAAAACTTCAATATTACATGAAAGGATCAAATTGTTGTCATTGGGAATGTCTTGTCAAACAACTTCAGATGAGAAAGAACCTGTTATTCAAAGTCTCTGCATTTAAAGGGCCAATCCTCTCACCCCAAACTACACTTCTTGTAGGAGGGTACAGAAACTCTCCATTGGTCCAGATTTTTGATTGACTGTTAATTCAAACAATGCAGATTACCAAAGCTTATATTACACAGCATGAACTGTACTGAGAGTGTTTTGACTATACACATAGAACGTTTCTGTACTCACCCTGAAGCAATAAACTGAGATTGTGACTGGACAAGGATAAATTTCAGACAATTGTGGGAGGGGCTTAAATAATAAGGTTAGGAGAATTGGTACTGTTTGGGGTGAGAGAACTGGGCCTTTAAATAAAGTAGTTCTCAAGTTTGTAGTGTGTCATGTTTGAAATAGGTATTAATTGAGTACATCATTCTAATTGTTCCTGGGTCACAGCCATCCAATAAATGAGTTCTGTAATTCATTGCCGCATGGAATCATGGGACACCGTGTGGGATATACAAACTGAGCTAAGCACGTAGTGTACGCCATTCCTTTTTCTGTTCAGTACATGCATTCAACATAAAGCATAAATTTAAGCATCTACTGTAGCTGACCTAATGGATAAACAAAGGCTACTTTATGACAAATTTTTACACCAAAAAGGCAATTTCGGCACAGTCCACTTCACAAAACCACACTTCAGATTCCAAACTTTATGAATGGATTAAGAAAGAATGATGTCACTACATTTTCTTGTAAACTCAGTCTTTGGAATATGTGTTGTAAGCACAGGATTGTTTTGTTTATCCCAACGATTTGAAGCACGTGCATTGCCATCCAAAGAAATTAAACTTACTAATTGTCAAATCAAATCAAGCACAAATCTTTGCAGTCACCCCCATCTTTGTTAAGACTTTGCTGACAGACTAAGCTTTGTTAAGAGTATAAATAGTAAGGTATGTACATAAAAAGAGCACCTTCTTACAATCAGACGGACATTCCAGACATGAACTTTGTAGGGTAAACATAATTACTTCACTGAATAACAATGGTAGGGATGATTGAATAAACATAAAAATTTTCAGTTCAAGAATTTTCAAAGATTCCAGCAATATGGGCATTTTGCACAGGATAGGGAGTTGTTAAAGGAGGGGATAAGAGGAAGAGATAAAACATTCTACAGTCTCTTTGAGAAAATGTTTGCTTCCAGAGGTTATCTTGCTTTTATTCCCCAAATTCTTATCTCAATGCTCCCACCAACCATCTGAGACATGATGTATAACTTCATTTGAAGACCATTTGCCAAGAAGTTAAACAATTTTGTTTCTTAATGATTAGAGAGTTGCATAAATCTGAGGGAAATGTATAGACTTGAATGATGCTTCTATCCAATGACACACAGGGTGCAATTGAACCATATTGTTTGAATGTTTGTTTCCAGTTGTTCTACAATAAATCCTTTATCATAAGCTTGGTTATTGGTGAAAACAAGCCTCAAGCCTCTAAGCTAAGAAGTCTAAGTTTTCAAATCTCTAGCAAACCAAACGAAACCACAAAAATTGAAACACCTGGTCTACTTTAATGTAAAATTTGTCTTTCCCTTCTTAAGTTTAATGTCCTCAACAAGCTGGCATAGTTTTTGAAGTTATTTAATTTGCATGCAGCAGTGAGAGAGAAAGAGGGGGAAGGGAGGCAGGGCTGTTACAGGGGATAAGGGCAGGTCAGAGGCTTGTCACCAATGTGTGACAATTTTTCAAAGCTTTTTTCATTTAGAAAAAGATGTGGTTCTTTGTTAAATGTGTCGAGCTTCAGCAGACAGGAAACCTGTAGGCTTCAGCAAGTGTAAGAACTAAAATGAGCAAACTACAGTGTACAGCTGATATCCCAAATAAAATTTGACATTGCCTGATAATACAATATGTTCCTCAATTGTATGATGTAACTGACTTGAAAATCTTTTCTTTCCAATGGGGAAAACTTTTCCAGATCCTGAAAATAATGTCAAATCAAATTGTTATATTATTGGAAGTAGGAAGTAAATGAAACAAAAGAAAATACATAATGTAAAACACCTGAAAGCAAATAGTACAATCAAGTTACTTTTTAGGGGTAGGGTCACACGAGAGGCTGATGTGTCATGTTAAATTGACCCTTCTCAAAATTTTGATTTTCAAATCTCACTTTCCTTTTGTCTAAGTGAGGTCATCAAATAATGAACCCCACTGCCAGTGGTGTACTGCAATAATATCACTGCAACTAGGTTCAATTCCACTAGTGCAATTATATGATAGAAGGTGGCAGGGATGTAACCAAAGATCCCCCTGCACCATCATCATACTGTGGCTAGGGTTTCCCGAGGAATGAAATAAATGTCTATGCATGTGGTATTATGTCTGTCTATCATCACGCTGGGTTACTGGGCGAAGAAGGAACTGGAGTCGACACTTTAAGAAGGTCCGATCTCATCATGGTGTTTTAAAACTAACCTCATGCCCAAGTTCTGTAGCATGCCTTAGGCAGGCCTGATCTCATATTTGCAGGTACCAAGTTTCCTTGTAGTCCTTTACTATCTTTGTCAGTCCTATCCACAGTGCTATCCAGACAGCAAGTGATTCTAGTCAGCCATAACTGGAGTCTATCACCTTTAATCTTTCAATTTCTTTGCTTACCTGTACCATGGATGGTTGTGCACTACGATGCCTGTTGATTTCCTCAATCTCACTGCATATGAGGGTTTGAAATTACATTCAGACAATAAATGAAGATGATTTTAGGCTAATGGACCCCACCAATGGATGCCTACAGTCACTGAACACAAGTGCTGATCAGATATATCTACAGCCTGTTTGGAAATGTGGTTTTTACTATCACCTTGACTTTAAGGAAGTAAAATTCTTCAAGTGCATTTTTTCCATCTATAAGCAGTAACAAAATTATTTCAAAGCCGTGTAAAAGAATCCTTCACATTTCCGATCTAAATGTCCACTCAGATATCAACATAATGAACTTCCAGTGTATCAAGATGGTAACATTCAAAGTACTTGCCTGATCTAAGAAATTTCCATGAATCCCTTTTTTCGAAACCACCTTTTCATAAAGTATCCAAAAAAAATCAAAACAAAAATTGAAATATATTGCATGGCCATCTTTTCAACGAAAGAGCATCTTCCGAAATCACCATTTGAGTTACACTGAGTGCAGAAGTACAGCAGTGTTCAAGAGGTCAAGAGTCATATGTTTCTTGGCAGAAACAAGGAATCCCTAGCAAATCATATTTTTTTTACTTTCTAAAAGTATTTCCCAAGCAAATTCTAAATTACAAAAAATATGACTCTTTGTTTGAGAGACATCTTTTAGTTATTTTTGTTATTTTCTTAATCGTTTTACAACATTGTTACAAAATTTGACAGAAAAGACAAAACATAGACTATATGAAATTGACAATTTGGAAAAAATAAATTACACTCATTCAATCCATTAATCCATTAATCAAAGATAAGGATTCTATAGTACGCAAGGACAAACCCTTCAGTACTTCACCTTGAAAAAAAAAACTTAAAAAGAAAAAGGAATAGACTACTTTCGCTCCCATACATACTGGGAAACATTTCTACAGTGCAGATATTATGGAGACAGAGGCAAATCCATAGTCCAAGATAAATTCTTAGGACAAATTCCCTCTGATAAAAAAAAAAATGCTGAGATAGTACTTCTCCAAGTCTCTTTATTTTCTTGTCTCTCAACAAATGGTCTTATTTTGTACAGTTCTACAAGCCTCGCAAACATTTTCTGTTTTCAAGATTAATTTATTAAATTCCAAGGGTAAGAATTTAAAAGAAATGTTTTCGTTTCACTCCATCAATATGCCACAGACCACGGCTGCGATCATTACTCAGCCGTCTTGTCTTTAACAACAGCTTCTCCTACTAATATGTTCTTAACACTTCAGGAAATAATATGTTACATCATTTGAAATTTTGAGGTTTGGTAGAAACAAATCACTAATAAGCTACACAGTAATGACCTTTCCTAAAATGTCATTCACTTGCAAATTTAAGTAATTCAACAACCTTAATTTCAATTGCCTATCATTTAATCGTCTACAAATCGTGTTTTTCTCCAGGTTTTTGTTCCACAACTGGCATGTACTATCCGTAATTCTATGCATGTGTACCCAAAGTATTCACACTTTTATGGTATCACCTTTATTGGGAGGCATAATACTAACATACATCTTGCTAACACATCCACTACCCCTTCTTTAGCTCCGGCTTTCTCATAATAACCCTGAGCTGGCTATTCAGTTGAGGCAGAGGGTGCTACGAACTTAATTCAATAGACACCCTACACAACAAAATGGGGAATCACATGTTACAGAGCAAGTTAACCATGATGACATAAAGACCATAAAACTGCTCTGCAAGCCTCACCACTCTTTGGAAAAATTTTTGGGGGAAAATTACAATTTTAGAAAACAACTGAAAAATGACAGCTTCAGCAGGGTTTTGAAAACAATAAATTCTTGACTTTTTCATATAACTTCAAGAAATAATCCTCCAGAATGTTTAGCAAGTGGCTCATTTTACAAGCAAAGCCTTTCATTCCACATACAAACAATAATTGTGAGACTTAAAATGATGGTCAACTTGTCTCAACAAGACCATTTTGCCTCTCCCTCATTGTTGTGCAGGCTATTCATGGAATAGTCAAAGACTGAACATTCCTTTTCGGATGATACATTTCTTTTGTCTCTTTCATGCCAAGGAATTATATTCCAAAATTTTACCACCTTTCCGCTGACCACAGTGATTGTGAGAAGAACGAGGTGCTGCTAAACCAGTAGACAAAGGTGAGGGACGACCAACTGTGGCTAGTTGCCAGGGAATATTCCCGACTTGGCCGGTGTCCTCATTTCATCAGCAATACTTCTGATTGGTGCCCGGTTGTTTTAGGTATTGTTTCCAGGTAACAACTGTAATTTGATAGGTTTCTTACCCAAGGCAGTTGCCTGGGGAGCCGGAGAGGTCAGCTCTGGTAGGTCTTCGCTAGATGTTCTCTGCGAGATAGAAGAGAAAGGGTGCTACACTTTTAAGCTGATAAACGTTGCTGCAATCATGTGCCAGTGGTCCTAGCAATATTTCCATTAAGGGTTGGGGGTGTAAGAGAAGGATTTGTCAACCCTTTCCAGAAGAAGGAGTGTAGAGCCCTCTTTTTCACTTTGATGAAAAACAAAAAAAATTGTCAGAAGGCTATTTTGGTTTCTCATTTATGGAGAGGACTCCTTTGCAGCAATGTTTGAACTTGCATAAATGAATAGCCTTTAAAACCCTTCAGATTGCACCTTTATAATGTGCCTTGGAGCAAGCCTTTGCCCCTGAAGCTACCTGTAACTTTGGCCAAGAGCACCATCAATTTGGACTTGGGGTTAAAACCCAGTCATAACCCCCCACCTTAAGTTCTGATGGAATCCCAGCCTACTATGTTGCCTTGGTGTGAATGCTTCTTTCTGCCCCATTCAAAGGTTGCTACAATAGACACATGAGCATAAATGCTTCCCATGTTGAGATGTAAAGTAAAAGAGATTTGAGAATATCATGTGATGATTATGCATGGTTCATATGAGGTCACTGACTGTAACACATGATCTGCTTACTTTCATACAACATTTCCTAACTTATTTTTAAAGTCCCAAGACATCAATTTCAATAATAATGAAAGACTTTTTCTGAGATCACTGACACAAGACACAACCTTAAACAATACTGCCAATTACTTCAAAAATTTACACTTACATTGTTAACGTAGCCACATTTGTCTAACTTTAGTATTAAAGCCTGCACAGGTAAACACAAATTAAACATCTTCTATTAGCTGCACCTCAGTTCACTCCAAGTACAATGTTTGAAGTTTTTATGACACATCCCTGCTTCTCAAACACAAAGTTCTATTGAGATAATAGCAAAGTCTTTTAAAGGCATATTCTGGAGACAAAACTTGTTAACTTCAAAATAAGCAGAGAAATTTTCTCTTTCAGAAGGTGAAAACTGCATTTAAATTGCTTATAGCATTCTGAAGATACAAATTTTTAAAGTGTTGCAAATTTTCTTGGGATTTGATGCATCATGGCAAATCTGTGATATCATCATGGCACATTAATTTGACATTGCATACAATGTATTTACAATTGTGATGCTGCTGCAGGCAATATTAAGCAACATTGTTGGTTGTGCTCTACGCATGGTGAAGGGTAATGCTATATCTACAGGAAAAGATATTCAAACATTCCAACACTATCAAATTTCAGGGACAAACAGCACGTTTCATTATGAAGAAAAACAAAAGAAATTTGAAGCAATTTGCCCACATTACATAACTGTCTTTGGCTTTGTTGAAGAACAGACTTTTTTACAGAAATAACCAGTCTTTAAAGTGATATATCTGGAGTTAGAAAATGGTATTGTGATAGGGTTTGAAGGACATGGAGAGCAGTATTTTTGTTTTTCTTACAAGACAAAGGCAAAAAGCCACCAGAACATGCCTTTAAGTATATTAATTGCAAAACCTCCCAGTATAAGTCTTCCTTCTTTTCATCAACAATTCTTGATTGGAACAAACTACCCAAGCAGAGAGTCAGTTTGCAGACCCTGGATACCTTCAGACGTCATCTGCTGTCTTACTGATCCCTCTCTCTTACTATGTCGAGTCTGTACCCCTTGGGACTCTGCAATGTATCATTGGTGATGATGATTCCTTACCTTCACATTTTTCTTAAAACCATTTTTAAACTAAAAAGATTGTTGTCAAGTGATGCTTACCTGTTGTTTGATGATTAGAGGTGGCATGGCAACTCTTGAAGGCTCTTCTTGTCCATTGGGCTGAAAAAGTGCAAGAAAAAATATTCACATTCACACAGAAAACCAGTAAATATTATTAACTTTTGAACAGCTCCATTTAAATTTTGTAGTACTCTGCTTCTCTTACCCACTCTGATTGGCTTTATTATAACCTTTATACACTTTCCACACAATGCATTGTACATGTGAGAAACTGACCCTTGGATAACCTTTGGCCAAAATTTTGGCAGCCCCATGGGAAGCCCTTCAAAAGTCAATAAATTAAGCCATAATTAGTAAATATCAAACTAACAGGTCCAAAGCTATACCACATCAAAAATATTTTGAACTTTTAAGCTAAGATGACCTTGGATAAAAAATTAGTGCACAATTTAAAAGGACTACCATGTAAGAAATATAATGACCATCACTCAAGAACATACAACCCTATTTGTCAAGATATTCACCTAACGGTCTTTACTGACCACTAAATGATCTTTGACCTCAACTCTTTCAACGAGACAGGTAAGCTAATGTTCAAGAACCAATGTCTTTCAGTTGCCTTACAATCTGTCGACAAAGGGGACTCTTCTCCACCAATGCATCAGTCCTGCAAATATCCCTAATACTCACCACTGAGTGGTGGCCCCCCCCTTGAATATTCTCCCACTATGAATTAGTCCAGTTCTTCAGTCTATCTGAGTGATCTCTACATTCCTATGAGATCCCACAGTGGATTATTTTTGCACTCTATCTCCAATACTCACCACTGAATGGTCTCCCTGTCCCCCTGTAGGGACAAGTGCTTCATCTGATTTGACTCTTTTAGGCTGGTTTTCTGGATCAGAATCTAGCTCATCAGATATTCTCTTTGCAGGCCTCTTGAAACTTCCATTACCCTCCGGGGATGCAGATGATACCTCATTTATCTGATTTATAATATAAAAAGGAGTAATTTGTAATGTAGTAGGGCAACCGCAAACTCCTCAAAACTTGATGGTTTTGGGATCTATGAGCCTCGATACTTACCTCCTGTTTGCATCATGTAACCCTACTTGCCTGCAGTAATCCTTTGGAAAGTTATCAGCATGATGGAACGAACATATGGAGAACCAGAAGGGCGCCCCCTCATTCTTTTATCTTGCACCAAGTAAAGGTTCCATCACAAACACCAACTTCTTAAATCAGCTTGTTCCCATGTCCAAGTGGTACAAACGCATTCATCCCTTGAGTGATAGAAAGTAGTCTTTCTTATTTGCTTCATCCATCACCTCAGAAAATCAAACCATACTCAACTTGAGCCAAAGTCTGATCATTTTTATTATCAATTTGGTCAAAAAAGGTAACTGACTAAACTAAGACAAAAAACAGAGAGATACGTTACTGCCAATACAAAGCACTATCTACATACAGACAAATACCTTGAAAGCTTCCACCCTGGAAGGCACAGCTGTATTTATTTTTTCTTCTTGAGGGGTGGGGGTAAATACATCACCACCATCACTCAATGAAAGACCCAACATATGATAGGTGACATACAACCAGCACATGTTTAGAGAAACATCTGAAGACTCTGTGCTTGGAATCTTTGACTATTTTCAATATTTTCAGAGGGAAAACCCCCAGTATGATTGCAGTCAAAGAGCAATGTCATACAGTGCTAACAACTTTTAACTCTCCTCAAAACTGAGTGATAATCCTCAACTTCAAATGGTCATGTCAGGTGATCATGTGTAACCCAATGAAAAATTTAGGGGTATGAATGACGCAATCATCTTAAGCCACTCCACATTCACCCTTAACCGCTGTGCTCCAATTGGGGCATATTTGCGCACCTCCGGAGTGGGCGGAAAAGCCCCGCAACAGCTATTGACCCTGTGACCTTATCCTATTGTCTCTCTCGTTGTTGTGGCCAATTTTTTGGGTAGCTACTTGCAGTTTCGAGCTCTGTGTGAAACAGTAAAGATGGGTGACAGCCGTGCTCTCCGTCTGGGTACAAAAGGACTCAAACAACGTTAAAGGGTTAATTAGGATAGTTCTGTTTGAATGTGGTTATCTTTCAAACAAAATGTTCTCCCTTTTAAGTCTTATAAACATCAAATTCTAGAAAATTCTGGCCATTTTTTGAATAAGCAAGGTTAAACAACTCTGGAGCTGCGCTTTGAAATGGATAATGCTATTGCTTTATGCACTCCAGCTGTTCCCTTGAACATCTGTAGCCCTAATGCTCAGTTTGTGCATTATTCTGCACTCGTGCACGGTCCATCTTTGTTTTGCTTCGAATGTTAACTTATCACAAGAATTAACTAATTCACCAACCTTCATATCTTCAGTCCCATTGGTGCTTTTTTCCTCCAGCTGATCCACCAATGTAACATTCTCCCCACTAACACCATCTGTAACTCCCTCTGGTGTTGCTGCTTCTGGTGTTGGTTCTGAGGCTACTTGATCCTCATCACTCACTTTCAACACTGGGCTCTGGAAGTCACCAGGAGTGGACCCTCTGGAATCACTCCCATACAGGAACTCATCCTCAGACATATTTTCTGGCTTTCTGTGACCGACTGGAGTCCTCACCTCTGGGATGGTATCAGTAGGGGGCTTTGAAGGGGTGGCCTCTGTTGACTGGGTGCCCTGTGATTGGTTCTTCTTCTTCTTGAGTTTTAAGACACTTTCTGGTAAGTAAGTTGTAAGTTGTTTCCTGCAATTACATCCAAAGAAAAGACACAGGATTTAATACATTTGTGTAAGAACACAATACTGGCTTACAAAAGTGGGACATTTCAGTCTAAAGCAAAAGATAAGAATGATTAATGATTTAATTGCTGTAATTTGTTGATAAATGTGCTGCGAAATGTCATCAAAGTGTAAAGCATCATGTTTGTTATATGACAAAATTTTGTATGTCACAAAAACTGGTTGTAATGTTTCATTAGTTACATCAGACACCACAGTAGAATTAGGTATCAAAAATAAAGTTGAAAAGCTGAAATTGGTTTAATTTAACTGTAAATTTGTTCATATTACAAGTTACAATGATATGTTAAGATCTCTTGACTGAAGATCCTCACATTCTACATCACTGACCATGTATGCACCAAATCTAATGTTACTTACATAAGACACCATTTTGTCCCACTTTTGGTGTCCTCGTAACCAACGTTAGATCTGTATTTAAACTTTCCTGGTAAGCCACCCATTGTAAAATGTTAGGGAAGAGTAGTTTATAAACATGTAAAATTTCTATATTAACATATTTATAAGCAATTCACATCAAATTAAATGATTTATTAGATTTTTGGGGCATAAAAATGATTTGGTGCATGGTTTGGTGTATTTGTAACTAACGTTAACATTTTGTAGCCATCTAATACAGAATACAAAAGGCAGACAGACATGTTTAATGTAGAAGTATAGACCAGCATATCAACAAATCACAGCATCAAAAATGAATCATAAAATTATGAGTTACAGTCATATTAAAGCCCAACAAAAGTAAGAAATGTTATGTTTTTATGCCAGTATTGTGGTCTTGCGCATTTAATAACTTCTCTCTGGCGAGTAAAACCTAAATTTTCTGTTCTCAATGTATGCAAATATCCCCTATGAAAAATTAAATACCCATATTATCTCCTATTGAGCTTCTGTAGAACAAACACATTTTCAATTTTACCACATAGTATTTCATAAACAGTATAACATTACATTGTATTTCATTACAATTTATTTCAAATTTCATGTTTCACTGTGAGGCAGTTGCAGGCTATTAAATTTTATATTTCAGGAATAACAATTTATGTACAAAACAAAACAACCTCATTTCATTTTAGCCCTTTTGAAATCAAAATGGCTCATTTAAGATTTGCAATGACGGTTTCTCTAATTCATGTTAGAAACTAAGATATTTGAAATTTGTAAAATGTAAATGCCTGGTCCCTCCTTTATCCTTTATCAGCCAAAAATGACATTAAAAAGCAATTCTTTTTTCTGAATTTTGGGACAATCAGTGGAAAACCACAGTTCATTTTGAAGAATGATGATCACATGGTGTGAGGTGAGATTAAGGTACAGCTTTAAATAATTCCTTTGACAAGGTCTCCAACAAACAAGTCTTGTAACTAATGCACAAATCAATTGTGAGACAATCTCTCCCACACCAAGGGAAGGTAAGCCAATGTTTGTCAGAACAAACATTTTTCTGCAATGATGCACTCCTGTCAGGCAAATTGATCCAACATTTTATTGATTCTAGCCCACATTTCCTGCCAAATATGCGAAATATAACAAAACCTTGAAACAACTATAAGGTTGCTTTGATTCAACAGATGGTGAATTTTGACACACCTACAAAGATCATAATGCACACTTGACTAACCATGGCCTGGGGTCAAGAAGCATCTTACAATTAAAATTAGGGCTGTGCATTTTCGGTTAATTCACTATCCGTTTAACCGATTTTATTAACCGGCGGTTAACCGAAAATGACGTAATGTTCACACAACAACAAAAAGTCAACATTTCCAAAGAGCGCCATCACTTTTGTACAGGAAAGTGCAAGTCTAAAATGGCGCCGTAAGTCATGTTCGCCCATGTAAGTATGTGGCAAAAATGTTGGTATTTTGCGCTGAGTTTATATCATCTTTTCACAGTAAAAAACCCATCCCGCACTTACTGAAGCTTTCTTCAGACCACATGCACTTTTTAACATTCTACCAACTGTTGTATTCCCGCCTGACCCTATGTTATATTGTCAGTTCTTTCATGAAACACTCCCACACCGCTGTTTTGATGCAACTTGCTTGCGATGCAGTGTTCAATACATGTACAGCACTCACGTGTGTGTCATAGTAGCGATCTGTACAATTGCACTGTAAACGGCCCACCAGCCGCAAACAGCACAACCAAGCCCTACAGTATTTTCCTGCATAAATTAAGAAATTCCCAGCATTCCTACCGTAAAGTTATTTACAGTAGGACTTATGGAATTTTATCATATGACGTCATTACGAACGTAAACAATTACGCACGAGGTCCCATGCATGCAGTAGACTTGTGTGAGTATCCGTTTTTACCACTTAACAAGGGACCATGTTTTTTGCTTGATGACATCATATGCACACGATCTATTGCAGAATTTGAATTGCCTCTGCATTGTGATTGGTTCAAATACGTTTTTTCTGAGCCAGCCAATCACAACTCGCGCCATCGCCTATGGGATTTAGTGTGTGAAAATACCAGACCTCCGAACGAATTTCCCCACTGAGTTTGCGTTATGACGATGGCACTTCCCAGGCTTACATAGCCCGCCTTTGCAGCCGGCCAAGCCCCGTGCTAAATTCACCAAGAAACGGCAGCACAAATCTCTGCGTACTTGGATTTTTCGGGGGTCTGACTTAAGTGCATTTCATTTGCTGATTATTTGGAAACAAGACGGTAAGGTTTGGATAAGAAGTGGCAAAATTACGGGGATATTTATATCGGAAAGAAACCATAAGATAACGTTAATCGAGTCCATTTTTTGCTGTCCAAGACCGCTAAAAATTAGATCGCTATTTTTTTACGTGCATCGTAGGGTTGACTTCTACAGTACACTACATTATCGCAACTACAACCCAATTGGTTCAACGAACTGCGTATGCTTATTCATAAAAGTCAACATGGAATGTTCCATTTTATATGATATTGGGCAAACAACAAAATGGGTGAATTATCTGGTGCTTACGATCGTATTTTTACAGGTTACAATATTTTCCAAATACTGCTACTAACAATGAAAAATAATGAAATTTAAGGAGGTGTAGCATGATAAAATATTTCGATTAGCTACAGTGGGAAGACTTATTCAAATATACTTTTGTGCCCTAATCATGGTCTCGCGGAGGTTTTATTGGCATACTGTAGAAACACAGGGCTTGGTAACTTTTGTTACAGCTCCCTGCTTGTCTTGTGGCTTTCTTTTTGCTTGCTATTGAAGGGATTAGGAGACGAGCACACGAAGTTCTGCCAACGAAAGTAACAATGGGTGCGCCACTTGTCACTCATCATAATGTACTTAATTCGGGGAGCTGCCGCGGAATTAATCCGTTCAATCGAACGGCCGATTTTAAAACTCTTTTTACAGTTATTGTTCGAGCGATAATTTGTGAGAAACTGACACTGTTGCGCGATTTTTGTGTAACAGTTTACCAACAAAGCCACCCCGCGGCGACTGAGTTATTGGCAATACAAAAACGGTTAATCTATGAAGAGGAATGACGCACGAGTAACCGACGAGTCGGTCGGTTAACCGGTTAACCGATTGACCGTCACAGCCCTAATTAAAATAAGGGCATGTTAATCAAATTCAACAATCATACATAATCACTGAAGACTTTTCTTCATCCAAATTTTAATTCTGGCAGGAAGCAAGTCACTAAATACCGATTTCATCTAGATCTTCAAACTGAACGTAATAGGTCCTTAACAGCTGATACATCCAAAGAAAATGTACAATTGTACAATTTAACACCATGGTCACTGGCATAGCTAGGGTTTGCAAGACATGGTCACCTGCACAAAATTTAGAATTTTTTTAAGTCAATTTTTGGCTCCTGACAAAGTAACTTTTTCAGAATGTTTTGGCTATGCAGATGACCCTAGTATTTAAGCAAACACTGATGTCACTTGGCCACAGTAACACACCTTTTGACATGTTTAGCTTCAATTTTCATCCCTTCTTTCCACATATTAATACTGACAGCTTGCTGATGGGTGCGATCTACAAAGAACCTGATGTCGTACGTAAGGTCAATATTGGTTGAGGTATCTAGGTGCTGGAATTCAAGACCGATGAACCACACAGAACAAAAGCTGTCTTTTCTGCAAATAAAACAAATACATGTTTCGGAGATATGGTCAACCATATACGTAAGAAATATTTGAAGAAGTCTGGAGGATTTGGGTTCTTTCCGTGGCTGAGTATTATAATAAAGACAAGACAGAGCAATCTATGAAAGGGCCTTAGCAGCTGAAAAGATTCACAAATTGAAGTGAAATTAGGCAACCACACACCTTAATTTCCTTCTTTGATATTGCAACTTCCCCCACTTTAAACCAGAAAGCCAAAAGGCTTAGTGATTCCTTGCTGCTGAAATGTAAGGCCTTTTTTCACATTGACAATGCTTTTCAATGTTTTTCAATTAACAGGGCTCCATAATGTGCCCACAAAGTACACATGCAAGGCATCGAATCTTCCTACATTGAGATCCTCGTTGCCCGTCGTGAACCCTAATGACATTTGACCTCCACCAAAAACTTCTGGGACCATGTATTCACTATGTGCCATCTACATGACAAGTTACAGGACCCTACAAGTGACCTTTCTTGAAAGACTGTGAAGGAAAGCTTGTCAGGCTTTGAACATGCCGACTCCAAATGAACTTTGACCTTTGGGAAAATCAATAGGGATCATCTGCTAAATATGACCAATCCACACAATAAATGTGAGATTAGTCACAATTACCCTTCTTGAGATACTGTGTTTACAAGCAATTTCTAAGGAATTTACCTTTTGACCTCTCGTGACCCCAAATGACCTTTGACCTCCACGAAAATCGATAGGGATCATCTACTCAATATGACCAACCCACACACCAAATATGAGCATAGTCACATGTACCGTTTTCGAGCTATCCTGTTTACGAAGTTTTCACCTTTTGACCTCCACGAAAATCGATAGGGATCATCTACTCAATATGACCAACCCACACACCAAATATGAGCATAGTCAAATGTACCGTTCTCGAGTTATCGTGTTTACAAAGTTTTCACCTTTTGACCTCTGGTGACCCCAAATGACCTTTGATCTCCACCAAAAACAATAGGGATCATCTACTCAATATGGCCAATGCACACACCAAATATGAGGTTAGTCACACTTACCCTTCTTCAGATACCGTGTTTACAAGCAATTTCTAAGGAATTTACCTATTGACCTCTCGTGACCCCAAATGACCTTTGACCTCCACGAAAATCGATAGGGATCATCTACTCAATATGAAAAACCCACACACCAAATATGAGCATAGTCACATGTACCGTTCTCGAGTTATCGTGTTTACGAAGTTTTCACCTTTTGACCTCTGGTGACCCCAAATGACCTTTGATCTCCACCAAAAACAATGGGGATCATCTACTCAATATGGCCAATGCACACACCAAATATGAGGTTAGTCACAATTACCCTTCTTCAGATACCGTGTTTACAAGCAATTTCTAAGGAATTTACCTATTGACCTCTGGTGACCCCAAATGACCTTTGACCTCCACGAAAATCGATAGGGATCATCTACTCAATATGACCAACCCACACACCAAATATGAGCATAGTCACATGTACCGTTCTCGAGTTATCCTGTTTATGAAGTTTTCACCTTTTGACCTCTGGTGACCCCAAATGACCTTTGACCTCCACGAAAATCGACACGGATCATCTACTCAATATGGCCAATGCACACACCCAAATATGAGATTAGTCACATGTACCGTTCTCGAGTTATCGTGTTTACGAAGTTTTCACCTTTTGACCTCTGGTGACCCCAAATGAACTTTGATCTCCACCAAAAACAATAGGGATCATCTACTCAATATGGCCAATGCACACACCAAATATGAGGTTAGTCACACTTACCCTTCTTCAGATACCGTGTTTACAAGCAATTTCTAAGGAATTTACCTATTGACCTCTCGTGACCCCAAATGACCTTTGACCTCCACGAAAATCGAAAGGGATCATCTACTCAATATGAACAACCCACACAACAAATATGAGCATAGTCACATGTACCGTTCTCGAGTTATCGTGTTTACGAAGTTTTCACCTTTTGACCTCTGGTGACCCCAAATGACCTTTGATCTCCACCAAAAACAATACGGATCATCTACTCAATATGGCCAATGCACACACCCAAATATGAGATTAGTCACACTTACCCTTCTTCAGATACTGTGTTTACAAGCAATTTCTAAGGAATTTACCTATTGACCTCTGGTGACCCCAAATGACCTTTGACCTCCACGAAAATCGATAGGAATCATCTACTCAATATGACCAACCTACACACCAAATATGAGCATAGTCACATGTACCGTTCTCGAGTTATCGTGTTTACAATGTTTTGACCTTTTGACCTCTGGTGACCCCAAATGACCTTTGATCTCCACCAAAAACAATAGGGATCATCTACTCAATATGACCAACCTACACACCACATACGAGGTTAGTCACACTTACGCTTCTTGAGATATCGTGTTTACAAGCCAAAGCGTCACATACACACACACACACACACCCACACACACACATACACACACATCACCATCGCATAGATTCCTTGCCTGCCTTCGGCAAGGAATCAAAAACAAATCTAAGGTGGACAGATTTCCCCCCTGATTTACTTCCTTGGTACAGGTACTGTAACAGAGTTTTATACTCTTGGTGGAAGTCCTGTAGTCACCCTGCTTTCTTGTAAACACAACTCCGAGGATAAATTCACTACTGTAAAAATCACATTTTGGAATAGCACCTTTCATTCAGTCTGTCCAAGGATTTCTTCATGAAGCAATAAAACATAGGAGTGGCTGTTCAACCTTGATCACAAATTTGCTCTTTGATGACCACTACAAATGTCAAACACTTGCAGTTCAGCACCTCAGCTGTTTAAATAACAGTACATAGCTTCACAAATTGATAGAGAGGTTACAACTAATTAGACTGCAAGTTTCTGGGCCCCAAAACTTAGCACTAGGTCTCAGATCTTGGCAAAAACCCTGTCCCTTCCCATCCAAATGGAAAGGTGGGAGGGGGGTGAACATGGAAATTGAGAGGAGAATCTCTATAAAAACTTGGCACTATGTTTCAGAACTTGGTTAAAATCCCTGCCCCCCCCCCTTCCCATCCAAATGGAAAGGTGGGGGGGGGGGGAGAATGTGTGAATTCAGAGGAGATTCTCTATAGACTGCAACATAAGAAGTCAATATTTTCTGAACAAGGTTTTCAAATAGATGCAGTAAATTCATGCATGTAATTTTAAAACTTGTGAAATACTCAGGAATCAAGTTTTAACCTGCTGTTGAGAGCAGACTCCAATATGAATTATGTCAAGTTTGTAACAAACTTACTTTTCCTCATCATTGTTGGGTGGGGATGAATAACCCTTTGGATTCACATGAGCCAACTTGATGTGTGAGTTTCTTTCCAGACTTCCCACAAGTATCCTAATTTTAGATTCCACAAGTCCAACCCTGTGAATAGATGCAGACAAATATTGATTACAATAGGAGACAGTGAAGGATTAGGTATTGCAATGAGATAACACAGCAAAAAAACAGAAAGGGGTAGCAAAATCTTTGTGTGGTTGAGGAGACTGGTTCTAGTTATGGTGGGCAGGGCAAACCAACACTTCTTGTTTGAAATCTGACCTCATGAGAGAGAGGTTTTTTGCCATCTTAAGAGCCTATGAAATAACTAATTGCAGCATTTTGGTGACATTCTCTAACCACTTTATCACAAAAATAGCCATCACGTGAAACAATACACTCCCCTGATGGAGTCATGCTCAAGGGAAATGGTAACCCTTCCTGCACGACAACTCAAAAAGTGAAAAGTGCATTGAACAAAGAATGATGTCATCTGAGGAACTCCACATGGAAGTTTGTATGATTTTGAGCAAACCCTGTTGACATTACAGAAAATATAATCAGCAAAGTTTTACCTTCAAACCTATATTTGCTTAGGAGTGAAAGGGGAGTTTTAGTCAGCAGATGGAGGTCTGACTTCAATCTTCCTTGAGTCAACTGGTTTGACTTGCAGGGAAAATAGAGTTGCAACCCTCTGATATACATGCATTTGGAAGTTCCCTGGTATGAGGTTATACACACAGAAAAATTCATCAGGTTATCAATGGATATACAATTGCATCCATTGAAGTGGGTAGTAGAGCTTCATTCAGTAGTGTATACCATACATGGAGGTTCATCAATATACAGGTCAATGTAAGAACAAACCATTGGCATATAATGGCTCACACTCTCATGGTATATACACTACAAACTCATTATGATGTGTACTTTATTGATGCTTGAGCACATGTCCTCTGCTGATATTTTACTTTGTACGAAACAGACACAAGACTGGAAAAAGTGAATGGAATATAAACAAAAGATAATTTTTGTGCACTTGATGGAAGACTGAAAGTTTGGTTGTCTAATGAAGTATTCTGCATTTTCTTAAAAAATTTGATTTGAGTTAATATTTGATCTTCAAGCAGTTCAACGTCATGTACAAGATCCATTGAATGATTTTGAAATTAACATTTGTGACATCTTGACAATGAAACCTTACAACAGAATCTTGGAAAATGATTTGCAAATCAGCCATCTTACTCAACAGGCCAATTTACATCATAATTTACTCAACAGGCCAATTTAAATACGAATTAAAATATATCCTTTTTTGTTGCAAAGAGTTGCTGTCTGGCTATGGTACGCAAACTCAATCTGATGGACCAAAAATAAAACTAGAAATATGAGCAAAGAAGAGGGAAAATAGCTTCAATTTGTAGGGAACTCTTGTAATATGTTAATAAAGTTGAAAACTGAGGTAAGTCAGTCTATATTCTATAAATGGCATGGCAATCAACTTAGTGTGACATGAAGTAGATGCCCACTGTTTAATAAGGTGTTTTTTGATTAGCTGTTTTATCGATTGTATTCTTTGTAAGGGTTAGGGATTAGGGCTACTGTTAGCCAGTTCAGAAATTTCTTGTTAAACAGTGCAGATCCTCCTGTGACATGCAGTAACACAATTTGACACAAACTTTCTCCTACAAGAGTATGCATTTATCAAGTAGTGTAGAAGATGTACTCACCATTCCAAATGATGTTCTTTAGAACCAGCACTAGCTATAAGTACTATATAATGCCTAGAAAATGGAAAATTAGAGAAAATTTTGATCAGAAGAAATCACTAAACAAACTGTTTTATTAATTCACTGGCCATTTCCACAGCTGAGTTTCAAATAAACCATTATATTGTTTCTTGTTGCTTTTTTAATTCACAAGGGAGGCAAGGGGATTTTCTTAAACTGTTGAAACATACTCACTTGTATTTCTGAAAGAAATTAGATGGAGTAAACAACTTTTCCCATGATGCCTTTCCTTGTAAAATTTCCTGAGTTACTGCAAGACCTGTAATTTAACAGGAAAGAAAACTGTGTTTACCATAGTAAGCATACTACAACATACCACCTTTTATTAACACTGTTATTTTGAGTTAGAAAGTTAAAACAATCCTATAAACAAAGCAGTTGTATCTTTTTTAACCAAATGAACACCGTTTCAGAAAACAAAGAAGCACAACAAGGTAATACATACAGCAGTCTCAATAATCTCTCATCACTATAGATCCTGAGGCCCATTCCACAAAGACTTACGCACAATCTTAAGTTTGATTCCCCATACCTAAGTCAACAGTAAATCATACTTAAGATTGTGCGTAACTCTTTGTGGAACGGGCCCCTGGACACATAGACTGCAAGATACATCTCATACCGAGGGTCAGATCCACCACAACTGAAGCAATGTGCAATGGAGCTGAAGATAGGAATTTTATCTACAAATACAACACACATTTTATTGCAATTCCAGCATCTGATGAACTTAGAGCAGACTGCAGAATCAAGAAAGGAATGCCCCTCCCTCTTCTTGTTCCTTCCTATGAGTAATCATCAAAATGATAACCTCTGTACAAACTTTGAAAGACTAGAGCAATTCTAGGAAACACAAAATAAAATTATTTGATGGAAGACAAAACATACCATCTTTTAGTTCCTGTTCTATAACAGCCTTAGTTGACTGTGTGACATTGTACGTAGAGTTCTGTTGTGGGTATGCTGGTGTAATGATTGGTAACAAGTGAAATCTGTCCTGAACATTGACCTGTTAAAAAGGAAATAAATTATGTACCAATTAATGCCAGAAGAAAAATAATTCAAGTTTGCCTATGTTAATAAATTTCTTACTACCTTTAAAGTATAACCCTAAGGAAAATGCACTTTCTAGTCATGTGTGAAAGGAAAACAATGGAAGAAAAATTTGCAGGTAAAGGCCTAAGCACTTACCCTGGGATCCCAGACTGGAAAATGGAGATCATTGGTTGGTTTGGGTTGTTTGAGTAAAACTGGCTGAGGCCATGCCCTGCAAAGAAACCAAACAAGAAATATGGTAGATAAAGGAAAACAGAGCTACTTTGACAACAAAATTGTCCAAATGTCAACTAACTTTTTTTAATCAGTGATGTGCCAATCAGCCGGTAAATCTAACTCCTACCCTCCTCAACAATCCTAGACAAAAAAGAAGGGTAAGTTGGTTAGATGGAGCTTTAGGGCCAATGATGGGACTTTTTGGTCTTCGAAACCCCCCCCCCACCCCTGAATCAATGTTGTTCTTGCCAAAATATACTAAACCCCACAATCTACTGTTTCTTTTTCATCTTTTCTTTGCCAAGGATAACATCTTAGCAGATGCAAAAGTGCAATCTGTTAAGATAAAGTAATTTCACATCATTACAGTAGAAGTTGGTTCCTTCAAATGTAGTTTATCCTTTGTTTGCCACAGCCAACTTTAAAACTGCTTACATTATCATTTTCTAGTATCCCTTAGCAACAGATGTGTGGTCAACTGTCAGTTTCATTTAAGTACTGGGTAGGTCAATGGTAGCCCATTGCATGTGGGGTGGGTATATCAAATTATTTGCAAGTTTACAAGCAACCCTTTCTTTGATGGATTTGGTGTATAAAGTGTATTTTGCCTCACTGTTTTTAATGTCAAACATTCAATGTAAATGTAAAGTACTTCATAAAATAAGATTTACACGTGCAAAGTTTTCCTGTTCTTGTGATCATTGAAACCAAAGTCTTATTTGCTTCTGTTACACCTGTTTAAAATTTGTTCAAAGAACACCCTCACCCAAATGTTTAAACATCTGGTTGGATAAGTTTACTGTCTGTCAGACTAGGATCATCTGTTATCATCTTAGAGATGCTGTTCTCAATGATTAATTTTGTTTGATTTAACTACTTACCACTGGGTAAAAACTAGAAAGAACTTGTTTACAAGGGTAGATGCAGCCACATTTGGATAAAGCTGACATGTTCGAGCTACCAGCATGGCCCATGAAACACCGCCAAGAAACCCAAGAGTATTTGAATAAATTCCTTTTTCTGGGAATAAAAGAAAAGTTTAGTAAATGTTGAGGCATGGCAATACATAGAGAATGACCATCGAATGAACAGCCTGTCTTTTAGTTGAGGCCAGTCACAGCCTCAGCTTCCTATTTTCCAGTCTTGAGTCCTCCAGTAATATATTGTTACAAGCTCCTATTTGAGACTCAACCTGGGTTAGGTTAGCTTAGGTTAGGGAGTTCTACTGCCCAGTTTCCAACCAACTGGTTAAAGTCCAACCACTAGACATAGCCTTTTTCCAGTAGTGGCTCCAGTTGAGACCCAGCCTGGGCCTTGGAATACCAGAGCATGATTACGACACTACAAAGAGCTTACCTAGGGTCTTAGGAGGAATTCAAAAACTGTGAATCTGCATTACAGGAGATTGAAAGTTTACAGCCTTTTCAAGGAATCTTGTACATGTATCATACACCTTATTACATTAAGTTTCCTACACAATTGATTACAATGTTGGCATATCATGACGGAAAAGCATGAGAAAAGTCTACATTTAAACAGGGCTCTACTCTTTGGCCTCAGACTCTACTCTGCCCTCTAAATTTTAATGCCATCCCAATTGTCCAATCTCCCTTGATTCCAATCATTCAACCAAGTAGAGTACATATTACTCAATCACGGAAGTACTGTATGTAGTAGCCTACATACTTGTCTCGTATGGGATTCATCAATAAATTTGCAGCTTGAAAGAAAATGCCAGAATATCAAGGATTTGGCCACAACAATTACCAGGAGGAGAGAAAAGTGGCCAGAAGGGAAAGACCTGTTTCTCCATTTCAAAAACTTACTTTTGGCCCACAGTTTGATGGCCCTGAGACATAGCCTGAAAGTTTCTTTGTTTGGAACCAAGTTAAGAATTTCATCTGTGACTCTGCAACCTGTAATAAGAAGAGGTTCACCTTTCATAAATTTTCACGAAATGTATAAAAATTGAATACCAGAATGCCAAACTTTAACATTTGACTGAAAGTGATGAAATCTTACACATGTATTACACTTTCCTTTTATTCAAAATATCAACTTTATTTGGCCAATTGATAGATAATCAATGTCTTCATGACTTACCATTGAGACTTCTGACACACTTCTGGTCAAGATTTCTCAAGAGATTGTCATCAGTTAGATCTAGGTCTTCTGGAATGGTTCGAAGAGCTAACCTTGCAAACAAAATATCCATCTGAAGATCAGAGAAGGAAACAATGATTAAATAATGAGGGGGACATAAAATTCCGCGTTGATAGAATTTACGGAATGGTTTCAATTGGTAGTTCAATCTTTTTACATGTGACAGACATGCTTCATCGATCTTCACTCTTAGCAATGAAACTTTTTGAAAATATAGTCCAGGACCTAAATTTATTTTTGATATTAATAAGCAAAATATTCTCAGCATTCTGATGAAATTTTTGTTCATTTCCCATGTTTGGTTCTCAAAATACTACCAATTAAATGTAGCAAATTTTCTACACAGAATGAGCTAGAAGCAAGCAGGATTCATATTGTTGGCCAATTTTTGTTTTTATTAATAAGTTGCCACTAATTTTACGCAACTAAACTCTGATATATCAATACCAATAGGTGAGTCCTGAGCAATGGAATTTTTAAACCTTTTTAAGCCTTAGGGGCAAAATAGCATCCCTTATCAAATCAAGGTCAAACTGATAGGATGAAAAATGAAAACTTAACAATGGCCATTAATATGAATCCATGACATCACACCTGCTTGCTTAAAGTTCACTTCTTATAGAAAATGTGTCAACTTCAACTGCTAAAATCTCAACAACTGAAAGTAGGAAATGATTGGAACTTTCACCAGAATGCTTAGATTTTGTTCGTCTATAATATATCAAACATAAATTTGGCTTTTAAAAGGATTCTTTTAAATTCTTTTAAAAGGACTGCACAAAAATAATACTTTCAATAACCAACACATTGTTTCAATAAAGAACAAGGATGGCAACATTCTAAATTGGTTTTGCTTTATTACTGTGGAACTTCTACAAAGGAGATCCTAATTTCATAAAGGAGATTATTGTTTACAGGAAAGTCTAATTTTGCACTTTTCCAATATCTAATGTAAATGATATAAACCTATGTGCTAATGGCCAATATTTAGAAATGACGGAGATAATAACAATGAAGTCTAAAGGTTACACATACTAACCAACTTCTAAAAAGGATTAAATCTCAACAGAAAAATGAATTAATATGGTTATTGTTGAAGAAACAAAGGACGAAAGTAGAAATTTTGCAAGTTTTCATTAAATGATGCTAAGCACCACTGAAAGCAGTACCAGGACTATAATTCCAATTTATATTTTTGAAGATTACATGTCATTCACTGCATTAAATTCACATCAAAAGTGACGGGTATGGAGGAAAAGGATGAGTCAGTAATATAAGAGCCAGTTGGGACAACCCTGTTATGCTTCAAAAGCATGCTACAATGTACAGTTTTTCATGCTATCTAGCACTTGTTATGCATCAATTGCTAACCAAACCTGGGAAATATAATAAATTAACATAATTTCACTCTGCAGTGTTTCATGCTTTGAAACATTAATTCTGGGAACAAAACACATATTATTGTCCTAACTGGGTGAATACAAGGGCAATACAAAAGCATTCAATAAGGAGAAAATGGGTTAAGCAACATTTACTTCTAAGGCCAGATAAGTGCACCTACCTCTATATTTTCAAATTCCAACTTAATGACTGGTACAAAAGCCCCTTCCACAGGCTGCAGGGAGAAACCAAAGGAAAAAAATCAATAAAACTAGACAAAAGCTTTTTTGCCTTTTTTTTTTATTTCTCATGATAACTTCAAACAGCAGTATGTTATAGATTGGTTGGTTGTTGGAGTTACCAACTGTAACATCAATAATGTATGGTTGTTGAAACATACAAATACCATATTAAAAGATACAGTACACTGTGAGTAGGGACAAACCTCTACAGTGCAAGGTGACACTCACTGCATCATTCAAATGATATGCAGCTTCATTTAACACATTTTTGTAAGCCAATGTTTTGTCTTATGCCTGTCCAAGCAATCATCTACTGCTTTCATAGTTTTCCAAAAAGTTTGGAATTTTTACAAGTGAAGGGGGTCAAAAACACCTACATATTTTTTTCCAAAGTGTACAATATAACAACTTTCTTCAAAAGCAATTTTTCACAATTTATATTAACAGAAAGGGCAAGAGGTCACACAGAAAGGAGTTTGTGCTTTTGTAGAAATGTTAATATCAATGTATGGACCACATACATACTAAGAAGAGCATGAAATTGTTGTGACTTACCCTAATATCTTTTGTTTCTGGCAAGCCTTTCATAATTTCTAAAAAGCTTTTAAAGAAATCTGTGCGATCTATATGGAGTGGGGCGACACACAAAGTATCAATATCAGCACCTGTGAACAAAAGAAAAGAAAAGAAAAGAAAAAATTCATCACCATTTGCATCATCATTTTGAAATAAAACAAGCTTTCTACATTTCCTTAGTTTGCAGTGCTAAAATATATCTCATAAATCTTTGTGAGTTATAAGAGACTTACAGCTTTCTAAAACACTACAATTGTAGCACTATTTTTTAATTAAAATACAGCAGGAGGAACAAAAAGGGCTAAAAGGAGATTTTATGTGAAAATAGTTTTGAGCACTGTTGTTTCAAATTGATTAGATTTCATTGTTTCTGCATTTAGATTTAGGTTTGGAATAATTAAGGTTTTCCACAAGGATTGATCAAACAGGTTACAGTCATGCTAACATGATCTACTTAACTTCTGCATTCAATGCCAAGTATTGAAATGATTCAAGAATGTTTTTTTTATTGATACTTCCTTCTTTCACAATTTTGAAGCATGCTTGAGACCTCTAACAATCTTTGTCCACAAACAAAATAATAATTATAATGACCTAAATTAATTTAGTATCTGGCACTTGGTTGCTCTAGTTATCTTTCATCTCATTTTTAGTATATACCTTTTTTTTTTTTTCTTCCTAATGGTGCAATTCTCTGCTTGCTCGACTGTCTTGTCCTTTCTTTGGGGCCCCAATGGAAATAAGCTTTTTCAAGGCTTTTTGGGCTATCCCTGGTACTCTGTTTGTACTCCTGTTTGTCTTTTGTCTCCTTTCATTGTTTTATATTTCTTTCTTTTCCTGTTGTTTTGTTGTTTTATGTCTCGGTACTGAATAAATCAATCAGTCAATATGGTCATTATACACGTATGCTATGCACATGATTTCTCATTATTATGCCATTGTTTCCCACCTTGAGGTCTCAACACCAATTGACACAAAGAGCGGCATGTGTGCTTTATTTCCACTTATTAGGTGGGGTATATATTAATCTGGGTTACAATCTGATGATGTCACCTGCACTGGGATTGATTAAAGAAAAATTTGGGAACCACTGGTTTATAGCATGGTTGAACACTTACCTTTGGTATGGACTCCTAATCTGTAGGAGCCGAAAGTATAAATTTTTCCTCCGACATTATCTACAATGCTAGGGGGGAGCTTTTTAGTGACCGCTGTTTGCTTGATCCAACTTTTAACAATTCCATCTAATTTGGATAAAACCTTCAATCTGAAATCAAGTGTAAAAAGATATTGACATTAAACATGATAAAAGAGCAGATGTTCAACCCAAGCAGGACAAATGACTACTGGGCCATAAAGACTGGTGCTGCCACGTGGTAGCTTCCCTTAAAAGTGTAGTTAACAGGCTAGCATGGGTGGAAACAGTTGGGAAGCTGGGAGGCTCCTTTCCCAGAAATTTGGCCATCTAGAAGGAAATTTAGACAACTAGAGGGAAATTTCCCTTACTTGTACATGAAAATAGAGGGAGAACTGTGAGAAATTTTCTCCCTTCCAGGGAAATAATTCTACTCCCTTCCTGGGATATAAACACTTTTTCCAGTCCTACAGGCTAGTTCCAGCTCAATTTGTAGAAAAGCTTGAAAAAAATCCGAACTTTTGATTTTTTTTTGTTTTGTTCACAAGCATAGCACCCTAAGTCGGACTGTAATAAAACTAGATATTAAACAGTACCCACACAATTTCTAACAATATACAACTTTCTAAAGCTACCAAATTCTTCCTTGAAACCCATCACTAAAATTGGTATAGTTTTTGATGGATTAGATGCTAGATGGTTTCTTTAACTTTCAGGCTAGGGGTCTAGAGGTAAGCCCAATTTGGAGAGAGAGGCTGTCCTTTCCATGAAAAATAAATTGATAAAGAAGAAAACATTACTGTTGGATATAAAGCTACTTGAACAATACAACAACACAAACATGCATCCCAGAGTTACAAAAGGCCCTGGCAAATTACAATGTAATGTCAAAAGTTAGGTAGGCCCAGCCTAGGCAGGGCTGTAACTGAGTCCACCTAATCTGATTACAAGCTAATTCCGATTCCAGTGACCCAAATTCCAGGCCAATTCTGAGTCCAGTAGCCCCTAAGTCCAAGCCAGTCCCATTCCAGAAAACCTGACTCTAAGTTCATCTCATAATTAAATGTGCAGCAAAAACCTTGGACATTTGACAGTGCGGTAGTGTCCGAGTACAGGACCATGAGTATGCATTCTTGTACCATGTCATGAGTATGGATCAGGGGACCAGATCAGGGGTAAAGGTATTATGAGTCTGAATTAAAATTAATCATGAGTACAGGTACAGGTACATGTGGGTTCCGCGTCAAACAGTCATCCATTTTCCTTCAGGTTTGGGGATAGGGCAGAGGTATATAAAATCTTGAGGTTCCATGTCAAGTCATCAATAGTTTAAGTGAAACACCATCATATTCCTTTCTCTATCTCCATCATACTCCCCTAAGCATAATGCAAACGACAGGGTGACCACTTAAAGAAAGTATGACACGTCAGCAAAATACCCTGAATTCACTTGGCAGTTAAAGCACATTTTGCTTTGAAAAAATCCATTGCAATTATGTCAATAGGTTTTACAGTTCTCAAAGTTTGAATGTTTCTGTAACTTGTTGCTTCATGGAAAAAATAAAAAAAATTAATGTGGAGTGTTGCACAGTATTGACATTTCTTCTGTTAACCCTACATTAATTATATTTCATATATTTTCATATTTATTTATTTTTTGATTTTCCACAACAATATACTGTATACACATAGATAAAGTACAAACATGTAATTGAAAATACAAGAAAAGTGATTGATGTAGAAGGAAGTATTCTTAAAAACCCTTGTGGGCTTAAAGACAAGAACACTCCCCCAAACAAAACAAAAAGAAAACAAAAAAACAATAGAGACAAAAGAGCCCCCCCCCCAAAAAAGCAGACAAGATACAGAAAAGACGAAAACCTGTCTCGGGCAACTCACCAAAACCACCCACCCACCCATTAATCCACTCATCTACGACATTTAATAAGAACTTAAGAAATAGGAAAGTAAGCTTTTCCTTAGAGACACTATAGAGGGCTTAGACTGTAAATTCTGGGGCAGCCTGTTCCAAATGAAAATTGAACGAGATTTGACACTCCTTTTATGATTATTTTGATTGACTAAGACAGGATGGGGATTAGCAGATTGTCTGGTATAGTAGGAATGTTCCTGACTTTTTACTGTGTAGAAGGAAGAAAAAGAAGTTGGTAGCAAGTTTTTCAAACAATGGTATGTAAATATAGCTAAGCTCAGAGGAATGATGTCAGGTAGTTTAAGCAGATTCAACGAGGCAAACAGACTACTGGTTGGGTCCCGTGGTGCAGAACAAGTCATATGCCTGACAGCTCTTTTCTGAAGAATTGATAATTTACTTAGAGTAGATTTATTCGCACCTGACCAGACACTACAGCAATATGAGAGCTGGGGAAAAATAAGGGTTAAGTATATTAGTCTCAGTGCCTTTAAAGGCAGAGTAAATTTAAGTTTAGCTAGTATGCCTACGCTTTTCAAGACTTGAGTTGCTACATAGCTGATATGGTCCCCCCATGAAAGTTTGTCATCAATGTAGACGCCTAAGAATTTTGCTGTCTTCACTCTCTCTAAGGGTACATTAGCCATACTAATATTAAAATTACTATAAGTTTTACCTGTAGAAAACACCATGTAGTTGGTCTTATCTACATTCAGTGACAACTTATTGGTAATAAACCAGGCATAAAATTTACTCAATTCACCATTCACAGTGTTTTCTAGATTATCATTTCTATCAGAAAAGAATATGTTGGTATCATCAGCAAAGAGTACTAAGGAGCATGACTTTGAAACATTACAAATATCATTGACATATATAATAAAAAGCAAAGGTCCTAAAATGGACCCCTGAGGAACACCACAAGTTATGTCAAGAAAATTAGAATGAACATTATTTACAGACGTGAACTGCTGCCGTGAAGAAAGATAACTTTTAAACCAGAGATTGGCAGAGCCTCTTACTCCGTAATGGGATAATTTCTGCAAAAGAATTTGGTGGTCGATAGTAGCGAAAGCTTTAGATAGGTCAAGAAAGACTCCAATAGATTGATTTTTACTTTGAAGGGCAGAGTGAAGTTTGTCCACTGCATCAATCAAAGCTAACTCAGTGGAATGCCCCGAACGAAAGCCATTTCTTGTAGAGACGATGAAACACTTCCAAAACAGCACAAAACTCCACAAGGAAATCCCCAAAACAAGGAAAAACTGAGAGAGCTGGAAAACCGTGACTTGAGCATTCCGCTGGCAATGAAACAAGGGTGTGTTCAGGGATAGTTGCTATTAGGGCATAGCACCACCTACAGAAGACATTGCCAGTGAGTATTCCTCGGTAAATGGAACAGTCCATTTGTGAAACAGGTGAGTTAAATAGGAGCGAAGTAGATTAACTCATCAGATAGTTTATGGTTTGGTAATTGATACTCATGATTTTCAAGGGCACAACATAAACTTCCAAAATAAAACTTTTAAGGACAAACTAACACTGCAACTGTCTTTGAAATTAGGTTGTAAAATGAAAGGACAACACTAGCCATACTATATATGGCATGTCCCTCTCATGACATCACAAGATATAGAGCTCATATTTTTGACTGATTAAGTGCAAATCAGAAAATACTAAGGAAAATGGTCAATTTTATACTGCATTTTATGGGAATTGTGGCCATTTTCTTGGTTTTTAATGCTTTTTACATCAAATGTCCAATTTTGCAATTTTAATGTCACACAACTTTTACAGACGTATGCACGTGACCATTTCCACATTTCTATAGTAGTTTTTAATAGCAATGTTTAAGATAGATTCCTGAACACCTTTCACCTACCTGTGGTTCAACTCCTCATCATTTTCAAAGACACCATGAGGCTTCAAGGCTTTAACCAGTTGTTCACTAAGCTGGACATCTTCTGGTTTGGGACCAGCTAATGTGATGGGAGATGTGATGCCATAGGTCTTCTGAGGAGGCTCAGTGCTAAAAGAAATGACCAAAGGCAACATACAAAGATAAGACGAAACTCTGTCTACATAATTCACACTTTACCAATTCTGCAGTGAAATTCTTAGTTTACTCCCACACAGCTGTACTGAAGCATTATCAAGACACAATGTGTGATTGCGAATTTGTTTGTTAAGCGTTTTGGATTGATTCTGTGAATGAGAACTGACTGCCAGAAGAAGTGATAACTGTACTGTTACTGTATAAAAGCATAATTAATAAACAGGCACGGTTCTACGGATATTATTTTCGGGCCAAAAAATTTTTGCCAAAAATGCCTGCCAAATTGCAAGAAATGGCACCTGTCAGGACTTGCCAAACGCATGCAGACATTCTTTATTTTGAGATCTTGTGTTCCAAAACCTTACTCTTCCCAAAATGAAGATGAATCAGAAAATTTGATCTGGTTAAACTATTGCAGGCCGGGAAAATTGGGGCTCAATCGGTTCACCTTACTTTAGAAGGTGTTCTCTCTTTGCATTGTTTGCTTTCAAACTCAGTCTATCCACTGGGCTGGGGCTGAGGTTATAAAATTTTAAAACTTTTTTGCCTTCTTTGCAGCAGAAAATGAACTTTTAAGTTAGGTTCACACTTGTATGGCAAGGGTAACGGTAACGACACCCCAAAGGAAAAAAATGTACTCTTAAGATGCATGCAATTTTTCAGTACACATTTATACACTGTTAGAGTACATTGCATTATTTTTGGTTCAATATTGATTCAGTGACAATTTGGATGTAAAATTTCTGTGGATTTCTTGAAAATCACAAAAAATCTTTGAGACTTTACACATGAAAAATAAGACTAGACGACGTTACTTTTTAAAGCTATGTTTTATTCGTTGTTCTACTACATGGTAATTAATCGTAATTATAGTTTGATAATTAATTTTACGTGACATGGGTAGAAATTAATTCTGTGACTATGTGACAAGTGCTTTAGAATACCAGGCCCATATTCTTTTTTTATTGCGACTATAGTGTATAGTACCTATAGTCTAACAATGTTTATGTGAATAATCAGGTATATGCATGGGCCGGTATTTTTGTGGTAGCCTTAATAGCCTATGTTATGCTGAGGGGGTAATCAAGTGAGGAATTAAGTTTTGAAAATTAATAATTGTCAGCCTTATGTTGTTATATGTTTTACATGCCACACGGGACATATGGGAGAGGCAAGCGAGAGAATGGGAGGACCTTCTAGGGGACTGGGGCATGCTACCTACCCATTCCATATTCATTTCCCTGCCCCGGGTTCCCCTCCCAAAAATTGGCTATTTTTGGTGTCCACTTGTGTAATCTAATATTAATGTAATGCTTAAACAGTTTTACTCCATGTAGTACCATGAACAATATTTTAAAAGCTGATCTTTGTCTTTGTTACTGATAGTTTACATAAATCATTTATCCATTTTTGAGGGGGGGAGGGGCTAGCAAAATTTTTGGAGGCCCTAAGGCCCCTATCCCCCTGTAGAACCGCTCCTGTTTATAAATGATTCAAAACAGGCATTGATGATGTCATCAATTATATTTTGTAGCTCCTCAATTCTCAGAGTTCAGTAAATCGAATACCATATCTACCTTTCCATTGAACTTCCTCCCTATATGAAATTTATTTTTATTGGAAAATTTTGTCAACAGACATTTAACATCTAAAATAACTTCCAAAAATTACTGCATCTCACATGTCTTTTGTTCTGCTGCATCTCAATTTTTGCAAAATCATGGTATGACACATTTCAACCTGAGTCTACCAAGCTTGATTTCAACCAAATATGAAATAAAATTTTGGGGGGTTTTGGATTTGCTACACTGTAAGGCATACACGTTTTTAACGTAAAAGTTGTCCTGAAAATACATTGATACAAAAAAAGCACCATACAGAGGCTGTCTTCTTATTAAACAGTGCTTATGCATATGTGTTGACACACTGACATATCATAGATGGCCAGTGAAACAGGGCAAGCCCCATGCTAAGTTCAACAAGAAACAGCATCACAAATCTCTGTGTATGTGGATTTTTTTGATCTGACTTACGTGCATTTCAGTTGCAGATTTTGGACAAGTACTGCTAAAAATATAGCAGAATATGTATATTTAAAAGGAACCATAAGATACATTAATTGGGGGCAATTGTTTTGCTGCCCAGAACTGATTAGATTATCATGTTTGCTCTACATTGGGGTTTGTTAAAGAGGAGGAAAGGTACAGTAAATTAACGCAAAGTTATACAACCCAGTGCAGGAAAAGAATGCAAATGTTCTGACATGATTGGGGGATGAAAACTAGACAGGGCATGATGTTGGCCTAAGAGCTAAATTATCGAAAGGCATGTGACATCGACTGCAAACAATTCTACTGTTTTAATGGTTTACTTGTATCTCCACTTTTGAAAATATTTGTGAAAATATTATGCCTACAAAAATGATATCCCGTTCGTCAAACGAACAGAACTATTTCCAATATTTTCCATCCTGAACTGGTTATGGTAATATGAATATGCACGAAGCAAGGGGTGCACACTATAGAGACAAACATGTGACTTCCCTCTTTCTAATAATCGGTAATCAGCATCGGGCCATTTGTAATTAAATAATCGGGCATTACAGATTAGGCCTATAGCATAATCGGTCGAACACTAGTGCAAATTCAGTTTTAAGACAGGCTATTTTAGTAAATCTGTGAGTTTGCATGTGTGCAGTTCCATAAAATTTTGGAAAAACATTCCACACAGGCAACAGCCCAACCAGCAGATGGCTAATATTCCAATGGATAGACATAGACACCCAATCTGGAAAACTCTGGGGGATGCACAATCATCACTTTTGTCAATTTTATTCTCTGTCTAATTGTTATAAATATAGCTTCTTCCCCAATACTCTGAAAGATTGGAATAATCTTCCTGCCACTCTGATAGACAGTATGGATAGTCACAAGGACCTTGTCCAATACGTTACTAGTTTAATTAGAGATAAGAGCAACCCTGAAGTATGTGCGGTGTAGTAATGTCCTTTGGACGTGCCACCGTGATCCCAGAGAAGAAGAAGAAGGAGTAGCAGTTGGGCAGTAGCCTTAGAACCTAGGCCTAGGCTAAGTAAGAAAGTTGCACTTTAGAATCTGATTAGTACTACGCCTCAGCTACATTTTTCAGGTTTTCACCAACGGTGTTCAAATAAGGGTTCTAACAGGGTCGTCACACTAAAATTATGACTACGCAAAAAAAATATCAAACTTCAAGAATTTGAGTGATTCACATTGTTAGGAACCCTTTTCTTATAAACCATACCAAATTTTACAAAAATCCAACCAGTACTTTTCAAAATAAAACAGATTTTATGTCTCCATAATCCTACTGATTTCTCCAAATCGCTGCATGCTTGACTGTTACGTTCTGCCTGCAAAAGTTGGTCAAAAACAACATCGTAACTGCTCACTCAGAGGCTTTGATTATTCATCACTGTGTTAAGTACCCCAGATGTGCTGATGTGAATATGCAACTTAAGTGGGCAAGACACTCAGCAATAACACGTACGTGTCATGATAGCCTAGAGTTCCTTTTCTTTTTCTAATATGGGCCCTAGGTTGTAGGGGTCAAAGGTTCAGCCCCAATGCACAACCAAGTCGAAGGTGGCTATGTATTGGATTTTTCGTGTGACCAAAACACACTTTTTGACTGCGCACCATTGCAATCTGCAGCGATGCTTCAAAGGGATCATTGGAAATTGTAACATAGTTTTGCTCCTTTTTGTTTTAGAGCTTATTTGGTGAAATATTATAGTAAAAATATGTCTTAGGTGAACAAATTTTACTGTGTAGGAAAAATATCAACAATTCTGAGTGCTGTAATTTCAATTTTTAGACATGCTGTTTCAGCGACTCTGTGTGTTTGGATGTGAGTAAAGTTAGTTCTGCAAGAATTATGGAGAAACGTTCTGTGTGCGTGTGACCACAGGTCGTCCTAGCGTTATATAGTATATATAGTATATATATAAAAAGGAAAAGGTAAGACACACCGCCTAACACCAACACAGTGCTTCGCACAAAACTGTTCATGATTTCTCACCTCATACTACATTTACCCCTTCAGATCTCTCGAGAACCTTCCCATCATCTTCTTCTAAAGAAACACAACAAACTTTAAGTTGTCTTAAACAAAAAACCTCACATCAAATGCAAAAAATCTTCTCCTCCGATTCAATGCTAACAACGGATTAGATCACTCTTCTCCAATTCATGACGTCACATTACGTAATGGGAATTGCCCTGTACGCGTACGAAGCCGGTTCTCCCATCGTTGAGCCAGTGCAAGTTGTGCCAGTGTAAATGCTGAGAACGCCTGTTGTATGCATGCTGTACGTGAAGTTCGCTCGTACGCCGCATGTAAGTTTTTTTTTCATAGCACAGCTAGGGAAATTCTACGGTACGGTACATACCTGTACGTGTTGCATGTACTTGCGGCAGGGTACACGTTTTGGTATGCTGGGTTTTCTGATCCGCACGTTTTCCATTTCTTGTTCAGGTTCCCCGTGCAGAAAAAAATACAGTCTGGTCGTTGACGACCAGTTCGAACTATCCAATGGGAGAACCGGATTCGTACAGGGCAATTCCCATTACGTAATGTGACGTCATGAATTGGAGAAGAGTGATCTAATCCGTCGTTAGCATTGAATCGGAGGAGAAGATTTTTTGCATTTGATGTGAGGTTTTTTGTTTAAGACAACTTAAAGTTTGTTGTGTTTCTTTAGAAGAAGATGATGGGAAGGTTCTCGAGAGATCTGAAGGGGTAAATGTAGTATGAGGTGAGAAATCATGAACAGTTTTGTGCGAAGCACTGTGTTGGTGTTAGGCGGTGTGTCTTACCTTTTCCTTTTTATATATATACTAAATATACTATATAACGCTAGGACGACCTGTGCGTGTGACAACATTAAGTTAGTTCTAAATCTGCCCAAGATCACCATAGCGTATTACTTTTACGACACTTTGCCCACTACTTGCGTTTGCACGATAGCAGCTACTGTCAGGGCTCACTTTATGTGTAACTTTAGGCTAGGCTACTTCTCTGCACAGGGTACAAACGTTGTCTTTGTTGCTGCACTTAGCTTAGGGCCTAGCCAACAACAAGCCTAACAATACGACTAATGTAAAGATTGCACTAATCACATAACACTAGGACTACGGTAAGTAAATGACACATTTAATTTTCACGTCCAAATATTAGAGGAATATACCTCGTCATAATGACTTCAACAACCTTGCCGCATTTTTACGGGCAGGAGAGGATGGGTTTGATGTTCCCCTGTCGACAAGTGTTTCTGTAACAGTAAGTCTCGGCGAAATGTTTCGGCTTGGAGTCAACAATACAGGTTACAACGCTACTCGAGCCAGCACAACTCTGATTCGCACAATAATCATTCACATACCTACAGTATTAAGTTGTATAATACTATACGTACGCATTATGTACGTATCACTTACGTATGCACGTCCAGAGCGGCCTGAAAATTTACTGTAGTGTAGGCACGCATGGCCTTGGCGCAAGGAAATACCCGTGCTTGAACGCATCTACTACATTCTCATACATGAATGCAAATATGAGCGGTAAAGATCAAAACGCCGCGAAAAGAAAATACAGAAAAGGAGAACAAAATGCACGGCTGAAAGAGGAAAGACTTTAGCAGATTGGAAAATAGTAACTGTGTGAGTTTCCCTGATATTTCGCAGAAGTGATTGACCAGCTACCCAGAGCTGGAGATTGGTCCGCCACGGCCTTTTTTTTCTTCTATGTTAGCTTCCTATCAGCAAATGATATGGGGCGATGCGCACTGTTTAACAAGAAATTTCCTAACTGGCTAACGTAATCCTAATCCTTAAACTAATCCCTAACCCGAACAAAGAATACAATCGATACAATACAATGGCAACAGCCAATCAAGAAACACCTTGTTAAACAGTGCGCATCTACCCAATGATATAGCTGAGATAGCATGTCGACTGAAGGTCGTTGTTGTTACATACTGTCACTTATGAGTTCGGAACATGGCTTTTTGGCGACATTGAAAAAGATCCCGAAACTTTGTTATCTTTATTTAGACAAAAATTAGAAGCCTTTTTCTGAAGAAAATTTTAGGGAAACTGCACTGTAGCGTCTCGGAAGAGTTAACCACTGACTGCTTTATGGGGGACCACTTACTGCATAAAGGGTTGCAAGTTAGGGCGCGCCAAGCGCTCGGAAAAATTTGCCTTTTTTAAACTAATAATTACAAATATGGAGATTTTAAGAATTCTGATTTTTGTGAAAGAAAAGTTGGGAAAACCGCACTGTATTTGACTGATGTCTCAAATGACAAATTTCCGATTTTTTCACTTTTTCGAGCCAGCGGCAATCGTCCCTCTTTCCTGTAGCTACGACGCTGCTCTGCAACATTGATCAGTGATAACATTTTGAAACTTCAATAACTAAAATCCCTGACGACTACACAGACTACTCAACTGAAGGGGTGAAGAGGTATCTGAAGAGAGGTGTGTATGAGAGCATAAATTGCGATCCCTCAGCCGATCTCGGGCTTGTAAGATGTAGCTAAGTTTTCCGAATTTTCTTTCAAGTGTGAATACCACTGTATCAGGGACGTAGGCTTAATGCGAGGCGCGAATCGTGCCGAAATTTTGGCCCTTGTAAATAAATATATGTAGATATGGAGCTTGTACTGCAGAGAGCTTTGCATTCTGGGTTTCCTGTAAAGAAATTTAAAGAGTAAGGGGATTACCAAAAAATCTGAACTTTCTTCATATATTGGTAGCAAATCTGAAAATGATTGCACGACGACTGAATCGTGGTTCAAGTTGCTACATACTGTAATGCTATCTAAGACCTACGAACTGACACTCTCTCCGCTGACATTTCAAGTTCCCCAAACTTTGTTGTCCTTTTTAGACAAAATATTTCAAAATCAAGAGCTTTCGTTGAAGATAATTTGGAGTTCTATGAAAGACAGTTTGCAAAGTAGCAATATAGCTGCCGGTGTCTCTTGATGATGTGGTGTCACATATGGTAACATCCGATTTTGTCATTTACAGAGCTCGGAAAAGTTGACCAAACTGAATTATGAGAGAGGAATGATGCATTTTATATTGCATTTTGCGGCGCGCGAAACTTAATATCATACGAGATTCGAGTATTTGGATTTGTGTTGTGAGGGAAAGGATGAGCCCGAAATAGCCCATTGAATATTCTCATAGATAAACAATATGCTTATTTTTAATGTATTTGTTATTGTTGATGTGATGAAAAAGGGTGGGGGTGGGGGCTGAGGCCATTAAGGCCCACCCCTCCCCTATTGGATCCTCGCCTGTACCAGTTTCATCAAACTTTTCAAGGATCCCATGTGTTTGAAAAGCCTGATTAGATCAGAATCCGAGGCTTATACATGCCCGAAGTTTACCTGATAGCCCGGCTTCAGATTGAGGCAAGTGCCACCTGGAATGGTCATTAATGACACTATGTTTTTTCCATTCCCTGACATGTCTATAAACAGAAAAATTCAGGTATATGGGTATCTTCGGGTGGGTTGGGGAAATATAGCGGGGTATCTGCCAAGAGTCAGGGTGCTGAAAAATCAAAAATTTAAGGGGTTGAGGAAAGTAAAATGGCTATTATTTTTCATCTAGAAACTCGAGAGTTGCAAACTACCCCTCAAAATACTTGCAAAGAAATTGTTTTTAGTTGATATACAGATTTTGAGAATCACGTGACTTTTGAGGTCATTAAAAGCCAAAAAGGTACGAAATTTGACCTTTGACCTAAATCTTGACTATGCTATTTTAAAATGTAATTGTGTACAGTAAATCGATTCATTTGTCCTAGTTTAACCGGAAATGATTATATTACATGTCTTCGGACAATTTTAGGCTACTAATGTTCCAGGGTTTGTACTTAGGAAGCACCAGTGTCGAACGAAATGTTAACTACCAAAATATCTTTTAGAAAAACATAGTTTTCCAACCTGGAAATGACAATCTCTTCATGGTTTATGAGAGTTACAAGCTGTTCACCATCTCGAAATCATTTTTATATTTATTTAAGCATTCCTTTTTAAAGCAAATTTATTAATTGCATATCTACATGTCCATATCGATACCCCTGTCCCTTCTTAATACCTAAAAAGGTGCAAAACAATACAATGAAATATCAGTACTAATAGCTTCAAATTGGGCAGGAGATTGAGGTAAGTGCCATCTGGAGTGGTCCTTATAGGCTATGGCCCACGCAGGCAACCCTACAACTCTCCGTCTCAATATTTTTTGGAAACGTTACTGTCCGCTGAACACTAAATCAAGTGGTATTAGTAAATATTTTGGGTCTCGCCCGTTCAAAATGGCTGCAACAAACAAAATGGCGGCAAACATTTTGAATATTTTGTATTAAATAATAATAAACAAAATATTCTTAAAAAATATTTTTGAGGGATCGACTTTTAAAATTTAGTCATATTTTATGACTAGTATTCCAGAATTAATTTTTGGGACTGTTTTGGTGAGATTCAGGTTAACCAAGATGGCGGGAAAACAACAAAATGGCTGCCAAACTAAATGAAATATTTCCAAAAAATTGTGAAAAAAATGCAAATTTCCACATTCATCAATCACAATGATGTAAAATAATGTTTACAAATGAAGGCGGAACTTGACAATCCTAGATACAAGAGTATTTGTCATTCAATATGTCGGAAATGCACTGAAGAAGTAAAAACAATACAGTTAAAAATCCCCACAAAAATAAGGAAATAATTAAAAAAAAGGAAATAAATGTCAGAAAATAATCACTAAAAATATATTTCGACTAAACATTTCTAATATCTTTATAGAAAATTGTACATAATTCTCAAAATATGATATCTGGTATTTTATGCAGGACCCCACACTACACAAGATGGCGGAAACAAAAATACAGCCGCCAATAAAACTATCATAATGTATAAAAAGTAATAAGAAAAATATTCATTAAAAATACTTTTGACACAGTTGCCCTTAATTTCTGGCCAGATTTTATGACAAATAATCCTAATTTACTTTTTAAAATACATCTTTTGGAATTCAGATCAACCAAAATGGCGGAAAAGCAAAATGGCCGCCGATGAATTAATTATGTTGATATATCATGACGATAGGAAAATAATCATTAAAAGTACTTTTGGCACAGGAAAACCTAACCTGTGTCCATTTTCTGTTGTAAATATTCACAAGGTATTTTTTGGACATTTCTTTTAGGATCCAGGTCAACCAAGATGGCGGATATAGCAAAATGGCCGTTAATTTTAAAATTTCAATTAATTATAATAATAGAGATAATAATCTGGAGCATGCCATGGAATTCCGTTCGTGAAACAAAACTTGCCTATTTCCAATTCAAGTTTCTCCACAGAATCGTACCAACAAATAGACTTCTCTTTCTTATGGGTAAGATTGAAACCAATTTATGCACTTTTTATAAGCAGGAGGAAGAAACTCTCGACCACCTGTTTTGGGGTTGCAGTTATGTTTCCCAGTTTATCATTAATGTAGAATTAAAACTCCTGAACAAGCAATTCGTCTTCTCAAAAGACGACATCTTTTTTGGGTTCAGTAATAGCAAGCGTCATCCTTATAATTTTTTGATTATCCATTTAAAGTACTACATATTTACGAAAAAAAATCATCAGACTTTGCCAAATGTAAACGATTTTTATTATAATTTTAAATTTGCCATTCAAGTTGAGGAGTACAACTACTTACACTCACGTTCTAGATATAACAATGTTGTTAATTTTAATGCCCTGAAGGATTCATTCATCATATGACTCGATTCAGTAGTTACATGTGTATAGCAGCCTGAACCTAGGTTGAATTTGCCATTCAAGTTGAGGAGTACAACTACTTACACTCACGTTCTAGATATAACAATGTTGTTAATTTTAATGCCCTGAAGGATTCATTCATCATATGACTCGATTCAGTAGTTACATGTGTATAGCAGCCTGAACCTAGGTTGTAATGTGCGTTTTTTAACCACTTCGAAAATTAATGTTTATTTTGTTAAATGTAGTGCAGGAGTATTGGTCTGCCATTTAATACGCCCGAATGTTAAGGTAGCTTGACAATATATAGTACAACATATTGTTTTGATCTATTTGACTTTAGCTTGTTTACTAGTGACTTCATTACAAATTTGAAATTGTAAGGAATTAATCACTACAGGCTCAAAGGTATAATGAGTAAAAACTAATGGATTCAGAAACAATAATTCCATGTACAATTACTTACAGCATGGTGTAAAAAACGACAAAATAGTAAAGGATGCATATTTGTAATGATATCACGTATTTGAATTATGATTCAAGCTGTTTACATACCTAGATAGTTAAACTATGTAGGCTATACAAGTGAATATGTGCTGATTATGAAGTGTTGTATTTATTATGTTTATATAATAAGACCTTGGTATCACTTGTTTGTAAGAATGTTAAAAAGAAATGCCAGCAAACATAATTGTAAATAATGTATTATACTTATAATAAGACCTTGGTACCACTTGTTTGTAAGAATGTTAAAAAGAAATGCCAGCAAACATAATTGTAAATAATGTATTATACTTATAATAAGACCTTGGTACCACTTGTTTGTAAGAATGTTAAAAAGAAATGCCAGCAAACGTAATTGTAAATAATGTATTATACTTATAATAAGACCTTGGTACCACTTGTTTGTAAGAATGTTAAAAAGAAATGCCAGCAAACGTAATTGTAAATAATGTATTATACTGTCAACAAAAAAATTGGAATGGAAGTTCAATAAAGCTTTGGAGGGGAAAAAAAAAAGAGATAATAATCCGTAAAAATATTTTTTTCTGACAGTTGCTCTTTATAAATGGCCTCCTTTTATGCAAAATAATTAAAACGTGATTTTAAAACAGTTTAGATGCAATTCAGATCAACCAAGATGGCGGAAGAAGTAAAATAGCCGTCAGCGATATAATTACCATATTTTTTAATAATAAAGAAAATAATCACTAGAGATATTTCTAACACATTAAAACCTAAAGACTGTCCATAATCTTTAATAGCCATTGAAAATGTATTTTTGGGACAGATTTAAGGTTTAAATGTGTTAAATATATAACATGAAGTATGGCATGTTAAAGAGCAACTGTCAGAAAAAGTAGTTTTTACGGATTACTATCTCTATTATTACAATATATTGAAATTTTAACATTAGCAACCATTCTGCATATATTCCCATCTTGGTTGACCTGGATCCTAAAAGAAATGTCCAGAAAATACTTTGTGAATATTTACAGCAGAAATGGACACAGGTTAGGTTTTCCTGTGCCAAAAGTACTTTTAATGATTATTTTCCTATCGTCATGATATATCAACATAATTAATGCACCGGCGGCCATTTTGCTTTTCCGCCATTTTGGTTGATCTGAATTCCAAAAGATGTATTTTAAAAAGTAAATTAGGATTATTTGTCATAAAATCTGGCCAGAAATTAAGGGCAACTGTGTCAAAAGTATTTTTAATGAATATTTTTCTTATTACTTTTTATACATTATGATAGTTTTTTTGGCGGCTGTATTTTTGTTTCCGCCATCTTGTGTAGTATGGGGTCCTGCATAAAATACCAGATATCATATTTTGAGAATTATGTACAATTTTCTATAAAGATATTAGAAATGTTTAGTCGAAATATATTTTTAGTGATTATTTTCTGACATTTATTTCCTTTTTTTTAATTATTTCCTTATTTTTGTGGGGATTTTTAACTGTATTTTTTTTACTTCTTCAGTGCATTTCCGACATATTGAATGACAAATACTCTTGTATCTAGGATTGTCAAGTTCCGCCTTTATTCGTAAACATTATTTTACATCATTGTGACTGAGGAATGTGGAAATTTGCATTTTTTTCACAATTTTTTGGAAATATTTCATTTAGTTTGGCAGCCATTTTGTTGTTTTCCCGCCATCTTGGTTAACCTGAATCTCACCAAAACAGTTCCAAAAATTAATTCTGGAATACTAGTCATAAAATATGACTAAATTTTAAAAGTCGATCCCTCAAAAATATTTTTTAAGAATATTTTCTTTATCATTATTTAATACAAAATATTCAAAATGTTTGCCTGCCACCATATTGTTTTGGCAGCCATTTTGAACGGGCGAGACCCAAAATATTTACTAATACCACTTGATTTAGTGTTCAGCGGACAGTAACGTTTCCAAAAAATATTGAGACGGAGAGTTGTAGGGTTGCCTGTGGGCCATAGCCTATAATGACCACTCCAGATGGCACTTACCTCAATCTCCTGCCCAATTTGAAGCTATTAGTACTGATATTTCATTGTATTGTTTTGCACCTTTTTAGGTATTAAGAAGGGACAGGGGTATCGATATGGACATGTAGATATGCAATTAATAAATTTGCTTTAAAAAGGAATGCTTAAATAAATATAAAAATGATTTCGAGATGGTGAACAGCTTGTAACTCTCATTAACCATGAATAGATTGTCATTTCCAGGTTGGAAAACTATGTTTTTCTAAAAGATATTTTGGTAGTTAACATTTCGTTCGACACTGGTGCTTCCAAAGTACAAACCCTGGAACATTAGTAGCCTAAAATTGTCCGAAGACATGTAATATAATCATTTCCGGTTAAACTAGGACAAATGAATCGATTTACTGTACACAATTACATTTTAAAATAGCATAGTCAAGTTTTAGGTCAAAGGTCAAATTTCGTACCTTTTTGGCTTTTAATGACCTCAAAAGTCACGTGATTCTCAAAATCTGTATATCAACTAAAACAATTTCTTTGCAAGTATTTTAAGGGGTAGTTTGCAACTCTCGAGTTTCTAGATGAAAAATAATAGCCATTTTACTTTCCTCAACCCCTTAAATTTTTGATTTTTCAGCACCCTGACTCTTGGCAGATACCCCGCTATATTTCCCCAACCCACCCGAAGATACCCATATACCTGAATTTTTCTGTTTATAGACATGTCAGGGAATGGAAAAAACAGTGTGTCATTAATGACCATTCCAGGTGGCACTTGCCTCAACCTGAAGCCGGACTATGAGTGGGAAATTGCATGAGAATGATTGGCTCTAACAAACCAACCTAATCTTCGCGCCTTTACAACGCAATTGATTGTATGCATTTACATGCATTAACTATGTAGGCCCTTTATAGGCCTACGGGCTTCCTGTAGGCCTCTATGCATAATTATATGCATCCTACACAAAAAAGAGAACAAATCAGTTTCTAGCCAACAAACAACCAGTCCATATCAACGATTTCTGCACACTTGATCCCTACAAACCACACGTATCAAATAAAAATATACCGGTGCGCGACGAAATAGAAATCAATATCAACGCCACCTATGGCAAGCCGAATGTTCAATAAATAGAAAATCCAAGATTAACGACCGATAATCCAAGATTGTCGATCGATAATCTTGGATTTTCGACCGATAATCTTGGATTATCCGTCGATAATCTTGGATTATCAACGATAAACCAGGTTTATCTAACGATAATCCAATATTGTCGGCGATAAACCAGGTTTATCAAATGATAATCTTGGATTATCACATGAAAATCCCGGTTTTTCGCCGATAATCTTGGATTCTCGCCCGATGTACAAAATCGTTTTGATAATCCTGGATTCTCGATCGATAATCCAAGATTATCAATCGATAATCCAAGATTATCAAAATATTTTTCGAGAATCCAAGATTATCGATCGAGAATCCAAGATTATCAAATTGTGTTTTGATAATCCAAGATTAGCGGTAGAGAATCCAAGATTATCAACCGATAATCCAAGATTATCAAAATATTTTTCGAGAATCAAATTAGATTATAGGTCGAGAATCCAAGATTATCAAATTGTGTTTTGATAATCCAAGATTATCAACCGATAAACCAAGATTATCAAAATATTTTTCGAGAATCAAATTAGATTATAGGTCGAGAATCCAAGATTATCAAATTGTGTTTTGATAATCCAAGATTATCAACCGATAAACCAAGATTATCAAAACATTTTTCGAGAATCCAAGATTGTCGGTCGAGAATCCAAGATTATCGACCGATAATCTTGGATTATCACATTGCAACCGTCGGCATATTTGGCGCGATACTACGCCAGCTAGACAGGCCCCTTTTTGTTGCTCGCGGTATGTCTGCCGGTTATATACCACCAGCACTTACGACGACAATGAGCGAGCGGAAAGTACGTAACCAAACCCACCCTTCCAGATCACATGGCTCAGTATAAATCATAAGAGACTGTATTTGCCTTGCTTTCTTATTATTATACCAACAAATCTGAAGACTCTTTTTTCAGGATAAAATAGTCGGACTGTAATTTATAGGCCCAGTTGAGATCAACTTCACGGGTCGCATTTACTGTATCATCGTTCACGCGTTACCCGCGGTATTGACGCATATTTTTTGATAATCTTGGATTCTCGCACGATTAACCAGGTTTATCAAAATAAGTTTCGATAATCTTGGATTATCAATCGAAAATCTTGTATTCTCGACCGATAAGCAAAATTTATTTTGATAATCTTGGATTCTCGACCGATAAACCAGGTTTATCAAAATAAATTTCGATAATCTTGGATTATCAATCGAAAATCTTGGAATCTCGACCGATAAAAAAATTATTTTGATAATCTTGGATTCTCGACCGATAAACCAGGTTTATCAAAATAAATTTCGGTTATCTTGAATTATCAATCGAAAATCTTGGATTCTCGACCGATAAGCAAAATTTATTTTGATAATCTTGGATTCTCAACCGATAAACCAGATTTATCAAAATAAGTTTCGATAATCTTGGATTATCAATCGAAAATCTTGGATTCTCGACCGATAAGCAAAATTTATTTTGATAATCTTGGATTCTCGACCGATAAACCAGGTTTATCAAAATAAATTTCGATAATCTTGGATTATCAATCGAAAATCTTGGATTCTCGACCGATAAACAAAATTAATTTTGATAATCTTGGATTCTCGACCGATAAACCAGGTTTAAAAAATAAGTTTCGCTAATCTTGGATTATCAATCGAAAATTTTGGATTCTCGACCGATAAGCAAAATTTATTTTGATAATCTTGTATTCTCGACCGATAAACCAGGTACATCAAAATAAATTTCGATAATCTTGGATTATCAATCGAAAATCTTGGATTCTCGACCGATAAACAAAATTTATTTTGATAATCTTGGATTCTCGACCGATAAACCAGGTTTATCAAAATAAGTTTCGCTAATCTTGGATTATCAATCGAAAATCTTGGATTCTCGACCGATAAGCAAAATTTATTTTGATAATCTTGGATTCTCGACCGATAAACAAAATTAATTTTGATAATCTTGGATTCTCGACCGATAAACCAGGTTTATCAAAATAAGTTTCGATAATCTTGGATTATCAATCGAAAATCTTGGATTCTTGACCGATTGGCAAAATTTATTTCGATAATCTTGGATTCTCGACCGATAAACCAGGTTTATCAAAATAAATTTCGATATTCTTGGATTATCAATCGAAAATCTTGGATTCTCGACCGATAAGCAAAATTTATTTTGATAATCTTGTATTCTCGACCGATAAACCAGGTACATCAAAATAAATTTCGATAATCTTGGATTATCAATCGAAAATCTTGGATTCTCGACCGATAAACAAAATTTATTTTGATAATCTTGGATTCTCGACCGATAAACCAGGTTTATCAAAATAAGTTTCGCTAATCTTGGATTATCAATCGAAAATCTTGGATTCTCGACCGATAAGCAAAATTTATTTTGATAATCTTGGATTCTCGACCGATAAACAAAATTAATTTTGATAATCTTGGATTCTCGACCGATAAACCAGGTTTATCAAAATAAGTTTCGATAATCTTGGATTCTCGACCGATAAACCAGGATTATCAAAATAAATTTCGATAATCTTGGATTATCAATCGAAAATCTTGGATTCTCGACCGATAAACAAAATTTATTTCGATAATCTTGGATTCTCGACTGATAAACCAAGTTTTTCAGTCTTCCATTGATAATCTTTGATTGTCGACCGATAAACCAGGATTATCAAAATTGGTTTGATAAATTTGGATTCTCGACAGATAATCTTGGATTATCGTTCGATAGTCCAAGTTATTTTGACAGTCTTGGATTATCTCGTGATAAACCTGGTTTATCGTTGATAATCCAAGATTATTGACTGATAATCCAAGATTTTCGGTCGATAATCCAACATTATCGATCGATAATCTTGGATTATCAACCGAAAATCTTGGATTTTCTATTTATTGAACATTCGGCTTGCCATAGCCACCTATAAAAAGCTATATCTGCCCCACCACTGAGGCCACCCAGATGGGCACAGTACATGATGGGCTGACGTGCGAATGTGAGAACGGAACGTGCGTTCGATTTAGCGGCTCGAAACAGCTCAACCGACTCAGGCACAATTCGATCTTTCGCAAAAGTAATCTTAACGTCTTCAAAACGTCACAACTTGAGCCTACCAAAACGACCAACCCTCCTGGGTGGTCTAGTCGAGTCGTGTGACGTATTTTATATGTTGTCCAGTTACATGTCGTCCAGTCAAGAAACTGGCTGAGCGGGTTGAGCTGGCGATAGCCGCTAAATCGAATGCACTTATAGCTCAGTCGGAATCCCTATGACCGGCAGCTCTATTCACATTATTCAAATCTTGTTGTTGTGGCCAGGGAATTGCAGCTCCCTGTTGTGGCGAAGGCAATGCGGCAGGAAAGTAAGTAGATAGCCTACTGTATTACCTCGGACTGAATATCATACGAGGTTCGTGTATTTGGATTTGTGTTGTGAGGAAAAGGATGAGCCTGAAATAGCCCGCTTGAATATTCTCGTAGATGAACATTGTATGCTTATTTTAGTGTATTTACTATTGTTGGTGCGACGAAGGGGGGGGGGGGGGCTGAATTCGTAAAATCTCCACCCCCACCCCCCATGGATCCGCGCCTGATATCAAAAAGTTACTATCAAAATCTTCGCGAATGCATTACCTGTGTGGACGCATGATGTATTTTTAGGCTTGTTTGTGTTATGCGGTATTCAACCAGAGGTTGTGTTTAAAGGTCAAGCTAAACTAAATTTGTGGCGTTCGTATTATTAGCCATCCTGTGTACACGTTTTTGATTAGGCGCACCCTTTTTTGAGGGTAGGAAATCACAAATTCACGTGATTGGTGTCCATGTGGAAAAAAGTTTTTTTCATTTTAAATTTACATATTTAGAGAATCAATATCTGTAGCTACAAACATTTCATATGGCTAAACGTGCATTTGAGAGGTTTGTGTGTCAAAGGTATCAGGAGGAAAGGATTTTTTTTCAGCCGCTTGGTTTTGGGCATGCACTAATTTGGGGAAACATCCCTAATTTGTGACGTCACAAAATTAGAAATCTGTAGAAATTGGGTATTTTGAATGAAAATGGTCATTTTATGGATTTTTTTTTCACTATAAAAATTCAAAGTTTAATCAATTTAACGAACCTTAATTGGAACAATGTAGAAATAACGGTGGCCTATAAAATGTGCAAATGGTCGTTTCGCGTACAAGCTTTTAATGTGAACCGTAACAAAAAATACCATCGATACAATACAATGTCAACAGCCAATCAAAAAACACCTTGTTAAACAGTGCTCATCAGCCATTAATTTTGGAAGCATTACATGTTGGCGATCAAATTTACATCGAGTTTGTGTTATGGGAATTAAGAATATACCGAGGTATTCCCGATCTCTCGTAAGGGGTGATGGGAGGGGGAGGGTTATGAATGGATTTGGACCGTATTTGAAACCGAACTTGAAATTATTTGAAACTATATTTGGACTTCGCAGTAGCCGACCTTGTATAGAAGTTGTACATTACACATTCTTGTTTGTGTTGTGTCCTTAAATCCATGTAACGAACCACATATATCTCCTAAATGTTTTAGCAATTATTCTGCATTGTTTTGATGTTAGTATTTTATGCCGCGACGTGCCTTTTCCAGGGGAACAACAAGAGCGTGGATAGCATCGCGTATCTTGCCATCTGTACGAGGTTTCTGTACACGTTAAAAAGAATAGTTCTGGAGTAAGTTATTTATTCTTTTTTATTTTCAGTCCATGAAATGTAGTCAATTGAAATTAACATATTTTCTACAAAAATTGAACTTGAATCAAACAGAGGTTACGTCATAGATTTACAATGACGTTCTATGTTATGTCTTTCTTCAAAATTTTCCTCCAATTTTATGCAACAACACCGTGATATTTTGACACCATAAACCCCTCCCGAGCAATGAAATTCTAAAAACTATGTAAAACTTTGGGCAAGATAACATCCCTAATCAACCCAAGGTCAAAACAACAGGAAAAAAATAAAGAAAACCAACATAATATTAATATTTACTTCCTTACATTATATTCAAATAAGCGCTAAATTTGTGTAGAATTGACGAAATATGTTCAGATTTGATGAAATATATCCATGCGGCAAAATCAGACAACAAAAGTTCTAAAATCGTCCTTAAAGCCTCATTTGCTGGCGTTTAAGAAATTAATGTCAAGAATTCTCATTTTCGTCATATCTGTCAGATTCTTGTAATGATCAAAGCGGTTTGCTGTTTCCCAATTTCTTTTTTCACTTCTAAGACGAACATTCAATAATCCCCTAATTCAGAACATTCAATGTCCCTGTCCATAGTTTAATATTTTTTTATTCATGTTTTAAAAAGTGCAAAATACAAAAAGATCTAGCCAAGTTGTAATGTCAACATGGGGATCTCGTTGTCCCACGTACACAATTTGTTGTCCTCTGCAGGTCTCGAGTTCGGAATCTTCTTGGTTGCAGCTCACTGGTTTGCTATCATCAGTGGCGTAGCCGGAGAGCCCATTCGGCCATACCCACCCACCCCTCACTTAGGCTGATACCACTTTTAGGCGTTTTTCAAAAACAAAATATTTCAGCACAATTTTTTCTTTGAAGGTCATTTATGGTACGATGGAGATTGCGTTTAAGTGCACTCAATTTTTAACACATTTTCAGAGAGGGGAAGGGCCAGTGGCGTAGGAAGCAATATGAAAGTTGGGAGGGGGCCGAACAATTTTGTACTACGCACCTTACCCTAACCCATTGACCAAAAAGTACATTTTATGCAACATTTTTTGCTTTTTTTCTACGAGCAAGAACTAATTTTTAATGAAAAAGTTAAATGTCATAACTCATTTTTTCAAATGATACTGCGCACTGAAAAAGGTAGAGGTAGGCCTATTCAGGGAAGGTCGGCGATTTCGTCGGGGAGGCCTAAAAATAATTACTTAATTGATTAATTAATTAATTTAAATTAATTATAATTAATCAATTAATTAATTTACAAAAGCCTAAAAGGACTGAAGATACCAGATGGGTGATCCTGAACACATTTTTTTGTTTTGCAGTGCTATTTTAAAGCATATTGGGAATCGAATTTCGATCACTTTCTCTTAGCTCTGTTATACCTCATTCCATATGTACCTTAATTGTCCTATCTCATCCCCGTCGGGGAAGGGCGGCATTTTTTGCGGAAGGCCTAATGAAGAACGTAAAGGACTGAAGTTACTGGATGGATGATTGTGAACTTTTTTTTTCTTTATGATTTTTTGTTTTTTGTTTGTAACCCTATTTTTGATGCATCGATTTTAAGCCCAGTACACACTACAGCGATATCGGATCGGATTACTATCCGATTTCTGTCAGTTTTAGTTAAAATCTCCTCCATCCATTTTCGGAAAGAACCAAAAACTTGCCATCCTGTGTAAATATACGACCGGTATGAGCGGAATACGGAAGTCAAATATATACTTCTTATTTCGTGACGTCACATTGTCAAATAGCTTTTATCGAACTACGCGTATCCGATAAAAGTTGTCTGTGGATGTGGCGTCACGGAATAATTGGTATAAGTTACTTGGAATTTCGTATTTCAAATTTTTGTTTCTTTCCGACCAAAGATGAAGGAGATATTAATTAACCCTTACAAAAATCGGAGCGAAATCCGATCCGATATCGTTGTAGTGTGACCTGGCCTTTAATCGGTTTTAATCACTTCTTACTAGCTCTGCTATCCCTCCTACCATCTTCAATACGTGCGCGCAAGGTCATGCCCCCGTTGGGAAAGCCTTCCCTCCCCCAGTTGTTGAGAGAAAATCCAATTCCATCGGGGATCTTTCATACACAGGCCCACGATAAAAAATGTGGGCCTGATAACTTCAGTCACCCCCGACGATCTTCTTGATTTTGCTTACTAGAAGACCATATTCTTCAAGGAAACTGACAATTCCAAATTTTCCTTACAAAAACGGACAAGTGGTTTTTCATGCGCAGGCATTACCCAATGGTCTTTTTCTAAAGTCCTCCCGACCCTCTGGCAAAGGTCCGTTCGACATGCATTGCCCAATGGTCTGCCATCTGGCCTGTCCCGACAACCGAATTCTAGAAACGGTAACGAAAATCGGCCAGGCCATTTTGGGCTACACATAATGATAAACAGTGGCTTGAATATGTCTCCCCTTAAGTCTGACTGAAAATTCATTTCAAGCCACCTGTAACGTGACATTTTTTCAAATACGTTGGAAGTAAGATTATTTTGTCTGGAGTTCGGGCAGTCACGAAGAAAATTTCATCTTTTTAGTGGATATTGCAATTGAATATAACAAAGAATTCTGGTAGAGTTTAAAAAAAATAGTATGTTTTTGCATAGGTTCCCCTCGAAAAGAGACAAGTCCATTACATCTAATTGTAGCAGTATTGTACCTTTTATCTGGTAGTTTTCTGATCACTTACCAAGTTGTTTTTTTTCTGTTAAAGTGAAATTTCTATTTCAAAGGGAATCTCAAAATAAAGACTGCTCAAGTCTGGGAAATGCCATTTTCGGGTGGCTGTGGTGTTAGTTGTTTTTAACAATTTTCTTTACGTTCCGCGCCAACTGATGGGTGGCGCTCCGCTTAGTGTTTTGGTCGAAAAAATTACTTAACAGAACAATGCATGCTTGCATATTATTCTTCGCTTTGGGGCAGAATTACAAAGTGTAAATTTTATTGAGTGTAAATATTATTGCCAAAGAAAGCTCAAAATAATGACTATATCGGTACTTTGTTTCTAGTCACCAGCCCGGTCGCTGAAAAGCCTTTTCCTGCTTTCTGGAGGTTCTTCATTTTTCAAAAATATCTGTGCCCGCCACTTGTAGTTTTTCGGGCAATACTATATTTTTCGGACAAAAGAAAAACAAAACAATTCTGTCCCCTCCCAAACTGAAACACTCCCGTCGGCCTATGTCAGAACTTCAAATATATGGGAAGCCAAACATTTTCCACAGAACATTTACCAATATGGTCCGAGGGCATTAATCTACCTGATGATATTCAGTAACCCCAACAAAGCTGTACAAAACTACAGATTACTCCCTACTCGATTTTTCTTATAAGAAGGTCAAATTCTTCCATAAAAACACCAAAATCTGTCATAATATGAGCTTCAGATTGTTAAAAGTGGCAAAATTTTCCAATTTTGATGGATGCCCAGTACAACAAATAACCAAACGACTCTGTTAATCACCCCGACATTGTACCTAATTTTGCTCTTGAAAGGCATATCACTTAATAAGGAACCCAAATTTTTTTATTATAACCTTACCAAAATCCAAATTTTCTTATATTAAATTCCAAAATTTCTGCAATAAAATAAGCTCTTAATTTTCAAATCTTGGTTCAAAAAAGGATAAAAAACTTTTCGGGCAAACTTTAAGTCTCGTCGTGAGATGGTACGTATGACAGGAACGATTAAATGCATAACCCCAACAGAATTTCAGCTGTCGCGTGTAAAACGCTTTTGAATTTGTTCATATCAAGGATAGATTCTTCAATAAATACCCCAAATTTTTGAATTGTCATTACAAAAGCCAAATTTCTTTCAAAAAATAAACTTCAGATTTTAAGTGTTTGTTTAAAAAAGGCCAAAAATTTCGGCGCGCTGCGCGCGCCTCAACTTCTGTCAAGTTACGTCCCACCGGGACTAACCCATGGCTTTTGTTGGGGCCTTGAACTGCTGGCCCCCCTGTCGGGGAGCTTGCCCCCCCCCCCCGTCGGGCAAATCCCTGCGCCACCCCTGGGCCTATTCACTTTTTGCTGGCCATGCGACACTAGAAAACACTACCAGTATATCCATGCCCTCTTCTAAAGTGGCGTAGCTAGACTTTTTCCAGGAGGGCATGCACCCAAATTTTCAAATTTTCTGTTTTTTTTTTCTTAAGTGTGAACACTACTGTATTAGGAACGTGTGCTACAAAATTTGGGTCCTTTAACTCATGTGTAAATCTGGGGCTTGTATTGCAAAAAATAGTTCAGGTTCAGTGTTTTCTGTAAGGAAATTGGAATATTTGGGGGACTATCGAAGAATCTGCGTTTCCGATTAGCATATATCTGAGATAGCATGTCGACTGAATATCGATTTTGTTTCATAATGTTATCTGAGGAGTGCGGATTGAGTCTCAGGGTTTTTTGTAAAAAGACATAGAAAGTGTACCTTGAATGGACCTTGAATTGCAGAGTTAATGCAAAGTTTAGTGTTGCTAGTTGCCAACCCCTGATATTGTTGCTTGTATTGTCCTCCGTTTTCTTTTTGAAAGGGCCGATCCTCTCACCCCAAATAAACTACATTTCTTATCAGTTAACAGAAATTCTCAATTGATTCAGCTCTTTGATTGACAGCTAATTCAAACAATGCAGAGTACCGAGGCTTATATTACACGACATAAACTGTACTGAGAGTGTTTTAGTTATTCTATACACTTTGAGCTTTTCTATGCTATACGCTGAAGCAATGAACTGAGATTGTGTCTGGATGAGGATGAATTTCGGACCATTGTGTGAGGGGCTTAAGAAAGATGGTTAAGAGAATTGGGACCGTTTGGGGTGAGAGAACTGGCCCTTCAAAGTTCCGGGAAGCGCCATTCCCTGCGATTTGGGAGGTATATTTGGCCCGAAAATTTCTTGTCTTCTCTCTATAGGCGGTTTGAAAACACCACTGTGACATAAGTGCTAGCCTACATCCCTACATTTCACATATGGGTCACGGATGAAAAGTGGTTTGGCCCCTGGATAGAAAATAAGACATAATAGGAGAAGAGTAATTTTAGAAGCTAATGCAGATGTTCAGGTTTTCCTTCGGTGATTACAATTTTTATACCGTAATTTTATTTGCGCCACTGCTTTTCTTGAAAATAATAAAATGATATGTCGGAATTATGTGAGTACTTTTTACCGTTCTCTATAGGGGTTTTCGGCGTTAGACCAACTCCTCATTTGAGATGCACAAAGTGTTACGTAAATTATAGCACAGGATCTGTTATTTTTAAGTGTATCTCAAGTCGAAATTTCCAAAAATATTTATTACAGAGAATGAAAAATGAAATCAAACAGTCCAACCCCCATCTTATATATTTTAGTTTATTCACTCAATTTAAAATGGTACATTATTACGCAATAAATTGTGATGTTATTGTTGTACTTCTCAAATTAAAGTTTAGATGTAAGTCTTTTTGTTTTTCTGAAAATTACTGCACCTTGTACCGATATGTGTAAGCTTTGTTACTCTTATGGAATGATGTGATTAATTAAGCCTTCCATCTCTGTGCAACATACCATGCAAGCAAACAGGGAATGTCTAAGGTCATATATATATATATATATATATATATATATATATATATATATATATATATATATATATATATATATATATATATATATATATATATATATATATATATATATATATATATATATATATATATATATATATATATATATATATATATATATAAACCAAATGGAAAAGCACCAAACCAGTAAAAACATAAAACATATAGTAAAAACTGGTAAAACAAGAGCATATATTTAGCTTTCAGGACCACCGGCCCCTTCCTCAGAAAGTTGTCTAAACACGTTTCTGAGGAAGGGGCCGGTGGTCCTGAAAGCTAAATATATGCTCTTGTTTTACCAGTTTTTACTATATGTTATATATATATATATATATATATATATATATATATATATATATATATATATATATATATATATATATATATATATATATATATATATATATATATATATATATATATATATATATATATATATATATATATATATATTAATATCAAAATAAAGCAAAGCAGGTTATCTGAATTGTACAACAAATAAGTCAAACAATATTGCGAAACAGACTTTTTTATTTAAAATAAATAAATTCCAACATTTAATATCTCAACAATAATGGAACAAGCTATGACAATGAGAGCTGGATGAATAAGATTCATTTTGCAACCTCTAAGATATATATTTTTAAAATTCTAGACTTGAGGTACATTTTTATGATTGTTAAGAAATTATGTCAGTTATATACTATCGTTTAGATAAATCTTAGATCCGTCCGTCATGTGTCATGTGTCCCTCTTTTCACCTTAAAAATTTCTCCTTCATTAAAAAAATGTTAAATTGTCAAATTGTGATTGATTTTAAATGAAGTTGAGGTTATTTTTCCATCGTTTAAGTACTTTTTCAATCAAATACAACCTAGCGTGACATTTGCGTATCCTTAAACGTTAAACATATTTCAATTGCAAATCTTTGCTTTGTTAGATGAAGAAATCCAATTCTTGAACTTGGTGTATCTGATTACTTGAAATCCTGAATTCTTCAAAATCTTTGTGCGTAAAAAGCTATATTTAGAAAATTGATCATTGTAGAGAATATAAAAGAAACAGCTTTTTTACTAAAATGCATTGGCTTATTAGAGACATGGGTAGAAAATAAGCTCCATGAAAAGAATTTTGACTTAAATCTCGAATTTTCACTTTTCATGAAGTTTTTTCTTCCGATCTCCCTATTAAGCCATGGTAACTATTTAAACTGTTATATTATACTTATGTCCTAAAATATCAAGATACTAATTTTAAAATGAATGATTATTTTCTTTCTGAATGGAACACATTAGTGATTAAGATATTGTCAAATGGTCCAAAATATATCCAATCAGGAATTGGTTTATCGGGATACATTCAGTCAAAATGGGATGATTACATTAGCCATTGAGAACTGTCCTTTCTTGTGACGTCGTTATGCAGGATGGAACTATGTCGGCTATGGCGGCAAAACTCCACTTCTTCGTCACTGTAGAAAGACATAAAATAAGTGCAAAATAAACGATTGCCAAGTGAATGGTAAAATCTGACGTTACTGGCAGCCTGGAATTCGTTTAATCAAGGATTAGGTCGGGAGCTTGCTGAGTGGGGGCGGCCAAATAATGAAATTGCAAATTGGCAAAACCTAGAGCCAAAGTGTCTTCCAAAATACTAAATTGTAAATCCTCCATTGAGCCAATTTTCTCAAATACGAAGGATTGTTTTAATGTATACAGATGTGCGGTCCTAGGGAATATTTTTCCAGTTAATTCTCTTGTACGTTCGATAGATATCAGAGACACAACATAGTATATTGTGACGAAAAATGACAAAAGAAAAGTATTGCTCACTGAAGTATTATATACTAGAAGTTAATTATATAGTAAACAGAGTAGCAAAATGGTGCCACACCCAGAAAGTAATAATAATAATAATATAACAGTTCTTATATAGCGCCTTACACAAGAAGTCTCAAAGCGCTAAGTAGAGACCATGCTTGTCACCAGTGTCAACAAATGAATTTGAAAATAACTTTCCATTTTATATTTCTTTAAGTTCTTAACTTCTTGTAAGAAAACACTCTCTTCAGGTCGTGAATACGGTGTAAATTGATACTCATATGACTGACCGCAACAATACATTTCATGACCCCATATGAGGATCTTTAACAGGCAGAAGAAGGAAAAGTTTTGTCTCGAACAATTAACCCATTTGGGGAGTGTGTTATGTCTCGTTATTTTACTACATTGGGGATCGGGCGAGTAGCCGGCTTTTGTCAGGTGTATGTGTGGGGAGGGGGTTGTTTGACAATACAAGGATTGTTATAATGCTAACGTTAAGCTATATAGGGTGCCTCCTTCTCATAAAGAAAGAATAGCCCTCTATATAGTACAGCAACGTAGCCGGAAGTTTGCAATGGGACACATTTGTGACTAACGTGTGGGAAGAGGCCGGGGAAGGGGTGACCCCTCCCTATTGAAATATTTTTGAAAAAATGGAGGCCCTGACATGCAATCTGGTGCAATGTTTTGCCAGTTTCATCATTAAGTTATCATATATCATACTATCAGCAGATTTTTCCTTTCTGAATTAAGAACATGCTTAAAAAAACTGAAACAAAAATGACATTGAAGTGGGGGAGCAGTTGCTCCCTTTGCCCCCCTCTTGCTACGTCCAAGACATTGCAAAGTCTTTCTCTGCGATATCATTCCCTTACTAATGTTTTAAACGTTTCATCCAATTCAGTAAATTCGTCAGCCCTGTATTCACATATCGCCCTTCAGTATCTGCGTTTACCTGGATGGGGCACTGAATAAGGGTAAAAACATATTCATGAAAGAGCAGTGATCACAGGTCTTATTTAAGAAGGAGTAAAATTCGATTTGGTAAATGTTCTCCAAACATACCATACAGAGTCTAGCTATATGTCCCTGATAAAATACTGCACACAAATGCGCGTGAAGTCTTCCACGAGGGTTCGATGTCGTAAATTTTGGTCTTTATTGCCTGTGACAATACGACGTTCAACTCCGTAACAGGTGCCACTAAACTGATGTCGCTCACTCCGCGCCCTATCAACTTTGCCCAAGTGAATATACTCCTAGGAGGATTGAATTGGAATGGGGAAATTACGTCAGTACATTTTTCTCATGACATTGGTTTTTATCATTGTTTCTCCAAGCTTGGGCCATGGGGGGGGGGGACCTCCGGATCCCCCCTCCCCCCTTGCCTTCGCCAATTTTATGGATGTGGTTAATTATCAGTCGAAAAAGCCTGCAACTCTTGGCCGATGAACTCAGAACTTTCAAAAGTACTGGATTTCGTCGAAAGCAAATTCACGAAACAACCTGCACTTTCACAATTTTGAAACTTTGACTTACCTGAGTAATCGGTTGTTAAACTGTATCACATGTGTATATGCATCAACTTCATCCTGCTTCACGAGCCCGGCGACTGTTCTCACATAGATAGAGGCTCCATCTCTTGTTAGTAGTCTTAAAACAGTCGTGCATTGACCACATCCAGATCGCACTAATCAGATAAGACAGATGAGGTAATAAATTCTGAACAATTCAGAAGCATCATGCTTCTTTTTAGGGACAAAACGTCACAGGAAAGGCATACAGGAAACAAAGATTTTCAAACCGATATGTTTTTTCGACCAGTAAAATACTAAGACCAAAGAGCCTTTAAGTTTTTATCCTCTGTAAATTCTTATTATTCCTGAAATGATATAATTGTACGCTCAGAAATTCCCCACCCTAAAAAAACATCGTTTCTATGGTGAGGTCGAGAAGAGACCTCAATGTAGTCTACATACTGACTTAGTCTGACTTTTACTGCCACCCATTGATTACGTAACGATGCCATGCAGGTCTACTTTATTTGTACAGCATGGGGAAATACACTATAAAAAATTGGTTAAAAAACTAACCAATACTGGTCACGTATGTAAAATACCTGAAATTGGTTAAAGTTTACCCAAAAGTTGTTGATTAATGGGTCATCCAAGAGGTTTTTTACCACTTAATTGGGTAACCAGCTTGTGGGGCAACCAAATAAACAACACATTTTGGGGAAAACTTTACCCAATTTCAGGTAGGCTATTTGACATACGTGACCAGTGTTGGTGAACTTTTTAAACCAACTTTTAAGAGTGTGTAGAACTGTTCAGTCCCGAGTCTCTTGAAGGGGCGAATCTGATCCTCTCCAGTATACACTATAATCTAAGCAATTTCAAGGGCATGGAATGTCGAGTGCAAATATCTAACCGGGGAATCAACACGCGCAATGTCCGGTGAATTCTGAATTCAGCAGAAAAGTAAAAAAAAACAGCAAATAATTCAACACGATTTGCCAGTTTTATGACTGGAAAAAGCGTCCATTTATTGCGATAATAGGCCTACGGGGTTTACAACGCAGGTGACTGATATTATACAATGTAGCATATAAAAGTATTACTTTGCATAATTGCAACTGTGCTAACCTCTACAATGAAGATGAGCTGCTTCTTGAAGATCACTGTAATGTACAAATTGATACCAGGAGCAATGGAGGAGTTGCTTCTCAGAGAATCCAAGGAAAAACGCGATGCTGAAAAATATGGACATATTATATGCTACATCAGACAATACAGAACAGAGAAACAGAGAACAGAAAACCCCGTGAAAGTACCCTTAGCTTTCAAGTTCAAATTTCTGAATGTAACTGACTTACTAATGTAAAGGCCTAATCCTCTCACCGAAAACAGTTCCAAATGTCCTATAACCTACTTAATTAACCCCTTCCCACAACTGTCTAAAATTCATCCTCGTCCAAACACAATCTCAATTTATTGCTTCAGGGTAAGTATACAAGACCCAATGTATTATCAAAAAAAACTCTCATTACAGTACATATAATGTGATATGAGCTTCCGTAGTCTGCAGTTTATGAACTTGCTGTCAATCAAAGAGCTGTGCCAATTGAAAAGGCTGTAGACTACCTAATTAAGGCCTATTATTTTTCCATCAGGGAACCCCATTTTGCCGTTTACCAAGCTGTAATTTTCCGTCAAACAGTATGTAGGTCAAGTATTACTACAAGCCAAAATGAAGACAGTAACACTACTAACGCTAACTCACAACGTGCCTTGTTAACTTTGTACTACGCAAGCAATTCACTATATAAATTGTGAATGCGTCGAAGTAAGTGTATTATTTTAAAAAGAATACTTTTCCCCCTTTTTTGGCCTTTTCGTGTATGGAAAATTGTAAAATTTTATACGAACACAGAGGTTGACAGCTAAATAACACAGTGATACCCCAAAGTGCAACAGGCTTACTTGTCCGAGGTGGCCTTTATCCTTAGGTCCATTTCATGAATTGTTGTAAAACTAAGTGTGTCGTAGCTATCCGGTTCTATCGATCGAAGGGTGGGCTCCACCAACGGGAAACAGATGGCTACTAGAACGGTCTGTGGATCGGCAGGTGATAATTCGTGAACTCTACCACGAACTAGCACAGCCTGCAATGAAAAGAAAACATCTTATGTATTTCGTTGATCAAATTACTATTGTATGAAGAAGATATTTGTGAAATTAATGAGGAAATATGTGATGAAAAGTGCTTTTATTTTATTTTTTTTTTTTTGGGGGGGGGGGGAATAGTCTTAGAGGACTTGAAAATCAAATCTACACAACATGCATGTTTGCCACATCTCAATCCAAAGTCTCCATAATTTCTTTTAAACAGTGTTTGCTGTACTCCATTTTCGATATGTCTTGAAGGTAGGCTATGTATGTAGCCTGCGTTCCTCATTACGTCGTTTGGCAATAAGGGTCATTCGTGAATTAATTAAAAATGAATAAATTTGATAAATAATGGTCGATTACAATTAATGCCCTGGCAGCATACAGCACGCATGAGGGAGAAAGTTGATTGATGACGAATGATGGATGCAGAAGGGAGAATGAAAACATTAAAATATAAAACCGATCGAGATTTTAGGTACCGACCCGTGTACCATAAAGAATGTTTAACCATGCTCTGATGATTCGCGTACCACATATTGAGAACCCCTTCTACAGAAAACATTACGGTACATTCGAAAGGTCGATTCGTACTTCAGTACAGCGCTGTAAAACTATCATAGATGAACGCTGTTCAACGTTGGGCTATGTTCGGGAAATTGGTACATATAATAGCAAGAGATGACCGTTTATAATTCATAAAGTTCTATAGCGCATGCAAATTTGGTATATAAACCTTTTTGTTCCATTTTGTTTGTGCGTGAATTATGGTTAACGTTTGTGGTTTGGTCCGACCGATTTGAGTGATTTGTTACAACGTGCCTGTTTCTATGTACGTTTTAAAACAGAACCAGTCTTCATTTATTGTATTTATTGTTCACGTTGAATGCGGTAACGTGAGTCTGTGCATGGCCTGGTCGTGGTGGTCAGCTGGTACCTCAATTAAGTTGTAAATAAAAATATGGTTGACAGTTTGGAAATTTACAAATGGGTACGTCCAAAAAGAGCCTGCAGGTTGATTAATTATCGTGTCTGTAGACATTTATACGACTGCATGCGTGAGATTCTATACTGACGACGCTCAAATTTTTGACTTGGACGGTATAGGGGTTTTACCGTGCTTCGATTCTCGGGTTGATCTGGAACGCCATCAGGTAACCGTCTCTTAAAACACTGGGACTTCAACATTCGACAGATGAAACTTCTTTCAAATACTGCAGAAAAGTATAAAATTAACCAGTTATGTCTACTACCAAAAACTCTTATGGTCAATTTCAATAAATCTTAATCACTTAATTGCTGGCCAACTAACCTTTTGTTATTGAACTGCAGCAAATGAGAAGTGCTCAAAGATGCTTTCAACGATTGCTAGTAATTCGCCCCTATCAAGGCCTTCCCTCACACAGCTGTTCCATGACTCTGGTTTCGTTCCCTACATGTTTTTTGTTTGTCATTCGTCCCTGAGAGTCACCACGCAGTTCAAGCACATTAAGTATAGACGAATATTCCGATCAGTGATTGTGTCTAGTGACTGCATAGGCAGCCATTAATGGGCCATCAGCCTTAAATCGTCTTCATTTATTGTCTACTTGAATTTCAAACCCTCATATTAAGTGAAATTGAAGGAATCAAGATACCATTTAGTGTACATCCATCTATGATATTGATATATGTAAGCAAGGAAATGCATGATAGACCCCAGTTACGGCCGACTGAAATCAGACCATTACTTGCAGTCCGGATTCGTCTATAGTTGTATTTTAAAGAGCAAGAACTGGTGTACTTTTAAGCATACAGTTTTAGATGCTCTTCGTGCTCTTCCTTCCTAAAGCATACTTTAAATATATGCACAAAGACAAAAAATTACTGCATAATCATAAATACAAACCCCCAAAACATTAAGGGAGCCAAAAAAATATAGAAAATAGATTAGGTTAGGTTAGATGGAGTTTTACGGCCCACTTTGCAAACAATAAATAGAAAAATTATTCATAAATATCCTGCATGTATGAAAAAATTGCTTTGAAAAATACAAGACAGGCCATGACTACCCTCATATTTTCCACGTTGCATACTCCCATGGTTACACTAAAGGAGTAAACCATTTCGTAAGTAACTCTATGCAGGGAGCTGTTACGTAATAGCTCCTTGCTGTAAGTAACTATGGAGGATAAGGTACAGAATATATCAAAGACAATTTAATTCTTGTTCTCCTGTTCTCGTATTATTCGCTTTCCTATTATTCCTCCTCTTCCGTATGTCCCCTCCCTCTCCCATATTTAATATCTCCTGTTTCGTTTTTCTCATTTCCCCCTTTTGCTTTGCTTAAAGGTCACGAGCAGTCCCCAAACTTATTTAAAGGTCCAGTTCTCTCACCCCCAAACAGTACAAAATTCTCCTGAAGCACTTCCCACAATTGTCTGAAATTCATCCTAATCCAGACGCAATCTCAGTTTATTGCTTCAGGGTGAGTATAGAAAAACTCAATTTATATAATCAAAACACTCTCAGTACCATTTGTGCTATGGAATATAAGCTTTGGCACTCTGCATTGTTTAAATTAGCTGTCAATAAAAGAGCTGAGCCAATTTAGAATTTTGGTACCCGGGTACCAAAATTGTAGTTTGGGGTGAGAGGTTTGGCCCTTTAAAGCAACAACTAAATATCACTATTTTCCTCTCATTCCTCTTCAAAGTATCTTTCTTCATATTTTTATAACTTCAATACCGCTAATCCAAGGTAAATCAATCAGTTACTTCTGGCAAATTTCACATTTGAAGAGAAAAAATGTTTCACAAGACTCAGTAGACAGCCAATCATGAAAAAGGACAGTCTACTACACTTCTTCAAGTTGGGGTAATTGCTCTTGCAGTCAGTTATAAACTTTCCTATGCAGACCGACGAGAGTTGCAATACCAAAAGGGTGATGTCAGGAGAAACATGAAAAAAGGCAAGAAAACTGGAATCCAATTGAAAGAAGAGACTCGACGTATACGTTTTCATGTTCATTGTACGGAAATATTTGATTGTGGGGGTAACAAGTACTGGCAGTGGCGGAGCTAGGGATTTCGGTCAGAGGGGGCGAAAATGGTCTGCATGGCAGGGGCGCTTCGAAGGAGTAAATACCCTGAGCCACAGCACGATCGAATCCACGGCTTTTCAGACTTTCCATTTGATTTTCCGCACCTGGTAGAAGACTACTTTGACATTTCTCCTCAGCAAGTTTTTCTGTTAAAACATGTTTTAATTTTCTATCCGTGGGCCTCCGCGGAAGAAAATTCGGGGGAACTAAATTCTTTTAGGGGGAAAAGCTCCGCGTCCACCCTCAGTTTGCGCGGAGCTCAAGAAAATTTTGGCTCAAATGCCTCTCAGATCGCTGGAAATGACATTTTTAAAGCTTACTTACCGCCTATAAAAAGGGAAAACACTAGAGTGAACTGATAAGAAATATTGATGTTTTTTTCTCCATCTTTTTCTCTAGGTTTTCTTTGTGTTTTTTTTCAGGTTTTGTTTTATTTTCCAGGGGAGGACAAGTTACCCCCTTGCCCCTACCTGCAGACGCGCATGTTTCTATCCCTCTCTTTCACATTCTAGTATGAAGGCAGTCATTATATTTTGTGTGTTATTATCGGGGTTATTATCAGGTCTCAATTTAAGATTTTAATGAAATAATGGGTTACTTTGTGAAGATAAAGATTGAACCTGCTAGAGGTAAATAGCAAGCAATCTTGCAGAGCGGAAATGTAATGGAAATTAATCACCGTTAGGTGTACATTTTTGGCATCTGGAAATCACGATAAGTACACGAAGAAACATTATTTGACGTAATTTACATCATGTGACCATTCTGAAATAGCCATTAATTAAGTTCCTTTAAAGAAATAGCCAAGACAAGAGGTCTGCTTGACTCTCTAGATACTGAATTCATAACAAATAAAAGTAGCCTAAACTTAAGCTTATCTGATGCAATTTTCTGGCTTTTGAGACCACGGAAGTACAGAAATAAGCATTTTCATGAATTGATTGTGCAGTGTCAGAAATAGCCATGTATCATGAGAATGGTCACTCGTGGAAAAGCAAAATGGAAACTGCTCATTAAAACTATTAAGCCATTACCACTATGATAACAGTTTTATTTTAACCTGAATGATCTATTCAAATGATTTTGAAAAATGTTGTGCAAGCTATTTTGGTATCTTTATAAACTCTTTTTATTGTCTATGTTGACAATTATCCCCGACAACAAGAGGGCTATTTGCGTTAAAATTACTGTTGCGCCCTTTGCAACATCTGTTATTGGCCGGTAGGGTTAATTTAATGTCACTCTTTGTATTTTGTAATCTTATAATCACGCATGGTGTGGAAGCAATGAACTTAGCACAACGACGACATTCATTAGGGCGTACAAAGCATGCAGATACGTTTCGGCAAAACCTATCCCTATATTACAGAAGATGACCCTTTTCATCACAACAAAGTACAGATAGTATAATAACTAGGGGCTGTTTGAGCATTTTTTTTATCTAGGCCTTAAAACAATGCTATTAAATTATGTCTTTTGTCAAAAATGGTGCGAGAGTAAAGTATGTTGAAAACCTAAAAAGGGCGCCGGCGGAAGATTTTGGTCCGTCAGGGGGGGGGGGGCGACCGCCCCCTGACCATATGGCAGCTCTGCCACTGAGTACTGGCTTACGTAACCATACCTAATCTACTACAAAGTACACTGTTCTAGTGCCCCGTGACAGAAGTCCCTTGCTTTGAAATTGGCCCTTATAATTGCACCGATTATTTTCTTTAATTTAGCACTTAGTACTGCTTTTAATCATGTGGTAAAAGTTCAAAGTTATGGAAAGAGACTCAGAATATCAGACATAGTCAAGCACCCTGTCAAAGTATTGAAAGTAACAAAAAATATTTTTAAATATGTATATATCTCTAAAATTTCTTTTCTCTCCATATGTACATCACAACGTGCACGGTAGTTAATTTTTATCTTATTATGACCAACAACGTAGCAAGGGGCGATATGGGAGGCTCTCCAAAAATGAGAGGACAGGAGAAAGGAAAAAAACAGAAAAAGAAAGAAGAAAGAAATAGAGGGTTGAGAAAACGGCAATTGTAGCCCCTCGCATAAAATGCTGCACCATTTTGCATCAAGCCTACCCTCCACAGGTCAAAATTCGAAGCGTGGTCTGACTCCTCTCTCAGATAGGCAATCAGTCATCATTTCGTTCGCCTCACCCTCCCCCGAAGAAATCCTTGCTTATGCACCCTTGATTAAAAAATAACCAAAATTCTTTTGTTTCCGCATTTTGTTTTTTCTGTTCCCCGAGAAGTTCATCTTCGAAGTGATTTTCCCCGATAACAGTCAACAATAAAGTTCCTCTCTAAATACTGATATAATTTGAAATAATAGTCAAAGCTAATTTCTTGGGTAAATATTTGATATACAGTGCTTTCACTGACGTCTCAAGTCCCGCCCCTTTTACGGGCAGAATGCAGTGTAGTAACGCGTGTGTAGGTAGCTGAGAAGCAGCTGACGACTAGGGTGTGATTGTTGCACTAAAATGCATGTTGATTTTTGCCGGACAGTTCGCGTGACTTACCAATTGTGACGTCACGTGAAAGCCCTCTATAGCATACTCAAACTAGAATGACAAGACGTAAGATTTGTCTTTCAGACAAACAATAAAATAAGATGTACACACGGTACCCATTGCAATCAATTTCGTTTTTAACTTATTTCATCTCCTACAGAGAGAGAGAGAGAGAGAGTGACATGTACAAAGAGAACACCACACGAACTCTTTTATTAAAGTAACCTCTTAAAAATTGTTTAAAACAAAAAGTATATGACATTTAATCGCTTAATAGTTGTGTCACGACCACTGTTTGTTTTAATTGGTTTATTGCAAGCCAAGATGTTAGCAATGTTTACGCCTAGAGTTTTTCAAGAGACGTACCGTATCTGCGCCAGATGGTTTCTTCAGACTAGTCAAACTTTGCAAATTCTAATTCCAGAATCATAAAATGGCACAATAGACTCCGATTTTGATCTTGTATTTTGCCAAATTCAGAGTTTACAAGTTGATGTATTTCCTTTAATGAATTTGTTTAGTACGTATAGTATACGAGTGTATACTGTAGTATACGTCTAAATACCTTTCATTAAAAAGATTAGGCTAATGTCTATACGGAACAGGAATTGCCATGAATGCAAAAAAGTGAACCGGACCTGTTGTCGTACTGAAGATATCCGGGGTATCCAAAAATGTTATTCGGCAGAGGACATGTAGCAAAGTGTATGATAACTTTATTTTTTCATGGATGAACATACGACTCGCTCACTTTGTGTCCAACGTTGGTAACAGACTTATTTAGACTTGGGATTTGATAACAAAAAAGAAGGTTATCTCTGGGATTCAAAACCTCAAACATACCTCGAATATACAAGAAAGATTGGGAACTACATGTCATTAGCTGGCAATACCTTATTCACGGGAAGATAGTTTGAAATATTGTGGCACTTTCAGGCTGGTGCAAAACGGCTTAGTTTCTTCCAAAGTATATGTAACAGGTCCATTGTCACAAAATTGCTATACGTGGGCCAAGGGCGGGATTTGACATCTGAGATTGTGGTCAACCAGTCCCAACTATTAAACAGCGACCAAGGTCTGGGATAATTACGAAATTTAAGACATTTTAATGATCCATTCTTGACAAACCAGACCATTTTTGTATTCTACTCTTTCTTCCTATAAATAAAATGCCAAGAGTTTGAGAAAGGAGGGAAAAAAGGATATTTCTAACGTTTCCCGGGCTTTGGAACGATAGATTTGAGAAAGTGTGATCTAGAATTCTGTTTGGGTGAGCGCGCGAAGCGTGCACTAAAAATTGTGTTTCCCAACCTTTTTAGCGATTTGAGTCCAAGCAATGTTAAAAGGTGTCATATAAAGTAGATGTCTATCCTCTCTTTCCTTTTCTACTTTGTTTATGGAAATGGCACTCGGTACGTTACTATACTGCACCTAAAAATCTTTTAAAAGTCGATTAAATTACACAGGTCGATGAGCGATGAGGATATTTTGGTTTGAACAATTCGTGGGGAAGGGATAACATCGACCCTGCATTGTTCATTTCAATGATAATAGAAGAGTTCGTGGGGAGCTTAGACAGCAAGACGTTCTACGGGAAGTGACACCCAACACCGAAACAACATTTAAAGGCATATTTTCATCATCCCAAACAGTTCCAATTCTCCCAACCTACTTACTTCTAGCCCCTCCCACATTTATCTAAAACTCATCTTTATCCAGACACAATCCTTGTTTATTGCTTCATGGCTTGTCCCAGTGGCCGTACAAGTCCATAATGTGTAATCAAGACACTCTCAGTGCCCATACTGTGTAATTTAGCTATGATGCATTGTTTGAATGTGATGTCAATCAAAGAGCTGTACCAATTGAGAGTTTTGATATACGTATACTGAAAATGTAGTTTAGGGTGACGAATGACTGCCTTTAAAACAGATACGTGCAAAGTTCGCTCACGAAAACATTATTTTGGGATAGCTTTTGAGAGATGTGTGCTATTTTCCTCGTATTGAAATGCGATATTTTGGCATAAAATATTTTTATTCTTACCTAAGTTACAATGAAAAATTTTCTCATAATTGATTCGGTCTCGCTTTCTTTCCCTTATTTTCTTTTCCATTACTTAGATTTTTAAGATATGGTAAATTGAGGGAAAATTCTCACTTGTCATTTAATCCAGCCTAAGATGTGGGGCAAAATTTGAACAACAGTCGAATTAGAATTTAGTGTAACTGAGTCAAATGTTATAACAACGAACGTTTCCAAAATTATTTTGTGTAACTGCTTAAACCACTAAATGTCATGAAAATTTCAAATCAGGTCTTGAAAGTATAGGATCGTCGAAAATACACGGAAATTAGGCAATTAACAACACAATAATCGAACATTACCATGCATGGGACTGATATATTAAGATGAATTTTTAAATACAGTCTGTCCTATTCACCTAAATGACTCTAGGCAAAACTTGACCAAAAGTGTAGCAAACTAAAGGCAAAGCAAGAGGCTAGACAGAAAATTAAGAAAAATATGTCACATGACTGAAAGGAGCAATTCTCGCATTATTTTCACAAGCAACTCTTCGGTTTGGCGGTCACATTGATTAACATGAGCGTGTATATTGCTTTCTGTAAAAGTAAAATTACAGTAAACCTTTTTTGTATTTTTGTTTTTGCTGTAGTTGTTTTTGCATTTTGCACAACGATTTCTTACCCCTAGGTTCTAACTCCAGTGAGAAGCAATCAAAGCACGGAGGATGAATCTGCAGTTGATTCCACATCACGTGAAGATCTTCTTCATCTACCAGATCTTCTAGTAAAGCTCCTTTCGAGATCAACTCAACCTTAAAAGAAAATATTGCATTTGTTTTTTACGAAAATTTAAGTAATTTTAAAACACTTCTAATTACACAATGGTAAAGAGATTAATCTTTAGGGCGTCTTGTTGGCTACCTTTTGTAAAAAAAAGTTTCCTTCTCATGGAGAGAAATTCAGTTGAATACATTACTCAAGATTGTGTGGGTTGGCCCACAGACTTTTCACAGTTCAAATGATGTAACGCCTGCTACGCTATTGATGAATACCTTCTGGGATGATCTTTTTTATTTCTGTAGTTTTACTGGTGAAACACGATGGTGTAAAAAATGATTTCAGCCAGGGGCGACACCAGGATATTTTGATGGGGATTGGGGGGGGGGGCAAAGCATGATCAAGTCAAGTTCTCATTTTCTTCCTTTTCCCTTCTTTTTTCTTCTCTTTTCAAATTTTCTTCCGAATGTGGTGCCACCCCCTAAGGCTGCTCCTGATTTCAGTTATTTTCTTCTTACTTTAACCCTTTACCGTTGTGCTCCGATCGGGGTATATTTGCGGGCCTCGGGAGTGGGCGGAAAAGCGGACGTAGCCCGCCCCGCATCGGCTTCCGTAGGCCATTGACCCCGTGACCTTAAACTATTGTCTCTCTCGTTGTTGTGGCCGAATTTTCGGGTAGCTACTCGCAGTTTCGAGCTCCGCGTGAAACGGTAAAGATGTGTGACAGCCGAGCTCTCCGCATGGGTCCAAAAGGACCCAAACAACGGTAAAGGGTTAAATGTCTGTTTGCATGTTCTAATCGCAACGAATAGTCTACACTTAAATTGAAAAATATAATTTAAGTGGCAAATCCATGTAGACTAATACAACCTTAAGAACAACGCCGAGAAATTAAATAGTTTGCACATTTTTCTGTCTCACGTATGTAAATGAGTTTAATGTTCAACAAACGGGCCGAAATTTAACCGTTGATTCCGTGATCAAGTGATCAACTGCTTAAATATGTCATGTTCCATCTTAAACATGTGTAGAGCATAATTGTATTAACAAGCAGAGAACAATAACGAAATCAATATCTTTAAAATAAATTTTCGGGTTTATCAAAAGTTAATAACCGCAGATGAATATCTGAAAAAATACTTGTTCATCTGCATATTCATCTGATACGGTACCTTTGGTGACATCAATTTGTTAAAAAGATGGGTATGGCGCGCCGTTTGAACCATGTCATTATGCCGTGAAATGTTATTATGCCGTCAAAATGTATTCCGTCGTCAAAACTTTTGACGGCATCATTGCATGGCACAAGGGGCGAACATAGGTTGGGATGGGTAGGGAGGGGAGTCGGTGAATCGACAGTTGCAGCAGCAAAACATTTTCTCATTCTTTCATAAGGCAATATGACTGATGTTGAGCAAAGCTACAGTTTGGCCTAAACTCTCTTCTCTTTTGATGATCTTATTAAAACATGTATATGCCTAATCTGATCGGTGTAGGCTATACCGCATGCACAGGGCCAACACGACATGTGTCCGAAAGCCATTGTATAAATACGGCCGGTCAATAAACGTTACCATTGAATGACCAAGATAATCTGCGATGTTTTCAGAGACAAAAAGCAATTTTCCTGTCGAAGATACAACGATGAGAAATCCTGGCAGCGCCTGAAAATATAGAAAGTATAAAGACAGTCACCTCATTCAGTCACGTGATTATTGTTTAAAGGGGAACTGAAGTGCAGTTATCCGGTGGTTCTGAATTTCCGGTTTTTTAACAAGTGACAATATTTTTCTCACTGCTTTGTATGTATTTCTGATATATATATATTATTGATATTTATGAAGACGTATCTTATTGCTCTTTCTTGGATATGGAATATTAAAACTCATCATAATGTAATAAAGGTATTTGGAAGAGAATCAAGAAATTTTTGATAACTAGCTCTTTTTTTCAAAATCAGTTTGAGGCGACTGCTCTTTTCTGTTAGCACGGACTCATCATTAGTTTTCAGGGAGTGACATATTCTTTAGGTACATATTTATGAAGACATAAGACGTTGCCAGGGACAATAGACTGGAATCATAATAGAATGGAAAAAATATGTTGAGCAAGAAATTATATTTCCTTTTTACAATGATGCGAAGAAAAGAATCACATTTTCTCGAGAAAACTTTTGTGTCTTCAAGATCTCGATACCACAGCGAATCCGGCGATTCTAATTATGAAAAATGGTTAACAATTGAACCTAAATTAAACGAAGTACTCATTTAAATGTGCTAGCCAAAGAAAAATTAGAAACGCAGGGTACCTGATCAAATCCAAATGATGTTTCGCCGAAATTCGGGTCTTGGCAGCATACTATAAAAGGAGCAACAGAAACAAATGTCCTCTTGAAATAAATGTCATATTATAAAAAAAAAAAAGTCATTCTTGTCATGGAAATGATGCAGGACAGGCCCGTAGCCAGCCTTTATGGAGGGGTGGGTCTTTTTTCCAAGATGTGGACCCTTTTCCAAATACGGGGCGACTGGCGCGTGCCGTAAGCATGCAGCTGCTGGGGGTCTGAGGCATGCTTCCCCCGAAAAGTTTGAAATCTGCAGATCTCCTGCAATCTGGAGCATTTTATAGGACTTTTGAACACAACACAAGTCCTTTTTCCTTAGGAATTCTACACAGTACACCACTTTGTGAGAAAAAATCATATATCTTTTCTGAAAGGTTTTATCTTCTTGCTTAAAGTGAACGGAAATTCGTCCTCTATGTGTCAAGATAGAAAATATTTCAAAGCTGACCTTTCAAACACAGGGCTGGGAAAATGGATTCCCTCAAGTTGGGGTGGGTCGTTCGAACGCTCCGACCCCTCATGGCTACGGGTCTGCAGGAGTATCCGTAATAGCGGAGGCGGGCTTCTGTGGTCAGGGAGATTCTTGTTACTGGTCAGAGGTGTTACTCCATATCGCCCTTGTCCTTGTTAATAATGTACTTTAGTACGTTGTGTACCGCATCTTTTATACAGTGCTCTCGTATTTAGTCATGAAAGGCCTTAAGTCAAACATGGTACTATAATGTGTGTGTGTGGGGGGGGGGGGGTGGTACGAAGGTTGCTTCCAGAATACAAAAAATATATCAGGGTACGTGAGAGATAAACTAAAATTAAATACTTAAAACGATGGTAAATTTTCTGGAATAAGTGAAAATGCTTCCAGGGAGAGCGACTTTTTCCCCTTCCTCTCTCTTTAGCAACGGGCATGCCATAAATCCTTTACTATATTATGTTTAGAGAGATATGGCGTGTATCTGAAATGTATGTGTAAACAAACTGAGATCTGCAGCCTAAGGTACTGTGACATAATTTGCCAGAATGTAATGAACATTTTCTATTTTCAAAGGGGTCAAATTTAACCGTTACAGAGAAGTGGGGACACGTATCCCCAATTCATCCCGGTTTATGATTTTTGAGATTACGTATCTTTAAGATTATGTATCTATGTATGTTATCCTAAAAGGTGCATAGGCTACGTTGAGTGCTTTTCTTATTGTTTCTCTTTAAAAAAAAAAGTCTTCAAGGCGTATACCTGTGAGCCCGGTAACGGAACTCAAAATATGAATATTATAGTAAATCTTGTCTTTTCGACGTATAAGTAGGCCTATACTGACAGTCTTTATAGTGATCTAAAAGGGGCTCATTGAGTTGATATCGATAACTTGATGAAAGTGTTTAAGAGTATACTACCATTTCAGAATGCTTATAATTAAAATGATTAGTCAAGTTTCACATCCAATAGTTACGAAAAAGTCAAAATTTCGAATTTTGTGGTGTCCTGACTTGTAACCGTTTTGTGCGTAATTTGAAAAAGTGTCTGGTCACGAATTTTTGAAAACCGAATTGAGCCGTTTAGTACTCACTCATATAACATTTCTTTGTATGTAAGATATAGGGCTTGTCTAAGTTTGATCATTTGTCGTTTATATGTGAAGAAAACTGAACACATTTGGGAAAATTTGTTGAATTTTATGAACCAACTCAATGAGCCGCTTTAAAAAAGTGAAATAAGTCACTCAGAACAAGTTACTGAAATTTTCACTTGAAAATGGAAAATATGTCCTCATCTTATCGAACCACACTCTAAAAGTAAAAGAGTGAACTTAGATAGAGTGAAAAGTGTAAATTCACTCTATTAGAGTGACAATTCACTCCAAAAAGGGTGAAATTCACTACAGGACTCAGAGGGAAAATTCACTCTTCCACGAGTGCCTGCAATGATCGCTCTTTTTTAAAGAGTGATCACTGTAGACACTCCCTCAAGAGAGAAACTTCGCTCGTTTTAAGGGAATTTCGCTCTTTTTGGAGTGAATTTCAATCTTCTTGGAGTGAATAATTACCCTAATGGAGTGAATTCACGCTTTTCACTCTGTCAAAGAGTGACTAAGCTCACTCTTTTGATTTTAGAGTGCAGCATGAAGTTAGATCGACTGATTCGATTTAATTCGGAAAGTTTAAAATCTGTGGAATTTATTAATTCATTCCATTTTATCATATGTACAGAAATTGAACGCGTAATGAACTTTTGGCGAAGTGAAGGGATCCAGCAATAATTAATATGTGTAGTGTGATATCTTATTTAAAATCAGGGATTTGGTGTGGGGGGGGGGGGGGAAATGCGCACTGTTTAACAAAAAATTTCCTTACTGGTTAACAACAGCTCTAATCCTAATTCCTAACCCGAACAAAGAATACAATCGATACAATACAATGGCAACAGCCAATCAAGAAACACCTTGAAAAACAGTACGCATCAACCCACAGGGGCAGAGTCGAATCATTGTCCCCATTCCTGAGCAATGCTCTGGCGAGGGGTAAAGGGGATAAGTGTGCAACACCTCTTTTGACATTTTTTGGTGTCTCGAAGGGCCTAGCTGCAATTTCCGCCAGAAATTGTTTTTATAATAAATTCACTGCAGAAAGTGTCCTGATTTTCGTTCTATCAATGAACATTATCGGTAACTCCTAATTTTGATGGAAAACGAAATAAAATTTTCATGCCCAGCCTGTTTTGTAAGACTATGCCCAGGCCCATGGTTAGAATAACCGATTTGAGGGTGCACATCCCTGTTTCGCAGAGGCTGTGCCCCCCTCCTGTTTGGGATGTTTTCCTTTAAAGGATGGTACGACATTTTTTACAACATTCACACAATCCCCGAACAATTTGTTTCAATTTGGCAATGAAACTGTTTCGTCTGCGTTTTCACTATCACAAAAAGATCGCACTTGTGAAGTAATACTCACTAATTACATCTACCAGCCACCTCCTCCCTCGCCGACTTCCCATCCCTCCGTTCGCTTTAATTTTTTTCCTTATCTTTTTTCTTACTTTACATCTTTCTCTTTTGCCAGTTTTTCATCATTTTTTGCGTTGCCAAAATTTCGGTGAACAATTTATAGCGCCAATGGCAACTAGGCCCTTTGAGACAGCAAAAATTGTCAAAAGAGGATCTGCACACTTTCCACCTTTACCCCTCGCCAGGAGATTGCTCAAAATGGAGAGGGTGGCACTCTGCTTCGATTTTTTTACAAGTCTAAACACGCCATTTTCGACTGTCGGTCTGAAGGGTGGCGATTTTTTTTTTTAAATTTTCTGTACGCTCCTCTCCAACTAAGGTGGCAATCCGTCCAGATAGTCTTTGAGGCAGCGACCATTTCCCACGGTTCCTATAGGCTTTGGGATGTGTCATCGAGGTTTTTCAGACTGAGATAACGTTGTAATATGCATTAAAAAAGTGAAAAACCAGTGACGGTCAAGTGCAAGCACATACATAAACCATGGTGAAAGAAGTTGCTCCAGTCTTTTCTTTTTTAAACTTAAACCTTTCTTCCTTTATGATTATTATTTTTAAAATAAAACTTCCACGAATGATCTCGAGACGGGACTTTCGATTTTGAGGCAGGACATACCTTAGGATACTTTAGGAACATCAGTGGACGCAGGTCTAAAAGACCTCTATGTCCGCATCTTCATCAACTTATGAAGCCTCCACAATGGTAGTAGCAATAGCAAGCTAAGCACAGATGGGTGACTGCCATACTAGCCAATTACTTAACATACAAATCAACTTCATAGTTATACACAATCTCTTGGTCAGCCCAAAACCTATCCAGAGCTGTCTCAAATTTTAAAACACTCGCAAGGACATGAATGATGATGCAATATTCCCCGTCCCCAAAATAGGCATAGATAAGGTATTTTTAGATGTTATTTTGCTAAAGCATAAGCAACGGAGTAGGGAAAACAAGCAAGTGAACCAACACTTGAAAAAGGATATTGTTGGCCCGACTTAAACCAATTGATTAGAGAATGAGCCATAAACCTCATCGTACTAAACTATACCATTAGCGTCACATAACTGCAGCGTCGGACTTCTTTCATCAAGTTCCTCTCACAGGGCCCGCTGCCTCTTTAACTATCTACATAGACTATGCTTCACTGACAATGTATTATCGTGAATGAATTAGAAGATAAATGATGAAACGCAAGTCATAATGATGCCTACTAATTATTTTTTTTTAAAGTTGGACCGATTATTTTAGAATTCACATATGGAATATTTATGAACATGATTAACCTTAACCGAAGTATCTAAGTATACTTTGATCGTTGATGTTGCAGAATTAGTTTGATATAAAGCAAAATTTTGAACTGAAAAGTTGATAAACTTACTTGTGTTGAAGTAGTTTCCTTTCCTGATATACGCGCAAGCCGCCGACATGACCTGGATGTAGGAGAGATGTCCCTTGGTGGATTTAGTCAGTGGTAGGAGCTCCCTTAACTCGTCAATTTCCTTATTAATCAAATCTCTTCTCAACTTTGAAGCTTTGCTTGTCGACCGATTGAACATTTTGGCACTTCGAAATTATATTGAGTAGTAATAAAACTAGCACCGTATCGGAGATATAGTCAAAATTCTGTTAAATAGTTACCCGTTTATTTAACCTTTCTAAATAGACAATTTTCTTCAAACTTTCATTTTTTTAAACAGAGCAATTTCATGTATTTTAATAGTTATCCAATTAGCTCAAATTCTGCTTTCAACATGCTTGGCGACTTCTAAGGAAGTTACTTCTTATCTGCCAGGTTATACCACGAGTTAACACAGTTTTCCTCCTGCTTGAAAAATTTGAAGATTTCCGACTAAAGTATGAGTGAAAAAATGAATCATCCTCTCTTTTTCCCCACGGTATATGAAACTTTAAGTAGTAAATTTTAACTCCTAAAGTATTGCGTTGTAACGGTTCGCGATATCTTGATGCAAGCGATGCAGAGTGTCTGTGGCTGTACAAGTGTACAATCACTACCATTAACGCATGCGTAAAAGACCAGTACTCAAAGATGTAGATTGGTGCAGTCTGTAGTCATAGAAGATATTTTGTTTTTTATTATTATTCCAAATATGACAGGCTTTTAATCGAAAACGAAATCGTTGGCAACATTTCCAAGACAATAAAATGATGCGAAAAAAGAAAAAAAAAGTAATTTTCGTATTTACAAGTTGTTCAAAGAACCATATTATACCCATACGCAGTTTCGTGGCAGTATGCATGTAGCTTAACTCATTTATAACTTTATCATGCGTTTAAAGGAAGAGATGATTCACACTAATTTCAGTACTAAATTTTTTAAATATTGCAGTTTTTCCCCTTGTTTCGCGCACACTCGTTATGCATAATTTTTCTATAGGCTAAAGGCCTGTATACATGAGCAACATTTGTAAAACATTCTCAAACAACTCACCTGCAACAAACCCAAAACATGCTTGTTTTCGGTTTGTTGCACAGTGTAGACAGAGTAAATACAATCTGAAAACATTTTGAAAATGTTTTGAGAATGTTTTGTAAAGAATTGACAGGATATTTCTTTTGCAACATTTCCAAAACATGCTGTTTTCCCACTGTGCAACAAACCGAAAACAGCTTGTTTTTGTTTTTGTTGCTCAGTGGACGTTTTTGAAATGTTTTCGGAATGTTTTAAAAATGTTGCTCGTGTATACAGACCTTAATAAAGACATTATTAGTGAAGAGGAAACGAGGAGATATTCGCCGTGAATTAAACAAAAGAATAGCAAAAGTACCGTACTGTAACATATCCTGATTTCCAAATGTAAAAGTGTACTTCTAAGTTCAAAAATTGTGTTGTTTCTGCAATATTCCTTGCCTTTTGCTTTAGCCACTTTATACAAAGTTAGTCTCTTTTAACATTTAATTTTAATAGAGACTTCATAAAAAAGAAATTATAATTGAATTTTCTACTAGTTTGTTAAAGAATTGGAGAGAAAATCTGAACATGTTTTAATGTACTACGGGAGGAGGAATGGGAAAACATTTCTTCCAGGTGAGGAAAACTATATAAAAAAAATTTATCTACGACTAAGATCTTGAGTCTCATGGTACCTGCTTCAAAGCGCCTCTGCAGGCCATTCTTGCCCCTCTGACCAAAATTCATAGCTCAGTCACTGGGAGGAAGCATTTGTCTTGGACAAACTGACAGAAAGAAGAAAAAGAGCACTCCGAACTCTTGCTTTGTTCCTCCTATCAAAATATCCTGGTGCCGCCCTGTATCTATCTGTCCAGGGAGTTTGAGGCTATGTGTCATGTATAACTTATAGTCGAATCCGAACAACAAGTGATGGTCTGATTTTAGTGGGTCTTTGCTCTGTTTACAAACTATAATTACCATGGGCGTCCGCAGAAATTTTTACAAGGGGGGAGGGCAAGGTCATTAATTGAATATTAAATTGCGTACACTATCTAAGCGGAGCGCCACCATCAGTTGGCGCGGAGCGTACAAGAAAATTTTGGGCCCTACAAACCCTCCAGATGGCCAGAAAAGACACTTGGCAAGTGTTATAAGCTGCATGTACCCGGCCCTGAAAGAGGAATTTCATGTCTGTAATTTTTAGATTTTTAGAATTTTCAATGTAAAAATTGTTGAAGGGAAACCTGACTCACAGCCTATATAGGCCTATATCCGTTACCCAATTATGAATCACCCCCCCCCCCTTCCCCCATATTCACCTTGTATATGCCAGTTATATCCGTGCGTCGCCACTTGAGATCAGCACGGGACCAAACCAAGACCAACGCATTCATCAATAGTCGGATGCCATATGCACACTACATACCTGATAACTAGTGAAATTTTGGCATAGTTTTTACAATTACAAATTTCCAATAGATATCACAAATGATGGTCTCCAAATTACGATTTCACTATTCAGCATACTATCTTCTCTTTTGCTATTTCTGGTCAAATGTCCGCTTATTTCATGAGTAGAAACTGACGCTGTGAGTGAAGATATTTTGATGATTTATTTATAATTTTTTTTTTAATTTTAATTTTTAATTAATTTTTTCACAAGTTTGATTTTCCAGGGGGGCTAGTGCCCCCTTGCCCCCCCCCCCTTGCGGACGCCCATGATAATTACACCGAGAGATCGTTTTGGGAAAATTTCATCAATGTCATACCTCCAGGACAGTTGCCTTAAAAGCAAAAAACCTTGGATTGTTAATATTCAATTCACCATTCTTTGAGAATTCTGCTGGGAAAATCCTTTGTGTGAAGACCAAATGTTACTTTGTTAAATGTACAAAACAGTTTTATACCACGCTTTTATTCATGTGGGGAAATCCCTCCTTCATATCATTCAAGTCACACGAGCAATTACAGTCATAAAACTCGTCACAAAAGCCGTACTTTTACAAAACTTGAAATTTTCGAGTTATTTTCTCGAGTCTCTCTGTAGGGTCCATTCGTCGTAAGTGTTTCCACAACCATCAATAATTATGTAGTTTCTTTGGTATCTCTTCAAACAAGGTCGGGGTTAAACTTTTCGACCTAATTAGTTCCGCGCCAGTCTTCAAGATTGTAGAACGTTTTATGAGGATATTCAGACATTTAGCAAGCATATTAAGACTTTATTTATCGTAGTCTATTGCTAGACCACACGCGGGATAAGATTTTATGGCGCACAACTTCGATAGATTGTGTACAGATTTTCTGTACATCGCACAAATTTCAATAATGCTACTAATCGCTCAAGTACCAGTTTCAAGGCGGGCAAGGCTCAATATCGAGCAACCAAAGTTCAGTTCGTGCGTTCGTTGTACACCCCGACAGACATGTTCGTTCGGTGAACATCTGTCAGGGCGGTCCAGGCCGCAACGTGACGAAATCATAAATTACTTGTTTAACTGGTTGTATTGTGTGTAAATGTATGCAAATAATTAATGAATCTGTTAAATGTACCGAGCCACCAGTTACTTCATCTCGGTGGGGACAGCTTTAAGTGGATGTACCTCAGGAATGCTACAAGTGAACTGAGAATGACGGATCGATAGAAACCAAAATAACGAAAGAAATTCATCAAGTACGTCACCGGTTGGACCTGCCTACTTACGCACTTATTGGGACCATAAAACGTCACGAAATGTATATTGATAGAAAGCAAGGGTGTCTAAATGGCCTCCCGCCTTTTAACTTCGCAATGTTTCCTGTTAACATGCCCCTCGAAGTGTTTGAAGAGAATAATATGACGATTACTTTTATGGTACTGTTTCATCTTTATTTTTCTTTGAAGTAGGGAAGCTTCAGGGAAACATGAATTATGACCAACACATGCTTGTGAGTATAACAATTGATTGTAGCACAACGCATTATAGTGGCATGTACAAATGGGCAATATTCTTCACTTAACAAATGGTATGATTAAACATCATGCAAAGTTCTCCAACGCCAACTGCGATCGATTTTCGGTACAGAGATTGTAACAGTTGACTTTCACTTGTACAAGGTTTAATCAGCCCAGTCTAATCATGGAAGGAGTACTACCATGGTCTAATGCGTCTTTAACCAGCTAACTTACAGCAAGCTGTTCAGTGACAAGTCGTTTTATATGGCAGTAAGTTTGCAGTTTAAACTTACTAGTATGATGTAAACAACAATTGAGTTTTAGGCTTAATAAAGCTCTCACAAATGCAGAGGCGTAACCAGCCATGGCAGTTTAGGCTTTTCAGGGGAGGCAAGGAGAGAGCAAAGTGTCCAAGTGGTTGGGCAAACAGTAACGACATTGTCTAACTGATGAGCCACCATCATTTGGCGAATACAGCGTACAGAGTAAATTTGCCAGCTAAAATACCTCTCATTTTTTATAAATTAGATATTTGGGATTTACGATTCCACTTTTCACTATGACTGTTGTTGAGCGCGGTTAGAGGATTTCAAAGGTGTGTAATCTTTTCATGAGTACGATAATATCACTTCTATTTAAAAACGAATCCGATCATGGCCTGCGGTTAGTGACCGTAGGCAGCCATTAGTTGAGTCCATCAGCCTTAAATCGTCTCTATTTTTGTCTACATGAATTTCAAACCCTCGTATTCAGTGAAATTGATTAAATCAAGATACAATTTAGTGTACAACCATCCATGAAACAGGTATAAGCAAGGAAATTGGAAGATTAAATGGTGATAGACCCCAGTTATGGCCGACTGGATTCAGACCATCATTTGTTGTCCGGATTTGTCTATATTGCGTGGGAAAGGAGGGCCTGCCATAATCTTATATACTTTTTCCTCATGCTGTTTATTGCGCAATTTGATTTTCAGGATCACACTGACGTATACATGTGCTGCTGTGCATGTCTGGGAAAGGGACTAGGTTGCCCGATCCTTTTTGAAAAGTTTGCAATAATAGGCTTCCTTATATGCAAATTCTGGTAATAGATATGGAGCCTTTTGGAGTAAAATTTGTAATAAAGTAGTTTACGTAATTTTGGAGTTAAGCCGTGTAGCATGTGGCAGTGTAATGTGAACACTTGTCGGGGGGGGGGGGGGTGGAGTTCTCTTCTTCTTTCGAAAAAGTTGGTGCACTTTTATGTAATGTAGTGCCGCATATGTCAGTCATCAAAGGGCCAAACCTCTCACCCCAAACTACAATTTTGGTACGGGGGTACCAAAATTCTCAATTGGCTCAGCTCTTTGATTGACAGCTTATTCAAACCATGCAGAGTACCAAAGCTTATATTGCACCGCATGAACAGTACTGAGAGTGTTTTGATTATATAAATTGAGTTTTTCTTTACTCCCCTTGAAGCAATAAAATGAGATTGTATCTGGATGAGCATGAATTTCAGACATTTGTGGGAGGGGCTTAAGTAAGAAGGTTAGGAAAATTGGTACTATTTGGGGCGAGGGAACTGGGCCTTTAAGAGCATACTACAACACTAAGTGTACAGCGAACTCGAACGAAAATAGGGTCAAACTCCTACTAGATAAAAATGCAAATTTTTACAACGAAAGTCAATTAAGACACAATCTCTATACTGGACAAAACCACACTGAAAATCAAGAAAGAATAATTTCGCGAAGTTTTCATGTAAACCCGTATTTTGGAACACGTGTTGTGTTCCCGACGATTTGGATGCTGTGCGCATGTGCACAGCCACCAAAACGAATTACCGAACTGGCTTATTCAAACCGTTGAGTTGGTCAACTCGAACAGTTATACTACTATACAAAATGGACTAGAGGAAAACACAGCCTTAGTAGAAAGGCAAGATTCTCGGAAAGTCACTGATAAGTTTCGGGAGGAGAGTGGATATATATCAAGGGCGGAAGGGATGAGAGATGTGGGAATTGAAGAAAACGCATGCAACATAAGTTAATATCCTAGACCCTACACCAGATTTGTCTAGGTGAGCCACCATGTTCCTAACAATTGCCAAACTCACCTTTTGTTATTGTTCACTGTGTGCGGTTTGGTCAGAGATTGGGGCGAAGAGCACTGTTTAACAGGAAATTTCCTTACTGGCTAACGATAGCCCTAATCACTAACCGAATCCCTTACTCTAACAAAGGGTGCAATCGATACAATACAATGCCAGCAGCCAATCAAGAAACACCTTGTTAAACAGTGCGCATATGTGGTTAAAGCGTACATTTATTACTTGCGAGTAAAATTTTCCGTGAAAATAGCAAAATATGGGTACATTTTCTCCAACTGGCATGGACTTTTGATGACAAGGTATACTGTTGATCCAAATAACTCACGGCAATGCTTGCACTGAACTTCTTAAATCTGGACGAGAGAAGAGCGGGTGGGGAAAGTAAGAAAACTTGTAATCAAGATTGATAAATCTCCCCAGGAACCTAAGAAGTGTGTTAAACGAGAGTGCGCTTAGGGCCCAAGAATTCTGAATATTTCTGCAGTCAGTAAGTTCCCCCATTGCACATACCATCCACTGCAAATACACATCATATGATCACTTTACAGGTAAGTCCGTACCACAAACAATTTCGAATGTCATTCATTTGCCACATGATGCGCCGCATTTCGTTCGCCTCTTGTGATAGTTATTGAGGACGGTATGAAACATCTCTGATAAATATACGCTAAACAGGTCGTATATAAGACATTTTTTTATGGGATGAGTCGTTGGCCCGGGTGTCTACTTTGCATTCTCCGATACAATTTTCAGATTTTCGTCTAAATCTGCCCTTGATAGACATCAATTTTTCTGGTGCTGCACGTTTGTAACTTTTTAGAAGAAACTCTACACTTCCTCCTAACATCATTAGGAAGGTGTTATGCTGGTTTCTGATAGTAGTGATAAACAAGAAGAAAGCAGTGGTACCATCGAAACTTTGAAAACCCTCGAAAGACAATTTTGTGCTAAATCTACGTTTGTGTTTAATTGCAGCACTCTCAACATATTGATTCATGCCTTTTCCCCTGTACTGGGAGCAGCTATTTGGCCAAGTTCCCAGTTTGATTAATGCATACATACTTATAGACGCAAGAATCAGCTGATTTGATGGATCATTCTGTAACGCGGCCCTAATGAAAATTTTGGATACGAATAACTACTGTATTTGTGCACGAATTGAAACATTTTTAATTTCGCTGGAAGACAGAATATTCAATACGTTTAAATGGAGTTAAAGTCACTTCGATATCACAATTTTTGGTAAAATATGTGCATTTCCCGAAAAAATCAAATTTCTGCACCCGTACCTTCCAGTCTTCGTCAAACCTGCCACAATTGTGACTACCACACTTAAAGGATGAGTTCCATGCACAAGATGTGTTTACCAAGTTCAGCGGTCTCGTCAGATTCGCCCTAACAGGCAGTAAAATTAATGCTCAAGTGTAGTGATCAGCAGGGCTCTATCCCATTCAACTTAAAGGGCAAGAGCAGTCGTCCCAAAATTTACATTGAAGCAACCACTAAATATCACAATTTCCTTCTCATTCCTCTTCAAAGTATCTTTATAATATTTTAGGACTTCAATATTGCACATTCAAGGTAAACTAAGCAGTAACTCTGAGTAAATTCCACATTTGAGGACAAAAAATATTGTCACATGACTCTCAAGAGCCAATCATGAAACAGGACAGTCTACTACACTACTTCAAGTTGTGGGACTGCTCTTTACTTTTAAAAACGTTCCCTATCTTGCACTTCGGAATATCGTCCACAATATCAGCCACAACTGGAAAAGGCGGTGGCCGGCTCGACTTGAACCAATTGGTTGGAAACTGGGGCGTAAAACTACATCCAACCTAATCTAACCTCAAAGTTTTTTCAATATACAGTATTGCGCAACGTGTCAAAGGGTAACACTTTCATGTGTAATTAAGCTGTTGGTGGGATATAAACACTTCTAAAACAGTATCACTGATCTACATACCTTGATAGAAGGTGGTGCCGAAAAATTGAAGCAGCAGAGCCGCCATATTATGTGTGGCAAAAGCGTCGTGCAACAGCGCCACTCACCACACAGTTGGATAGGCAATTTGATATGATGGCTTGATAATTTGACGTTTTGGCTTGAAATAAGGCCAAATGTGTTATGAAATGTGCTCATTTTCAACAGAAATGACAACTACTTTAAAAACTGACCAAGATTATGTTATATTGAGGGCAAAACTTTCACTTAGTGCAGTTCGTGGTGGATTGAAGATCAACTTTACCGAGTGGCTAGCTGGTAGGGCGTAGTCGGAGTCGACCTCTTTCACAGTGACAACTGTATGTAAGTGCAAGTTGAATAAGAGGCGGTGGGGAAGGGGGTAGGGGGAGGTGGGCCTGTCGAGTCCACACCCTATAAATTCAAGCCCACACAGTCGCCCACACAAGTTCCCCTCTAAGTCTCCCCTGACAATTCTACCACTCAGTTCATACCGGCTCTGACACAGTGACTTCAGTCGAATCCTTTCATGAATGAAAAGTGAATGGGGTGCCACCGCAACTGCCCTTACACTCCGACACTCACTCAATGCACATACGGCTATACGAATCTGTGAAGTTTGTGCGGCAGCTCAAATGTTTTTGCCACCTGCAAAATGGCAACCGCGAGACTTCCGGTTACTTCAGTTTGTCAATACGCAGTTACGTGCACACCTTCTATCCAGGTATGTAGATCAGTGAACAGCATGCTATGCGCAGTCGGCTCATCGTTCAGATGTACGGTTACCAGTTGACCAGGGGCCCATTCCACAAAGACTTACGCACAATCTTAAGTTTGATTCCCCATACTTAAGTCATCAGTAAATCATACTTAAGATTGTGCGTAACTCTTTGTGGAACGGATCCCTGAACAGAAAGTTCGCGAACGCATCCGCTGATATAAGCTTCGAATTCGTCTCTTGTTTTAAGTCCGGTCGGCCACGGCCTTTTCCCAGTTGTAGCTCACTGGCTTGATTTCCCTTCTCCATTGCTTACGCTGAGCACCAAGCACAATGGCAGTAGGTTCCATTTTTTTTCAAATCTTCGATATAACCCTGTCTGGGGCAGAACTCCAGACCTCCCGGCTGAAAGTCTGTTACTCTAACCATTTGACCATGCTAATTAAAGGGCAAAAGCAATCGCCCCAACCTTGTTTTGAAGCAGCTATTAAACCTCACAATTTTCCTCTTATTTCTCTTCAACACGGACTTCCTATATATGGACAGAACATACTGTACGGTATATTGTCGCTACCGGTACCGTAAGTGTGAGCAAAAACGCACCAAGATGACCGTCTGCTATGGTTTTGTGCGAAAGTTTGGACTTGTTCAAGTACATCCCAATATTTTGCAAGAAAGTTGAAATATTTTTGAAATATGGCAAGGTAAGGTCAAAATCACTATACGAATTGCAGGAATATGATATTTTTACCCATTCAAGTTTAATTTTTGTTTAAAATATCCCAGAGTCGTCACCAAATCAGACAATTTATAGCTTCACGGCGGCCATCTTGGTGCACATTTTTTTGGCCCAGTCGGTGGCGACCATCTACGAACAGGACATACCCATTACATGCTCTGTCCATGTATCTAAGTTCGTGCTCTTCAAAATATTTTTTATAAAATATTAGGACTTCGGAATTCTATATTCAAGGTAAACCAAGCAGTTTTTCCTGGCAAATTTCACATTTGAGGCCGAAAAATATTGTCACATGTCTCACAAGAGCCAATCAAGAAACTGGGCAGTCTACTACACCAGCTTCACATTGGGGGACTGCTTCTGCCCTTTAAGAAGTGAACCAATAATCGTTAAATACTTCACGTACTAGGAGATACAAATGACCAACGAAGGCAGTGCTTGAACTGTTCCAAGGTATTTTGCTAAGGCTACAGTCCTGATCAAGGTACAAAAAAGTGGAAACAGAGGAAGAAAATACTATGTTCAAAGCCATGTTCATTTCTTTTTTTCTTATTGTGCTAAAAATTGCACTCCCAAACTTAAAAATGAAGGCAAAAATAGAACTAAAAAGATATTTTACAAATCAAATGAGAATATTAATCTGAAGAGTTGGCATTTCATTACAAAAAGAATGAAGAAACAATGACTTCTTAAAGCATACTTTCCATCATACTCGGAATGCTTTGGTCAGAAACACCCCACTGGCATCAAAGTACTATTCTCAGCAGGTAGGTTCAGGAACAGATACATCCTTAAATAGGCAAGATTTAAGTTCAATAAAAGGCCAAAGTCATAAACCTAATTACTACACAACGAGCACGCTATAAATAGGTAATTAATACAAGGAGAATGAGCAAAGAAATGTCCCCCAAACCCTTCTCTTCCTCGACCTCACCCCACCCCTCTGCCCTCAATGATACTCAAATAAAATTAAAACCCCAAATAATGCAAAAAAGGAAAGGGAAAACAAACCCCTCTGCCCCACCCCCAACCCCCTGAACATTACTCAAATAAAAATAAAACCAAAAATAATGCAAAATTGGAAAGGGAAAATAAACCCCTCTGCAGCCACCCCTTCCCCCGAATAATACTAAAATAAAAAAAAACCCCAAAATAATGAAAAATTGGAAAGGGAATACAAACCCCTCTGCCCCACCCACACCCCCCAAATGATACTAAAATAACAAAAAATGGGGGGGAAAAATGGAAAGAGGAAAACCTTGAATGCCACAGTCAAGAACACACCAAATAAAGATAGTGTAATAAGAAGTCTGAATGAGAAATTATGGAAGCTCAGTTGTTGAAAAAGGTTCTTCCAGCTTTCTCACAGTGCTCCTACCCCACTTAGCTTTTTCATTAGAGGTTAGTAAGCCACACAGAAGCAAAGCAAATACAAGATGCCAAGGTTGCTTTTCATTGTGTGAAGGCCAGCCACACCAATGCACTGAGGTAGCAAGGAGGGCATGGCTGTAGGGAATCTTTCACTCAGGGAGGAACTGACTTTTTGCTTGACTCCAGATCCCTTCAAAGGGCATCACCTCTGCCCGACTTAGGCAAAGGAGTCTGCCTGATTCAGCAAAGATTTTGGCCAAAGTGGGGGGACTGCAGCCCCCACCCCTCCCCAGTCCAGTATAGTCAGAGGGGACACCCCCTGTCCTCTCTAACCACTCCCTCAAAGTGGTAAACAGTCTTTGCTGTCAACCACCCCAAACAAAAATCTTGCCTACACCAGTGCATCAGTGTACTGTACTGGAAACCATCATGAAAGGGAGGAGTTGCTTCTACAGTGCACCCAAAATCATGATAATGGTATTTTGTCATTGACCACAAGAAAAAAAACTATTTTCCAGTAGTTTTTAAAGGGAGAGGGCATTCCCTGCAAATTCATCTGTAAAAGGTGCTAAATCTTATAGATTTCTCTTACTTGGCTTACAGTTAATTTTATTGTTTTTATATAAACACATTGACCAATGAAAGTAAACTTGCGAGAAATTCTGCATAAATTTGAAAAGACTGGTGACAAAAAGAATGTCATGTCTTTGAAAGTAGTCATTCATAAATTAGGACGGCAGGGTACCCTTAATCAAATGGGGGGGGGGGGGGGAGGGGACGGAATTTTGCCTTTAACAAACACTGCCACTCTTTAACAAGCATGCAATCATGAATCCTAAATTCTTCTCAAGAGACTGTGTCACTCTCATCTGAAATATACAACCACATATCCTTACAGTATTGCAGCAAGCATCTCGAAATTTAACCTTCATAGCAGGTGATGCTAAAAGGTTCCTATGTTGACATACATATGGTATGTATTTAAAGTGCAGCAAATATAGGTGCATGAGTAAGACACATCTACCAAGCAGTCAATTTATGACGATGAGAACATTCTCTACAGCTACTCGTTGCAATATTGCATTATGGTTTTGAGGTGCACTGAGGTATTGGCACAAAACTGATTTAAAACAACAGGGGTTGGTGGACAATGCACAACCAATCAGGCTCTCTGCACTTTGTTTACCACTTTGTCCAACACGTATTGGCCTTTTTTGTTTGCGCAAAATGTAACACAACAGTAGATAATTGTTATGACATTAACCCCTCCTCATTAGACATTTCCCCCTTCCCCTTCATAGGGAAAATAAAGTACCACTGCTTTTAATAGTGTAGCTGTAGTTAGCATACCTCTCCTGATTTTATATCAATCTAGCTATGGTTTTATAGCTAATAGCTAATATGGCTATGGTGAAGTATTCGCTACATTACTATTGCATCAACTTTTTGCTAAGCATTCACATTGCTACTGTGCCTGCAGCTTTTGTTCATGAAATGTGTTGACATCTGAAGAACCTTTACATGGACCATTAAATTCGAGTAAATTTGTAAAAAAAGATATATTTATTTACCTTCTTAAACATTTGTCACTCTTTACCATGAATAACAGATATTCATGCTCAGCCTGAGGAATTAACTTGAGCATTTTCCTCTTATTTTAACATTTGAATTTAGAAAATTACAGTAAAATGCCATTGAGCTTTAAACAAAAAAGTGAAAACAAATCCTGTAAGATCTGAACTTACAGCTAAACCCTGTTACCATGGCAACCATTTGAACTTATTTCAGATAATCTTATGTCATTTGCTGTATTGTTACAGCTATTTGAACAGATCGACAAACTGATAAAGTAATGACTGAGACACATTGTTAACCCTTTACCGTTGTGCTCCCATCGGGGCAAACTTGCGCGCCTCGGGAGTGGGCGGAAAAGCGGACGTAGCCCGCCCCGCATCTTGGCTTCCGTAGGCCATTGACCCTGTGACCTTAAACTATTGTCTCTCTCGTTGTTATGGCCGAATTTTCGGGTAGCTACTTGCAGTTTCGAGCTCCGCGTGAAACAGTAGTAAAGATGGGTGACAGCCAAGCTCTCCGCATGGGTCCAAAAGGACCCAAACAACGGTAAAGGGTTAAGTTGCCTCCCATCAAGATTTTGTCTCTTGTTCCAGATACGGTTTCTTCAAAACTCCTTGGTGATGTAGATTTCAATTTTTATGGAGCTAAAGCACACTTTCCCAAATGCCAATGCTACAGATGAACCAGTCAAAATTTTCTGTTTACACTTAGGTTAAAGTTTAGCCTCCACACTGCACATTAAGCGACAGAAATGTCTGTCTTGCTTACTATAGGCACTGCACTACCAGTAAGTCTAAGGAATGATCTGAGATACATAACTATTGTTGGCTAATGAATTACTCACCTACCATTTTCTTCACAAATTCTTCTGTTCACACTTAGGTTAAAGTTTAGCCTCCATACTGCACACTTAGCGACAGAAATGCCTGTCTTGCTTACTATAGGCACTGCACTACCAGTACGTCCAAGGAATGATCTGAGATACATAAATATTGTTGGCTAATGAATTACTCATCTACCATTTTCTTCACAAATTTTTCTGTCTACTAACTGAAACTGGTTAAAACATTACATCATGTTTTATCCCGAATGCTTGATAGTTATGGTACAAGCACTGTACTGAAGCCACAGCCAGTCAAGTCACACAAAACTGATTTGATTAACCAATAATTACTATGTTATTAAAGTGTTCCTGGAAAAAGCAAGGTTGCAGCATTGGGTAGTTTACTGAGGTAGCTGCACCCACTAAGACTTTCACAAGGAAGCCTCACCAAAGACACTTAACTCCACAACCTTATTTTAACATGTCAGTTCTCTTTAAAATCTAATTTTAAGTGTACCTCAAGTCAAAAAATTCAAAAATATATAATTAAGAGCATGTAAAATGAATTCTAACAGTCCAACTCCCATCTTCATAGGACATTCATGAGCTGAGATATAAAATGTTGAAGTTTCATTAACTTAAAACAAATTGGTCCATTGTGCAATAATTTGTGACTCTCTTGTTGTACAACTCACAGAACCTGTTTTTTCCCATTAAAATTAAAAAAGTTTTAATGACCTTGAACACTTCCTGTTTGCTTGCATAGCATGTTGCACAGAGACTGAGAGGACTTCATTGTATCACCCCATTAGAGTAAGAGTGCTATCACACCTTGGTACAACATGCAGTAACTTTCAGAAAACAAAGAAATACAGAGATTGTAACTTGAGTTATACAACACTGACATCACAAATTATTGTGCAATATACCATTTTAAGTTGAGTGAATAAACTTCAACATTTTATATCTCAGCTCAGGAATGTCCTATGAAGAATGGAGTTGGACTGTTAGAATTCATTTTTTGTGCTTTCAAATACAGATTTTTGAATTTTATGACTTGAGGTACACTTTAAAGTCACTTATGAACTTATCTATTGTAAGATACTACCTCTGATCCCCAGGCAGTGGTTAGCCAAACATGCATTATTTTTAAGTTAGGAGTTTTACAGCCCAGTTTCCAACCTATTGGTTCAAGTGGAGATGGCCACTGCCTTTTTTCCAGTTCAGGCTCACTGACTTGTTTTCCCTACTCCATTGCTTATCACTTGCAACAGCAGTAGGTTCCCTTTTTAGTGTTTGGTATGACTCTACCTTGGAATAGAACCCTGGACTCCCGCGTGAGAGGCATCATAATTGTCTGAGTTGTGACGTAGGGGTGTGTCAAAGTTGCCAGGGGTTTGAGGGTGCATATTACAATTGGTAAGTGCATTAAGACAAATCCAAAGAGTCAAGTGATGACCAGGTTTAGAGCCATTAGCCTTAATTTTTCCATATCTTTCATTTACCTGTACCATTCATGGATGGTGTACACTAAAACCTCCTCTTAATTCACTTGATAAAAATGTTTAGAATTACATGATAAAAAAGATTTAATGCTGATGGTCTCTACTAATTGCAGACATTACTCTTCTACTCCATTTCATCTATGAGTATCTCTTAAAATGCTCCACGGCGTAGTATGGCATAGTAACATGAACCAACAGATCATTCTGCCTGAATTCAGTCAAAAATTGGATTGACATTTCAAATATGAATATTCATAAATTTCTGATAGCAGTTATTGAATCAAGAGAGTGCATATTCCCTTCACTTTCTTATAAAATTGTATTCTGTTTATGACACTGAAAATGTTACCAAGTAAGTCCTTACTAGCAGTTACCTGCAAATGGAAATTAAATACAAATCATAATCAATTTAAGAGAGGACCACCCAATGAAATCTACACAGGGCCACAATAGAGTGGGGCAGGGGGAAGATTCTTCAGTTTACATAAACCATCCCATTTGCCAACACAATGTACTGACAGGTAACGCATAGTTAGACTACCAGTTTGTGTGAAGGCTACCAGTTAGAGTGGGGAGGGGATTCTTCAGTTTACATAAACCATCCCATTTGCCAACACAACGAACTGACAGGTAATGTATAGTTAGACTGCCAGTTTGTGCGAAGGCTACCAGTTTGTGGGATGAAACAAATTGTTTTGATTTACCTAACATTATAAGAAGGCAATTTTTTCCAAAAAATTTGTGCAAAGCTGCCAACAGGCATGTTCCACAATTACTTGATCTACAATGACATGATTACTATTGTCCCAAAGCAGAAACAAATGCCATACTTCCATTTGCAGAGCACAATTGCCCTGCCTCATCAACTTTCAACATTTTTTTGTTGAGTACTTTTCGTACAAATAAATGGCAGCTAAATGTGCATCAAATTACATTAGATAATGGCAAAATTCTTCACTCTATTACTTATAATTTAGTAAATGTTTAACGAAACTTCTCCCTCAGGCCTTAATGGGGGAATAGGGATCAGAGAGTGGGCTGCCACATCCAATGCCATCACACCCCATTTACACTCACTTACACCCACTGCCTCCCTATATATATATATATATATGCACCATGGTAACAAGGAGAGAAAATTGATTCACGCGGGGTATTTATAGCCTGTTGTCGCTTCTGTGAATCACGAGCTGTTCTAGCATAGTGGTCATAGACTTCGCCCGGAAAGCGGAGGATGGTGGGTTCGATCCCCCGTGCGGCTCAATTTTTCTCTCTGGTGTTTTTCTTCAACCGTTCCTTCTTTGATAAGAGTTTATACTCTATCTTGGATCGGTATAAAATTCATGATCGAATTTATTACTACAACACTTTCGACCTACACATTCTAACTTCGATCTACCAACTTCGACCTACTACTTATTATTCATCCCGCTTGGGAGCACCATGGTAACAAGGAGAGAAAATTGATTCACGCGGGGTATTTATAGCCTGTTGTCGCTTCTGTGAATCACGAGCTGTTCTAGCATAGTGGTCATAGACTTCGCCCGGAAAGCGGAGGATGGTGGGTTCGATCCCCCGTGCGGCTCAATTTTTCTCTCTGGTGTTTTTCTTCAACCGTTCCTTCTTTGATAAGAGTTTATACTCTATCTTGGATCGGTATAAAATTCATGATCGAATTTATTACTACAACACTTTCGACCTATATGTATATGTATATGTATATGTATATGTATATGTATATGTATATGTTTATATATATATATATATATATATATATATACTCAATCTGCAGACAGTACTGTTTCGACCTTGTTAGGTCTCCTCAGTGCAGCTCAGAGTAGATTTCAAGACGGAATGACAAGACTGACACAGGCATAACCTGCGTCAGTCCAGCCATTCACGGTACATTGCTTGCGAATACCAAAGTGCACAAGCTCAAAGAGCGTGCTATGCATAAAGCGAATAGTATTACGCCCTGGCTAAAATGCCAAGACTACACAAGCAATATACCGTCTCGAAATTTAAAAGTGCTCAACAGAACACGGTCATACCGAAGCACTACCGTGCAATGGGGCGAAAATACTCATTATAAAATACACATTATACATAAAATACACATTATATATATATAAAGCTGAACTACGAAACGTAACAACAAACGTAATCTTCTTAATCTCTTTAGGCCCATTATGTCTAATTGTTATCTAATTGTAATTCTTTTGTGTTATGCTGTATTCCCTGTATTACTAAGTGCTGGGCTTGCTCGTAGTTCAGCTTGTTGACTTCCATTTTGTCGTTAACAACTGAGGACGAGCGAGGTAGCTTGAAATATATTGTTTTCTATGATTTACTGGATATGATGAAGGCGTTACCCTCTCTTTTTTTCATTATATTGGAAATCCAGTACGCGTACTTCAACATGTATAAAAATATATATATATATCCCCAGTTCGAATCCCGGTGGAGTCAACATCGTTTTTTCACCTCAGCCAGATTTTCAAGCTTTACGAATCTGATTTATAGAAATATATATATATATATATATAAACTTCATCCTATCTCCCAATACCCCTTCCCATACACCCCCACACAGAGTTTTTTACATGCCACAAGCACACTTCACATTCAATCTGCATTGATATATTTTGGCTTTTGACCCACAAAGTGGCTTCAATCTATGCAAAACTGCTTTAATACTGAGTGATATATTAAAAATGTGCATTTTTTTTTATCAGCCTTTTAACACCTGCCCAAAATGTACAATTATTGGCTGCTACATTAAAACCTTTTCCCTCATACTTATGGAAAACAACTTAAATTAGACATGTTATTTTTAAACACAAAGAGTCACCAAATTCATGATAACCTGATTCCATAAGAAATATCACTATCTGTTGTACAGATATACGCTGCTCTCTCTAAAAGGCTTTGTATCTCTGTACAGGAAGACCTTCATTCATTTGAAGCACATCGACAGCGCTATCACTTTTAGACAACCACTTGCCTCTCATTGTTTCCTGTTGGTAGTTCTTCAACTACTTTCCATGACGACTTCCTCTTTCATGCTTACCAAAGGAGCATCCTCTCATTTTCAAGGATAAATCCAAATTCTGCTCCTCCTTAAAACATGTGTGCTTTTTCACTGAGCACCAGTTATGTATGGTAGACTGACATAAGTTGTAGCACTGCCAATATTTTGTATGTAATCTGGATATTGCAGTACCATATCAAGAGTTAACTTCCTTTCCACTTAAAAACCATGCCCTAAATCTTACCACACCTTACCCTTTAAATGAGTCCCATCTTGTGGACCTTGCATTTACCTTCAGCACCCTCACAGTCTACAATCACATCAGGTGTGTTGTGTGTTGGCAATCTTCATCAGTTCTCTGTAACGCCCTTCGCTTTATCTAATGGTGATGACCCAAGGCTAATACTAGAGGAGCCATACACCCACATATGATGGCTAAGAGTTCACATTTTGTAAAACCTGTCTTACTGTCACCTTCAGAGTCTGAATCAGAGGTGTGGTGGTGACTTACAATCTCTGGAAGAACATGTACTGTAGCTACATAAAGGAATGTTCCAGCAGAAAATAACATTGACAAACCAGTGGCATTTACGGTTGAAAGGGCCTGTTTACTGGCCTGTGAAGGAGAACAGAAAGTACATATGCACATATAAAATACTAGAGCAAATTGATGAATCTGTTGAGGGGCAACTTACATAATAGTGTGAAATTAAGTCCTTTGAAAACTACAGCATAAATAATTGCATCACTTGTTTCTAAAACACCAGCTAAATATTTCAAATGTCTGGCCTCCCATGCAAGCACCTGTAACAATGCTCCAAAACAAAAATGCTGCATATTCTACACAGCATTCCCACATGTTTTAAGAAGATTAAAATGGAGGTATTTAGTACTGAAAAGAGGAGAACTTTCTGCAAAATGGTCCCTTTTTAAGTGTTTGCAATGTCTTGATGCACATTAAACATGATCAAAATAACTATATACTGTATAAACTATATATAAACTTCAAAGCTATATAGCCAAACTATTTTCCAAAGTACATTCCAAACTATATTCCAATTTTCCCCAATCTTCTTTTCCCATTTTCCCTCCTGTGTGGGATCCCCATCTACATTCATTTAACAATTCACTAAAAAAAAGTGTGTGACATGATTAAAATTGGCAAACCATGAATTCATCGATCAGGATATACCAATTCAAAATTGGGTGACTTGTTGCAGGCAGGCCAAAAGGTGCAAATCCAGGCCTTTTATAGGGCTGGATACGAGACATCATAGAATGAAACCATTTTGATTTCAAATTTTCTTTTCATGCAAAGCTATACATCAGAAGGGGAAACAAAGGGCCAGAGAGAAGATTTTGTACAATTTGGTAACATCACAACCTTTCAGCCCTCTGAAGAATCACAAGCTTGCACAGTGACAGATGTGTTGTTCATTTGGTCATTTTGGCATAGTGACAAATGTATTTGAATTTATCTTAGCATTAGAAAATTGACATGATGTAATATATTTCACATTATCCGATTTAAAATGATTAACTGAGCAATCATCCTACAACTTGGATGACATTTATCACTGTGTGAATTGGCAAATGTACATCTTCCTAAAATTTGGGTTTTGGACATCCTTCAGTATGCCACAAAGGAGGCAATACATATTTGGCTACCTTTTGGCAGGCAGAGCACAAATGTCACTGAAGTTTTGAAAAATCATGCAATTTTTTTTTAGGGCACCAAGGTGATTGCCAAAAATATGATGGCATGGACGTCTGGGGTCTGCAATTACAGGTATTTCTAGCACTGACTTCATCAAGAATGATTCATGCTAAGGAGGTACATTTTGTAACAAATCAGTACTTACATGACTCAGACCGAAATAGGTTACAACTGTTGCTATGGGAGCAGCTAATGAGAATGCTAGAAGATGTTTACGGATTTTGTGCCTCTGATAATTTTCATGCATTAAAAAGGTGACCAAACCAAATGCAGCTGGCGCCTGTTTGATTAAAGAAAAAGAGACAAATTACATTTCGTGTGAAATATTCAAATATCGAATCAATAAAACAAACTATCCTGATGGCAGCCAATTAAAAAATTTGTGTCACATGATACAGACAATTTTAAATTGACAGAACTACAGTACGCACATTTTTACTCTAAAAAATGTTCTATAGTTGTAATCTAGTCATGACTTTGGGTCACAACTTGCAACATTACCTGCCTTAGAAAATTTTACCATATATTTTTCCCCACCACCCATTCCCCCCCCCCCCCCATTGAAATAACACAGTGACACTAGTCACGACTTGACTGGAGTCATTTAAATGAATTTTGTTGACTTGCCCCCAAAAGTAGTGGCTTGATACAACTATGCTAAAATTTGACAAAAATATGCAGGCGATTAAATTTTTATACCTTCATTACCATTCATTGATAATTTACAGCATCGCTACTGAAAACAGCTTACAGATTGAAGGAGACATCTATGGTCAACTGCCACTCATAATACTCATTAAGAAAGTAACCGCATAACCTACAGTAGAAGTACATGACTATGTACTATGTTCACAAGAAACAGAACAAGCATATGAGTACCACACAGTTGGACTGCTGACATTTACTTTTGAATTTGAAGTATGGATTGTCTAAGATCCAGGTGCATGGTTCAATCACTTTTTTTTTAATGGATGGTTTGGTTCAATCAGGCAATTCCTAAAAGTGGGCATGACAAGGCCAAAGTAAGTTTCTCTGTAAATATTCTTTCGGTACACCTTGACATAAAGTGAATGTTTTCCCTACTTAATTATGTCAATAAATACCAAAATACGACATTGTGAATTCCCAGTTGCAGGCAAGGCTCAGCCCATTTGAAATCTGAAAGCAAAAAAACGTATGTGAGCACGTCTCGAGATGGTGACGTCATTGGAGGCACGGTTAGCAACACTGTACCAGGGAGCTCACAATCATCGAATGATGTGCATGGCAACCCGTGATAGCGAGTACAACATTGCAAACACCGAAGCTACAATAGCAGTGAGCTTGGCCACTGACTACATTGTGAATTGTGCATTGCGCAGTGACTTTTTATTATTCGCAATAGCACCTTCACCAAACAGCCCATACAATAAAGAAGCGCTCGTATTGGGGACGCGCTTGTTGTGGATTGTCCATACATGTTCATAGCTGTTCTGTATATCTCCAGAACCGCGTCTTTGTTGCAGAAAACAGAACTGTTTTCACATGCGAGCATATGCACGTGAACATATTGGCTAATGATTTGCTCTGAATCCCCACCATGGTCCGCCCCTTTCGCTCTGTATGTTGGACGAGTACTGTGATGCAATTGTTGCATGAAGTTAGTAAGATAAGATAACTTTACCAAGCATTGCATTAGTTCCACATCTAGATGCGCATTCTTAAATAGCGGGGGTCTGCGCCGCCAATTGTGTCATAAAAGTCAGGTGACCTGTTGCGGCATTTTTCGAAATTAGATTTTGAATGTTTTCCTTCAAATATCATTTTTGCTGAATTGTACAGGTTTTCAATGGGGTGTGAGATGATATTAGTAAAATACTGTATCAAATCTTGCAATACACAAAAGTTTTTGTGGCCGTGTCATGCCCACTTTAAAGGGGGTTTAACAATGTTTACACCAACACAACTGTGTTTAAAAGTGTCACCTAGAAATGAAAATGGTGCAATGTTGAGGTAAAATGAATTGGAATAAAAAAAAATGGATTCAATCAGACTGATACCATGAAATCCGGGTCATAATCATAGGGTTACCCTGATTTGAAGAAGTATCATGGAGAAAAATTAGGAAGCAACACTATTCAAATTCTGGAATATATAAGCTTTTATAGCATTTCCAGATACCAGAGTACAGATATTACTGGCATATGCTTAAGATATGTCACAGAAAATATAAGGATTTGATTAAATGATTTGCAAGACTGCTGAGAGAGGTTTCTCAAGTTTTCCAATGAAGTAGGAGGTACTGATAACCAAAGAAGTTAAATGCATATATGCACAAATGAAGGCATTAAAATTCCACCAAACAAATCTGTTTTGCAATGCTTGCCTCCTTTATCTTGCATCCTTGCTCTGAGGGGGGAAAATGGCACAAATTCTATTCAACAAACATTTACTTCTTAGTTCCTGTTAAGTAGACGCAACATAGAGGTCTGTTTTCATCAACATGTTTTCTCACCTTATGTAACATAATTGCAAGAAATACGATAAGTTGGACATCTGCCCTTGACCCGGATGCAGCAGCCCCCATTGCAATACCATCAGCTGTGAACAGAAGACACTCATTACAATACAGTACACATAAACAAATATACCTTTTCTACTCCTGGGTAATTTACGGGAAAAATATCTTAATAACTGATTAACACATATTGTATGAAAGGCCTTGAATTTCCAGATGTGAATATGCAATCACACACAACTCACTCACCAAAAATCACTGTGTGAAGTGTAATTATTTGCACACCCTGGTAAAGCATTGGAGATAAGATACATTGATAAAAGTTAAATAAAATAGCACACTACTAATCTTCTACAGAAGTGTGATTTGTAGCACCTCTGCAGAATGTAAAACTAAAGGTCTGATGTAAACTACAGCTACTGTAGTATGCACTGGTATATTCAACAGGATTTTGTGGAGGATTTGGTGCTGTTAAGATGTCAAAATTGACATTCCACTTGGTAATGCCTATTGCATTAAGCATATATAACCAAAATTAAGTGTTTTTCAGCTGTGTAGCAAAATATGAAAATTTCACACTGACATCCTCTACAGACCTGACTGTTCAGAATCTCAACATTCAAGTGATGGCCTGATTAAGTCTTACACAACTGGGTCCATCAGCCTTAATCTTTCAAATTCTCGGCTAACCAGTATCACAGATGATTGCACACTACAATACCTCTTGGTTTCCTCAAATTCACTGAATATAAGGGCTGAGAAACGCATGGAGACAATAAAATAAAGACGATTTAAGGCTGATGGACCCCACTTATGGCTGACTTCACTGACTGTTCAGATTTGTCTATAGGTTCAGATTAAAAGAACTCTTGTTTTTATTAGAAATGTAATAAGTAGAGTAATACATGGAATATGAAGCAAATGAGGGTTGATAACATGAAGGACGTCTGGTCCCAGTAGATTCACTTTACTGTCATGTTTTCTCTAACATTTTAACTTTTCTACACTTCCTTCTACTGCCTGGCTAAACTTTATGTGCCTGAGTACATGTTTGTGTTCATGTGCATTTTTGTGTCATGGAAATTAACAGTCAACTCAAACATACATTTAATGAGACTTCTGTCAAATATTACAAAATAAAAAACAACTCTTAAGTTTTCTGAAAAAGATTAACTTTTTATCCTGTTTCAGGATATAGAAACATTCCACATCATATTTACAGTTACATGTGCATTATTTTATGAATATAAATTGCACACTACATGGGCAGACAATTGTGTCACATGACAAAAAAGAGGCATAACAACTTTCAGAACACCACAACATGACGTACAGTATCTTTAAACAATTGTCAGATATTTTCAAGATATGGTGCGCGTTAAGACTTTGACAGGAAGAACTCACCGGCGGCATGAACTACTAACCCTATAGTAGCTGTTATTTTATTGGAACCAACTCTTTGCTGACTTTCACTATCTGTTGGATAGAGAGAACACAAGGAGGAAAAATATTTGTTACTTCTAAAACTTACCCTTTAGGTACTGTAAGATTAAAGGGTATGATAAGGGGCTCAAATGTACCCAAAACTTATTTTGAAACAACAACTAAATCTCTTAATTTCTTTGTATTCCTCTTCAAAAGTATCTTTCTGAATATTTTACAACTTAAATATAATATAATAAAAACAGGTAATTGAGGTGTGCAGCAGTTTGTGTCAGATGTCTATGAAAATAGAATGGTAAGTGATATTTTTGTGACATCACACCAACAGACAGCTGTCATCTACAATGCCTAGTCTGATAAAAGCAGTCTGTCAATGTTTAGTCCACACAATAATTCACATACATTTATTTTTTAGTCCACAATAAAACATCATGTTTTTACACAATTGGCAAATTTTGGGTAGATGCGCTCTGTTTAACAAGGTGTTTCTTGATTGGATGTTGCCACTGTATTGTATCAAATGTAATCTTTGTTAGGGTTAGGGATTAGGGTAAGGGATTAGTGCTGTTTTTAGCCGGTTAGGAAATTTCTTGTTAAACAATGCACATCACCCCTAAATTTTAGGTTCTTTCTGACCAGAGATGGAGAGAATTTTAAAACTAACAAAAATTGGATAGTAACCCAATCCAAACTCATTGTGGTGTGACAGCTGCTTACTGTTACTATTCTTGAATTTCATAATTAAATGAGCAAAATATTGTCACAGTCATTCTTAGGAGCTCTTCACAAAACATGGTTGCAGGGGTAGACTACTAAAAGGATATAAATGGGATGACTTCATTTTCCCTTTGAATACTTGAGGAGCTTTAAATGAACAGAAATGAGGTGTTGGTCTATTACTTTCCTTCACAGATTAAAAGATTTTTGTAATCCCTAATCAGATTTACTAAACTTGGTACATGTATATATTCAGCACAACAAAACAGATGTATTAGTTGAAACTAAAATGGAAATAAAAAAAGCCATCAAAAACAAAAGTCAAACTTTTACATATGTCTGTACCTATGCTTATAAGTAAATACACACAGCTGTGGCAAGTTTAAAGTAAATACAAGTACTGTACAGTATCTGTTTGTTCACAACACTTCAAAAGGCATGTGCATAATACAATGCAAGATATGTGTGCCATTGTTATATGAAAGTTGTGGCTCCATGAAATTTTTCCATTAACTCATTCTAATATTTATTTAAAACAATCTTAACTTTTGGTCAGCAGATGCTTAATATTACGTGCTGTCATCTGAAAATTTAGTGCTTTTAAGAATGAAACAGAATCAATGAATTAATTTATTGACTTAATCTCAAGGTATTAGTGGCTATAAATCATGACTTCATATAAATAAGGAAACACACTCACATACATAAATGGCTACATAACAAATATTTCACTGTCTGAGGGGAAATACTATGCCTATCTACTTTTATTTTGGTGAGGGCAGGAAGCTCTCACTTTTTGGAGCTTCAGATACTACATACTTCTTGTGTAGGTAGGTATACAGCTCTGGCTTGTTACCATAACAATACCAACTTGATAGGCTACCATATTTTCTAATTTAAAGTTAGTACCACTTGTGAGATACAGTATGACATCTACTAAAATATTTTGTAATCTGAGTTATTTCTGTGAGGCAAAATTCTGTCATGGATATAGTTAAATCCATATACCAGGACCTAAGAGGCTTGCCCAGGCAGCCTTTTGACAAGTCCTACCCGCTGCCTCATTAAGTGGGTAGAGCATTTGACTTGCAGTTTCTAGGTCTGCAGTTGCAATCCACAGCCAGGTCATACCCATAAGGCCATGACTTTAAAATGAAATCTAATGCCATTGTGTTTGGTGCTCAACATAAGCAGTGGGAAAGGGAAAACAACCCAGTGAGCCACAGCTGCAAAAAAGCTGTAGCCTTGCACAAAGCACAATATGCAGTACTGCAGGAGGTTCTATTGTTAAAGGTTCGTTATGATCTGGCCAGGAAACAGACTCCAGACCTCCCGGCTGAAATCAAGTTAATTAAGAGGAGTGTTATCTCACCTGCTGATGTACCATGACCGTGAGAACCCCCTCCACTACACTGGTCGACTAATAACATGAACACAAAACCAAGAACTAAGGCCACTCCGATGAGATGATGAGCTTCCTCCACTGAGCTGTGATGATGCTCGTGTTCCATACCTACTTCAAGTTTCTCTTCTTCTTCATGACCTATTTTATGTAGAAAAATTTGCCTAGGTAGAAGTTATTTTTTATAAATTCAAAATTTTAAATGATGTGAATCACATGTGCTTAAAGGGGCACACAGAAAGCTCACCTATTTAAGAGGAGCATGCCAGCCCAGCTGAAAAGAAGTTTTGTTGAAAGGAAGGGGCGGGGGAAGCTTTGCAAGAATTCTACAGCTTCTGATACTTGGGTCTATAACTGTTTTGAAAATATCACAAATCATCACCAAGCAAACATCAAGGCCTCAATAGTAGCTCTAGTGAAATAATGTGGGAAAGTATTATCCCATGCACTACCATAACACAAAAAGTACTGTAGTTCCTGAAAACTCCACTGATATCAAAAATAGTCAGAAATACATCTGACATCTGATAAAACAAGTGAACTTTGGTTGTCAGAGTGTCATTTATAGTCTATACAAGTAATCAATCTCACAAATTCTCAAGTCAACCAGTACCACCTGCTGCTGTCACACCCCTCCTTAAGAATTCTTTTGTCATGAGCTCCCCAAATTATTATTTTTTTTTCTTGATTAACCCATGACATCTACAGGCAGTTCAAAGCAGGTTACTTAAAGAGAGGTTGTATTTGTACTCAAAGAAGTGATCAATTTTTGTGGGTCCCTTTAAAGAGGAAGTTTAAGCAAAAATTTAACTTTCATGCTGTAGATTTAAGAGGAACCAAATCTACATGGTGTGGTGAAAATTCCTTTTGAATTGGACATGTATTTCTTGAGATTTTAGTAAATGAAATAAAATTTGTGTTCCAAGGTGAGTTTGTACCCAGTAGGCAGCAGAGGTTATATCACTCCCTCATATTGACAAGGAATGCCTTGTTTCCCTTTGTTTTTCAGACTGTTATGTTAACCTTTGGAGTTAATACTGCAGAAACTCCCTGTGGGGGATGCAAATTTTGTACAGTTTGTATAGTTATCATGCCACTTACAGTATGCCATCACACTCTAATATCACAGTTTTGCTGAAGTTAAAAGAAAAACAAAAGACTGTTCAACAATTGGGAGGGGGGGGGGCGGCGATATAATGTCATATATGCTTGTAAATTTGTTGAAAATGTGACAAGTTTACCTACCCATATCTTGAGAACCAGACATCCTATTTCAGTGCAAATTTCACAGAAATGCTTTCAGTAAGTACCCCTCTAATATATCAAGACTTGATGTGACCTTAAATCCTTCTTTTAATACTATAATTGCACTCAAAACACTGACAATACAGTGCAAACTGCAGCTTAAACCCTCTTTCAAACATTCAAACAACATTGCAAAACTGTTCAACTCCTGACTGGCAACATCAAATATAAAAAGTAATCAATGACTTAAAAGGCTATAAAACTAATAACATTGACTGGGGCAAATTTACCCAATTTATTTGAACTGGTCACAATCATCTTCAGAACATATACAGTAGAGTACAATTCATGTCTGTACATATTGACTTCAAACCAATCAGCACACTTACAGGACAACCACACAATCAATAAGCCAGTTCAGAGTTACCATTTTGTTGTAAAAGTCAAAGGTTATAAGGGTATATACCCTTCCAATGAGTCAACACTGCATTGTGCAATAGCAATGCATAATGCACATTGTACATTGCACAAACCTATGCACAGCCTGTAACTAGTCTCTTCAGGTTGGGTATTGAACCCATTCATAGCACTTGCGCAGTAACAAATCTGAAATGGCTTATAGGACAGCAACAGTACTTTGAATTCTTTGTTATTTAAATATTAACAGCTGTCATCTGACAGCATTCTCTACTAGCCAGTGGCGTACAGTTTTATTTTATGTTTGTTCAAGCAAAATAGTCACTTTGTACTTTCAGTTTGAAGAAGATGACGCTACAGTGTACAACCACATCAAACATTATCTTTATCTGCACACTGTCTATGTAACAGTCGAGACAAAGCACATGTATACTGTAGCAGTGGCAATGCTATATCTCGTGTGGGGATGAGACAGGAAGTCTGTATTTTCTGAAAACCAAATTCCCTTTTGTTATATCATTTTGCACAAACTTCCACTGTAGCACCAAAACATCAAATTCAGTTTTTTAATTTTTCAAAATGGTTAACTCCTGTCCCCAACTTAGTGCCAGAACACTAGATAGACAACAGACTTATCATAACCAATAGGTTGTGAAGTACTGCATCTTAAAAACCAAAATACTCGGAGGACTTATTGAATTGAAAACAAAAAGACGATGTTACCTTCTTTAATTTCAGCAAACAAAGAATGAATTCCCTCAGGAATGATAACAGCTAATGCAGTTCCAACCAGAAGGCCAGCTCCTAGAACTGTTATCATTCTAGTTTTACCCTGCAAATGGAAAATACCATGTATTTTTAAAATACTGTAAAAGCACTATTAAACTTAAAGTTAAAAAATAAGTGGGCTACTAATCCAATGAATTATCCAGTAGAATCTTCTATTTTACAAACTTTTGACTTTTTTAATTCTACAGGAGGGCAGCTTAAGTTGGTACAAACTGGCCAGGAGTCATGCTACAGATTGAGTTGAATTGAGGAAGGGGTGGTCTTTTATGGCTGGTAACATCAAGTTTTCCTGATAAGAAAGAGAATTACGGTCAAAAGGCAGTAGACTGGCCAACTCACTGTAGGTTTAAGATTAGTCACCTATCAGTTAATATGTACAGGTAAGGTGTGGTGAAATGTCTTTAACCCTTTACCGTTGTTTGGGTCCTTTTGGACCCATGCGGGGAGCTCGGCTCTCACCCATCTTTACTGTCTCACGCGGAGCTCGAAACTGCGAGAAGCTACCCGAAAATTCGGCCACAACAATGAGAGAGACAATGGTTTAAGGTCATGGGGTCAATGGCCTACGGAAGCCGATGCGGGGCGGGCTACGTCCGCTTTTCCGCCCACTCCCGAGGCGCGCAAATATGCCCCGATCGGAGCACAACGGTAAAGGGTTAAATGCATTAATAATTTCAGCCACAAGAATATATATATGTAAATGAGAGTGGGAAGGGTGGGGAAATACTATGGCAAGTTGCTAAAGTATTGAGAAAAGAACAGGCACGGAATTATGATTTTAACATTTTTAATTTAAATTAAAGGAATCATTAAAAATCAGTGACTTAAAATATAAATTTAAATCAAATAAATCAATTAAAATCCAGATTTTTATCAAATCATGATTTTAATTAAACAACCCTGGAGGAGAGAATTACAACTAAGACTTTACAATACTGTGTGTCACAGTAAGGAACCTTGAGCTGGGTTAATTGTAATGAGTTGTATCCACCAACCATCAGTCAGTGGCAAATTTTTTTGGGGGGGGGGGGGGTGACTAGGGTGGCTAGCCATCCCCCCTTTTTTGACCAAAATAAAAAAAAATAACAAAATGTAGGCATTGTTTTCACATGCTATTGTCTTCCTATTATAATTTCCTATGGAACGCGAACAACAATTTTAAAAGTACAGGTTTAAAAGTGGATTAATTAAAACGTTAAATGCAGCAACACCAAAGACTATTTTAATTCTGACAGTCTGGTACCAAGATAGAATAGAGCTTGAAGGTGCAACCGTATTACTTTAGTGCTTCCCAAAAGTGTAGACAAATTGCAATGATCACACACACCCGAGTCATTATTACGCCTAATGTTAGGTTGTAGATGTTTACTGCATACTTCATTGCTAGCATAAATATGATACAGAAATACCAAACTTATTTGGATTATACATGAAACAATGGAAAATCCCCCGAAGAAAAAAGGTGTTGTAAGCAACAGACTTTGCATAGTTTTGTATTTAACAAGGATGTACAGCAGAATGAAGAAGACCCTCTCGAAAGTGAAAGGCTAAACCTGGGCCTATGATCGTAGAGAACATTTATGAGGAAGTGTCAACGTTGCTCCAACCTCCACAACACATAATGCACCGCAACTGGCTGCATCTGGTAATGCAACTGTAGTTCAATATGAGAGCCCCGTGCAAATGGCTGTATCTCCGAATGATATTTCCCAAGTCATTCACACATCTGAACTGCTAAAAGATGCAAGAAAAGTGGAAATCATGAATAATTGCTGGAAACCAGACTCCTTACACACACTTCATATTCGACAGTTTAAGGGAGGCAAACGTGTAACATTCCAACGGAGATGGATTGAGCAGCGTAGATGGCTTGCCGAACAGCAGTCATCCTGATTTCATAGGGGAGTGGTGTCTACCATGTGTTTTGTTTCTAAGTTTTAAGTATGTTTTAAAAATGTTAAATTTTTAATGCTTTAGGAAGTATTTTTTTATGGATTTCTGGCTTAGTGAAGAATTACAAACCTATCGGACTGGATATCTCCCTCACTTAACGGGGCCAGATACTGTATGAAGGGCCAATAATCCTCCATATTGTGTGTCAAATACTTGACTTGAACTTAAACATTGCTTCCGCCTTAACTTTGGAGGGTCATTTTTTGGGGGGGGGGTGGCTCCATACCATTCATTTCGTTTGCCTTATCCCCCTTTTGGTAGCACTAGTCCTTCCCATCACACACCTCACCTGGTTTTTCAAAAATGGCGAAATACTTTTACTTTTTCTGAAATATTCAAAACCCAAATCCTAGCCACCCCCCTTTTTAAAACCCTAGATCCGCCACTGCATCAGTGTGATCATTTCTTCCATGGGTGGAAAAAACCAGCAACTAGGGAACTTGCAGGGACATCATGGCATTTTGCCTTTTGAGGGAAATTTGTTCTGCACAGGCCATCATGCAAAAATTGTGGGAAATCTGACATGTCTGCAGGGAAAAACAATTCTTTCAGCCCTTGTCAATTTAATGACCCACACTTATGGTAAAATCACAAACTTTGCATCAGTTTTGTGACTCAGTATGTGTTCTTTTCCTCAGGAATCACACAAGTGAGAAGGCATCCGCATCAATAGGTAAACTACATGAACTTAAGAGGGCCCACACTACAGTAGCAACTTTTCATTTTGTGTGGGTACGTGACTGGAGAATCTTGGAAAGCTACAGTAGACCGCTTCTTCCTGGTAAATTTGGCCATAGGGATGGAATTATAGGCAATTGTGGATATGTATGGTAATGTTACTCCTTTTGGTGAATAAACATCTTTCCAGCCCTGAATGATCTCAATGATGATCCAAAGTTCAACTACTCAAATCAAGTAACCTTTGAATTAGGGTTGCATGACAGCAACTTCAGCAGTGGCCAGATTTGCAGGTATGGAACACTTCCTCAAGGTCCAAGTGCTTGGTCAGATCAAGAAAAAAGCAGGCTGAGGATCTAGTGTGGATAAGTTGAGACTGTGGAGGAAGATGCTTGTGGCACAACTTGCACACCATGCAAGGCAAACTTGCCATCTGGGTGAGGACAAGAGGGGTGATTTTTCTTGGGGGGGGGGGGGCTTTACTGGTCCTAGGCTACCCAGGTAAGGACTAAGGAGATAGCACTGACTACTATAATATCCATGTGACATAGTCCTACAGTAATGTACACTGTCCAGCTCTAACAATAGGCTGGTTCGGTAATTCTTTGCCGCATGGTATTATGGGGCACAGGGTGGGATAAACAAAGTGAGATCTGCACATAGCATACAGCGTTTCCTTGTTTTCATCAGTACGTACATACAACACTAGGTGTCTTACAAAGTTGAATGAAAATAGGGGTCTCAGTGCCACTTTACGGCAGACTAAAATACGAAATTTTACAACAAAAAGGCAAATTAGACACAATCCACTGCACAAAACCACACTTGAGATCCCTCGTTATGTTATGCATGAATTACAAAAGAATGATTTCACCAAACATCCATGTAAAATCAAATTTTGGAATACATGTTGAAGATTTGTTTATCCCGATGATTTGGACAATGAGCGCATATGCAGAGCCGCCAAAACAAATTACAGAACTGGCTTTCTATAGACAAACTGGGGAATTTAGAAGGATGTGGCTAGGTCTTCTTCTTTTACCATACAAGGTCGATTACCTGTCTTTCGACTGATTTATGCATAGTGTCTTTTGGTACACACGTGTCTACCCAGCGAGCATTTCTCTACTCTGCAGTGGCAGACCATTCACATGGTACGTCAGCTGGCCTGGTGACTGTCCCTCCGTAATGGACCAAACTTAATGTAAACCACCCTTTTTAGGTTTGGAAGGTAAGTTTTACCCCAAACTTAATCCGGAATCGGAATGGCCCTCCTAGATGCCTAATCAAGGGGGTCACTTCTTCCACATTAAACACGAGACAGCCTAGGCTCTACACATCTCCAAACTTGCTGTTTTTTCAGGGTTTATCTCTCATTTTTTGTGTATTTGTTCATCTAGTTTCCTTTGAAAACCTCATCTGTTTCCATCTTGTCTGTTTTTGTGTTGTGTTGTGTCGCTTTGGTGAAACTTCGTCTGTGTTTTCGTTTACCAGCGTCTCTCGACAGGTATTTATTGTTTCTTTGCTATCCTAACATATTGTGTTCGTGTTATTGTGAGCCTAACCTTTATCTGTTTTACTTTTGTGTGACGTTAGTCAATTGTACTAGTGCTACCGTACGTGTACCTAACCTTTCTTTATCTAACAATTTGGACTACGTTAGGCATTTTGTTTTTAACCTAGGCCTAGGCCTTGTTAGTTTTAAGCTTTATTACCGGGCATTTTATTCTTTTCATTCCCATTTTTGAAAGTTTCTTTAATTGATTAGGCTAGGCCAAGCCTGTAACGTTGAACTAGTTTAGTAGTTAGTGCTTGATTGACAGTCTAGTAATTAACGTGGAAATGGCCGACGAGCAGCTTATCTGTTGTGAAGACTGTGGTATGTGGGCAGAATTTGCGAAGTCCGGGCTAAGTTGTTCATTTGAAGAAGCATCAAGTGACACTTTTGTCTTCACTTGCAGAAAGTGTAATCGGTTACAGGAACTTGAGGGGCTTCTGGGAGCAGCTGACATTTCTAATGGGTGGGTTGCTGTACAGAAGGGAGGTAAGGCGGCTGAACCTGCTAAGGGATGTCAAGATGTTGTGACCACAAATTCTTTTTCTGGGTTATCGGTGGAGGGCACAGTTGAGGAGGTGGTTGCTGAAGCCAGTGTTTTGAATTCTGGGATTTCCGGTGGCCTATGGGAAGGTGAAAAGGTTAAGGGTAAGGTTTTGTTTGTTGGGGACTCAATCACCCGGTTTGCAGACAGGGAATTTTTGTAAGAAGGACAAAAGGAAAAGGGTAAGGGTTTGTCTTCCTGGAGCTCGAATTGAGGATATCTCGGAGAGGGTTAATCAAATTGTAGGTGATGAGGAAGCTGTTGCTGTGCTGGTGGGGACTAATAATCTTAGTCGGGACAGTCAAAGTTTGATCAGGTCACAGTATAGGGAACTGATTTGTAGGTTAAAATCCACCCGTGCTAAAGGGATTTTGTGTGGTATTCTCCCCTGCTTTCGATAGAAGGGTATCTTGGAGCAAAATTCTGGGATTCAATAAGTGGTTGAAAATCGAATGCACAATGCAGGGCTTACAGTTTGTTGATACATGGGCTGGTTTTGTGAATAGGAGGGACCTTTTTGCCAAAGATGGGTTACACTTGTCTAGCACAGGGGCTAATGAGTTGGGTAGACTGGTTTCTCAGGCTGTTGACTCTCAAGTGTCAAACTAGGTAGAGGCGAGGTCAGTTACAAGGCAGGTATCTGGTTTAGTTTTAGCCAAGACTGATTCTAAAATTAGTGAGAAGAAGTATTTATCTAGGAAGGTTGGTGATGTGAGGGTCATGTTTGCCAATGTTCGCAGCATTTCCAATAAATTTAATGAGTTTCTTGCACATGTTTCCATAGACAATCCTGACTTAGTTGGGGTTACTGAAAGTTGGCTCCATAGTGATATTAGTAATTCTGAAATTCAGGTTCCAGGGTATAAAACTTATAGGCAGGATAGGGTTGATACTGTTGGTGGTAGAGGTGGAGGGGTCTTGCTGTATGTTAAGGACAGCATAAATTGTGTTGAAGTCACTGACAAGTTTTCTACTGGTTTTGCTAACTGCTTGTTTTGTGAACTTAGTCCAATCAATGGGGCTTCTCTTTGGTTGTTGGCATCATTTACCGTTCACCTAACTCTGGTGCTGATAATAATCAGAATTTGCTTCAAAGTTTGAAGAATCTTTCTTCCAAGAGGGCGGTTGTGTTTGGGGATTTCAACTTTCCTGATATTGATTGGCATTTATGCACTAGCGGGCCACATGGGAGGGAGTTTCTTGGGGCGGTGTCTGATTGTTTCCTCACTCAGCATGTTCTGTTTCCCACTCGTGAGGATAATTGTTTAGATTTGGTGTTAAGTACTGATGAAAATCTGGTCAGAAATTTGAGGAGTGGTGGTAAGGTTGGATGTAGTGACCATGACCTTATTAGTTTTGACATTTGTTGTTTCAGTAAACCTCCAAGTAGTGACAAAACTGTTCTTGACTTCAGTAAAGCTAATTTTAGTCATGCAAAAGAGGAGCTTAGCATAGATTGGGTTGCACATTTGTCTCATTTAGGTCAAGCTGAAGCTTGGAAATTTTTTCAGCAGTACTGTTTCTGATATTACAAAGTTATGTATACCACTCAAGAAGGCTGGGGTGAAAAGTAGGCCTATTTGGATTTCTAGGGAGGTACTCAGGGCAACTAGGACGAAACGTAAGTGTTGGCGACGTTATAAGGCCAGCAAGGATTCTGATGACTTAAGTGCCTACAAGAGTCAAGAGGTCTTAGTTAAAAATTTGGTTAAGGACACTAAAGCTAGGTTTGAAAAAAAGTTGGCCAGTGAGGTTAAGATTAACCCAAAATCTTTCCATGCCTATGTTAGGTCTAAGCAGCATGTTAAGGAGGGGGTTGGGCCACTTCATGATGTGAATGGTTCATTAGTTAGTGATCATCAGGATATGGCTAATTTGTTAAATGATTATTTTGTATCTGTTTTTACCAAGGAGTCATCTGTCATGGGGATTTGTAGGGGTTCTGATATCCCTTCTTCAATGAGTGACATTGTGTTCTCTGAGGAGCTGGTTCTGAAAAAAATTAAAGAGTTTGAAGGCAAGTAGGGCTCCTGGGCCAGATGAGATCCATCCCGCCATCCTTCATGAATGCTCTGAGGTTTTATCAGTTCCACTATCAATTATTTTTCAGAAATGTCTTGGCTCAAATTTTGTTCCTACTGACTGGCATGGGTTGCTAATGTCACTCCAATTTTTAAAAAGGGGGATCGGAGCTCACCTTGTAATTACAGGCCAGTCAGTTTAACTAGTGTTGTGTGCAAAATTATGGAATCCTTAATCAAGGACTGTTTGCTAAAGCATCTCTTAGATAATGGGTTACTCAATCTAACTCAGCATGGTTTCCTACCCAGTAGATCTTGTGTTACAAATTTGCTAAGCTTTCTTGAGGATGTTTCTTTGTCTCTCGATTCAGGTTCCAGTGTGGACGCCATTTACCTTGACTTCCAAAAAGCTTTTGACAAAGTACCTCTAGGTAGACTCATGGTAAAATTGCATAGGTTAGGCATCATGGGCAAGTGCGCTCAGTGGATCAATTCGTGGCTCAATGGTAGGTCTCAGAGAGTTGTTGTCAATGGAAATTTTTCTTCCTGGAAAGAAGTCTCAAGTGGTGTACCACAAGGTTCTGTTCTTGGCCCACTTCTTTTCTTAATTTTCATAAATGATATTGATAGCTCTATCACTTCCAGTATAAGTAAGTTTGCTGATGATACAAAGCTCTATAGGAAGGTTGGAGGAAAGGATGATTCTTTATTGCTTCAGAAAGATCTGGATAGGTTATTTTCATGGTCTCAGACTTGGCAAATGTCTTTTAATGCTGATAAGTGCAAAGTCCTCCACTTTGGTTCTAAGAATCCCCACCATGATTATACTATGAATGGTACTAATTTGAACAAAGTGACTTCTGAGAAAGACCTTGGTGTAGTTATTACAAGAGATTTGAAGTCATCTAGGCAATGTGCAGCTACTGCTGCAAGGGCAAATAGGGTGCTTGGGTTGATCAGGAGGAATTTTAAGAGTTTTAGTAAAGAAATTGTGCTAAATTTGTATAAGCAGCTGGTTCGACCCATCTCTCGACTATGCTGCACAGGCCTGGAGTCCCTTCTTTGAAAAGGACAAATTGCTTTTAGAGCAAGTTCAGAAGAGAGCTACCCGACTCATACCTGAGGTTAAAAATCTACCTTATTCCCAAAGGCTTAAGCTGCTTGGGCTTACCACTTTGGAGCTGAGAAGGATTAGGGGGACATGCTCCAGGTATACAAATTTCTATCTGAAGGGAATCCTTTGTTAGCTTGCAGTTATTTAAAGGTCCAGAGTAATCCTCGGGTTAGAGGCCATTGCAAAAAGCTTGAAAAGTCTTTTGCTAGACTTGACATTAGGAAGTTCAGTTTCTCTCATAGGGTTGTTAGTGAGTGGAATAGCCTGCCTGAGTGGGTTGTTAACTCCACATCAGTGCACCGTTTTAAGGTTAATATTGACAAGTTTTTCCATGACTGTGGTAGAATCTAATCTTTCTGGGCTCTTTAGGTGTTGGTGGTTTGCTTTGTTTTGGGGGGTTTTTGGATTACAGGGCATCTTATGGGGCCTTTACAGCCCTCCTTTGCCCTTGAACCTGTTATGTTATGTTATTTGTCACCCTAAGCCCATGGACTTTATCATCAATTCACTGAGGGCTTGACCACCTGCACAGCGCATATGTGGTGTACTAATGTCCTTAGCTGGATGTTTCACCATACTTTGCAAGAAGAAGAAGATGGACTCATGGTATATCATCAAGTTTGGTGATGGCCAGCTAGGATAGCCAACTTAGTATTGCATTAGGCACAAACATGGTATCACAGTTCCAGCTTCAACAACTACATTGACTTTAGCCTACCCTGTATATGTAGAACCTCTTTGTCTTGTTCCAATTCCTCTTTTTCTTGCAGTTACTGTATTAAAAAGTCCAAATTCCACAGTAATTCTGGCATTCATGGTCACTTATGAAAAGCTTGTAAAGCGTTTTGCAAGGATTGATATTAGGAAGTTCAGTTTCTTTCATTTACCAGAGAACTTAGTAGGCCTAAATGAGTCCATTGACAGAATAGTCTGCCAGAGTGGGTAGTGAACTTTCATCTGTGCAGTACTTTCGTTTAATTAAGGGAAATAGCCTGGTAATATAAACAAGTTCTTTACATGACTATGGTAGAATAAAATCAAACTGGTTCCGATAGTGACTAGTTTACAGTAGGCTAGTTGCTTGTTTCTAACTTCTTATGGTTTGGACTACGTTACAGCCTGAGCCTACAGGTCATCTTGTGGTGCCTTAGCTATCCATGCTTTGTCCTAGCCTAGTTTTAGGCTATGTTATGTACCAATCCTAGACTAGATCTTTTAAAAAGTGTTATGACAGCTTTCACTAACATTTACATTCATACATATCTTACAAAATTCCATTCAGGTACGTAGCTTAGCATTTATTTTAGCCCTATTAAATTAGTCCAATCCAAATCAAAATGAAATGACACTTTAAAGTTTAAGAGTCAAATGGTTCAATTTCTTACTTCGGAAAGAGATATAGACAAGGGTATGGATCCGGCAAGATAACAGCCAATCAACATAGCAAGGGAAACCAACACCACGCCCCAGGTTTCCTCCATCTTTGCCTGCTTCCAAAATTCCGACAACAGGAACAATTTCTGTGCATCAAAGTAATTCAATATCGTCTAAACAGTGAAGACTGAAGTACATACAGTAACTAGTATAATAGTGAATAGGGCCTATTCACACTAACAGCTGCAGGTGTACTGTGCATACGTTACCGGTACATAACCAACATCACTCACTCTGATCTAGCTGGTTACTATCATGTACCACAGTGTGTGTTGTGCATGCTGTGAGTGTACATACCCTTCATCACATCATATCCAGCATCACACAACTACGTGGTCCTTGTTGACAATGCAGGTATAGTCGCTTTTATCCAGTCGTTTTGTTATTAAAAGCCTAACAAGCCTAACGAAACGAACAGTCTGTTGATGATCAAACAAATGAAATCCCGGATGATGTATATTGAACAGTGAATGCCCATGTGACTGAGAGACGAGGGGATTCAATTGTGGATACATATTATCAATTTTCAATGGCAAGATACATAATATCTTCTTGAACTTTTTCAAGTGTTGATGTTATTGTTGACCTGGTGTTTTTCACCTGTGTGCAACCATGGAACTTTACTTCGGACTCACTTCAGTCATTAGTATACTACAACCAAACTCTTCGTCTTTATGGGAAAAAATAAATAGCGCATAATTAATATATTATGACCATCTGCAAATATTTATTCCGTATATACTATTATTAAGAAAATTTTCAGCGGACTGCAGGTTGTTTCCTCCTATTACTAATCCAAGTATCTTGGCAGAGTTGTGACGAGTCAAGTCGAAGTTCTGCACTGTAGAATCGAGTCATTTGCTACTTTCAATTTGACTTTAGTCGAGTCATTGATTCAAGTCATTGTTTTAATGAAAGAACCGTGATGCAATTCCTCCAGTCATTTCCCTTTTGAAAATTGGTGACTTCTCTTGACAATTCGGCTAAACGATATTGTATACTAGGGGTCATTCAAGAAGTGACTTTTTTTTATTTCACGACTGAGTAAAAAAAATATTGTCACATGATTCTCAAGAGCCATTCATGAAACGGGATAGTCTACTATTTTGATCCAATGAGTGACTATCTTCTCTGTACACCTCTCTAAGTGTTAGCATTTCCCACTTTCAACGTGAAAATTCTTAATACTCATCAGCCTACAAAGTTTTCCAGTAACTTTAGAGAACTATTCCCATCCCTCATATGGCATGTTAGGCCCAGAGTAAAAAGGCCAAGTGAAGTAAACTGATTTTTAAATAAAGCCCCAACACAATTGCCAATTTCGATGAGAACATCTTAAGATCTTACAAATTTGCAGGTAATCATATCATTTATATTTTATGCAAAAGGTTAACTTGCTTACAGTAAACTAGATAATGATTAATGAATATTTAATAGATTTTGATGCGGGTATTTTCTCGATTTCGAATGCTTTTTATTGCATAGGTTGCGCAATTAAGTTGCCGCTAGACCTTTAATTTTGTGAATTGCAAGGTAGGTGAAGTTGAAGGTCTTATAAATCTTTACAACTTGCAGTCTTTGGAAAATGTGCTGTGCGTATACACTCATGTCCGTCCGAGTCAGATATCACCCATAAATGGATTGAGTTCACCACTCTCTTTTTTTCAAAAACGGCAGACGTGAATCTTGAATCACTATTCATTTAGTCCAGTCATAAGTCTTTTCAAAACATCTCCCTACGAATTGGAGTTGTCGAATATGCCCACGGTTTTTGCCCGCATGTCTTAAAAAGGACTATAAGGGAGGAGTTGAACTTATTTGCGCGCGTGAATGAAACCAGATTTGAACCATATTTGAACTAAGTACATTTTAATCCAGCTTAACTGTATAACACATTTGTGTTTAGGTATCTGCATGTTTCTCAGATTGTTAAGCAGGGGGCTAGTCCTAAAGCTCCGAATGAATTATGCAGTCTCACAGTATCACTGCTTTCATAGTCAATTATGTAGTATCATTTTAGTTAATACATATCGAAAAGTTTCGATCATAAACCCCACAAATGAGTTACAGTGTGTGGGCGCATGAAGTATTGTTCGGTTTTTCGCTTAATGTTGTACTCGGGGTTGTGCTTAAAGGTCTGGCTGATTTGGATTTGTGGTATTCGTACTATTACACACCCAGTGGACACTTTTTTGATTGCTCACACCCTTTAATTTTTTCGTAAATCATTAATTTATGAGAATTGATGACTATAAGCAAAAATGTGCTTTTCAACCCAATTTACATAATATAAAGGATTATTACTTCTAGCCATAAATATAACGAAATGGCTAAACGCGTTTCTGGTAGTTGCATGTCACAGGTAGCAGGAGGAAAAGAGTTGGTTTTATTTGGATCTATAATTTTGTCGTAAACCGCATTTGTGTGACATGAAATGACACATTATTTGGGGGGGGGGAGGGGGGAATTACCCCAAATTATTATTACATCACAAAATTTGAAATTTTCAAAAATCATGTATTTCAAATGAAAATCGGCGTTTCATGGGTTGCTTTCACCTAGACATATCATTTCGAAGCATAGGCTGATTAAGCTTTCCTTATTTAGAACAATTTAGAAATTTTCGTATAGAATGAGCAAATGATGGTTTTTGTACAAAACTTTTCGATATGGGAGGCAAAGAAATGACACAACTGAGTGTTTTCTGAACCTGACTGGCAAAATTACAAGTGTCAAACATACACACGGTGTAGTTTCGCACATGGGCGTCGATTTGATTTTCAGTGTCTCTGTGTGTGTGTGTGGGGGGGGGGGGGGCTTCTGGCCTAATTTTTCTCCTATTCTGGTAAGGTGTCTGCAGTGGTGTAGCTAGATATTTCTCCGAGGGTTTTTCCCTTCTTATGTGTGACCACCAATTTACTTGGAAAGGAGCGCGCTAAAATTGTTGCCACTTTAAACAAATATTTGAAAATATGGACCTTGTATTGCAAAAAATTGATTATGGGTTCCCTGAATGGAAATTGGAAAAGTTGGGGAAATGCTAAAGAATGTGCATTTCTTTGTTGGGTTGGCAAATCTGAAGCAGGGGTGGCGCCAGCGGGGGGGATGCCCCCTCCCCGTCGGGGAAGGTCCCCGGTTTCGTCGGGGAGGCCTAAAAATAAAAAAAATAAAAAAAAACCTACAAGGGCTAAGTTACTGCATGGGTGATCTTCTATTTAAATACATTTCAGAATCGATTATCAATCACTTCTTTGTAGTTCTGTTGTACCTAATTCCATGTACCTTGTCCTATCTCCTTCTGTCGGGGAAAAACTGCAATTTTCTCGGGGAGGCCTAAAGATGAAAAACGTAAAGGACTGAAGTTACTGAATGGATGATCGCTAACTGTTTTTGTTTCTTCTTTATGAACTTTTTTCTTCTGTAACGCTATTTTAATGCGTATCTGAATCGGTGTTAATCACTTCTAACTAGCTCTGATATGAAGAAGTAGTTAACACTGTCTCATTCCATCTGTCCGTGCGCGCAATGCCATGCCCCCGTCGGCGAAGGCTGCCCTCCCCTGTTATTGAAAAAAATCCAGTTTCGTCGGGGAGCCTTCATATACAGGCCCACGATAAAAGATGTTGGCCTGATAAACTTAGTCACCCGGACGATCTTCTTTGTTATGCTGATAGAAGACCAGATTCTTCAAGGAAACTCACGATTCGGAATTCCTTACACGGAAAAACGGACGAGAGGTTGTTCATGTGCATGCAGTGCCCAATGGTCTGCCGTCTGGCCTGCCTCAACAGCCGAATTCTAGCAACGGTAATGAAAATTTTCAGCACCACATAGGCCTAATGATAAACAGTAGTTTGAGAATGTTCTCCCCACAAGTCTGACTGAAAATTCATTTAAAGCCACCTTGTAACATAACATATTTTCAAAGCCGTTGGAAGTAAAATCATTGTCTGGAGTTCACGGGCAGTCACGTAGAAAATTTCATCTATTCAGTGGATCTGGCAATTTAATACAACGAATTATATCTTAATAGAGTCAAAAACATTAGAATGTATTCAATTCCGTTGCATAGTTCCTCCAAAAAGAGGCAAGCCCATTACATCTACTTGTAGCAGTACCCTTTATCTGGAAATTTTCTGATCACTTAGCAAGTTGTTTTTTTTTTCTATTAAAGTGAAACTTTCATTTCAAAGGAAAGCTCAAAATAACGACCGCTTCATTTCTAGTTACAAGTCTGGGAAATGCCATTTCCGGCTGTCTGAGGGGTCAGATTTTTCAACAATTTTCTGTGAGCTCCGCGTAAACTGATGGTGGCACTTCGCTTGGAAAGTGTTTGGGTTGAAAAGATTACTGAGGAGAGCAATGCGTGACTGCAAATTATTCTTTGTTTTGGGGCAGTATTATGAAGTGAAAATTTTATTGCGAAGAAAGCCCAAAATAATGACTGCTTTGTTTCTAGTCACGAGCCTGGGAAATGTCATTTCTTGCTGTCCCGAGGTTCTCAATTTTCAAAAATTTCTGTGCGCTCCACTTAGATAAAATTTCGAGTAGGATTACAATTTTCGAACAAACAAGACAATTTTACCCCTCCCAAACTGAAATGCTCCCGTACGCCTATGTCAATATAAAACTTCAAACATATGGGAAGCTTTTTCCGCGGGAAAATTTTCCAATATGGTCCGAGGGCCTTAATCTGCATGATGATATTTGATAAACCCCAACAAAACTGCAGATCACCTCAACCTGATTTTTCTCATAAGAAGGTAAGATTCTTGCATAAAACCCTCAAATCTGTCATAAAATTACAATTTTCTCCAGTGTAAGCTTCAGATTGTTTAAAGTGGCAAAATTTTCCAATTACAATGGATAGTCCGTACAACCAATAACCAAAGCCAACTCTTTGAATAACCCCGACATTCTACTTTTACTCTTGAAAGGCATATCACTTAATAAAAAAAACCCAATTTTTTCTTTATAATCTTACCACCTAGTCACGTCCCACCGGAACTAACTCATCTCTTTTGTCGGGGCCTTGAAAAGTTGGCCCCCTGTCGGGGAGCTTAGTCCCCCTGTCGAGCAAATCCTGGCGCCACCCCTGATCTGAAGTTGAACGGCGACCAAAGATCGCTGTTGCTATATTATGTTATACAACGCCTACGAATTGAGGCCCCAGCTCAGAAGAAATGATAAAAGTTAAAAGTTCATATTACAGAAAATATTGGAGAAACTTTTTGTAAGAAAATCGATGCAAATAGTGCTACAGTTTGGGGTGTCAGTGGATGATCTGGTGAAACATATGGCAAATTTCTGATTTTGTCATTGCCAGAGTTCGGAAAAGTTTACCACACTGAAGGTATGACCGAGCACTAGTGCATCATGGAATTGCAAGCGCACGGAAGATTTCAGAGCCAAATTTCGCTCTTTTGAAACAAATAATCGCGAATATGGAGCTTCTATTTAAGAGAATTTCATAAAAGAAAGGTTGGAAAACCACACTGTAGTTGACTAGTGTCACAAATGACATATTTCCAAATTCTTCATTTTTCAGAGCCACCCAGCTACGCCACTGGGTGTCTGAGGAAACTAGGCCGGGGTCCACATGCAAAATGGTGCTAAATGGTTTAATAATTTGAGTAACTACACTGTTACAAATTTCTCTGTAAATTTACATAATTTTTATGGCAAATTTTTTTCCAACCAAATAATGTTTTTTTTCAGCCAGACTGTAATCATGAAAAAGCATTAAGAGTTTGTTTTTTCTTTACAGTTTTTGCATGTAAATTAGTTTACAAAAGTCTACTGTAAAATCGAATTACAGAATTGTTCTGTTTTGTTTACCTTAATTTTATGTGAATTTACAGCCTACTTTTTTCATTCCCGACGTTTTAATATTTATTTTAATATCGTTTTTTAACTTTCATATATTATTACGTAACATACACTTCATCATTACGTAGAACAGATACTTGCTTATCAACGTAATGTGTCGTTACGAAGTTGTTTTCAATCAAAACACATTGACGATGCTTTGTTGTCATATTGTTGTCAAGTAGACTGCTATCTCTAGGAACTTTGTAATTGGAAAGTCACATTTTTGTACAATATAATAATTGTTTTTAAAATAAATATGACAAAGAATGCAAATACATTGGTTGCAAACATTTCCAGACAAGGCAAACAATAAGTTTATCACTTCCTGACGCCAAAGAAGATATTATTCAAAGCAACAGCAGTCCTTTGTTAGGAAAATGCCTACAAAATAAGCTCCACCCATTTATGCAAAATGAGATTTACGTCATAAAGTGGTAAATTTACAGACTCTTTGAAGTAAATTTGTGAAACGTTTTTAATTTGCTCCGATCAAGTGCATGAGCGACTTTGGCGATGAGTTGACATCAGTATACCAATTGTCAGTGCTCTGAAATTAGGGCCTTACAATTTCTTTTTATTTAAAAATGTGTGACAAAACACCAGTTGTATGATATTTATTACTAAGAACGTAATAACTAAGTATGCTTTTGTAATAAATGTAAGTTAATTTTCAAATAGGGCCATAAATTTGCCAAAAATGTTTTTTTTAAACGGAAACTTCGCAGAAAGATGCATGTCATATATTGAAAATTTTCTGGCTATTTCTTATTTGTTTGTTTGGGCTTATTTTTGTTTCTTTTTCAGCTTAAAAACAAAATGAATGTTTGTTAAATGACAGTATTTTTATGTGAAATCAGAAAAATACAAAATATTGTTAAAATTTCTGTAAATTTACAGAAAAAGTTTTACAAAGCAGTGAAATTTGGTTGAAAAAGCAGACAGAAATGGTTTTTCAAATAAACAGGAAATACATGTTAAACAACTTTTTTTATTGTAGCAATACAAAGTGTCTGTAAAGATACAGAAAATCTCTATTAAAAGTAAAATACAAAAAGTTTAAGTTAAAAAAAATCTGTAAATTTACAGAAATTTTTAACAGTGTAGAAATATTCCAAAGCTGTCATATCATGGTCTTGAAAGTGCGGATAATTACTTAACAGATTACGGTCAACGTGAATTATTACCGGGTGTACTCTATTAGTCATCAGAATCACAACGAAAATTTCGAAAGTTTGCGAATGATTTATGCAAAAGTTCTGATAGTTTGGGAACCATTTCTAATAGACATCGCTAAAATAAATCCATGCATGAATTGATCAAAAGCACAATTAAATGTACTGCGGGAAAATCACAGATCGAAGGGGGGTGGGGTGGGCTAGTACCCTGTCATATAGGTGTAAGATTGTTGATACAAAAAGCAATAAAATACATCCACGCTACCTATAAAAGAAGATCACGGAGGTACAACTCTTATTCCAGCACTGGCGAAGCGTGCAGGTGGGGGGGGGGGGGGGATGGGGCCATGGCTCCGAATCGAATTCCGAAAAATCACAACTACCAATACACACCTGAAAGTGGTGCAAGTCATTCGCCAACATTTATTACTTAAGTCCCTTGGAAGTGACCCCCACCCCCACAGAAAAAAATCATTTGAAAATCTATTCAATTTTTGACTTGTCGTCAATTGTTTCAGTCACGAGAACTTTCCAAACTAGCTGGTCTGTAGAAGGCGCCCTTTTTTCAATTCTTTATTTAAACAAATTACTGAAGTATACCAAATTTTGCTTTGCCAATTTGCCATCCATTATCTAATTTGTAATGACAGATTTGTTTGTCTATAACTTCTACGGAAGTTCGTAATTTTGGGCACGAAATTCCACGAATACTTCTCAGCATCTCTTTCGTGGTGACAAGCGTAGTGTATCTGGGGAAGCAGGGGGGAATAGTACCCCCTGGCTGGTTCGACCAGGAAAATCAGCCCAATCCACCAAGTTGAAAAGGGGAAAAAGTAAGGTAAGAAGAAATGGAGACACGGAGAAAAGGGAAAAGAAGAATTGTGAAATGGAAATAGGTTATTAAGCTTAAAACAGGCTTCCACAAATTCTTTTTCGTTACATGTCCATGGGCTGGCTGTTCTTTAACTATCCTTGTCCCCGCATGCATGTCTATATTGTCCATTTTTAATATACATGTGTGGAGACTTTTATGGGATACTTTCCCAGCGATAAGAGGGAACTGAGAATGTCTGCAGACCTTTTCTTAAAACCCGTGAAAGTTTCAAGTGAAATTCCGCATGATTGTCGGTCAGATTAAAGCAGAGAAAATTTTTTAACAGTTTGTTTTAGTAATTCCCATCGTTTTTATCTGTATAAAATAACATACCGATAATACTTACGTATAGCACTGATATTGTACTCCCGGGGATTGGTAGCTTACTAGTAAGTCGCCCACTTTTCGAAACGAATGGTACTATTATTTTCGCAGCCGGACTTAAATTTTTGGGCAAGGGCTTGGTAAAAATCGGCAGTAATTTGAGAGCCTTAAAAATGTCGCATGTTTTTAACTACACTGAAAACTCCTTCAAGTGCCACAATCCTTTCAAAATGAATTTGTCTGAAGAAAACAATTACGCATTGTATCACAGTCGGTACAATTCTCAATGAAATATCAAAACGATTACAAAAATTGCCATTCATTCGGGCCGCAGTTTAAGAAACAATTATTCTTTAGCCTCATTTCATAGTCTTTATCAACATTGTGCCCGAAAATTAAATTTTAAAAAGTTTGGGCGAAACTTGTAAAAATGTCTGAGATGATCTCAGTTGCTAAATTATACGGGAAGACGGATCTGTACACGTGTATGCATGTAAAGCTTTTGCCCGAAAAATGGCTTTGCTACAGTTTATGTGTGGTAATATAGAGATCATTGTGAAGGCTAATTTGCTCATTTTTATTTAAGTGAGCAGGCATGCAGTACTGCAAACGAAAACGCAAAGAAACGTCTGCTAACATTCCATTCACAAGCCTGGGAATGCTATTTCCTGCGTCTGAGGGGTCGAAATATTTCCAACTTCCTGTGCGCTCCCCGCGGTCAACCCGTGTTGGAGCTCCGCTATGATCTTTCGGACAGAATAATATTGTAAGGGTAGAAAAATCTTCTGCCCCAAAACTGAAATACTCCTACACGCCTATGGCCTAGCTTCACGTAGTTATCTTATGAAAAATTTCAATACCTCTCGGCCTCTGAATAAAAGCCTTTTCAAACGGGGAACGGAGGAGGAAGTTTTCACAGCTAGGGTAAAATGGTCATTCGACCTCTAATAAGTACTCCAGATGGCCACAGTGAGTGGTGAAGAGTACATAATTATTAGAAGACGAATGACAACTGTAGACTGAGCGACTACACCAACATACTGAAAAATTTTGATTTGCTCAGTATTTTTTTATGACAGTTCAGGGCGGCCGATTAAGCGTGTCCCTACTCCCTATTTTTACAGAGCAATTTATTTTTTGTGATGGGAAAAAAATGATTTCAAATGATGCTAAGTGTTGCACCAGATTGCATCTAAGGGTATTTAAGTATTCAGAAATTCCTCAAAGGAGAGGGGGACACCCGTTCGCCTTAGACCCCTCTCCCAGACCGACGATCGTGCTGTTGCAGTTGGCCCCTGTAATGAAAAATCCCGGCCTGGCTACGCCAGTGTGATGAACCGCGAGTCACAGATCACAAGAACATCAGTAGACTAGCTTACATCATGACATACAAAATATATGTTACACAGTAGCGTAGCCAAGACTGATTCATGGGGAGGGTTTGGGAGAGTGACATGAGGGAAAGGTCTAAGAGGAGCGGGGCAGCCTATTCAAGGTCTCTAAAAATGGTGCAATATGTTTGTACCTCAAATGTAATAAGGTTTATAGTAATAACATACTTTTTGGATTTTTTTTCATCTGAAGGTTCAACCCCCCAAAACCCTCCCATGGTACGCCAATTAACTACACCACAGTCCTATAGAAATAACTTCCCTCCGTCAATCATATTTCCATTAATTTGTTTTCCGTTTGGCTCTTCATGGTTGATACTCGACTCGTGAATAGTGTGCCAGGTAGTTCTAGTTACCCTGGTAATAGGAGGATATTTTCACATGTGGAACCAACTACCGAAAGAATAAAATCACATTGACTACGTTCCTCTCATACGCTTACGGCAGAGTGACCCTGAATATCGGCAAGTCGCTTACAAGTTGCACACAAAGCTAGCTTGGGAAACTCGAAACGGCATTCCTACGTTTGGAAAAGTAACACTAGTCAATTCACTTCAAAACATCATGGTATGTTAGCATTTGCTATGATATTTTCAATGCATGCAGTGAAATTTCTTCATGAGCCTACACCTGTTCTCAAATATTCCTTAGGCTACACATTTTGCGTTTGGTCGAACGTTTATGCCTAACGTTAATGTTATCCCTAACGTTAGGTTTAACGTTAGGCCTGGCTAGGATAGGCTAGTATATAGCTAACTGCCTAACGTTAGGCTAGTCCTATGAACTTAACACACAACAGTCGGTCTTCACTCTTCGCCTAGCCTTGGCCTATGCCTATATTCAATCATTGGCATTATCTCGAAGTAGGCCCTGCTATGGAATTTTCAGTGCAGACAGGGCTTATTTCGTACATGCGCTCTGCCAAATCCTGGAATCGTGGACGTCGTCTCATACAAATACAAATCACATAGGCTAGGCCTAGGCTAGGGCCTAGCTCACTCACAGGTCGTCCTAGCGTTATATAGTATATATAGTATATACATAAAAAGGAAAAGGTTGGTCACATCGCCTAACACCAATGCAGTGCTTCGCACAAAACTATTCATGATTCCTCACCTTCCACTAGATTTTACCCCTTCAAATCTCTCGAAAACATTCCTTCATCTTTCTCTGATAAAACAAAACAAACGTTGAGAAAAAAACTGACATCTAATGCAAGAAATCTTCTCATCTGATTCTTCGTTAACCACACTCTAGATCACTCTTCTCCAATTCCTGACGTCACATTACGTAATGGGAATTGCCCTCTACAAATCCGGTTCTGCCATTGGATAGTTCGAACTGCTTTCGAATCTGTCAACGACCAGACTGTAATTTTTTTTCTGCTCGGGGAACGTGAACAAGAAATGGAAAACACGAGCATACAATTCCCCAAGCTGTGCTACGAAAAAAAAAGCTTGTATGTGGCCTACGTGCGGTCTTTACGTACAGCATTCATACAACAGGCGTTCTCGGCATTTAAACATGCACTGGGTTAACAGGGAGTACCGGATTCGTACAGGGCAATTCCCATTACGTAATGTGACGTCAGGAATTGGAGAAGAGTGATCTAGAGTGTGGTTAACGAAGAATCGGATGAGAAGATTTCTTGCATTAGATGTCAGTTTTTTCTCAACGTTTGTTTTGTTTTATCAGAGAAAGATGAAGGAATGTTTGCGAGAGAATTGAAGGGGTAAAATCTAGTGGAAGGTGAGGAATCATGAATAGTTTTGTGCGAAGCACTGCATTGGTGTTAGGCGATGTGACCAACCTTTTCCTTTTTATGTATATACTATATATACTATATAACGCTAGGACGACCTGTGAGCTCACTAGGCTACTTCAAAATGATAACAGGGCCTTTTTCGAGAGTAGATATAGGCCTATAGCTTCTTGACTTACGGACTGCCATGGTTTTGCTATATGACAAGCTAAAAATGTGCTTACGTACGTTCATGACATTATCTTTTGTAAATTGAGGTGCTTTTCCCCTAGGCCTAAGCAACCACGTAGACTTATCCGACAGTATTCCAAAGGGGATTATGACACTATGAGGTATGAAACCAGAAATTTCGCCACTGGTTACCTGTATGGCAGACAAGATAGTCGTACTATTGAAGAAACCTGGTTCCTCATTAGGTCTTTTCTCGAGAGAACTGTGAAAAAAAGCATCCCGTCCAAACTTTCTAAAACTAGGAAATCTCTTCCCTGGGTCACTGATTATATCTGTAGGATGATAAAGAGAGGGAACAGACTTCATGCTTTGTACAAGAAGACTAACAAATTATATTTTTACAATAAGTGGGTTGACCTTCGCGCTAGTATTAAGGAGGTATTCAGTTCTCATAGGAAATACATTAACGGCATGATAGATGATATTACTCATGACTCCAAACCCTTTTGGAGGTATATTAATGGTCAGAGGAAAGATAATCATAGTATCCCCCCCTTACAGGTCTGTGGTAAAATAGCTAATAGTGATAAGGATAAGGCTGAAGCCTTGAATAGCCAGTTCAGTAGTGTTTTTACTAGAGACTCCTTCGACTCTGTCCCTCTACAGAGAAGACCTATCTGTAGTAGAATGGCCGATATTTCCATCTCTACATTTGGGGTTGAAAAGTTGTTGCAAAACCTAAAGATTAGTAAGGCCGTGGGTCCTGACAATATACACCCATGGGTTCTTAGAGAGCTTGCTACTGATCTTGCTTCAATGATCAGTCATCTTTTCCAGCAATCAATCAACAGTGGTCAAGCCCCCAAGGACTGGAAAAAGGCAAATACCTGTCCTATTTTTAAGAAGAACGATAGCTCTCTCCCATCCAACTACCGCCCTGTCTCTCTTTCTTATATATGTTGTAAGCTACTTGAGCATATTATCAGCTCAAATATGATGGATCACTATCAAGCGAATAACAGCCTTTCCTCTAAACAGCATGCATTTAGAAAAAATCATAGTTGTGATACACAGTTACTGTCCGTTGTGGACGATTGGACCTCCGCCTTAGATAAAAATAAACAAGTTGATGTCTTCATCCTGGACTTTGAGAAGGCTTTTGATACAGTTCCTCATGAACTACTTAAGACGAAGTTATTCTCCTTGGGGGTGTCTAGGCAAGTCATAAATTGGATTGATAACTTTCTTGCTAATCGTTCACAATCAGTTGTTGTTAATGGTACTAGGTCTGCTTCTGCTACAGTCCTTTCCGGTGTTCCTCAAGGGTCTGTCCTTGGACCAGTACTTTTCTTGTCTTATATTAATGATATTGTTAGTGCTGCTTCTTCTGAAGTTAGGTTGTTTGCTGATGACTGTGTTTGCTATAGGGTCATCAATAATCCCAGTGACTGCAGTGAGTTACAGAAGGACATTATAAACTTGGGCCAGTGGGCCAAAACTTGGGGTATGAGATTCCACCCGGCTAAGTGTAATGTTATGTCTGTTACTAGGAAGCATAACCCAATAATCTATAATTATACCCTCAATGGGGCCAATCTGACAAGGGTTGATTCAATTAAGTATCTGGGGGTGACTATCACTAAGAATCTCAGCTGGGGCAAACATATCCAACTTGTTTGTAATAAGGGAAATAAGATCTTAGGCGTATTACGCAGGAACCTCCCATTTTGTTCCAAAGATGTTAAATTGGCGCCCTATAAAGGTTTACTAAGGCCCTTGTTGGAGTATGCTTGTTCCGTCTGGGATCCACATCAGATATCACTCCAAGATAGATTGGAGGGAGTACAAAAAAGATCTGCTAGGTTTTTATCCGGCGAGTACTCCCGTGAAGTTGGCTCTATGACCGCACTCCTCAAAGATCTAGGTCTACATAGTTTGTCTGACCGCCGCAGACGTTGCAGACGTTGCCAAAGGTATTTACGGCCAAGCTAACATCCCCCTGTCTAATCTGTAAACCTACTCGTTGTTCTCGTAACATGCATGCTTTGCACTTTCACCCCCCCTCTGCTAGGACTAATTGTTTTAAGAACAGTTTTGTCCCTAATACTACTCGGGATTGGAATTATAACCTCCCAGAGAATCTTATTGCGGGGGCCATAAGTCACCCAAAGCCAGTGGATTTCATTATGAACTCTTTGAGGGCCTGACTGATCACACGGCACGTACGCGTTGTATAATTGTACTTTTGGATGTCTCACCATTTTGAAGAAGAAGAAGAAGTTCACCGTTGTGCTATACGACAAGCTTAGTATACGAACAAGGTAAAGATGGCTTGGGCGGTCTTGATTTTAGCAAGGGGAATGAGGGGTAGGTGGAATTCAACTTCGATCTGAATACGGGATATTAACTGAATAAAAAGAAATATTTTTTAGAAATTTAAGAAATTTGAAGGGACTAGCTATCTTATATACTCTCAAAATAGGCCCTGCAATTCCAAAAATTTCTGAATAATTTTGCCTTTTATTTCGTAAATATCCCATATTCAGACGTTGAATTCTCCCTACCCCTCATTTCCCTCGCTGAAATCAAGACCGCGCAAGCCGTCTTTACCTTGTTATTATATTTAGTTTGTCAAAGAAAACACTATGGATTTAATAATAGTCAAGAAGCTATATATATACTCTCGAAATAGGCCCTGCAAATATTTTAAATTTCTAACAAATGTTGCTTTTTATTCCGTAAATATTCCATATTCAGAAATTGAATTCCACCTACCCCTCATTCCCCTTGCTAAAATCAAGACCGCACAAGCCGTCTTTACCTTGTCACAATATTTAGCTTGTCATATAGCAAACATCAGTGATGGTCAAGCAGCTGTATATATATACTCTCGAAATAGGCCCTGCTATCATTTTGAGGTATGTGATTTTTATCTACTTTTCTTGCTGATGCAGGGTTTTCCCTGGGCCTTTTGAACGTCTCAAGCTTCAAGCTTCAAAATCAAGGAGGCCGCGACGTTCAAAAAACGGCCGCGATGTTCAAAGTTGCTGCCAGCTAGCTTCCATGAATTTTCTTCGTTCTGTCAATGATTGCTTTTGTTGTTAATACAATAAACGACAAAATCACTGACTTATTTGTGCAACTGCAACTAACTTTTTTATCTTCCATGCAAATACCACTGCATGCGAGTCGGAGCTCTGTGTGTATATCCCATAGGGCCTTGTTACTGAACAAGTAACAACCCGGTATTATTAACTAGTCTGCACTTGCCCTGGTAGGCTCCTATCAGGAAACTGTTGTGCTCACTCCGGAGCACAGTAGCTACGTGGCACAACACGACTTGCACGACCAAAACACAAATGCCCGTTTTGCAGGTTAGAGGCGAGGCTAGAGTTGAAAATTATCAATCAAACGAACGAACCATGTCATTGTACCTTAACGATGAAATTTCACATACTTCCTGTTACTTCCTTCTTAAATTTTACGCCACAATTCAGAAGATCGGAAAATGAAGTTGTGCGGACGTACACTGCAGTCTAAACCCCCCAGTAAATACTCCATCTCTGAACTGTTTTGCCCGACTACAACAAAAGTTAAGGAAATTTGATCGTAGCACAAATGCAATGGGAGTATTAGAATTCTGTGCGAAGACGTTGGTTTCTATACGTTATTCCTATACAGTGAAACTGCATTGACAATGTCGCCAGTATGATTGGCTGATTAAAAGCAATAATGAACCAATCACGATGTTTCTTACGTAGAGGTACTTAAAATAAGTGTAATGGACCTTGTGTGTATGATTTCATAGAACCCTCGTTTTTCCAACATGTTTTCATAAAAATATCGCTACGCACACAATCTGTGATTGCTTGCAGCCACGTGCTCCAAATTGCTTTTATAAATTCTGGCATTCACTCGATCATCACCACCGATTATTTGCAAACTGAAAAAGAGGCTAAAGTAAACTTGAAACTTGCCCTTAGTTGCGTAAAATTCATCCTTTAACTTCCCACCAAAAAGGGATTTATTGGTAATCACAAACGTAAAATTTTATTCCTGCCATGGCAGTGATCATTTGATATTTTCCGCTGTAACCCTGTAGTATGACATGGAATTAGATTTAGAATTGTTTTCAATGTGTTTTCCTTGCTTTCTTGCAGAAAGCACCGCGTAAGTTGCGGTACAAACTGGTCTGCACAAAACACATTCTACAGACTATCGAGCTGCAGTGTTTCGCTTTTTTTTTTCAAATCCCCAAGCTTAGCATACATGTCTGTGCACGATTTGTACACGTAGCTCCTAGAATCTTGTGCAAGTTCGATGGTTATTAACTTGCATAAGTAGGTCATTTCTAGCATTCCTTCTGCTATGTTGTTTACAGTAGGACTTGTGCAATGTTGTCATGCGACGTCATTGCAAACAAAAACAGAGATGCACATGGTCTCGTGCAGCAAAATTTTCGGGCCACGCATGCAGTAAACTTTCGTGCGTGTCTGTTTTTTCCGCCAAACAAGAGGTCATGTTTTGCTTGGTGACATCATATGCATACGATCCATTTCAAAATTTAAATTGGTCCCTGCATTGTGATTGGTTCAATTGCGTTGATTCTAGTCAGCCAATCACAACTCGCGCCTTCGCCTATGTGATTTAGTGTGTGAAAATACTCGGTCTCGAGACAATTTTTTCCGTTGAGTTTGTGTTACGACGATCCCATGCTTATATAGCCGGCAAGCAAAGCAGGGCGAGCCCCGTGCGAAATTCGCTATGAAACGGCATCTCAAATCTCTGCGTACGTGGATTTTTCGGGGATCTGACTTTCGTGCATTTCAGTTGCAGATTCTTTTCAAACAAGAGGTAAGTTTTGGACAAGAACTGCTTAAAATATACGGGGATATTTATATCCGAAAAGAACCATAAAATTCGCTAATTGGGTGCAATTGTTTTGCTTCCCAGAACTGCTAAGATATCATGAATGATTGCTCTTCATGGGCTTCGTTGAAACAGGAGAGTAGCGACATAACATTAACGCAACTACAACCCAGTAAAAGAATGCAAATGTTTCGACATGATTGGGGGATGAAAAATAGAATGAGTATGATGTTGGCCTAAGTACTAAATTATTGAAGGACATGTGACATCGACTGCAAAAAAATCTACTTTATTAAAGGGTGATTTGTATCCCCACTTTTGAAGTGAAAATATTACGCCTACAAAAATGATATACGAACGGAAATTTTCCCAATATTTTCTATCCTGAACTTGTCATATTGCAAGCGGACCCAATCTGCCAATTACTGTATGTCAATTTTGGTGAGCAACGGGCACGGAAATACGGTCCATCCGGGGGTAAAAATCATCCGGTGCCAGCGCTAAATAAAGGCCATGCCGATGAACCAAAACTTTTGAAGCAGAAATTAAGTGATATAAAGCCAACGTGACCGCTATCAGTAGATCAAAATTTGTACGAATGTGAGTTTCAGTGCTAATATTTTTGCGTCGACTGACAGAAATTGTGTTGACTAATTTGCCTTAAAAGTGTCACCATTTTGCATCTAGCGACTTGCATAAGTCACAAAATTCCCAAAAGGGGAGGGGGGCACCCCCTCCCCTTATACCCCTCCCCAGGCCGGCGATCAACCTGTGGGCGCATCAGATGCGCGACGTTCGATTCTAAACCCAGGGAAAAACCTGTGATGTTCAACAACCAGCGCAACGCGGCTTTCATGGACGGCGCAGTTGAAGCTAGCCCTGCAGGGCCTATTTCGAGATATTGCCCGATCATTATTGTTGCCTTAAATTTTGGGACTGTTTAAAAACATCTCAGCAACTTGGTATGTCACAGACTATCGTTCCATGCTGCAATAAATAAAGGCATAAGCCTGGGCCTAGGCCTATATCTTGGCACATTTAGCATGGCGTTCTTTCCATGAAAACATACAGACAAGAACTGTCAAGACATTCCAGAATGTTCTTCTGATGGGAAACTCAGAGACAAGCCCCACCTCCAAGTCCAACCTGCAAAGTGGGCAGACCAAAGGAAATGTGAGAATGCAAAATATATAGAAAAATCTTTATCTCTTGTAACAAAGTGCAGAAGCACCAAAGAAATTTATAATTATTTCCGTGGCAATGTTTACACCTCAGCTACAGTCCAGAATACAAATTACTGTATACTCAAGTGGGAGCATTATGGTGGTACATTGCAGATTTGAAATTTGGGTGTTGAAATGTACATGAACATTTTATGTTTAATTTATATTTTAGTAAGTCTCATACAAAAACAGAAAAAACTCTTGATCCAGAGTCTAGGTATAAATAGAGATGGTGCTTCACTTTTTCGTGGACCTAGCTTCCAGGGGTCTCTGAATCTTTGTAAACTGGCTATTACAGGCCTCGAATTCTACAATTTTAGGGGCGCAGCCATTTTGGCCTCAGGTATGTGGGCATTTTTGGGGGGCACCACAGCCAAAGGGTAGGGCATCCAGGCCAAACTGTTTTTTTTTATTGATTGGGCACTGAGGCCAACCACAATCAGCTCCTATTTTACACTTCCACAGACTATTTTAGTGTTCACGAACAGGATATCTTTTTGTAGGCGTAATATTTTCATTTCAAAGTGGAGATACAAATCAACGCTTAATAACTTGTTTAGCTTGTTGTTTAATAACTTGTTTGAAGGCAATGTCACATGCCTTATGATAATTTAATTCTAAGGCCAGTATCATGCTCTGTCTAGTTTTAATCCCTCCAATCATATCAACACTTTTGCATTCTTGCTTTTACTGTACTGCGTTGTAGTTGTGTTAATGTACTGTAGCTACTCTCCCGATTTAACAAACCCCATGTAGAACAATCATGAAAATCTTTGCAGTTCTGTGCAGCAAAACAGTTGCACCCGATTAAGGTATCATATTGTTCCTTCCAGATATTAATACCCCGGTATATTTTAAGCAGTTCTTGTCCAAAACTTACGTCTTGTTTAAAAAGAATCTGCAACTGAAATGCATGTAAGTCACATCCCTCAAAAATCCAAGTACGCAGAGATTTGTGATGCCGTTTCAAGTTGAATTTAGCACAGGGCTTGCCCAGCTTCGCTAGCCGGCTATACAAGCATGACAAGTGCGATCGTCGTAACACAAACTCAACAGGAAAACACGTCTTGAGATCGTGGATTTTCACACACTAAATCAAAATACAGGGGCCAATTTAAATTTTGCAATGGATTGTATGCATATGATGTCACTGAGCAAAACATGATGCCTTGTTTGGCGGCAAAAACAGACAGGCACATAAGTCTAGTGCATGCTTGGGCCAAGAAGTTTGCTGCACCGACTTCACAAGATTCTAGGTGCTATTAAGTGTACAAAACGTGCACAGATATGTTTGCAAAGCTTGGGGATTTGAAAAAAGGCAAAACACTGCAGCTATACTAGATAGTCTGTTCTACGTGTTTTGTGCAGAACAGTTTGTACAGCAACTTACGCGGTGCTTTCTGGGAGACAGCAAGGAACACACAGAATGCAAATCTAAATCGAATTCCAGGTAACACTACCGGGTTATAGAGAAAATTATCAAACAATCATTCCCATGTCGGGGGTAAAATTTCGCTTGTTTGTGATTATCAGTGTTTCCCGATGCCGATTACTTAAAACAGATGATCGGTCGAACACTAGACTTTTTTGCTTAATCATAGTGCGTCCAACTTCCTTCTAGCTATACCTGGTTCAGGGTTGTAACGGTGTCTGCTGCTCCAACAGTTTAACACGATCATGCATGTCCTGTCCTTAGTAGAGCTTTTTTTTTTTTTATGTACATAGCTTTTTTTTTTTTAATGAATGTCAATTCTATTCAGCATAAACATACAGTATGTGTATGCAAAATGTTTGCCTACCCATAAAAGTTGCCAGAAATAAAAAAGTGACCAGGACATGTCAAATTTGCGTCACATGACCTTTGGAGCCTAAAGCCTCTGAGGATCTAAATTAGACAGCAACCCTTTACATTCTTTTAGTCAAATTTCTGAACAACTGTCCATAAACAGAGCAAAGAGGAAGACTAGCTGCATCATCCACCAGTTTGCCAAATGAATACAATTCTAGCATGAAATGAGTCCAGTGGCAAACTGGCAAAGAGTGAAATAAATATATACAATTTATCAAACCAGCAATTTCTGACTCTTTTTTGGTTACTTTACACAACCCTCATGTTCTGGATCTTGCAATTGTACATTTTTTATTTTGGTGTGTGCACCTTGCATTATTACCCACCACATTTTTAGTAACTATAGTTTTGACAAAAAAAAAACTACAACATATTAAGTACTTGGTTAAACTGGTAAATTACTGTAGGGTGCAGTTTTAACACATCTGTAATTTATTCAACCAAACATTTAAACATCTTCCTTTGTATTGGAAGTTAATTATATTTTCTACCCACATTTCACTAAATGGGGGATGGGTATACTTATAAATGCTGTAGCCTAGCCGCTATCATCTTCCTTTTTGTCCCTCCCCCATCGTTTTCCATTTATTTTTTCCTTGTTAAAACTCTTGGACTAATGAAAAAGAGCCATATATATAAGTGTTAGGTGATGCAACCACATCTTCAAATTTGTTCAAGGAGGCTATTAAAGCTGCAGGATCCAGACTGACACTATCCGTAATCATGATTGGGGTTATGGGGTGTTTAATTTTCCTTGTCAAATCTCTGGTATTTACCAATTTTTTTGCTATACCTATAAAAGTTACATGGGTGAGAAACTCATCTTCAGGTCAGTCCAATTGGGCCAGTCTAGCTGCACTATCACCACTCTCAGTCATAAACTGATTCATAACCAGGAGGGGTATAACATAAATAAGCTTCCATCTCCTCTCTCTACCTTTCATCTCTCCCCCTCCTCACCCCCTCCCCACCCCCTCCCATATTTGGCTACAGACTCTTCTGAAAATTGCAGGGCACCAAGACAAATTTTAGGGGCTACCATGGCCATGGCCACAGTGGCTGTGGTCAAATTCGAGGCCTGCTATTAGGCCTACTAGTTGGCACATATTATCTGGAATGTGTTTTCTTTAAATTCAGGCTAGAATAACTTTATTTACACAGTTACAGGAAAGGAGTTTTGAGTGGTTATAGGTGGTCAAAACAACCAGGTTTTAACAAATTTAATGATCCATGGTTTAAACTGAACAGCAGAGCTTTTCACATTAATTTTACAGCAGTATTGCTTCCTTTCTTCTTTAACATAGAACTTGCTTTTCTTTGACATTTTGTTCAATCTTGGAATGATTTAACATTGTCAGCATATATTTTTTGCATTTAGTTCTGTAGTAACCATTCATTGTTGGCCTTCTCCCCTTTGGACACTATGACACACAGTATGTATGTTGAAAAACTCAGCATAAACTGCTGGCAAAGAAGGGTATTGTACAATCATACAGCACTCTTGCCTAAGTAGTTCATTGATAGCTTCTGCAGTAGTGTTATTAATGTTAAAACATTGCCATTTGCCACATAGTCATTTATTAGGTGGTCAAAATAATTAAGTTTTAACAGGTTTAAAGATGGTTTAAACTGCCCTGGATTAAACTTATCTTTAATTTTGCAGAACCACTTTAGCATGGAACATGCTTTCTTTTGCACAATCTTGGAATGATTGAACATTGTCAGCATATATTTTGTGCATATACCACCCAGTTACCACCCATGCATTTTTGGTTTCGATGAAAAGAGAAACCTATGCATTCATGATGGCGTGTGTGTGTATGTATGTGTGTATGTGCGTGTGTATGTGTGTGTGTATGTGTGTGTGTATGTGTGTGTGTTTGTGTTTGTTTACACGATATCTTGAGAAGGGAAAATCTGACAGTTCTCAAACTTGGTACACAGATACCCCATGTTGAGAGGAAGAACCCTATTTATTTTGGTTGAGGTCAAAGGTCATCTGGGGTCACAGGGGGTCAAAAACCAAAATCCTTGTTTACACAATATCTCAAGACAGGAAACTTGGATTAATTTCAAACTTGATATGTTGATGCGTTATGATGTAAGGAAGAACCCTATTGATTTTGGTGGAGGTCAAAGGTCATTTGGGGTCACGTGGGGTCAAACCCCGAAATCCTTGTTTACACGATATCTCATGGTAGAAAACTTGGATTAATTTCAAACGTGATATGTTGATGCGTTATGATGTAAGGAAGAACTCTATTGATTTTGGTGGAGGTCAAAGGTCATTTGGGGTCCCGTGGGGTCAAACCCCGAAATCCTTGTTTACACGATATCTCATGGTAGAAAACTTGGATTAATTTCAAACTTGATATGTTGATGCGTTTTGATGTAAGGAAGCACCCTATTAATTTTGGTGGAGGTCAAAGGTCATTTGGGGTCACATGGGGTCAAACCCTGAAATCCTTGTTTACATGATATCTCATGGTAGAAAACTTGGATCAATTTCATACTTGATATGTTGATGCGTTATGATGTAAGATAGAACCCGATGTATTTTCGTGGAGGTCAAAGGTCATTTGGGGTCACATGGGGTCAAAACCTGAAATCCTTGTTTACGTGATACATTATGGTAGGAAACTTGGATTCATTTCAATCTTGATAGGCTGATGCGTTATGATGTAAGAAAGAACCCAATTTATTTTCGTGAAGGTCAAAGGTCATTTGGGGTCACATGGGGTCAAAACCTGAAATTCTTGTTTACATGATACATTATGGTAGGAAACTTGGATTCATTTCAATCTTGATAGGCTGATGCGTTATGATGTATGAAAGAACCCGATTTATTTTCGTGGAGGTCAAAGGTCATTTGGGGTCACACCCCGAAATCCTGGTTTACACTATATCTTAAGGTAGGAAACTTTGATTCATTTCAAACTTGATATGTTGATGCGTTATGATGTAAGAAATAACCCAATAAATTTTGGTGGAGGTCAAAGGTCATTTGGGGTCACATGGGGTCAAACTCCGAACTTCTTGTTTACACTATATCTCAAGGTAGGAGCTTGGATTGATTTCAAACTTGATATGTTGATGCGTTATGATGGGAGGAAGAACCCTACTGATTTTGGTAGAGGTCAAAGGTCATTTGGGGTCATAGGGGTCAAACTCAGAAAACCTTGTTTAGGATAGCTCAAGGTATGAAAGGTGGATGGATTTCAAAATTAGTATGTAAATGAATTATGGTGGGAAGATGATCGGTGTAAGGTTATTTTTTGTGGAGGTGAAAGGACATCTGGGGTCGTGATCTGTCAAACTTTGAAAAACTTGTCAAAATGGGATATCTCAAGGTAGGAAACTTGGATGGATTTCCCAATTAGTATGTGGATGTGTTATGGTGAGTTGAAAGTACTGTACCTGTTGTTTTTGGTGGAGGTCAATGGTCATCTGGTATCACCTGGCATCAAACTCTGAAAACCTTGTTTGCAGAATATCTTAAGGCACAGTATGAAAGAAAAACGAGTCACTTACAGGTGGAGACAAAGGCTATTTTGGGTCCCCAGTTGTTACAAGAAATGTAGCATTTTATTGAAAAGAGCATGTATGTATCATCGAAACCTCAATGCATTTTTGCATTCTGGTTTAACAGAACCCAAAAGTGGGTTACCATGGTGAAAAATGATGGAATCTGCAAATGGGTTCCCATGATTTTTGAAATCCAACAGCTTGGACTCTCCTGTTGTAGTGATTGACTTTTGAGGATTGTGTGAAAAATTTGTTCCTAAATTGTGAAATTTACTAAAGGTAACTTTGTTTTACCTTATGCAATATTAAAATCTGGCTACCTCAAGGCCTCAAAATATAGTAAGCCCAATAAAAGAACACCAGCCAAAGTACATGTAAATAATTTGTCTGTAGGTCAATGTTGTTTCATAGGGCATTTCTGAGGGGCACCATGGCCATAAGTAAAGACCCTACAACTACAGTAATGACTCTCAAGTTAAGAAACTTAGGTAGATTTCGTATGTACTGTAGTATGCGAATATATTATAGTGAGAGGATAGTCCCTATCTCCTTATCATCTGGGGTCACCAGGGGTCAAATCCTAAAAACTTTGTAAACACAATAGCTCAAGATAGGAAACTTGTATAAATTTCATATTTGATATATGGATATGGTACAGTTAGTACAGTGAGAGGATGGTCTCATCATTTTTGGTGGAGGTGAAAAGTTATCAATGGTCACCAAGGGTCAAAAACTGAAAACCTTGTTGTGCACTTATTACCTCAAGGTAGGAAACTTGGATGGATTTTATACTTTGTATATTGATGTGTTATGGTGAGAAAATGAGCTCTATTGTGTTTGGTGGAGGTCAAAGGTCATCTGGGATCACTAGGGGTCAAACTCTGAAAACCTTGTTAACACAATTCTCAAGGTAGGAAGCATGAATAGATTTCACATGTGGTATGTGAATGTGTCATGGTCAGACTCTATCTATCCATCTGTCTGCCTACCCATCTATGGTTCCCTATTCCTTTTTATGGTGGTCAAAGATCATCTGGGTTTACTGATGGTCAAAATGTGAAAACCTTGATGACACATCTCAATGTGGGAAACTTATAGATTTCACGTGTTATGCAGATGCGCGCTATGGTGAGAAGATGGTTCCTACTTGTTGGAAGAGGTCAAAGGTTAACCAGGATAACAAACTTATTTTTTGAACATTCTGGTATAACCTTTGGATAAGAAGATATGGTACATGATTGCATAATTTGAAATAGAACATTTATATATCATTCAAACCTCAATGCATTTATGCATTCTGGTTTGTAAATACTGTACAACAGGTTTTATTTTTAAATTTGCCTCCCTTGCTAGGACAAAAAGCATTTTTTCCAACCCTGGTGACTTGTCAATGTGGTTTGTATGGACAAAGATTTTGAAAAATTCTAAGAGCATGAAACTATTAAAGGCATATTTTCATCATCTCAAACAGTTCCAATTCTCCCAACCTACTTACTTCTAGCCTCTCCCACATTTATGTAAAACTCATCTTTTTCCAGACACAATCCTAGTTTATTGCTTCATGGCTTGTCCCAGTGGCCATACAAGTCCATGATGTGTACAGTAATCAAGACACTCTCAGTGCCCATGCTGTGTAATTTAGCTATGATGCATTGTTTGAATGTGATGCCAATCAAAGAGTTGTACCAATTGAGAGTTTTGATATATGTATACTGAACCTGTAGTTTGGGGTGACGAATGACTGCCTTCAAGGAAACATCTGAAAATTTGTGGACTTTTTCATGCACATAGCTTTCAAAACACAAATATTTGTGGAATGGTTTCTTTTGATTCTTTCCATCTGTTTAAAAATGAGAGCAATTGAAAATTTTATCCTATATGGTACAGTACTGCCCATGTTGAACAACTTTGAATCTGTTTTGCAAGAATGCAGATGCACCTCGTACTTTGTTCCTTGCTGCAGCTTTGTCACAAAATGCTTTGCTTCAGGAGTTGGTACTGTACTTTCATCCATGTCAACTCAGTGTTTTGATTATTTTGGTAGAGTGCCCTCATTCTCTTTTAGTTTAAAAAAGGCTCTCAACATTTGCAGGCTTTCATCTTAATTTGGAATTGATATACCACTTCCCAATATTTTTTAATAAAAAAAGGGGGAAGGGGGAAATTATGAGTGCCTAACATGGGGGAGGGGGTGTCAGATTTCCCCCTCCCACTATTTGGAAAATATTTGATAAAAACACAGTGGTACAGTTTAGTGACAGAATACAGTATAACCCTAATTTTGTTGCAGGCATTTATATCATGGTGTTCAATACATGGAGTATTGTAGTATCATGCTTAGTCTTTGTAGGCAGAGCAGAGAGAAGACAGGACCTTTCTTCTTTGGTTCTTGAGACAAACTCATAGGCTACATGTCCCACTGGAAGTAGCAACACTCATGTCCCACCAGAAAGCTACAACATGTCCCACAGGTGGGGTAGCCATTTGAGTGGAGAACCAGACAGAATTACTTAACACATGCAACAGGAGCATCTATTGCTTTTCAGTTTTTTTAGTCTTGATGGTAAGAGAAATCAATGCAGTTGTGATGGTGTATGTTTGTACGTATATATATATCTGTGTGTTTTTGATTCCTTGCCGAAGGCAGGCAAGGAATCTATGCGATGGTGATGTCTTGTATATGTGTGTGTGTGTGTGTGTATGTATGTGTGTTTGTGACGCTCCTTGTAGTCGCCATATCTTGAGATAGGAATGACTGACACTTTTCATATCTGGTATATAGATTTGCCATGTTGAGAGGAAGGGCCCTATAGTTTTTGGTGGAGGTCAAAGGTCATTTGAGGTCACCAGAGATCAAAGACCAAAAACTTTGTAATCGCAATATCTTGAGATAGGAATGACTGACACTTTTCATATGTGGTATATAGATTTGCCATGTTGAGAGGAAGAACCCTATTGTTTTTGGTGTAGGTCAAAGGTCATTTGAGGTCACCAGAGATCAGAGACCAAAAACCTTGTAATCGCGATATCTTGAGTTAGGAATGACAGACACTTTTCATATTTGGTATATAGATTTGCCATGTTGAGAGGAAGAACCCTATTGTTTTTGGTGGAGGTCAAACGTCATTTCAGGTCACTAGAGATCAAAGACCGAAAACCTTGTAATCGCAATATCTTGAGATAGGAATGACAGACACTTTTCATATTTGGTATATAGATTTGCAATTTTAGAGGAAGAACCCAATTGTTTTTGGTTGAGGTCAAAGGTCATTTGAGGTCACTGTTTTCAGTGGTTTATGAGGACAACAAAGCACCCCTTTTTGGCAAGGAATCACTAAGCCTTTTGGCTTTCTGGTTGTGATACTTTGCTGGTTAACACAATACTGTATCTCATGGGAGGATTGGCTGACAGGTTTCAATCTTGGTACAAGGAAGAACCCTATAATTTTTGGTGGAGGTCAAAGCAGAGGTGCCAACTCTTCCTGATTCTCAGGGAGACTCCCTGAAAATTCAAGGATTTTTGTCCATTCCAACTAGCAATTACGACAATCTCCCTGATTCAAACAAGCTTTTCCCCCATTGAGTTGCATGTAATTCTAGAAAATCTCCCTGATTCCTGTGTGAAACCTCCCTGATTTCTGGATGTAAATGTTGGCATCTCTGTCAAAGGTCTGGGTCACCAGGGGTCAGACTGAAAACTTTTTAACAATCTCATGATATGAAACTTTGACAGATTTCATATTTGGTATGTGGACAAGTTATGGGCAGAAGATGGTCCCTTTTGTTTTGAATGAGTTCAAAGTTCTTCTTGGAGTCACCAAGGTCAAACCCTGAAAACCTTCAAAGGATGTCTCAAGCTAGGAAACTTGGATGGAAATGTTTGGTATGAATATGTTACATGGTGAGAAGATGTTTCCTATCATTGTTGGTGGTGTCAAGGGTCATTTGTGGTAACGTACTGTAAGATCATTTTTACAACATGTTGAACATTTGACTGAGAAGACACAATGGACACCACACATGGCATTATTTGGAATAGATCAAATCATTGCAACATTCAATGCATTTTTGCATTCTGGTTTAACTAGGCAACAATATTCATCATTGATAATCATCTTCCTCAGATTTTTACGTCAATGTTATGTGTATGCATCTGAAAAAGTTTTCTGTTTCATGCCACTTATAAAACCCTCATCCAACATCTTGTGAGTTGGCAGTTACTACTCTGGCTATGATGTTTTGAAAATTTTAATGGTTGTCCTTCAGGCAACCAGTTGTCTCCAAAGAGATTTGATTGTCTGAAACATACTTTTGCAAAACTACAAAATAGTGTGTTTCTCAAGTACCGTGCTGTTTTGTTGCTGGAATTCAGGAGATTGAGTGTGGTTATGTATTAATTGTCTTGAAGAAGAAAGACATGATGTTTAAAAGATAAAAAACTTCATTAATTCTGAAATATGATGATAAAAAATTAAAAGAGCTCATCAGTAAGCAGTTCAGAGTCTCAAATCAGATAAAACAAGCTAAATGTTAATTTGTCAAGAAAAAGTTATCTGTTGTTGCAACCAACTGTGAAGGTATGTTCCAGGGACAAAATTAATTGACTTCAAAATGTGCAGAAAAGTTTTCTCCTTCAGGAGGTGAAAACTCCTTTTCAATAGCAGTTTTCTTCTGCTTAGGTGCATTATAAGAAATTTGAGATTCCCATTGCCGACACATTAATTTCTTATCGCATTCAATTTGTTTATGATTTTGAAGTTGCTACAGTACTGTATGTACAGGTAATATTGATTCAGCAACATTGCATGCTAAACCCTAAATATGTTATGGGTTATTCTAAATCTACAGTAAAAGAAGAGACTCAAACATTCCAACAGTTTTGAATTTCATTGGCAAACAGTACCTGTATGTTCAGTTAAATAAAGAAAAACAAAAGGAATCTGGGGCAATGTGCCCACAATACATAACATCCTCTTACTTGCTTGAAAAGTAGAGACCTGTATAAAAGTACTGTATAAACAAAATAAACCTATCTTTAAAAGTGGAATATCTATTTTAAGTTTGGAAAATAAAAACATGGCTTCAGAGTTCAAAGGACTTGGTCTGAAATATTGTTTTATTATTTTATTATTTAGATGGTTATTATTTTATTATTGATACCGTTAGTGAAAAGCCACATTTTATGGCAGATTACAAAGGCTACATGGAAAGCATTTGAAGATACTATTGTATGTATTGGTGCAAATCAATGGAGTACTGGTATTAACTTCTTTGCAGCTCATGGTTACATCATGAAACCATGAATTACCATTGGTTTCACCATGAAACCATTGCACTGCTGCGTCCTGGGATAGCTCCTTACCTGTGGTGTATAATCAGGTTTTGGACATGGAGTAGGCTTGAAGAGGAGATTCTAACACATGTATGTACACCCTCTTTGGCTTTTAGGAAACACAAATATGATGACCTCCATACAAAAACGTAGCATTGGTTGAACCTTTACATATTAACTGTTTATATTGTAATGTACTGTAGCTTAATAGTATGGTGGGATGGACCCCTTAAGTAGCAAATGGCAGACCTTTTTTGCCACACAGTGAGCTTGAAGTTCCATTCTACCCTACCTTTCTCTCAAACAACTCATAGATTGATCCCTCTGCATGAAATTTTTCCCTGACCCCATAACAGTAAAAATTACGCAGAAACAGCTAATACATGAATAGAGGGTTACTTTCTGCCCATCATCCAACAACATCCCATTGTCAATGGCCCAACTCTCAGCAGCCACCTATAAGAGACATAAACACTTATAAAGTGGCCTAAACCAACCAACAAACAAGGCACCTGTCCTCCAAAACTGATTCCTCACGACATTAACATCACGGGAGCCCTTTATGGGTACTACCACAACAGTGAACATGGCCTGAAATACTTACGGTGACACCCAGAACAGCTGTGCCCATCCAAACTCCCCAAATCCAACTCTTACATGTTACATGGATATTTGCTCGTGGGCACTATTCCTAACAGATGGGTCTTCATTTCTACATTCTCTAGGTATTGTTTTCACTTACATCTGCCTAGAGAATGTATGTACTGGCAGAGGTCAATAGCCATTAATAAACATAAGTGTGTCTTTGCCCTAACTCTCAGCCGTTAAGGATATCTTGAGCTTCTCAGTTGTTTTAATTACCTGGACCTACACATCACATTGAGTCACATTGGTTTTCACCCCTTGGCTCTTTGCCAGAGAGTCGAGGGGACCTTTAGAAAAAAGAGTCATGAGGAACCAGACTAAGAATGAGACATGTTGTTTGCTTGCCGCTGATCACAACAAAAGTTGTGGGCAATGAGGAACTTAAATGCTGACTGGTTTTCATGGACCTAGAAATTTCTTGAGTGAACAGATTATTAAAGATTTATGCCATCAGTATCATGTTTAATGTGTAAAAGAGGATGTGCATTATGAATGCACACATTTTTTTGTTGTTTTCTATTGTTTCTTCAGAGTCACACAATCTTGCTAGTACAGACTGGGAAGAACCCAAACACTAGGACGTATGCAGATTACAACACAGTGGATGAGTGCACAGATGGTAAGCTGCAATACAGTTTGTCTCCTACACTGTAGGAAATGGTAAAATTCTGTGATTTAAAATTATAAAAGTTCGCAAAGGTTTTTTTTATTTAGTTAGTTTAAAGGGGTATAGTGAGTTGATATTTGATACCGTAAGTACAGTGCTTAGGATACTACCACATGGTAATGCTAAAAATTACTGTACATTGAGTTGATTCATGAAATTCACCAAATGTTTTTAAACCTGTAAAACTTCTATCACATACTATTGGCCAATGGTAAATTTATATTCCTCCCCCTTACCCCCTGTCTTCTAGTAAGTGAGAAAGTGACATTAGGAGGAGTTTACCATCCAAGTGAGAGCATCTTCTTCCATCTCCAATGGGATGTTATTTACCAGTATCTGGTTGCAGTTACGTTAGGTAGTATTGCTGTATAATTAGGAGGTACATTAATTATCAGACTTGAAGATTTTTAAATCAGGGAGTTTTGGGAAACTAAGGACTAAGGCAATCCTGTTTTTCTATATGCAAATAATTGTTTCATGGTGAAAAAGTAGCATTTCAACTTTTAGGGGAACTATGTGAAACTTGACTCATAAATGGTAATTTTAAGCATTGTCATGTGGTATTACCCTAAACACTCTAGTAACGGTATCGATATCAACTCACTATACCCATTTAAGCAGAATAGCCTGATGTGTTTTTCTTGCATTGCATAGTCTAGCATCATAATAAAGTTGAACATGTCAGCATGGTTCATTCTTCTTATATCTGATTAACAAGTTCCTTGTTTGTAATGTCTTATGTTTTTAATTGAAGACAAGAGACTGAGAATCCCCATTTAATGAAAGACAACTCCATTGTAAAAATTAATACTGTTGTGTTGGTTGTGAAGCCATAAATCTATGTCCAGTCAGTTTTCAGGTGGGGTCAACATGCCTAATAGCAAGTAAAGTTTATTTTCAAAGACTGAAGTTAAATCAAGTTTCACTTTAAATTAGGGCTGTGAACGTGTAGCGATTAATCGCTAAACAATCGCATGTGGAATAAACGTTTAGTACAAAGCTACAAGCAATTAATCGCAAAACCAGCTTTTTGAAAGGTTTTTTGTTCCATTTGTATACTCTGATGATCCCTGGTTGTTAAATGGAACATTCTAGGTATATTTGAACCTTGAAGGCTTCAAAGTTTCACAATAATCTGATTTTATTACCATGCAAGATAACAACTATTATAATTTCTGCATTACATTCAGTATCAACTATCAATTACTACATACTGAAATTATTTTTTTGTGATAAGGTAATCGCGATTAATCGCTAAACGATCGCAAATTGTTGAGGTCAAACGTTTAGTTATTTTGCTCCTGTAAACGTTCACAGCCCTACTTTAAATTTAGCTATTTGACCAGCACTATTGCAAGCTTAAATATGACCAACTTCATGTACAGTCTTTTACACAAATGTATATTAACTACAGGAATTAAAAGCAGTCAGAGTATTTGCTAAATAGAGGGAATTTTACTTGCAAAAGAATCATACCATCATACCACACATTTAGATTTATTGAAGTGAGTGGGATTATTTCTGTAAGGAAATAACACAAATACTGCATTTAGGTAACTTGGCAGGAGAACCCATGGCCTGCAGGTTGCCAGGCCTGCAAGAGAATTATATGCAGTTTGTGGCATATTGCATCATTGACAGACATCTCATCGGATGTTGTCAGGTAAGGAAGGCTGTTAGCATTTTCATGGCTCAATTTTCATGGTTGACAGATTGTCAGGGTCAACTAAAATTCCATATGGACAACCAAAAGTGGAAGGCTGGCTGTCCAAGGGACAATCATTTTTCACTCAGATTGAAATACTGTATACTGCTGACTTGTCAACTTTTTCTACTTTTCCCATCATACTGTACCAATGAAGGATACCATGTTTCCAGTTTCAAGTGTTTCTATCTCTCAAACATCTCCGGTCCTGGTTATGACGACAAAACTGCATCCAGGTGGGCTGAGGAGGTCATGTGTGGCGAGAAGTTTGCCCCGACTATTGCCTATAAAATGCACACACAAGGCCAATATTACTCAGCCCATGACTGGTGGTTTGTCTGCACCACAAAACCGAGCATGTCCCTAGATGGTGATCCCTCTGTGGACTGCGGGTTGTAGAATATGCCCTCGGTATTCCCTGCCTGTCGTAAAAGGGGACTGAATGGGAGGACTTGAACCGTATTTGAACAGTATGACACTATGTAACACATTCGTGTTGGTGTGTCTGTCTTTAAATCTTATCAAACTCAAACATCATCTCATGTCAAGAACAGTAATACATGAACACACCCACTGTTCTGTAAATCTGCAAAAAATGCTTTGGACAGGCAAATTTCCTTGTGGACAACTAAAATGAATGAAATGGTTGCCCAAAGGAGGACCATTACTTTTCCTGAAAATAGAGGCCTGACCTTACAATATCAGTAACACTACGAAGAGATTAGGTGGGGTTCGCCGTTCTGTAGGTTAAGATTTATATTGCTAGTCTTATTAGAATATTAATTAAAGATTTGAATACTATATCAGGTGGTTGATTAAAGTTTAAACTTTTCACACTTTTCTTTCCACACATCTGGCCTGTTTGATCATGGAGCTAACACAGAGCTCCATGATTCATTGATCAAGGATGTTGCCCACCTCTATGCTATGGTGACTTGACCTTCCCGCATGGTAGTGTCAAAAATATGGCAAAGAACAAATTTGTAATGCATTGTTAAAGTATGTAAAAATTGTCATTTTCTGCAATTTCCTCCTCTCTCTGCAACAGGAATTTGTAAGTTGTTTGAAGAACACTTAAAGAAGCTTCACCCACACAGCCCCTCCATTACGTATGATATCAGTGAACTTTACGACTTTATTGACAGTCTTACAGACCTTAGCTGTTTAATGTGAGTATAACATGTAATAGATGGTACAAAACTGAGTCAATGGTTACCTTTAGCCAATCCCTGTGTTCTAAATGGTAGCAAATGAAAGGTAAAGTAATTGCAGTGTTAGTTTTAAGTTTCAGAAGGAAAGTTTTTACTTTCAGAATTTTTTACGGTTTCTGGGGCTGTCAATTTGGGATAAATGAGTTGACTGTTTAATTGCACATTTTTCAATTAACGATTTATCGCATTTGTAAATCCAAAGTGGAATTCCCATCAGACTGAGCAATCGTTTTGTGTAACAATTAGCAGCGTATCCCCAAATACTAAGGCTCACAAATTCAATCGCTTAATGAAAATTTTGAACTTTCATGGTACGTATGAAAAATTCGTTTACTGTTATGGGCACACAGTTTGGAACAATCTTCTTTTGAAGTCTAAGCCTTTTGGCTCCTTTACGGTATGCTAAATTTGTAAGCCATAGTATACAAACTGTACATAACATAATGGGCTTGGTCTATCTGTGATTGCAACGATTATCTACGTAACTCTCTCTCTAGGCCTAGACACTTTTCCTACCAATATTAACCACAGCCTTGTGATAAATACCACAATGATGTGTTTCAATCTCCCACTATTTCTTTCTTTTAACCCAGAATGAATGTACACTTAGAACATTGGTGTAGTTACAGTAGAGCACATAAAGTAACATTGCATATCCTAACATGTGTTGTTCCTGTGCTGTATGGCCTATGCCATACATACACATGTGTCTTCAACTTTCATGTACTGTACATAAATGACACTCTGTATGCACACAGTTTGAACGTAAATATGTAAGAGATTCTCCTCTGCCTAGCAGGAATTGAAGAGTGGATTTCTGCCTTTTTAGTTAATTTCTTTTTCAATCTGAAAGCAGGTTTTAACTTGGACATACCTATCCTGCTTGAATAAAGAAAAATTTAGGGCAAGATTGGAGCAGTGCAACGACCATTCATTTATGATTTGTGACATGTTTTTAATCGGAAGTGGCCTTTCGCTGATCAATTATTGATTTCTTGCCGTAGGCAGGCATGGAATCTATGGGATGGTGATGTCGTGTGTGTGTGTGTGTGTATGTGTGTGTGTGTTTGTGACACTTGCTTGTAAACACGATATCTTAAGATAGGAATGTCCGACACTTCATATTTGGTATATAGATTTATCATGTTGAGAGGTAGAACCCTATTGTTTTTGGTAGAGGTCAAAGGTCATTTGAGGTCACCAGCAGTTAAATTGCGACAATTTCAAAAATAGCTTGTAAACACGTTATCTTCAGATAGGAGTGACCGACACTTTTCATACTTGGTATATAGATTTGTCATGTTGAGAGGAAGAACCCTATTGTTGATTCCTTGCCGAAGGCAGGCAAGGAATCTATGCGATGGTGATGTCGTGTGTATGTGTGTGTGTGTGTGTGTGTGTGTGTGTGTGTGTATGTGACGCTTTGGCTTGTAAACACGATATCTCAAGAAGGGTAAGTGTGACTAACCTCGTATTTGGTGTGTCAGTTGGTCATATTGAGTAGATGATCCCTATTGTTTTTGGTGGAGGTCAAAGGTCATTTGGGGTCACGAGAGGTCAAAAGGTCAAAACTTTGTAAACACGATATCTGGAGAACGGTACATGTGACTATGCTCATATTCGGTGTGTGGATTGGTCATATTGAGTAGATGATTCCTATCGATTTTCGTGGAGGTCAAAGGTCATTTGGGGTCACGAGAGGTCAATAGGTAAATTCCTTAGAAATTGCTTGTAAACACGGTATCTCAACAAGGGTAAGTGTGACTAATCTCATATTTGGTGTTTGCATTGGCCTTATTGAGTAGATGATCCCTATTGTTTTTGGTGGAGATCAAAGGTCATTTGGGGTCACGAGAGGTCAAAAGGTCAAAACTTCGTAAACACGATAACTCCAGAACGGTACATGTGACTATGCTCATGTGGTGTGTGGGTTGGTCATATTGAGTAGATGATCCCTATCGATTTTCGTGGAGGTCAAAGGTCATTTGGGGTCACAAGAGGTCAATAGGTAAATTCCTTAGAAATTGCTTGTTAACACGGTATCTCAAGAAGGATAAGTGTGACTAATCTCATATTTGGTGTGTGCATTGGCCTTATTGAGTAGATGATCCCTATTGTTTTTGGTGGAGATCAAAGGTCATTTGGGGTCACGAGAGGTCAAAACTTCGTAAACACGATAACTGGAGAACGGTACACTCGACTATGCTCATATGTGGTGTGTCGGTTGGTCATATTGAATAGATGATCCCTATCGATTTTCGTGGAGGTCAAAGGTCATTTGGGGTCACGAGAGGTCAATAGGTAAATTCCTTAGAAATTGCTTGTAAACACGGTATCTCAAGAAGGGTAATTGTGACTAATCTCATATTTAGTGTGTGCATTGGCCATATTGAGTAGAAGATCCCTATCGATTTTCGTGGAGATCAAAGGTCATTTGGGGTCACGAGAGGTCAAAAGGTCAAAACTTCGTAAACACGGTATCTCAAGAACGGTACATGTGACTGTGCTCACATTTAGTGTGTGGATTGGTCATATTTAGTAGATGGTCCCTATTGATTTTCCCAAAGGTCAAAGTTCATTTGGAGTCAGCATGTTCAAAGCCTGACAAGCTTTCCTGCACAGTCTTTCAAGAAAGCTCACTTGCAGGATCCTGTAACTTGTCATGTAGATGTCACATAGTGAATACATGGTCCCAGAAGTTTTTGGTGGAGGTCAAATGTCATTTGGGTTCACGACGGGCAAGGGGGATCTCAATGTAGGAAGATTGGATGCCTTGCATGTGTACTTTGTGGGCACATTATGGAGCCCTGTTAATTGAAAAACATTGCAAAGCAATGACAATGTGAAAAAAGGCCTTACATTTCAGCAGCAAGGAATCACTAAGCCTTTTGGCTTTCTGGTTTTTGGTAGAGGTCAAAGGTCATTTGAGGTCATCAGCGGTAAAATTGCGAAAACACTGAAAATGGCTTGTAAACACGATATCCTCAAAAAGGAGCGACAGATACTCTTCATATTTGGTATATAGATTTGTCATGTCGAGTGAAAGAAGTCTATTGTTTTTGGCTGAGGTCAAAGGTCATTTGAGGTCATCAGCGGTAAAAATGTGAAAACACCGAAAATGGCTTGTAAACATGATATCTTCAGATGGGATTGCCCGACACTTCTCATGCTTGGTATATAGGTTTGTCATGTTGAGAGGAAGAAGTCTATTGTTTTTAGCTGAGGTCAAAGGTCATTTGAGGTCATCAGCGGTAAAAATGTGAAAACACCGAAAATGGCTTGTAAACATGATATCTTCAGATGGGATTGCCCGACAATTTTCACACTTGGTGTATAGATTTTTCATGTTGAGAGAAAGAAGCCTATTGCTTTTGGTAGAGGTCAAAGGTCATTTGAGGTCACCAGCGGTAAAATTGCAAAAATTCTGTGCCTAAAATGTAAAGAAAAATCTATCAAGCACTGTCAATTTGAAGGCAGGTAAGGTATTTGATGGCAAGGAATCACTAAGCCTTTTGGCTTTCTGGTTTGATCCACAATTAATCATTGATTAATCGATAGTCTCTCACAGCCCTAACTGTTTCCACGTCAAACTTGAGGAATGAGATTTCTCAAGTGTGACTTTTATTCCAACCACTGATTGAAAGGACATTATTTTTGTGACATTTTTACACATGGCTCATTCTAATCTTTGGTCATCAGTGTTCAGTATTTAAGCTGTTCTTTTTTTTTGAAATGATTGTTCTTAAGCTCCATCATTAACAATCTGTTTTGTGTACTGACATCTTTTGAAACTCATTCCTTAGAAAGGTTACTCATTGCAAACAGTCCGTGTACAGAAGTACAGTAGAACACAATATAAGACTCACCAGAAAATACTACTTGAAAGCACAATTTATTTTACTTTGAAATGTTTGAAAACAAGTGGTTTGATTTGTCAGAGATTGTAGTATCACTCATAAAGGTTAGTTTATAGTTTAATGCTTAGATGCAGTTTTATAGACCTGCTTCCAACCTATTGGTTGAAGTTGAGCCACCTTCATTAAGGACAGCATCAACTGTAAATGTATGTGGGGAAATTATGTATTAATTAGTTCCTATTTTTTTGTACCAAGTGATGTGTAAGTCTTAAAATATCACTTGTATTAAAGATATTTTTCACAGTAAGTCTAGTACTGTTGTTGGCTGCTAACAGAATTGAGTAAGTTTAAAGGGGCAGTTGCACCATCCAAAACATATAGGAATATGTCTTTCTTGATAAATGTTGGATAGACCTTGACTTTGATGGAAATGGAGACAACACACACTCTATTTTGTCAGAGAACCCTTGTGAAGATCACTTAGTATAAATTTACTGACAGATAGTCTAGAACTCTTACGCCATGAGGAGATGATATACTGTAATCCTCTTCAGAGGAAAGATTTATTACCTTTTATTGGCATATAATCCCATTTATATCCCTTATTAGTTCTAATAACGTCCTACTCAAACTCATATTTTCTTACTCCCTATCCCAGCTACAGGACTGTCATTGAATTGCTTTGTTGCAAGGTATTTGAAACTTTGGGGGTTTAAAAGTTACCCCAATGTTACCTTAAGAATATTATTAACCTACATTACCCCTACCTAAGCCTAATATAGGTGTTCACAGTTGTATCCAAGTACAGCTACCATATAATCAACAGTTTAAACTAGTGAAACTCTTACATGTCTGAAGAGATTTCTCCTATCCCATTTTAAGATTTAGAGATTCCATGTCTCTAATCCTCTGTATAAATAAATTTTGTACCCAGGATAGCTTTGTACTGCTCATCAACTTAAAAAGCTGTTAAAAGGTCAACATTTACCTTTTGGTTTATACTGGTATAGCATTTAAACAAAAGCTTTATATTTCATCCTCTTGCATTTTCCTTGAGGGATATTATACATTACTGCACTTTTCGCAATGCTGGTTGAAAGAGCCTGTTTGTAGGCTTGAATAGTGTAATGCTTGTACAGTAATTGACACTCAGCTTTGAGAGATTTGTCTGTTATTTCTGATAGATGTATTTAGGTTGAATCAAATTGAGTTTAGTTAAAACTAGGGTTCAAATTATTCAGAGGGAGTTTGGGAGGATTAATCAGGGAACTGTGGGGATAAATTTTGCAATTTTATAGTCTGAAGATACCAGTTTCAAATCCCTGTAAACTTTAGCTGGATTCAGCAACAGTGTAAATACTTGATTGTATAATTCTGTCACTTTTGAAGCAGTAAAAAAACCTGAAGTTCTTCTTGTTGTGATTATAGTGATACTTTTCTCTCATGAAAACTCAAACTCCAAGAAGGAAATTTTCTCTATGTTAGAGCTACAGTACAGTAGTTATAGTATGCAGCAAATTGGTGCAACCTCTGACCACAGTACTTAAGTACTTGCAAATGACACTATAGAAATTGACAGAAAATGTTGACCATGACTCTCTTAAAATATTATGACTCAGCAAAAATGCAAGGTGACCCACTCACTAGGACTGCTTGGAAGAAATATATTTTTAGAGTCTGGAAAATTTCTACTGTAGTGATGTACAGTGTGGGAAGTATTTATGAGAAGGCCTTGATAGGAAACACACCCATGAGTTAAAATGTAGCTAATTGAAATTAAGTGAGATTACTAGTGAACTGTCTCTGTCCTTGAAAGTGAATACTTGAAGAGATCAAAAATTTCCCCAGAATTCTAGCTTGGAAGAAATATATTTTTAGAGTCTGGAAAATTTCTACTGAAGTGATGTACAATGTGGGAAGTATTTATGAGAAGGCCTTGATAGGAAACACACCCATGAGTTAAAATGTAGCTAATTAAAATTAAGTGAGATTACTAGTAAACTGTCTCTGTCCTTGAAAGTGAATACTTGAAGAGATCAAAAATTTCCCCAGAATGCTAGATTTTGCATGTTTCATAACCAATCACAGTTAATTTTGAGCAAACCAACCTTTTCACTGAGTGAAGAGACCCAGCCTAGTGATGAATAATGTTTGCTTATAAAGCCCTGTCCAAAAAATTAATTCATATCTGACAGGGAAAAATAAAACTGGCACATGGCAGGCATCCAAAAATAGGTACTCAATCCATCTCAGTTTTCTTACAGGTTAGATCATTGTATGAAGTGATGAATAATGCAGTTGCTTTTTGACCAATTTCAGATTTCAGGGAGAGCCCCACAACACGTACCTTCCATTCAACAAGGACTGGATCAAGGAAAGGATTTACATACAACTTAGAAAGCAAGCGGCAGGGAAGTAGTGGTTTCTGTTAACACTGTGTATATAAAACCATGTACAGACTTTTTGAAGAAATACAAAAAGGAGAGAGAGAGAGGTCATATTTCATGTAGAACAAGAGACAGACTTTGGATTTCACCTGCAAATGATGATAGGGCATTCATTGTACCGTACATGGAAGATGACCACCAGTTGAGATGGAGGATGTGAAATGTCCAAGTCATGGTTTACGATTAGCGGCAAAGACAGTGGTTTTCATGTGGTGACAGCTGGAACATTTGTTTGTAATTTTTTTATTGTTTCATGGTAGTTCAATCAAGATTATGTCATTTGTTAGTTAGATTTTTCCAGACATATAAAGTGGTTTGAAGATGAAGTAGCACACACTTACTAAAGTTGGTCATATAAGTTCACAGTAGCAAGAACTATTATCATCTTTAATTTAGATGTGCTCTTAAGTTTGTTTTCTACTTTTTTGTCCCTTTTTGTAACAACCATATCTTTCTGATGAAATACTTATTATTTTTTGTCTTTCCAGGGTTTTCACAACTTATGTGACATAAAAAAATCACAACAGGGAGGTATTTGACCAGAATTTCATTTTCAAACTAAACCCAAATTTTTCCATATCTGATATTTATCCAGTATTCCACAAACCTACTGAGTGACATATCTGTATTACATGCTTGGGTAATAAACTGACTTTGGGCTGTTGATCACTGGGAAAAAAAAATATCTGTCAAATTATAAAGGCAGTGCCTATGGTATTCTCTGAAATCCAGGTTCCTTCCTCTTAGTTGTCATGGCAAAGCTGTATTTAAATTGTGACATAAAACAAGTAGTCATTGTCTTTGCAAGTTTCTCGATGGCCTTGCTTGTGCAATGAAATTTCTGGATAGATACTAAAATGAATGTCTGTTTTGTTTACATCCTCTTCAGTTTTCAGTAGGCCATGATATGCATAAAGATTGTCTCAATATTCACCAAAAAATAAACTCAAAACCCCAAAGGGGTAATGAATGATAACTGCTTTTGGCTTTTTAAAATGCAAATTTCATAATTCACATGCTGTTTGAGGAGCTCTAATATTGACGTTTCATTATGAAATATTGAGAGTGATGTGATTTGCTATGATTTTTTTATAGTGTTGTTTTGTAGAAAGTTTCAGATTGATGGTTTCCTGCAGTGATTCTTGAATCAAGTTAAGATCGATGCTATTCTACTGGAGAAGAAAGAGTCCATCTCTTCTAGTGATATTAAACTCTTTTGGTTAAAGTTGTACCATGTTTAACTTTAAATGTGAAAACAATTCTTACCGCTTTAGGATGACACCAAAAAGGAAAAGTAAATTCACTAGTTCGGTAATTTGTTGCCCCGAAGGGCAATTGGCGGAATATACAAACTGAGCTCAGCACATAGTGGATTGCATTCCCTTGTTTTTGCACAGTATGTGCATTCAACACTGAGAATAAATCCATGTGTCCATCCCAAATGGAAATAACAGCCCATCTCATAATAGAATGTATGTTTTGAGAAAGACCGATTCCACAAAATGTTCAATTTAACTCCAATTTTGCAATATGGGTTGTAGGTGTGGGAGCATATTGTTTATTCATATGTTTTGGAGGATGTGCACCAGCCCCCAAAATGAATGACTGAATTCCCTCATTAAAGCATAGTTTCAAGTTCTAGTTGGTTGAGTTGCAGTAAGTTAGTTCCTTGTTTGGAAAAGGTCACGGAAAGGCCATGAACTGGAAAAATTATATATATTCCTTTAAAACATATTTTAGTGTCAAATCAAATGTTCAACATTTAAGGTTTTTAAGACCCACAATACTTTGGAATTATTAGATTTTGCATGATGTCAATTCTAATATTTGTAAGACCACATAAAGAAAGTACTTGGTTCTCATCACTTGTGGGTCATGTTTGGATGCCAGGTTGATTTTTTTTTATTTCTTGTAAATGAATAAAGTCCTCCTGTGAGCTGATGAAATTAAATCACTGAGCATTTTGGCTTTCTGGTTTTAAAGAAAGTTTTAGCTATCAAATGTTCCTCGCTTTCTTGCGTGGCCGATCCGACTTATACCAACTGTTTAGATACTGAGCTGTCAAACTCCATCCAACAAACTAACTCTTTCTTGCATTGACTACTCGAAATACTATGGATACACCATGTATTATCAAATAAGTACCAGCTATTACACACTCAAAACATTCTTACCAAAAGCAAAAAGGACTGGGCGAAGATGTTTTTAGAAGTTGATGACGAAAATCAAGTTGTTATGTGATCTTTATGTAAGGGCAGGCATTATTTGGCATGATATCCAGGAAAAGCAGATGCATTATTGAAATTTCACTCAGTGTGAAAGATGGTTATTTTGAATGAAAGCCTTTTCCAAATTCAGATTAATTATTTTCACAATTTCTTATACAGCAGTTTGATAAAGTACAGTGTTATCCTCTTGAATAATCTGTAAACATGAAGTATGCCTTTAATGATGAGTTTGTGTTACTACATACCCGAGTTATTGTAATGTGCCACAGATCAAAGCATATAAATTTCAAGCCAGTTGGAGTGTAGAGTCATAAAAACAGGTGAACCTAAAATTGAAAATAAAATTAAAAAAATGATAGGGATGGTCATCTTTAGAAATAAGCAGATTTGGATTTGAATTTATGCATTAGGTGTCACAACTCACATGCAGGAGGTGGTGTTATGGGTGGAAGGTATATGCACTGTACAGTGTTTAGGCCCAATGGTTGTACAATCAATTCTTCAGGGCCCATCAGACAGGTGTTACACAATGATGTCATTGTTATTGATGACATTAAGTATTGTTGCGTTGTTTTTTTTGCATGCTCTCACAAGGATTGGAAACGTATGACATGAGGATAGTTGATAATCTGGAGGAAATATTTGTTGCACAGGGATGCAGCCTCAGTCGTATACAAAAAGGATTGTGCTCACAGTATCATGTGAAATTTGTTTTTGTTTTTTATTTTAAATTCTTACGTCAGTCACATTTTCTCTTGAATTACACACTTGCTGTTAATCTCTTACTCTTATTTAGTCATTTTAATTTTGTACTCCCCTCTGAGATTTCTAAGGCTTTCACCACATGGTTAATGAAATTACCACATGCAAAGTGGTGCTTTATGCTGGAAGTATTTGAGCTAGCCTCTTCAGGATTTTGCCTAGAGTCAAGCACCAACTTCAGAAGCCTTTTTTGATCTTCATGTACCTCGTATCACCCTGTGTATTCCATTTATACCTATCTGGCAAACTAATAACACGGAGGGGACCCTGCCAGCAGAGGTCGTCCTACATGCTACATCTTCCTCCTCCATTTTGCATAGCTGAATAGGTATAAATGGTATGCATAGGGTGATAGGAGGTATCGTCCCTCATAGACTCCTAAACCAGGAAGTTTGGGGGATTTTATAGTAACATATTACAAGAATGACCCTGAAAAAGGTTAGAAATAGCAGGTAAATGAATTTAATTTTCCCTACTCTGTAATGTGTTTTCTTCTAAGTTAGACTTCAAATGCACTGTGATATTGTTTTTGTTTTAGCAAGGTATCAAGTTTCACTTCAAATTATTCATTTTTTTATTCCTTGATTTTAGGATTACTTGGTTGTAGGTAGAATGTTTCATATAAGAATGTTATCATTCAGGGCAGTCACTTCTGAGTAGGAAAAACCTGTCAATCAGGGATTTACAACTGAACTGGACTTATCGTTTTTAAAATGCCATTGGGTGGCAAAATGGATGAAGTAACATTTTAGGGGGTATATCAAAAATGAAATGACTTGTTATAGAGATAGTGCGTAAGTTAAAACTTCAAGATCCAACTTAATTTCTGTGAAACAACTTGATGTAGGCATGTGCTCATTTATTTAAAGAAATGCTGAATTAGCACATGTTGGAACTTAAACAGCTATTTGCCACAAAAATGGGACCCGTTCTCTTCAGAACTTGTATTCCTTAGCAGCTTTTTGGGTTCTACTGTACTATAAAACTTTGTCCTAAATGAGGGGTAAAATACATGCTTCGTAAGAAGTTTGGATGTTTTGAGAATGAAAGTTATTTTCTTCATTGATGAAAGTTATCTGACAGGTGATTTTTGGTGGTTTGAAGAAAATTTATTTCATCAGTTCGAATAATGAGTTTGGAAAGTTTTGATGCCAAAAATTTCATTTTTTCATTTCTTTAACTATAGTTTTGATGAACAGGATCACAAGTCAGCATGTTATTTGATGCATTTATTTGTATGTGTCATCGGTATAGAGGCTTTCCAATTACGTCACGGAACCGCCATGCTGGAGGACATTCATGCCAAATACACGTGGCTTTGTGCTGAACACACTGCACAGAGTGCATCATGGTATGCACAATGCTTACACATTCAACGAGCAAGTGCCCCCAGTGCGGTTTACTACAGTACATAGTTACATGTACTCCAACATGGCTGCTGAAGATCATTATGACCTCATGTGAAAAGCCTCTATTGTGTAAAAGAAGTATTTCATTGTTTTCCTTCACATCTGAGTTGGCTGTTGATATATCAGAGCTACTAGAAAATACAGACATTTGCACGATATTACTTCGCAACTTCAATGTTTTTTATCTCTTGGATGTGTTGTGCCAAATCCCCTTCCCCCACTTTAAAGAAAATATTCTTATTTGACAACCTGAATGTGATATGAGGATCACAAGTACCGTAGCACTTATAAGGTAGTTCTAATGGAATTGTTAATACCACTTGGATTATGGGTTACTATTTGCAGATTTCTTATGGGTATGGCTGTCAAGTTTATTAACTATTAGGGCAAATATAACATGATTAATGTTCCAAATAAATTTTCTTTTTGTGAAAGAAACAAAAAATCTTGCACACGCAACTGCTATAGTGAAATATATTTATTTTCAACACACAGTATGGAAGTGAAAAGACAATTTTATCCTGCACTGTGATTCAAAATACAAAATAGGTGTCATAAATTCTACAGCTATTTACATAATTGTTTGAACTATATTGTTTACTCACATGTTCTGCTGTCAAATACCAAGTATATTATTTCTTTAGTTTGAGTTGTAGGATTTGTTCAAATTTACTCACAGTTGGACCACATGGGTTTGGAGCGTGCCATCTTGATGGTGAGAATCCGTGTAGACCAATTGCAATTCATTCTTATCAAGATATCGGTCGCAAGCACGTAGTGGGACAACAGGCCCAGCCGAAGTGGTTGGGAAAATAAGCTTGTAATATGAAAGTGTAAAAAGCACTTCCCACTTGCTTGTTCAATTTGTGAACCATATTATATTGGACCGTACAATATGAAGATAGCACTTCCTTCAAGATCTTTCCCAGGTCAAGTCATACTAAAGGCTCTAAAAATGGAACCTACTGCCGTTGGGCTTAATGCTTCGCCATAAGCAATGGAGTATGGAAAACAAGCCAGTGAGCCACAACTGAAGCAAGAGGGCAATCCACGGAGTTGCATATCTCATCGCTGACATGTGCGCAAGTTGGTTACAGAACTTGAACTATGTATGAGCTAGAAGTTTTATCTGTGCTGAATGTTATGCTACAGTAGAATGTCATTGACAAAAAATTACCATACTAAAACTTAATGCCACAATCTTGAAGTCCGAGGGAAGGGATATTTTTTCGTTCCAAGGGACGGGTTTTTTTTTTTTTGGTATAGAGAGGGGAAAGAATATTGCACAGACAAATCAAGTTCTTGGAACAGGCGCACCCCTTATTCCAAAAAACATCATTTGGATATTTAAATTCTGACACTGGATTATATAAGAACTGGAGAGATAGTCTACCCAATCTTTGTAACGCTTGCCCTTTTAAACCAGTAGGCCTATCTAAGATTTTGGAACAAATTTATTTTTTATAAGATGCTGTTATCCCCTTGCAGCAGTATGAAAAAACGAGCTTGGCTGTTACACTAAAATGATACGATTAGATGTGGACGCAACGATTATAAGAGCAAGACGCTTTCGGGTGCGTAATTGTTATTATTCAGGCGCTCGTAATTCAACTATTCAGGCGCAAGCTGGGCGTATTCTCCATTTTGACACGACGGCAAACTTCATGTGTGTCGGGCTGATATGCACATCAAGTGCGTCTCAATTAAAAAACTGGGCGTGTGCGCGATGATGAACGTGTGGCGTTAGAAGATTTCCGGGCGACGCAGAAACCTTTTCTGCGTACTGGCCTGTGGCCAATCCTAGCCCATGGCAAGGAAATTAAGGGCACTAATATGTAAGATAGGTAGGCCCTATGCCTAACCTAATGTTAGTCACCCACAGTTTCATATCTTGGGTTATAACTCAAGCCTATGAAGGGCGTAGGTTTAGCCCCAGACCGTCCTAGCCTACATACTGTTAACCAGCTTGAGATTTCAAGTCTAGCCCTAGGTTTGACTTTAACTTTCATACTACTAGGCCTAACAGTTACAGCAACTTTGGAGTGAAAACAACTGTCTGAGTAGACCATATGAGAGCACTCTAGATATAAGGGCTATCAAAGTGAAGTGCGAGTAGAAACTTAAAAATGTCACTGCAGCATACAAGCTAGTGAAAAAAGAATTTGAGTTGTGAAGACGAGACTGCTACTACGAAGTACTAACCTAGAAGTCCAGCCTATTTATATAAAATGATGAAAAATAGGCTACTGTAGTTACAAAACATTAAAGTGGGCATGACACGGCCAAAGTAAGTTCCTCGGTAACTGTTCTTTGGGTACACCTTGACATAAAGTAAATTATGTCCATAAATACCGAAATACGACGTTTTGAATTCCCAATCACAGGCCAGGCTCAGACCATTTGAAATTCGAAAGCGGAAAAACGTATGTGAACGCGTCTCAAAATGGTGACGTCACTGGAGGCACGGTTAGCAACACTGTACCAGATAGCTCACAATCATCGAATCATGTGCATGGTAACGCGTGTTAGCGCATACATAATTGCAAACACCGGTGCTCCGATAGCGGTGAGCGTGGCCACTGACTACATGTGAATTGTGCACTGCGCGGTGACTGCTTAGTATTCGCAATAGCATCTTCATCAAACAGCCCATACAGTAAAGACGCGCTCGTAGTGGGGATGCGCTTGTTGTGGTCTGCCATACATATTAGGGAGCTTTAGATCTCACGACGCGGACCTCATCTACAACGAAATGACGTCATTTGAACCTATACCATTTCGAACGCAACGCGCTACACATAGTTGTTAAATGACAAGGGAAATGAAGTTTGTGACGTCATTACGTTGTAGTTGACGTCCGCGTCGTGAAATCTAAAGCTCACTATTCATAGCTGTTTTTATAGCGACCGAACCGCGTCTTTCTTGCACAAAAACAAAACTTTTTTTACCCGCGCGCATATACACGCGAACATATTGGCCAATGATTTGCTCCGAATCCCCACCATGGTCTACGCCTTTCGCTCTGTATGTTTGACTCTGTATTGTGATGCAATCGTTTTCATGAGGTTGCTAAGATAAGATAACTTTACCGAACGTTACATTAGTTCCACATCTAGATGCGCGCCGTAGGGCGGGGTTTGTGCCGCCAATTGCGTCATAAAATACTGTATCTAATCTTGCAATACACAAAAATTTTTGTGGCCGTGTCATGCCCACTTTAACCTTTGACAATCTGTAAAGTGAAATATGTCGTTGGTTGCCATAACAACCACACATATCGGTACAACTTACAGTATCATGCCTAGGCTATTACACTTAAACTTTCAGACTTGTGGGATGCACCCGTTAAGAGTTAAAGTAAATACAAAAAAGAAGTATTTGACCCCCTGTCACGTGACCTTTGATATTGGTTGCCATGGAAACTACATATTTTGGTAGAACTAGTCTACCCTATTATACTTTTGAAGGTTAATGTAAAATAAAGGTTTTCTTTTGAAGTTTTAGTACAAAACAGGAAAAAAAAGTGTTTTTTGCAAAATGTGACCTTTGACTTTTGACCTTTTCTTCCGAGGGTCTGGGAGACACAAGTTTCCACCCTGGGGTACCCACCTACCAATTTTGAAAAGAATCGGTCCAGCCCACTAGGAGGAGTTTGAGGGACAAAAACGTTTTACGAACAAATTATAACTTGAAAATTTTTGTTCCACTCTACCACTTGACCTTTGACCTTTGTTGCTATGGCAACCACATATTGTGAGTATTTAAATGCAATTGTTCCACCTGAAGTACCATCCTACCGACTTTGAAGAAAATCGGCGCAGCCGTTTACGAGATATTAGGAAAACAAAATTGGACACACACATACACACACACACACACACACACTCACCCACACATACACACACACACACACACGGACAGGTTTTGACCCCTCTCTCAGCCCTTGACCTTCAGTCACCCCTGGGTACCTCACCATGGGTTAGATCTCGAGACTAGTAACCTGGGGAAATTTACTGTTACCATGGCAACCATTGCGATTTCAGGTGGCATTGCCATATATAGCCCCATAGGCAAAGTGACTACAATATCTCATCCTCCTCACGGAGTGATGAGATAAAAAGGCCTTGACAGGCTCGACTTGAACCAATAGGTTGGAAACTAAGCCGTAAAACTCTTAACTAACCAACGAACCAAACCAACCAACCTTTTTTGTTTCTCAAGATGCACCTACTCTGACGGCAAAGAGCTCTAAGCGAAACTAAATGTGACTCCCAAAGGAGTTCTGGTTCTCAAAGGAGCTGCTTCCCCGGAAGGACCCACTTCCCCTAAACGAAACTTAAATGACCAACCTTTCAATCTTCAGACCCAGTGTGTATTGAGGGTCTATCAGGCGTGACCCGTTCCGCTTTGGCTAAAAAAAACTATCAGGCGTGACCCGTTCCGCTTTGGCTAAAAAAAAACGTCACTGCACACGGTGATTTAAGCTAAAACGTCAAACTATTATGAATATAACTAATAAAACAGTTAATCCTCATGATAAAGATGTTGTATAATCTCGCATGGCCAAACGGTTCGACTTGGGTCTAAGATACGCTTGTATGTGTGTGTGGGAGGTGTGGATGGGGGGGGGGGGGCAGGCGGGGCAGGCACAGAGGCGCCACGCAGGCTACTGCGACTCCGTTTTGGACGTAACTGTAAATGAAAGATGTTATAGACTTAGTCCACGACATTGCTTACTGAGAATTGACCCCACGAAGTTGGATTGACAGCACTTGCTTATACGTTCCAGCAACTGTTAGCAAATTGCAGCGAAGGTACTCTGGATACACCTTGGGTTTACTGCATATTTCCGCCTGACGGTGAATTTGTAACATTTTAAGTGCGCATTGTCCATTTGCAACCCCGTGTATCTTATTTGAAATGCACCAGAAAAAGAATTTGACGCTCTACGTGTCATTTGAGCGGTGTACCTTTTCGTAAGGCCCCTCACACAACACACAACTGTTAAAGTCTGTAGTATTCCTCAGGCCAAGAGAGTTGATATGCAAATTTTGTCCTGGTTTCAAAGATGACGGAAATGAAAAAAATTAGTGGCTTACTGAAGTCTGCATTGCCTCGCTATGGCCTTACGACAGACCAGGGAGCTGATATTAGCAGCTCCCTGGACAGACACTCGAATTGACTCTTATGAAAATTACTTGTAAATTGCTCAACTTAGAAGTAGGCCTAATTAGTGGAACAGTTTTCCTTCATCAATCAAATATGCACATCTTAAGTACTGTATTTTATTCACGTTCAATCCAGTGATTAAAATTACCACACAAAATTGAGACGAAATTTATTCATCTGGTCGAAGTATGTTTTTATTTACCTAATTCAGAGCACATGGCTGACCGACAGGAACGTAGCTACGCTTTTTACAAGGGAGAGGCACCCCAATTTTCTGGTTTTATTTAAAAGTGTGGACACTAGGATACTAGCCTATATTAGGCACCAAGTTAAATTTTTGCCCATTTGAAACAAACATCCAGAGCTTTCCTGGACGGAAAACTTGGAATTTTACGAAAGGAAGTTTGCTCGCACTGGAGGGAATTTCACTTTTTACAAAAGGAAAGTTGAAAAATCGCACTGATCGATGTTACTTGATAAACGGGTGTCACATATGGGATGATTCCACTGAAGTGAAATTCAATTTCACTTAAGTGGTGGAATGCAATCCTGCTTAAGTGAAATACAGTTCTACTGAAGTGGAATTCAATTCCACTTACCTTAAATGAAATAGAAATTGGCTGAAGTGAAAAACGGTAGGGTTCCATGTCATTCCACATTAGTAAAATTCAATTAAACTAAAGTAAAATCGATTCTAATTGGTTGAAACTCAATGCCACTTAGGTGAAATGCATTACAATTTTAGTGGGATTGCGACGGAGGTAACTTTTAAAACGACTTGCCATAAATCATCCTGAATTTAGGCTTATTGTTTCTGCTTCTCTCAAATCTGCAGTGCGGAGCTAGAGGGAGATCAACTCAATAGGAGAATCCTAAGCTGAAACATAAAATGTTGAAGTTTTTTTCACTCAACTTGAAAAAGTATATTGCACAATAATTTGTGATGTCATTGATGTACTACTCAAGTTACAATCTTTGTACTTCTTTGTTTTTCTGAAAGTTACTTCACCTTGTACCAAGGTGTGATAGCACTCTTTCTCTCGTGGGGTGATGTAATTAATTAAGCCCTCTCTGTGCAATATTCTGTGCAAGCAAACAAGAAGTGTCCAAGGTCATAAAAATATTTATAATTTTAACAAAAAAGTTGCAAATTATTGCGCAATGGACCAATTTGTTTTTAGTGAATAATTTTCAACATTTAACATCTCAACAATGGAACGAGAAACGACAATGGGAGTTGGAAGAAAAAGTTTCATTTTGCAACCTCTAAAATATTAACATATATTTTTAAAATTCTAGACTTGAGGTTTATATTAAGTCATTCCAAAAATGTTTCTTCTCTCGATTTGTTGAAATAAAGTTCCAGAATCCGAAAGTAACCGACTAAAATATTTGATATAGAGTTAAAAGGGGTTGAAAGAAAACCGGCATCTGACGCCTTGAAGAGAATCCAAGTCATATGCTTTCCGCTTATAGTGTTCAATCTGAACCACGTGTTTAAGCACCTCCCTGGTTTAAGGGGCTTATTGAAATGAAACACAAATTTCGTGATATTTTTAGCCCACTTGTTTCAGTTTCTCATGTTAGATGTACATGGTGAAACGAAGAAATTCACCATTTTTAATCCATAAATGCTGGCTTAGCCAGTATTTATGCTTGAGGTTGGCCAACTTCACTGTCTGATTGCCAGATTGCCAGCACGGGGAGTGTGTAAGGGAAGTGTGTACCCTCTTGCTTTGAGACGCTTTTGAATATTGATGTAGGTCTACCTTCAGATGCAATCTAGTGCAACAATTTTAAGCATCATTTAAGTAAATTTTTCTGTTTTATTACAAAAAACTTTTTTTTTAGATTGAGAGAGGATAGGCTAATGAACACGACTGACACAACAATGATAGGTTAAAATCATACGCTATGACTATACATTATTAACCACACATATACCGTAATGTGTCAATCATGTGCAACCCTCCTTGAATAGTTGAAGAAATAAGCCAATGAGTGCATGTTACGCTACTAGATTGTCAGGTTCGCAACTCCTGTAATCATTAGCTGCTTTGTAGAAAACTTGTAGCCTTCATATGCACGAGATGCTTTCTAGCATGGACTTAGACTAACATTGCAAAACACTTAAATTTTGGCCGATGAAAACTATACAATTTTCATGTTTATGGTAATTATATAGTAAGATATAAATGACTTATCGGACTAATCAGAAAAAAAAAAACTGGTAATTATTCCTTTCAAATCTGTCACAAAATATTCGATTTTGACTCAAAAGAATCTCTGTAAAACACAACATACCGAGTTGAATCTATTTACGTCCACCCTCAACACAAGTACCTCTCATTCCTCTTCAATTCAAGAATTGAGAAAAGACCTATCCGCCTAGAGTCATGTATGCACTGAATCTACTTTGGATAAATTTCACAAGAAAAAAGTTATTAACTCAATTTCGTTGTGGCTAATTAAATCCGAACTTTATCGAAGTCCAAAAGCATTAGGTCAGATTTGCTCTTTCCCCTATTTTACCCTCTTTGCTGATAATTACATTCGGTGAAAATCGGCAAAGAATCACGCCGCATATTGTGGCAATTTTTGAGTTATACTGTCACAGTTCATCGTTGTTCTTTGATATTCACGTAGGGGACGAGGCTCTAGGACTTGCTGTTTCGGACCCAGACGCTTGAAGAGGTTGCTCCTCCGATGATAGTACTCGGTGCTGTGTAAGAATCTGAAAGATGTAGAAAATTTAAACACATAACCGTGAGGTGTTTCAAAGAACTCATTACATTATAATCATTTTGGACAAAAGAATCGCTTTGATTTGTTGCACAGGGACTACAGCAACTTGGGTAAATATACGCTCTAATAATGTGAGTGTCTTTCGGGCATAAAATGTCACCAAAGACAGAGAGATTCAACATTTTTCCTTTCATCTCAACAAACCTGCATTTGGGGCAGATGAGTACTTTTTAACAAGAAATTATCTTACTGGCTAACGACATGGCTAATCCCTAAATCAGTTTTTTCTCTATGTGACACGTAACCTGGTAACAGCCCCTTCTATAACACAATCGTAGTTATTCACCTGATCCCCAATCTATTCAAAATAAAAACAATACACTGGAAAACACACCGCGAGCAACATTGTTGTGAATACGAGATGCGCTTTAGGTCCGCAGCCAAGGTTGTGGAGGTTTGGAGAAGATCCCCGTTTATTAACTTTCATCAAAATTCGTGTTTCTTTTTGGTATTTTAAAACATTTGTTCCCAAGATTTTTCCCATTGTTCCCTCCCCTAAAGCTGCCCTGCATCTATGCATGCATTACCGATTACAGTGGCGTAGGAAGCAATTTGAAAGTGTGTGGGGATGGGGGCGGAGCAAATTTTGGGACTATACACATGACCCTACCCCATTGACCAAAAGGTACTTTTTTCGATTTTTTCTACCGAGAACGATTTTTTTTAAATAAAAATAATGTATGCTATAGATCATTTTTTAAGTGAAACTGGGCACTAAAGGAGGAAGGATTCTTCGTTTTTTCTAGCTATGATATAGTAGACAATAATTCCAGTATATCTATGCCCTCTGCAAACTGGGGAATATTGATAACATTTTAATTCTTCAAGTTACTGAAGAATCCATCTACTCACAGACTATTCAACTGACAGGGTTGAACGGTAACTGATGAAAGGTATATATGAGAGCACATGGTAGGCAGATAATTCCCTGCCTGAAGTCTTGCCCGAAAGACTCGTTAAGCGGAGCGCCACCTTTAGTTGGCGTCGAGTGTAGAGAAAATTTTGAAAAATCGGCCCCTCAGACAGTCGAGAATAGCATTTCTCAGGCTTGTAAGTAGTTGCTAAGTAGCAGGGAGGTAAAAAGACTTCTTAGCGCAAATGGGCAAGCACCCAAATTTTCAGACTTTTCTTTGAAATGTAAACACCACTGCAGGGGCGTAATTTGCGACGCCCGAAGTGCGCCGAAAATTGTGCCCTTTCGAAACAAATATTTGTGGCCAGTGGAGCTTGTATTGGAGACATTTTTGGATTCTGGGTATTCTGTATGGGGGAATTTGAAAGATTGGGGATTACTGATAGAAGAATCTGCATTTCCTATATCGGGAAATCTGAGAATGGTTGCACTCTGATCGGAGTCGACTGAAGGTCGTTGTTGCTGCATAATGTTATTTTGAAGGTCTACGAACTGAAACTCGTCAATAAAATTTTAAGTTTCCGAAACTTTGTTGCTTATTTTAAAAAAACTATGTCAAAGTCATGACCTAATATTGGAGAAAATTTGGAATTTTATGAAAGAAAATTTATAAAAAGAGCACTGCCGGTGTTACTTGATGATCTGGTGTCACAAATGGCAAGTTTCGATTTTTCATTTGCAGAGCTTGAAAATGTTTATTAAACTAATTCATGAGACAGCACCTATGCATTAGGAATTGCACGTTGAGGCGCGCAAAGCGCGCGGGAAATTTTGCTTTTTTGGAACAATGAATTACAAATTGCGCTTGTATTGAAGAGAACTCGGAATTTCACGAGAAAGAAGAGTTGACAATATCACATTAATGAATAAGGGGGTTTTCTGACCCGGGAAGTGGGGGGGGGGGCTCATTTTTCACTGGGGGCTGTCGCCACCGCAGCCCCCGCTTCCTACGCCTATGCATGCATAAGTACTTCCGGTATCAATGTCTAACTGGAAGCCTGTCACACACCGAATGAAATGGAGAAGAACTATTGCAACATTGATCTCCTTTCATATTGAGAACCATCGAGAAGACTGGGTTAAAAATTTCACTGAGTGATGGTTTTAATTTACAGGCATATCAAACTATCTTGCTCTACTCAAACCTTAACTGATTAGGATAAAAACCGTGCTCATATACATAAAATCAGGTGGAACCAAGATCACACAAACACTCAAACACATGGATCAGCTCTCTTCATAGATAGACATTCAAATAACTGATGCTTCCAAGAGTCAGTGAAAGGCTGAAAACGATGATCCTTCTCTTCTCATCGCTCATACAAAATTTACGATCGTAGTTAAAAAGAATGCAGTGATATACATCTTTAGGCCTATATTTTACATATATTTTACAGTTAAGATCATTTATGTTCTTTTCATCTGTAGCGCAGTCGCATTGCAGTAGAGACAAAGGAATAGCAGCTCAAAATAATTTTCAGTTTGAAGTTTCTATCCAAAATACTAGCTTAAGTTGGACATTAGTTCCAGCAAAAGGTGGGGGATGCGCACTGTTTAACAAGAAATTTCTTAACTGGCTAACGATAGCCCTATACTCCGTAACCGTCACAAAGAATGCAATCGATACAACACAATGACAATAGCCAACCAAAAAACACCTTGTTGAGTGAAGGAATTTGGGGGAAGGAATACCGAACTTTACCAGAAATATGACAAAATTCCATTCCAGAACTGTATTTAAAACAATTCAATTTCCCAACAAAACCTGTCTGCCAATCAGGAGACCTGATGATTTATACAAAGCTTTTAAATGCGCAATTTTGATTATGCGGAAGTTGTAAACAAAAGACTTTCTTAATAGGGACCACATCATTAGGAAAGATCAAAAGCATGGGGCGCCGGGAGCACGAGGAAAGTTTGAGATGATGAGATGGATTTTGAAAAGTTCTGATCGATAACTTAAGAATCAGTTTGTGGAAGAACATGATTACATCGATAAACGAGCAAACCGCGTGTCGAATGGGGCGACAGCCTACCGCACTATGGTTGTACGTTGGAAATCCTTTATTCCATGCATGACAATTTCTACCTGACTGAGTTACATTTTTGGTTCTCTAAAATGTGTCTGCTGGTGAAAGGGTTAATCTGCTACCTGGTCATCCGGTAAAGCTTTCAGTTTTGATTAAACACTACTTCCCAAAAGGAGAAGACTGAAAAATCCTCCTCTTGGTATTCTTCGGTGCTGTGTTCGTCAATAAGTCACACCGTTCAACCGCACACGAATAAATCAAGGCTACGAAATTTTAATTTGAATACTTCTGAAACGTTATTGGTAATAAATACAGCAGTGAAACTGAAAGCACGACGAGCGCAAGAAAATTGTGGTTATTCGAGAAAGCATTTCCGAAAATTTTGATACGGTTTCAAACTTTTTGCGACAGAAAATGATTACATCCCGTCTGCCAATCTCAAAAACACATTACACCCCACCACTTACATAGATCTGCATGTCGCTCATACGTCTTTTCAACTTAAGCACTTACAGTTTTCAAAAGTTTTCGATTCGGAGCACGAGCCCCTAATGCATCCTCCCCCTCTCGTGCTGACTCCACTGACCTGATTAGAAAAAATGCCAAGACCTGCTCAATATATAGCCACACTTTTGACTATCTTACACGATGTCTAAACTATGAGATCTTCGTTTTTTAACACTTCATTTGACCCCTTTCATTTTCATGTAGCCTCTGCTCATGTGCGTAATTTAAATTAAGCTGAAAGAAAAATCGTTATAGTCGAACATCACCATGGTTACCAAAAATGGACATTCATTACGGAAAGTGCATCGTGCCTTGATCTCATTCATCCTTTCATCGCAAATGTTTTCAATGTATACAAGACATCAAGGAGTTTGCTATCGTTTTAGGTTTACCCCATTTTCAATAAAACATATAAGGATGAAAATTTCAAAGCAGATTTAAAATCAAATATGAGTTACTTCATTTGTCAAGGGATTTATATTATTTCATGATCCTTTTCTTGGTCAGTTGGTCTACTAATAACAAAGTACTGTATCAAGAAATCTAAAAATCGTGCGATGTGTTCGGATTGTCGTAAACAATATCCAATGATACTTTTGGCTAGTGCATATTTGACACAAATGTTTTTTCTTAAAAACCTATTTACTTCACTTCGTTACAGAGGTCACAGAACTTTTACAAGAGCAGCCTAGTTGCAGTCACAATGTATGAGAGTAGGAAGCTACATGATGAGAAGGGGGGGGGGGGGTTATATGCACATTAGAAAAGATAGAACGAAAATTTCACCTAAAAGACCATTTGTTCTACAGGAGTATGGTGCAAACCCAGCTGTAAAATATCTAGTTCTAAATCCCAAATAGAAATAAAGTGGGCGGAATATTCAAGTCCCTTATTACCCTTAGACACTTTCCCCAAACTGCCAAACGGAGTTCCAATACATCCCTCTCACTCCCACAGAACAGCTAGGACTTAAAAAAATACTCCAGAACAAGATTTATGTTTGATATGGTAAAGAAATTCCACATATTCTGTTGAAAATTTTATTTACTTGCGATTTTCGCTTCTCGAGACGGTCGAGATACTGGTAGATGAAGTTGACATATTTTGCACAAAATGTAAACTTGGAGCAAGCAGGTGCGACATGTCATGGATTCACATTGTTGGGCAATGTTTCATTTTTCGTTATTTTTCCTACTGCTATTTTGACATGATACCTTTCCCTAAAACCATATAAAATTCTATCGAGAACCGAATGTGGGAATTCTTCTTTAACGTATCAAAAATAAATTCAGTTCTGGGGTGTTCTTTTAAGGTAAAGCTAGTGACAACTAAGGATGTCTACATCAAAAGTTAACGTTAAACGCCAACAGCCGGAGGGGGGGGGGGGGGTTAGTGCACAATGGTCCATCCTCTGTGCTCCTTCAACCTTACAAGAATTGCCCTTTATTGAGCAAATAATCTCAACTGCCAAACTCTGCCACTTAAACTATCATCATCAGGCCCGTAGCCAGCCCACGTGGAGGGGTGGGTTTTTTTCCAAAATGTGGACCTTTCTCCAAATACGGAGGCGACTGGGGCGTGCCGCAAGCATGCAGTTGCTAGGGGTCCGGGCATGCTTCCCCGGATAAGTTTGAAATCTGCAGATCTCCTGCAATCTGGAACATTTTAGAGGACTTTTGAACACAACAGAAGTCCTTTTCCCCAGGAATTCCACACAGCACACCACTTTTGAAGAGGTGAACGGAAATTCGTCTTTAATATGTCAAGATAAAAAATATTTTATAGCTGACCCTTCAAACACATGGATGGAAAAATGGACCTCCCTCAAGTTGGGGTGGGTCGTTCGAACGCTCCAACCCCCCCCCCCCCGGCTATGGGCCTGATCTTGTGTGAGGCTTTGTAAATAATTGTATTTGGGACCTCATACCAAACATTCATGTTTGGCGGTGAATGGGCCGAGGGCATTTTGTCAATTAGAGTTCAACTTTTAAGTTATTTTTTCTATACAGTATAATAGAGTAAGTTATCACTCATTTTACATGCCATAAACTCAAAACATTGTGAGGGGTCGACTTACAGACTTACAGGTTCATCAAAGAAACTTTGAAGAACAGGAAAATTCCTGCTTGATTATTTTTCCGTGTTAGACTTCAGTCTTAAATATAACCAGGCTGTATCATAGCATAGTTATTATACCTTTCCCTGGTTGGGAAAATCCTTACGTACACTGTGCCTGCACAGATTTATGAGCTACATGTACGTTCATATTTTTTTGTAAGATGTGTCAGTAACTGTCCGTAAAAGCATGTTGAGCTCTTCAAAAAGTTTATCACGTGACCTTGAAGGTGCACACGATCGATCGGTAGCTCCATTGAGTGGTGTACTGTTTCTGCTGGGAAATGAAATTAAAGTTGACCCAAGGGCTAAAAGGGAACTGCAAAAGGCCTCTTAATCAGCCTAAGTTTTTAATATTTTGAATGAATGAAGAAATACTACATTCTCGAGTTTCATTTTCTCTTCTTAAGCGTAGCATACTGGTTGCGAGGCCTGGCGTTTGGAGACCTTCGCTGAGGACATTCAGTAGGCCCTGCAGGCTTATCATACCGCAGTCAGTGTGCGGTAAGGGTGAAGTAGACCTACTTCATAACGCTAGGTGGGCTTCCTAAAATTTTGTGCGACCATAGTTACTGATAAATATTATATAATACACTCGTCTGATGAACCGTTACACTCGTTTGTTAAATGGTTTAATCCAACTAGTCTAATCGCAATTTCGCGGAATTGTTGAGTGTGCTTACCAAGTTACTGTTGCTAGCCCAGCCTTCGATTGTCCCGCTATTATAGTTTGGGTATTCTCGCTTTACGGCCTTTCTAATTTAAGACAGAAATCTTAATCAAACCTTTCGTAATAATATACGCCCTAATTGAAGTCCTTACATTTTGATAAATGTTCGCAAGAGACTCGAAAAGAAATCAGTTTACCCTGTCTGCATATACAGTACGTATAGAAAGTCCAACAACAAGGCTCTCGTGTACTATCAACGTCACGAGACTGACGAAAACCGGAATCTCAACATAAGCAGTCAGTTCGAGGAGTTTCGTAACCAGGGGAAGGTATAATAACTATGGTCATAGGCCTAGTGTACTTCGGAGCGATCCCATCAGTAAAAACCGACATGTAGGTGGTTGTTTTCAAGTTCTCAAAGTCACTTGAACTATGTTTCCAGAATTTGGGTATGGCTGTCTGTCCAATCAAATCGGTTCATGCTCTTGAACGTAGTCCAATCTTAAAAGAAGAATATTTTAACCAGCTTAAATGGACTTTTTGATACGTTTAACGGATACCGATTCAATGAGCAATAGGTGGAAATCTTAATTCTTTGATATCTGATGTATGGTTTTTAAAATAACAACAGTTAAGGGGAAAATGCAGTCAAATCAAATTTGAAGAAGTTTTATAGACTGTCCTGATACATGATTGGTCCTTGAGAATCATGTAACAATATTGTGTGTCCTCGATTGTGAAATTTTCTTGGAGTAATTGTTTGGATTTCCATGAATACGCATTTTAGAAGTTCTAAAATATTACAAAAGATACTTTGAAGAGAATAAGAAGAAAATTGTGAGATTAAGTTGTTGCTTCAAAGTAACTTTGGGGTGACTGTTCTTGCCCTTTAAAACTGTCGTATTTTCAAGGCAAAATTGACTTGAAACAATGAGAATAATATACAGTCTTATATTCTCGAATTAATGAGCACTCCTTTGTTTTACTTTTAAAAAATTTACAACCTCCCCCTTTCACAAAAGACACGTCAACTACATGAAATTGCATGAAATGAATTGGGATTTTTCAAATGTCGCGATTCCCATTGGAGAGGTCTTATCCCTATTTTATTCAAGGTCAACGCAAAAAACTGGAAAACAGAACCAACAAACAATTTTCCCCTGAGAGGAAATGGCATAACCTAATCCGCTTGCCCCAAGCTCATTTTTTGTCACAAATGTGAAGACTCAAAAGCTGATATCCAGAGAAATACCCATCCGGCTTGAATGAAAGTTTCAGCAACTTCTGTAGATTTAGTTCCTCTTTCATAATTAAATTCCTAAAAATGATACGAGCGCCCTCAACAAAATTGAACAACATAGGTATAACACTGAAAGAGCGGCCCTTGAAAAGAAGGATGAATCTATTATTGTGAAAACCTCGACACACTAATGTGCTTCCATCTGACTGTTTAGGGATTCATGTCTATTTGTTTACGATCTGTTCTGCCGTCTTATCGATCACTGTGCGGTATACGGTCTCGTTTCATGAAGGTCTATTGATAATAAAAGTACTAACAAACTTGCAAGCTATTTTATCCCATTTTTCTTATGTTGGCCTACATTTCGCTCTTCAGGCCGATAGTGTCTATGATTAGCGTATGTAGCCAGTCAGCTATGGTTTGTCTTTCATGTCTGGAACAAATCAGATTTGAGAAATATCAGGAAAGCTTTCGATTTGGCCTTAAAAAGCCCCAAACCTTAACAAGCTCATTCTGACAGCGAATGTTTCCATTCAACACACCCACACACACAGAATAGTAATGCAACTTGACACAAATTTCTGGCCAAAGCTTTAGAATTTAGAATCTGCCTCTTAATTTTCTCAAGAGTGATGCCAATCTCGGCCCCGTTGGTTCCTGGGGTGAGAATGAGCCAATAAACATGGTAATGCATGCGCATCGCCTCGGGAATGTTTTGCGGCAGGGCGCTTGGATGAATGCCGTAGAAAGTAGTAAAGTATGATGCTTGATGGTTATTCATGATGGCATTATCAAAAATGAAAACAAAACTGTATTTTGTCAATACCCGAATACGGTACATAAAGATAGCATTGACCAATGACAGAGAAGCGAGCCTGGCAAACATATGACATTATTCAGAATGATCAAAAAGCTCGGTGCAATTGTGTGTTCTGGTTATGGCACTAGCGTAGCCAGGATTGTGTCCTGGTAGAGTTTTGGAGCACGACATGAGGGAAAAGTCTAGGAGGAGGGAGAAAACGCGACTATTTTAGGTCTCAAGTTGCAAAATGGTGCAATGTTTGCGCCTCAAATGTAATAATGTTCATAGTGATCATGTGTTTTTTGCAATTATTTTTTTCAAGGTTGGGTCATGGGGGGTCAACTCCCATGACCCAACCCATTACCATAACCTAGTGGTTACACCACTGGGTTATGATAGGTCATCTGTTCTTTAGAATTCTTTGTAAAGTACCCTGGCAAGCCCGACAACTTGGCACGTGTTCTTATGCACAGATATTTCCTGATTCACGTAAAGTTTATATCCGTTGTGTGGCTCGGGCTACCATCACTCATGTGTTTCTGCATAACGATTAACTTGTAAGTCTCGTCTTGTAAGTCTCGTCTTGTAAGGGATCTTCGCATTCATTTTTGTGTAATTTGGTAGCATATTTATGTACAGTTATACCAAAGAGGCCTAATTATTGCTATTTGTCTACAGGCTGCCGGGGGGGGGGGGGATAAGGGTGTGTGACTGAGGAGTTTCCTACAAAATGTTACTCCGGGTGGGGTTTAACGACACACCAACAAGAATGTGTAATATAGTATAAACTAGATAAAAACTTAAAGGTTAAATACGGTTTTGAATACTGCACAGATCCACGATCATACAGTTTACAAGCTCTGCAAGTCCTCTCCTTTAGTGGTCTCTTACGAATGACAGGCGGGGCTAATACCCCGGGCATAGCAACCCCAGCCCAGGAGGTGTCTATGCCATTGCGGTGATCACGTATTATTTAAAGATTCGAGTACAATTTTTGACTCAAAAGAGGCCGCACACGTCTTTTTCAGACACATTATATTAAAGTGCTATTCTGTCACGAGTCTATACCTTGTGGCGCTGAGTTGAGGCAATTTGTGTTGAGCCTTATTAAAAACAATCCATCTTTGAACTTGACGCTAGAGATGACATTGACGAAAAATGCGGCTTTTTGGCAGATAATCTGTATAAACAATGAGTTACGGCAGTACGTGTGTCGTATGCGTAACTTATGTCGTATCCAATGGAAAGATTCATCACAAAGGATGCGTCCGTAAAGCTACATCTTGTTTATGTGTCGACAGAGATTTATCGGTAGAATCCATCTAATCAAATTCTGAATCATGAGAATGCATTTCCAGTCGAACTCATGATTTTATGCAACAAATTGGATGCTTTGGACTTAGACCATGACCTGGTTAAATTTAGGGCCCCGATGAGGTCATCCCAAACTCAAGTTTAATTCAAAACGGGAAAACACCTTATATGCGAGGAGCTATGTGCTTCCCTCTCAGCTGAGGAACTCGAACAGGTTTCAATTGCATAGTTTGCCTAGTTGTAAAGTTTCTATGTTGTAGGTTTAGCCATCTATGGGAGACGTAACTATATATTATGTTCGTACAGTCACTTGGTAAGTTAAACTGATGGCAGCAGGATGCCCCATTTTTCCCTTCTTAACAATTCGAACCAATTCACGGTCATTAAAGTGGAAGAGCGGTCCCCTAAACTTATTTTGGAGAAACAGCTAAACCTCACAATTTTCGTTTGTTGTCTTCATGATACCGTTCACAATATTTAAAGATATTGCGTATTCAAGGTAAACCAAGCAGTAAATCATAGTAAATCTTACAATTGGATAGAAAAATATTGTCGCACGATCCTGAAGAGCCAATCATGAAACAGCAGAGTCCAGGTGAGGATCCAAGGGTAGGGGAAGAGGTTTTTTACGGCCCCAGCTCCCCTTTTTTCGTCACATCAACAATAACAAGTACACTAAAGTAAGCAAACTGTTTATCAACAAGAATATTTAAGGGGCTATTTCAGGCTCATCCTTTCACTCACAACACAAATCCAGATACACGAACCTCGTATGATATTAAGTCGGGTGAATAGGCTATCTTACTTTCCTGCCCCCTTGCCTTCACCACAACAGGGAGTTGCAACTCCCTGGCCAAAACAACACGATTTGAATAATGTGAATAGCTGTCGGCCAATATGTCATCAGATTATGAGCGTTACCAACTGACCTTTGTTCACACAGTCGCACATCAGCCCATGTGGGCAATGTAGTAGCTGTGAACGGTCGGCACGTTAGTCTTGTCTCAGCTTCCAACGGTGGTTCATTATGGTGCAGTGGCGTGCAAACCTTTCCCCATGACCCAATCATGTTGCTGTGACCATTTGGGTGGCCTCAGTGGAGTAGATATAGGTGTATACTAGGTGGCGTCTTACCGTCACCCCTTGCCCTATCCTCCCCCGGTTACTGATTGACCAATGTGCCAAGACCCACATGCACGCACCCCTGGTAAAGGGGGGGGGGGGCGATAAAAAATCACGTCGGAGAAAGACAAAACGCATCTTACAATTGTCAAGTATGTTTTAAGTGTTAACTGTGATGCAAAGCATAAGAATTGAAGCCCTTGTATATAGGGGGTTGTCCCTCTCCCTGCTGTATTGTTGTTGATGCTGACAACGGAGAATTGGGCTATACGTTGATTTTGATTTCTATTTCGTCGAGCACAGGTATGTTTTTATTTGATGCGTACTGTTTGTAGGAGGGATCAAGTGTGCAGAAACCGTTGATATGGACTGGATATGGACTGCTTCCAAAACCTCTGAGTATATATTTTCTTCATGGGCGGCGAAATTTTTTTTTGCTAGACTAAGATTTTTTTTTAAATATCTGTCCAAACTGAAGGCTGTATTGCCACAGCTCCCGCTCCAGCATTTTCATTTTAAACTTGGAATCTCAAGACAAAGGTCAGAAGGTGGTTCAGATGCTGTTGGAGTGCGGTGGGAAGTGATAGTGTCCTGCGATCAGAAAGAAGTATTTGGTAATTACTTTACCTCTCCAGCTGATGGTAGAGATTCGTGCCAGGTTTCCTCCCTCTCCCCCCCCCCATAGGTTCTAAGTATTTATTTTCTGGGACCAGGTAACTGCCTTTTGAAGGTGGATGTATCTAGAACTTGGTTTTTGTCTCAATAAATTACATCTAAAGACCCTTAAATATCCAAAAAGTTTCCTTAGGGGAAGGCACTGGTTGGGTCATACCAATTCAAAAAATAAAAAGGGAAAATAAAAGTAAATAACGATGTAGATGTCCTGGGGGTATAGTGAGGCAAACGCGTAGCCAGGGGGTAAAGGTCAAAGGAGCAGCGTCCCCATTAGCATATTTTACGTTTATTTTTACAATATTTATAGTGTTTTTTTACTTATATACGGTAAACTGGCCTGGGACGTGCCTTTTCCAGCGACCGGGGAGGTAATTTGGACCAAAATTTTCTTGCGCTCCGCGCAAACCCAATTATTTGCCAGCAATAGGTGCGCATTTGATTCAATGCGGTTATTCTTAGGAAATAGTTCATAAAATACATAATAATTGGTCTCCTTAAGCATACAAAATATCGTATAAATAATGCGTCAAATCACGTAATTTCACATTAAAAAACCAAAAAGCTTCACATCATGGGGAAGGGATCCCCCTCCCTCACCCTTCCCCCTCGCGCGCAATCGCTCTCGGGCCGGGTCGCTTCGCTCCCCCTATAGAAAGCCCCCTATAAAGAAAGGTCTAGACACGCCTTTGTGAGTGATCGTGATTTTTCAATTTTTTCTGTACTCTCCGCACCAACAGATGGTGGCGCTCCTCTTGGTCTTTCGGGCAGAATTAGATATTTCAGACAGATAATCCCCACACGTCCCCATTACCCGCTTTCTCTAAGTTCGGCCCCCTTTTTGAAATGTCTGGATTCGCGCCTGGAGTCTACTAGTACTAATTCAAGTTGGGGTGACTGCATTCTCATTTAGGCGTATTCTCCCACCCGTTTTCGAGTGTGTTTTGGCAAAAATCCAAAGCTGTTAACAGGTTAAAGAGCCCATGAAATGACTCAATGACAACGATTTGGAGTCATTCTCTGACACTATCTATCAACAAAAAAGCATTTATTTTAAAAAATTCTGCCCCACAAAGGTGAAATGCTCAAGTGAAATGGTACCCCTTTCAGCCCAACAGTTGAAAAATGAAAAAGACTTAAAAGTGCATTGAACCAAGAATGACATCGTCACAGGAACCCAATTTCACAGTGTGTGTATTATAATGCTATGTTTTAGTGACATTTTGCATACAGATTGGGTAGCATGAGACTGGTACTGGCCAAATAATTTCTCAAATACATCTGAAGAATGTCCCAGTATAAAGCCAAAAGTGTATCAATCAAAATTTGAAATTATCACTCCCAATTCCTCAAAAGAAGAATTTTGTCATTATTCGCTCAAGCTGTCCCATTCATGTTAGGCCTATCAGTTTGAAATTTTGGTTCCAGCAATCTAGTCGATCTATGACTTAACAACAATTCTTTCAACCAGAAAAAGAAAATGTTTTAACTCACATTCAATCAGATTGTTGATATCTCACCAGGATTCCTTTGAAAGACATCCCTTCCAAGTAAATTTGTCACAAACGTTAATGTGGAAATCATACAATGGATCTTATACTAGCATAGACTTCAAAATGCATGAAGTTGAAATAGTAACTTCATTTCAACTTTTGATAAAATAGGAATACTCCCTGAATTAACCAAAATATCAGCTAGTCTTTTTCCCACTATAATCACTGTTCCTTTTCTTTGAACCAAGTCAAATTGCATGGACATGCATCCAAAACAACACAGAACTTGTTGGGAGTATTTAAGCCACTGTGCAGAATGGTAAACAGTATTGCATAAGGGCCTGTGTAATGAGAGAATCACTGCTTCCTCCTCCCCAATAAAAATAATAGTTACATAAAACTGGAGGAAAAATGGATGCAATTACATCCCCCAGGAGCCTGAGGGATTTTTCTGTGTGTATAACCTCTTACCAGGGAACTTCCAAATACTTGTATGATGTATACCAAACAAGTTTCCCTGCTAGTTGGCTCATGGAATATTGAGAAGTCGCAAAACTCCATCTGTTGAACAGGGGTATTCCTCGGTGTTGAAACCTCCTTTTTCAGTAGTTTTGTGAAGCAAACTTAGGATTAGGTTTTGTAATGATAATTTGTTGATTATATCAATCATTTTAGGCCATCTATACATGCAAGATCATGTAACATCAACAGAGCAGGGTATACTCCAAGTGCACTGAAGTACACACACTGTGAAGTTGGGTCCCTGTGATGATGTCATTCTTGGTTCAATGCACTTTCACATTTTTCAGCTGTTGTGCTGGAAGGGATACCGTTTCACTTGAGCATTTCTCTTTCGTGGGGTGGTATATTTTAAAATGAATGCTATTTTGTTGATAGATAGTGTCAGAGAATGACCCTAAATCATTGTTACTTAGTCATTTCATGGGCTCTTTAACTTGAAAGTATTGATATGTGTCTTGCGAACTTTATTTGCAAAGTGCATCATGAAGAATGAAGGAGTCATTCGCCGCAAACTCGAGAGGTTTACAACAAAACTGCACTTATTCATTAGGCCTAAAATATAACTTGAAAGATTGCTGTATCATCTATAGACTCTTTGGGAAAGGTTTTGTTTCGGAGAATATTTTGTTATCATTCAGGCACACTTTAGTGTCATTATCATGCTAATACAAGGTTGAACTATTCATTCTCATTAACGCTTAATTGGGAGTGATTTGATTACGTCATAAAAGACAGTGTAGTAAGAACAAGAAACACAGTCAAATTTACTATCAGTCACATGAAGTTGCTAACAAAGTGTCTATAAAATAACGATGGTCGGTTTATGTTCAAACGAAAGGACGAGTAAACTTAGAAATCGCAATGACAATATGAGACCATCACGCGGCAATTCAATTAACGCTAGTTACTTTCGAACGATCACTGCTTCTAGCGTCTCGTTTTTCCCCTTTTTTCAAGTTGGGTGTGCTCTGTGCACAAAGCGGCCTTGATTCGTTATTTCACTCCAACTGGTTCAATGGTAGCATCAGAGGAAAATCCCTCCGGTCTAGAGAATGTCACTGCAAGAAAATAATGCCATAGAGGCCTACTAATATCACATCATGATTGTTTATATGTTGAAAGGTAACCATTTGTTCTCAATATTGGAGGGGCATATAACCTCATTTTTCAAATAATACTTTGTGAAAACTTTACAGGGCAAGAGTAGTCGCCGCTGGTTTTTCGAAGTAACAAATATATTTGACAGCTTTCTTCTTATTTCCCTTAAAGGAACCTTTCATACCATTGTAGGACTTCAATGTTGCATATACAAAGTAAACCACACAGTAACTGGTTCTCCCCTGCCCCACAGGGATCGAAGCTCTCGCAGATGTTGTACATAATGATCGCGCATGTATCATATTCCCGAGTGTTGTGCTGAACCTCTCTTCGACAAGCATTCAACCCCCTCCCCCTGTAGGATAAATCCTTAAACGAAATCATTGGTATGAACTGATAATTGATTGACAATTAAAGGGCAACAACAGTCGCCTAAACTAAAGCAACAGTTAAATCTCATAAATTTTATTTTCTCAGGCCCTTCAAAGTATCTTTTATAATATTTCGATATTGCTTTCTGTAAACCAAGCAAGAACTCCTTTAAAATTCACATCTGATGAGAAAAAATACTGTCACATGACTCTCACGAGCCAATCAAAAAACAAGAGAGTTTACTACACTAATTCAAGTTGGGTTGGCTCACTGCATTTACCCTTTAATAATTATGATATCTCATTTCTCTGGAAATTGAGAATTAGTAAATTAAGCTGACCTCTTGTTATTTATTTACTCTATTACTCTCAGAGGTATTGGATAAAAAGTGACTTTGCAAGTCAAAAACTTTCAAGACAACCTCTTTGCAAGGAGAAAGGCCCCTCACAGCTCGACTAGTCAGACATATATATGAACCCTTTTCGAGTGTCGCGACAGCTTTGACAATCAAAATATGGAGTGTTGGTGAAAAGTGACTCCAACATGGCGTCTGGGTATCCCGTTGTGTATGCAGTTCTGTTTTGGGATGAAATATCGAGGAATCATTCTTTATTTATCATGAAAAGGTCAAGTTCTATTTAGAGGAAATTCACACTTGAAAGAAAAAACATTGATCTCAATCAATCCAACGTCTCGCGCTGTGGCATATCAATGGATTTTTTTCGAACGAACACGAGTTGAAGCCTTTGGTCGTTATGTCTTGGTACTTTGGAAACGTCAAATTGTTTTTAATTTCTGTTAGTAAACTTGTGTATAGAAAAGAACGAGGGGAAAGTATTCGTGGTCTGAGAGGTTATCTGCTCTCAAAACGTTATGAAGATGAAAGGTTTTTTTATTTAATAATACTAAGAGAATATTACACATAAATTTATGAGTTCTAAGATTAGTCACACCACACCTACAAACACATGTGGGAAGCCGTTTTAACATTAACCTTCGGCAATAATTCAATTCCTCTCCAGTGAGAATTTTTGGTGTGAAATAATAAATAGTAGTGGACATAAACTGTCACATATGTTTTTTAAAGCTTTAAAGTCCTTTCATGATAATGGAATCTATAGTTCATCCTGGTTAATTAAAGTTAAAGGTATCTTAAATAAGGCTGGAATGTCGTATGTTTGGAATATCCCTGATGACGGTCTCCCCCCTACACTTGCCCCTCCTAGACAATGCCCCATAATATCTAAGATTTGGCTTTAAAAGACCCTTAATCAACGCTTAAGTGATATTTACGAGCAAGACTGGCTAGGTGATGTAAACAGTAACTCTCAATGTAAAATTTATAGAATGTATAAGGACAAACTTGAATTTGAAAATTATTTGATTAAGCTACATTTTCTCACCGAACTAACCTGTGTAAATTCCGCTGCGTGAATAGTAAGATCCCTGTTGTTGTAGGAAGGTTCGCCAATATCGAATTTCACGAAAGATTGTGTGAGTTGTGTGACAGAAATATATTAGGAGACGAATTTCATTATATTTTTGAGTGTCCCCATTTTACCAATGAACGATCTGAGTTTCTGAAACCCTATTTTAAAAAAAGACCAAGTTCTATCAAAATGAAGCACCTTTTTCAATCATCAAGTAAAAATGTTCTCATTAAGTTAAGTAAATTTTGTGAAAAAATCCTTAAAACCTTTCTTTCTAGCTAAGTAGGCCTTGTTACCCCTTTACTTATTGTTTCTGGTGCCTTTTCTCTTTCTCTTTTTGTGTTTTTGTGTGTTCTGTTTAAAGTCTCACCCCCTTTCCCTCATTCATTCCTCCGTATTATTGTACTAAGACTTGGAATTTGTGTTTGGTTTGTCTTTTTACTTCTACTTTATTTTATTATTATTATTTTTTTTTTCCTGTTTTTTGTTGTTACCTTTTCATCTGTTATCCTGTTAAACATTGTTTGCTTTGTGTCTCTGATGCCTCTATGAGGTGGTATGGAGAAATAAAAACTGAAACTGAAACTGAGTGAAATCAAATTCCACATAAGTGAAATACAATTTCACTTAATTAACATGCTTGTGAAATTGGTTTCCACTTAAGTGAAATGGATATCACTCAAGAGGAATTAAAAACGGCTTGCCCTACAGAGAAGGAGACAAGGTTCAATGCATGCCTTGCTACGTCTGACTTATTACACACATCATAATCAACTTTCGTCTGCCGCGGGGTCCGAGTTATATCTACGTATCTATACACTTTGCATACACATTGTTTTAGGTTGATGAACAACTTTTTATGGTCAAGGGTCTTTTCAAGATTTCGTTGGAGGGCCACATTTTCTCCACGTAAGTGACTCTCGCTAGCCGCAGGCCTGTAAATTTGTCCGAGAGAATCTTATTTTAACATGACTCTTTACAAGTTCATTTTAACTGGGGTTCTCCCACCTAAAATAATGGTGCCTTTTATATAGATAGCCGATGAGGAAAGTCACCTAGTCTGTGACGTAACATGGTGATACCCTTTTACATGAACAGTTGTATTGTTCCCCACGTACACGCAAAAAGAAGCATGCGCTTAATGTACTGATGTAGTGGTTTTGGTTTATTTGCAGGCAACCCTGGTGCAGTAAGAATATTAGGAAGATCATTAGGTCAGATTTATTATCAAATTAGCAATTTAGTCAGATCAAGGACGTTGATTTGATCTCATTATTGGGGAGGGGAGGCATCACCACATTTTTAAAAAAATACTGTATGCAAAATTAAATTGGCGATTTCTCAAATATTCAGTGGAGGGGAACTTGATGTCTCCCGGGATTGCCGCACATGGGTCAGACGGTCTTAGTAATTACCGTCAGAACAGGGAAGTATTTATCTCCCTGGTCAGAATATGACGATCACTTCGCTGCCTCTCCGAAGTAGTAGCCTACCCACATTTGTTGCGAAACTGAAGAAAATGCAAAAGGTGTTGGTGTTGGATTTGTGTATATGCCCCCCCCCCCTCGTAAATGTTTTCTGTATTCCTATAAATGCGTAGAAACATGGTTTTACAGAGGTTTGATCAACTTTTTGGAAGTATTGAACACCTTTTGGTAATGAAATGAAATGATCAATCATTTTAAGAGAAAGTGAGTCATCTTGTCGGCCATTTCTCTCTTTAGGCTACATATATATTCCCTGTTTTAATAGCTTTCAATATAAAAATAGTGAACTGAAAGCAGTACTAACTTTGCCAATTTATAATAGCACCATCACATACGCCAGACCTCTCGCATCATCTACTTAGCAAAAAAAAAAAAAAAAATAACCCGATATAGATGAGAGGATAATGAAGACCACCATTAATGGGGTCCATCAGCTGTAAATCTTCACAATTGTAACGTCTGTATACAATTATAAACCCTAATGTTAAGTGAAATTGATTGAATCAAGAGGTATTTAAAGGCACAACCATCCATGATAAAGGTAAGCAAAGAATTTGAAAGATTTAAGAGAAGGACCTCAGTTATGGTCGACTTAATATCAGACCATCACTATATTATTCGGATTTGACTGTATCAAAACCAGGAGACAAAATCGCGCATCTACATTCAGATATGTTAGGCTGTGAAGTTTTCCAGATCAAAAATACTTCAGCCTCATGTCTCTGGAATGAACTTTTGATGAAAGAATTAGGTATTGTCAATGTCAAATTGGTGAATTACAAAATTGGGTATCTGGTTGCCCGTTTCAGGAAGTTGTCCGTTTCAGGAAGTTGTCCGACTCAGGAAGTTGTCCGCTTGCTCAGTTCAGCTGTTGAGCAGTGGTGCAGAGCAAGTATAACCTCCACCCCCTCCAGCCTTTGGGAAAGTGGCTAAAGACTGGGGATACGCTCACGTCCGTCGGATGGGGACGTTAAATGGCGGTCCCGGGATCAGGATTGGGAGCTATTAGTACACGCCTGCCTCGTTACCTCTGAGCACTAGTCGAAAAGAGAAGGCGAAGTTCGCCGGTGTTCATCCACACTCACTCTGGCATTGGATCTTCGAAGAGTTAATTGATTTGGGCCTGGACTTCAGGGCATCTTATGGGGCTTTGGCCCTCCTTTGCCCTTCAACCTGTTATGTTATGTTATGTTATGTTATGTTATGTTATGTCATCATTGTCATGCACCTTGTGGGTCAAATAATGAAATAGGTTGCAAGGTTCTGAAAATCGCTTCACCTACAAGTCTAAGAGGTTTTTAATTAAATTATCATTCAATCACTCAAGAAGGGGTATTTTATAATTTTTTTAAATACAGACCCAATTCTCTCCCATAGTGTCAAATATAACAGAGAGTAATAGGTCACAAAGCGAAAATAAAAATGTGTGCAATAGCCATGACAGTCTGACTTTATACCTGAAGAGTGAAAACCATCTTCATGTGGATGGTCGATGTGTGATCTAAAAAAATATCGACAAATTTTGGCTATATACTGCAATTAATTATACTTAAGATCTTTGTAAAAATTTCGACACAGTTACCACTCTATATCCTTATCAATCTCAAGGTGTCGGCATAAGGTGGTTCACAAAAGAACTATGTAGGTAAGTAAATTGTTAAGGTGTTATGTTATTCAAAGACTTACTTGAACTATTGAACTATTGTTGCGTCTTGTACTCTTATAGTTGTGTTAAAATGTTGGTTTTTTTTAACCTCCAGTAGCTTAGATATATACCCAATCCACTCTTTATCCATGGGCCTACCATATTTCAATTTCATGTATAGTTTTGCCGTAGGCTATGTTATGATCTGATGAAACGCACTGAGGTAAATTACTATCAATATAATAAATCTAAGTTCCTCTTTAGGAGTGAATGATGTACAAAATTCGAAATGGCGTATCCCTATCTTACGTAGAATCAGAAAGTAAAATTTCAAAATTTCAAAATGTGCATTCACATTAAACACCTAGCTAAACCACACGCTGCTCACTGCCTCAATGTCGTACGTCCCTTTGAGCAATTTTTTTTATGGCAAAGAGAACTGTATCATGGAACAGAATAAATGACACGTAAGAGACAGTAAAACAGTTAAACTGTGAGTTTGTCTCACGAGACTGGCGTTGCCAGCTTGGCGCTAATACCCCTTCATTGGGGCGTTGCCGAGTTCCCGCAAGGGAGGATCAAATGAAAACAAACAAAACAAAACAACAGTTGAACTTTTCAAAAAGAGTACTTAAATGAAAAGTTACCTCCAATTACGCTCTATATACATTAACTTTCCTGATGCATTCCATCCTACTTTTCTTCTCACATTGAAGGAAGCGTCGGTGGTGTAATGGTTAGCATGGATGCCTTCCAAGCATTCGGCCCGGGTTCAATTCCCGGCCGACGCATTTGTTTTTTCTAAAATTTTACGCTTGTATTTTGCTTCCATTTTATTTTAATCTTAGTCTTTTATTTACATGATTACAAACTGTGTTGAATACTTGCATTATATTATATCAGTTGTGGCCAGTAGACCATAAAAAGGCTTTACTAAGGAAAATTATTCACTATGTGGATAAAAAGATAAGTCATATATTACTCTGATGAATGAACAGTTTATCTATAGTTTGTAACAGTAATTAGGCCCCACAGTGTAACCCGCCTATCTTTAAAATTTCGTTTAACTGGTCTATGTGGTACACTGTTGATCCATTCAGTTCAGCTTTTCTTCCACTTTAATCGTCCACATGTACGAACAGTGTAATTTCCTAATCATATTTTGTATAATTTTAATTACTATGTTTTTTCCTATAAGGAATAAATTTAAAAGACTTCGAGTAGTATTGTATAATAATTAATCAAAGCGTAAATACCTGAAACAAAATACATGTGGATACTTGAAAATATATTTATTCTTCAACTTTTGTTGTTCAAGGAAACCTAAAAAGCAAAGGCTTTCGATAAGTTGGACTGGTCCTTTTTGTTTAAGGTGTTTCGGAAACTAGGATTTGGGGAAAATTTTTGTTGAGTGCATCTCTTTACACCAATACAAAAAATCACGTAAAATAAATGTGGAGCTTTCCTATCTCATTGTATTTCGCGCTTGGCAGGACTATCCCACTTCTTCTTCTTCGGCGTGTTCTCTTTATTGAGCCAGTAGTATGTTATGAGACAATATTTGATAAGGTTTCATCTTCCCGGTGGGCCGATGAGAATTAAATTTATTCAGCATGCTAACGATGCAATTTGTGCAACTTGTATAACTGTTAACGTTTACGGAGGTTTTCAATTTGTTTCATAGAGCTCCAGGAGCTTTGGTTAATTTTAATGAAAGTCAGGGGCTAAAGCATGGTCACCTGACCCGGCTAAATGTGAGCCAATTTTACTTGGTATTGAATGGAGTTTCAGCTTGTATCCACGAACTGTCATCACTTTTGGTTCAATACTATAGATGACGTAGAGTTAATTTAAGTGCACTTCAAGTTGAACAGAGTGAGGGTCACGTGATCACCAACACAAAAATTAAAGGGTCACCTGTTCCTACTGAAACTGTTAAATGTTGAAGTTTTATTAGTAGGCCTAAACCGTAGGACGGGTTATAGCCTTAAACAGAAGGGACCACTCATCCTGCAGGGGTTACCCTGACTGCAGAATGATGCCTCTTAAATTACTTCCACATTCGTGGAAGATTTCACAACCATTTAAATTTTTTCTAGTAAATAAGTAACTTTTCTATCCATCTCAGTAAAAAATTAGGAAATTACCACTTTAACGTCGTGGTCAATCATATCAAGGCCTGCTTTACTGCCTCTTCTCGGTGCAAATATCCCGGTGTCGTCACTCAGAGTTCTATTTCTTCTGCGCAAGTAGTTCCGGAAACAGGTAAGTCCAATAAGTACTGATGCTGCTAACATAATCAGAAATACGGATGCTATCACGCCCAACCAAAGGTTCCAAGTGGAATCAAACTCGTTCAGTGTTGATGCCCCTAGATGATATGACAATGTCGTCGGGCCTATAACATCTAACATGGTTGTGTGATTGTTGGTATTAATGTAGACATGTCTCGGTGCCAGCCTTATCGTAGTCCGGTTACTCGATTTACTGTGAGAGAAATTAAAACAAATTGATAAAATTTGAAATATCAAGAAAACTTCAGATGTATGATAGGCTACCGACTTATCCATTAAACAGCACCGTCCTGTTTCTACAGCCTTTTCTCAACACTACAAACTCATAAACACACGTGCGCTTTTGTAATGTTAAAAAACCCCGATAATCATGTAATGTATCCATGTACTTCAAATGGGTATGAATAAACCCACTCGGCTTGTTATACGACCCATTTTGTAACAAATGACAAAAATGTAACATCTTGGTCCAAAACTCAACAATTTTCTGTTCAAAATGAAACATTCGAGGCATTTCAATTCAAAGAGTAACGAATTTTATCACTGGGTTGGGGACCTCACATTTGCAATCTTTAGCAAAGTCTTCCTATTACTTGTCTAAAATAAATCTTCCATTTTCATGGTGTTTGGGTTTTTATAAAAAATAAGGGGGTATATACTTTTGCTTTTCTTGAGATAACGCATTACATTCAAAAAATAATGGGATTCGTCTCCTAACTTTTTCTGATTACATAGGGTGCATATTCTGTCATGAAAAACAATATTCCCATATCTGCCGGTTACAGTTGGTATTTTGCTATTGGTAAGTTTTAGCCGTAACATACGTCATGACAGCCATTTTGATCTTAATAACCACACAGAAGATACCCTAAAATATATATTTCAAGCTACGAGTATGTAATGAAAAAGTGAATGTTTCAAACAAAAATCCGATCCGGTTGTTATGGCACTTAAAAAGTATGGTGGCCATCTTGCATTTTTCATCCGATGAGAATGTTGTTATATTTTGTGCAAAAAGGTGCTACATTCTGGACCAACTTTCAATCGTAGTTGTTACATTTTGGGTAAAAAATGTTGAATTTTGCAACAAGGTGTTATATTTTGGTAACTTGTTACAAAATGGGTCGTAACACGGTTTTCATCGCCATTTATTGTTGCGCTTGTGATGAGGAGCAACTAAGGCTGTGTGTCTGTGTGTGTGTCTCCTGTATATTGTATAATTATACTATCTAATATTGTGAAAAAATCAAATAAATGAAATGAAATGAAGATAACCGTAACCGACACATGATGATCATTTTATAAAGCTATAAAACGAGAGACACGAATATAAAAACTCAAAGAGCTATAGACCTAATAGACTTGACGAGAGATATCCAAAGTAGATGAACATTTAACCATTAATTAAGACGAAATCCATATAACAGATGAGACTACGTTTAACGAAATCACAACAATATGACTTAAAAGCAATCTTTGAATCTATTTACGTTCCTATTTTATGACCTCTTTTTGTCCGTGGACAGAAATCACCCATCTTCGTTATTGCTTCGTTAAATTTGTTTAGCAAGACGGTGCATGGTACTCAGTGCCCTAAATCAACATCTCCCGGAAGACGACGGGTCGATTGATTGAGAATAATTGGGTGCTTGGGTTTCCATTTGAGAAACAAACCTTACGCGCTCGTAAAATAGGCATTTTGGGGGAAAAATTTACCGCAGTTATATAATGTTAACGACTATATGGTGCAGTGTCTGTCGATCAATGAGGAAGTTGTATACCAACGGCACATGTGTATAGAAGAATAATCTCAGAGAACTCGTAGATAGACAAGATTCTGAAGAGAGGGGCTTCTGCTGGTAGGAAGGTCTATCCTAGGTGCATGGGAAAATGTGTAAAAATGTATTAAGCCAACTTGAAACTTTCTAGGGGCCAACAACTTCGAGGGAGTTCCCCCTACATCTCTTGGCTACGGGCCCAATGTACTCGCTTTCTCTGAAGTAATGAAATAGCAGGCATGTAAAATGATAGATACCATGTTTTATAAATAACATGCAAACGCAAGCCTAAAGCCAATATTTTAAAGTGAGCAATGCATAGACCTTTTTCCAAATAGCGATTACAAAGGATTCTGGGATAGATTTTTGGTACGCGTCGTTCTTGTTTAAGTCATTTTACCGTGCCAAAACGATGCACATCAAAACGCTATCCCAAAAGTCTTTGCAATCGCTATTTGGAAAATAGTCTATCCAATTATTGAGGAGAAGGGGTGTTTTGGTAAAAAGACCTAATTTTTCCAACGTCATATGGACTCCCCTAGCAAAGGGCCGAGGGCTAGATCAAACGCTACTCCCGCGTTGAGGAGTTCTGGTCTCAAGGGGCCGAAGTGACAACAAAGTCAGTTGACAGCCCTCTCGACATATCGAACGTCATGTCATGGGTCTGACATGCGTGGCTCCATTTCCTTAAGTTTATTGTTGAAGTTTTTACCGGCACAATGTTAAAAGATTGTACTGCTCAGGCACATGCATGCATGTTTACATACCATCGTCAAGTATAGACGAATCCGGACAGCAAGTAATGGTCTGATATCAGTCGGTCATTGCTGGGGTCCATCACCTTTTGATCTTTTGATTTCCTTGCTTACGTCTATCATGGATTATTGTACACTACATTGCATCTTATTTCCTTCAATTTCACTGAATAAGAGGGTTTGAAACTCATGTAGAAGATATATAAAGGCGATTCAAGGCTGATGGACCCCACTAATGGCTGCGCACAGTAACTAGAAACAAGCGCTAATCGGATTCGTCTATATGATGCCTGGTATTCCAAAAAAAACCCTAGTACAATCCATCATAAGCATATACAGAAAAAAAAATTTTCCTAAAACTGCAAAATGGGGGAAATCAACAACCGACGAAAAATGTAATATCACTCTAACTCAAGGCGTACATCAGGATAATTATACTGAATTGTGGCTTTCTCTCTGTTTAACTAACATTAGAACATTAGAATTATGTAAGAAATAAATTGCCCATCTCTGAAAAAACTTGTATTCTTTAACATGTGACTGAAAACAAAATACTTACTTTTTTCTCTTAAACGAAGTCAAATGTTTAGTCCCGTCGACGTAGCTTTATAACAGATAGAATATTTAATGTACACTTTTCCAAGAATCCATTGCAACTAAATTAGTCTGGCTTATATGAAGCATCCAGTACTAGAAGGCATTAAGAGCTAGCATATACCATGTCAAAATGATTCCGTCCAAGAGTGAGGGCTCATATTTATGGTCCTGACGAGGAATTATATACAGTGTCTACAGATTGAGAAATGAGCGAGTCTGATTCCATTCATGTTCTTCGTATACCGTTTCATCATATCGTCCGAAGGTGTTTATTAAAGTCTGCCATCGTCATCACACTTTCGCACTGTTACGGCTGCTATCCCTCTCAGATGTTCGCCCTCATTGAATTGATTCTTGATTTGTAAATAGTCAGTAACCAACCCACGTGCCCTGTGAATGTAGGAGTCTATGGTTAAAAAGGATTGGCTATTTGTATACAAGGTTTGTTTTTAGAACTCTAGCGATGTCGACTGCAGTCGAAGTCAGTACACTTACAAATTTATATCAATTACACGTCAAAAAACAAATTATTAAAATGTAAAATGAATGGTTTGTTTATTTAAAGTCTGTCAGTGTAAATTAGCACCAAATAGATAGATAGGCCTTTGGCTTTTGTGGTGGGGTATGTATTATAATTTGTACTTAGTGGCTATTTAGATAACATTCCCCCTTTTCGAGCATATTATACTTTCACCTCATCAAGTTGATGCATGTATGAGCTTCTGTAATAACACGCGCGGCTATAAATTCCCACACAATAACTGAATGTCTCTGGCGAGAAGTACGGTGAAAGTCGTGGTTACCTCTTTCATAAACGAAATCTCGCTAAACACAAAATACCGTAATACATAAGAAATTTTCGGTAAGTGCGCAATGGTTGAGAGTCACGTTATTAAAGTTCTAATATATTAGTCTTCACTATTTTAGAAATAATCATTGCATTTTGGGGGGCTAGTTTTGGTGAGTTTGGAGTAATGATATTTATTTTGACGCCTATCGATCTTTTCGAAACCCGCGAGCGGAAAGTAAGTTGACCTTTTCACAAAAGTGTGTCAACCTTTTCTCTCTCAATGACTTCATTTTTCAACTTACTCTGAAAAGTAACTGAGGAAAAAAAAAGATATGATTAAGGTAAATAAATAACAAACTCCTTCACTATAGCAGGTGTGGCGACCCCTACTTCATAGACGTTATGTACATGATGTCATAATGCAAAATGTGCGCCCTCCTTTGGAGGAATAACAAACCAAATCTAACAAATGCAAACAGCCCGAGATCCACTATTTGGATACACGGAATTTAGTGGTGCGACCATGTGTTTCATTGTTATTCTTCCAAAATGACGTCAGCTTGTCGTCAATACATAATGCCCATATGGGGTCGGCCGGCCATCCCTGTATTTCCATTACCCTAGCAACTCTGGAATGAAACAAGAGCTGACTGATTACACGGGAGTACTATATACACTGTTGGTTAGAAACAGGGCTGCCACTCAAAATTTTCTCTTTCCCCTACCACGCACGCGCAGTTTCCCCTACAATTCCCCTACACACAATGAACGGATTTTCTCCTACAAAATTTATTTTACCCCCACAAAATCTTCTTTCCACCTACAAAATTCAGTCCCCCCCACACGAAAATCATGTTCTACACTTTAAGACACTGGGGAGTTGATAATAGAGTACGGTATATTTAACAGAACCTTTAGGTGTGTAAAAATTAAGGCTAAGCCAAATGCGGTTGGAGAGAGAACGTCACCCTTTGAACTACTTGTGTGCATCATACATGGACTTGTGATATATTATTTATATTACAATATTAATACAATATTTTCTTAAAACTAACATAGGCTGGTTTTCAAATGACATAAAAAGGTTTCATGGAAAATTTGCTCTTTGAAGAATATAAAAAGTGTTAAAATCAAGCCTTAAATGTTTCATAAAAAGGAAGCAGAGAACAAAAAGTTTGTAGCAATTGTGCTTTACACTTCAGACGTCCAGTTACACAAAATGGCAATTCACGAAGATCAAAGCTGGGCGCTATATCAGTTGACAAGGACAAAATCCTATGTGCTCTCCACATTTGTAGTAGCACTGAAGCTTTACGTACGAGGTAGTCTAGTGTAGTATTCTTTCCCCTAGGTCATTAAAAATCTCTGTTTGAGGGAGTTGATTCAAATTTGGGGTAGTGCTTCGAAGTGAGCTCTGATATTATGTACATTTTAAACTGAAGGGTACGTGTTGGTCATTACTACTGCATTTTAGTGGCATTTCCTTCTTACGAACATGACACTGTGTTGCTCTTGCCCACTGAAGTGCACTGTGACGTACAGTGGCTTATATCCTTTGACCGTGACTGGACATTTATTTAAATTCCCCTACTCCCCCCTACAAAACCTCTGTTTCCCCCGTAGGTGCCACCTACTCCCTACAGCTTGCTAAAATCCCCTACGGTAGGGGGTTTCCCCTACGTGTGGCAGCCTTGGTTAGAAACCTCCTCTAAGAACTAAAGTAACTACATTGCCGGAGTGAAAAATTAATCTATGTACTTGGAAAACCTTATATGTGTATAACACGCGAAATATATATGTTTTCATTACAACTTCTCGTTGCCATGTTTGCGTGACGGAAGTGACGTGTCTGCGACAGTGGGGGACAAGACAATGGAGGGGGGCTGGAGGCCTTGGCGCGCAAGCTCCCGTCAGGTCCCCCAAATTTTCAAGGTTATGTGTTAAATGTATAAATTTTACTCACGCACCTTGGGTTTGACCCTCTCAAAATGTGTTCTGTCCTCGAGCGTTAAATTTCGCCAGTGGTCTCCAACCGACTCCAAATGTATGCTCATAGATTTGATTTTCAAAACTCAAATCAAATGTTACTAAATGCTGCAATATTTTGAGTCAATTTCAAAGCTTTTAAAAACATGGTCCGGAAACCTTGGGTTGCAGAATTACTTTTACGAGCTATGGTCGACCTGAATTTAAGTACAAGTTGTAACTCTACAAGGAGTCAGAGTCACACGAATGGGATCTGCGAAAGTTCTGAAAGTTTAAGAACCATTTGCAGTGAACATGAGTTAAACAGACTTATGACTCAGTCAAAACCCTTTAACCTTTTGGGGGAAAATCTGTAACCGAAAGGAAGGGGGGGGGGGGGATCAAGCCACTGAGGAATCGCCTTATACGTGCCTGTGTAAGATTTTTCATAGAACTAACCCCATAAGAGAAAGCATGAAGATGTATCTCTTATTTCCTGATATAGACTTCGTTCGTTATTTTTTCTCTAATAATGGCCGTAAGATATAAAGTGGGCGAATAGTAACGGATGCGTGACAGACGTGTCGACACTTTGCATAAGGAATCAACTTCATCGTTTTACCGACTCATTGTCTTTTCGGGGCTCCATGCGTGCCCCAGGCGTCAGGCAAACCCCGGCGCCACTCCTGTTGAGTTCTTTTCTGGGAGTAAATAATTTTCCTTAATATGATCGATCAAAAGTCCTTGATATGTAAACCGGGCGGGGGTAAAGAAAATGACCTGAGGATTTTGAGTGATATTGAAAAGACTTTCTACTACTTCATGTATTAACACAAATTGCCTCCAAAAGTTTTATAATTCCATTGACAATTCGACAAGGAATCTTCAAAAACATCATGATAGAAAAAGTTCTTACAAAAAAAAAAAAAAAAAACAAGCAAACAAAAACAAAACAAAAAATAGCGAAGAATCAAGCGTGTAAATTTGTCACACAGCTATGAATGAGTGGGCCATCATTTGTAACATACGGCAATTTGTAACGGTTCATTTTTCGGCCAAATTTTCTAGTTATGTACTTACTACTGTACTCGCATGTTCTTTATTCCGTAAAATATTCATCGAAGTACCTGGACACGAAAATGCAAAATACTTGTAGATGACTTATTATCTAACACGTTTGGCAAAGAGATACACCGAAAGGGTTAAACGCAGTGTATTTTGCCGTGTCAAATATTTTTACCGCGCAGGTACTGGTACTTTGGTAACTTCGCATGTATTGGAATTATCGAAAACACGTGATTCTTGACCACGAGGTACATTTCTAGGATGCAATATTTCTGAAAATGTGTTTCAAAAGGCGTCAAAATACCTGGACAGACGGCAAAATATCTGCGCTGACGGTAGATTCGTCGAAATGCCTTGACCATGCGTTCCATAAACATTCTCCTGGGTGTGGGTGCATTGCGATATTTTCAGTTGACCACCAGCATTTTGCATAGTAGGGGGTGCACAATTTTAGTTTTTTGAAACTATAGCGCTGACCGAAATGGGCAAGTTCGTAACCACAGAGGGTGATCACGAGAGAGTGACGAAATGTGAAGTTTACACACGTACTCTATTCATTTCGCCCCGTGAAAAACCCCCATACGAAAGCATTGAAGTACCACATCCATAGGCGTACGAGGCGGGGTGCAGTGGGAACTCGCCTTCCAATTCGGGCAAAAACAGTCTGGTCCATTCGGGCAAAGCATGGGCATAACATGATAAAAACATGACAAATGATGCAATTGACCAATATTCGGGCAAAATTTGTCCCCAAACAAAATATTACCCCCATACGCCAATGACCACATCCTAGGTAGTACTTCCTTGCTGGAAGTCATTTTTTCCTTATCGGGTGGGCTACAGGTCTGCCAGTGGGTCACTGACTTGTGTAAGTATTAGAGACCTAATGCGGAGCAGTTATTGTCAGAGCTCTAGTTACGTAGTTGTGGCAAGGGGAGACATTTTCCCAAGCATAGGCGGCAATATGTCTTTAACAGTGAGGGATATAGTCGGTGTCACTATCTAAGCGGAGCGCTACCATCGGTTGGCATGGAGCGTACAAGGAAAGGGTCGGCCAGATATACGCCCGAGATCACCAGAAATGGCCCTTTCCGGGTTATCTGACGTAATATCATAGCAACTGTTGAGGCATATTCCATAAAAAGGTAGAAAGGTCTATCGTAAAAAGTATAAAAAAAGTAAAAGTTGTCTAATTGCCTTAAGAGGGGATTAAGTTTCTGAATCGAGTGAAAAGAAAATAATTGAGCAGTTTCGTAGCTAGACCTTTCCCGGGTGGGGGGAAGGGGGTTGGGGTTGGGGGAAAGCTACCAAATTTTCTTAATTTTTTATTTAGGTGTGAATGTCCCTTCTCTGGAAAATTAATTTGGGCGTGAAAAGCGCTCCGAAATTTCTGCCCTGTGCTTATTTGGCAAAGTTTTGAAAATGTTGAGCTTGTATTGGAGAAAATTGTAGATTTTGGGTTCCCTAGACAAGGAAAATTGAAAAGTTTGGGAAAACTGAAGAAACTGTAATCTTATTGGCAATTCTGAGATTGCCCAGCTACCAAAGATCGTTGTTGCTGCATGTGTTAACTGAGACCTACAAGTTGAGGCTGTACGGCGACATTCTTAAGAGTCAAGAGCTATATATGTTTGGAATTTAATGATAGAAATTCATGAAAAAGCACTGGAGTTGCCGATATCACTTAATGATCTGGTGATTTTGTCATTTCCAGAGTTCGGAAAAGTTTATCAAACTGATTCATCATGAGGGAACTCGACTGAAAGCAGCAACAGAAAATTTCTGCGCACGAAGCGCGCGGAAATTATTTCATATTTAAAACAAATTATTACAAAATGGAGCTTTTATCGGAGAGAATTAGGAGTTTATAGTTGGGAAAACCAGACATAGTTGAGTGATGTCACAAATGGTAAACTCCGAATGTTTCCCTTAATAGAGCCGAGGGACAATCGCCCCTTTCCCCTGTAGGTACGGCACTGTCATTGAATATCATCGATTTCTTTAAATGCTATTGCATATCTTCCATTAATGTTAAATTATTTCAAGACGTGTCGGTACACATCAGAGCATTTTAAGTTTCTTGTCAACACTCTTCGGGCTCTTTATAGTTATATAATGAATCAATTTATATTTTTTATGTACACTGTTTGTAATCACGTCTCTTTTAGTGTTCTAACTGAAGGCCTAAATATTAAGTAATTGTTAATAATCATGCAGTGAGTCATTTTCTGAATTTCAGTATTCTTAATGATGGCCTTAATATTTGGTAATTGTTTATGATCATCAATCATTTTCTGAATTAAATAATTCCAATATTTCTTTTTTGAATGAGACTTGCAGAAAGTCGATATAACTGAACTGGAAGGAATAAAAATTACAACAATGATTTTCAAAGTAAAGGTAACTGTAAGAACGATGCGGAGCTTAAACTGCGGTATAATAAAACTCCTCTGAAGATAGCAGAAACTCAAGTTGTAACAGAATTAAATCTTTCAGAAAAGAAAATTACGGTGCGTCAGGCAATTATGTAAAAAGAATTTTGCAATTTTGATGGCATTTTAATATTGTATATTCTTTCACTGCACGTAACAGTCACCTTATGTATGTAAGGAATGGATACCCTATTTACCTTCAATTTCAAGCAGAGAAATAAACTTATGGGTGATCACTTTCGAAGTAGCCTGCGTTGCGCCTCTGTGGCTGCAGCCCCCTTTAGGCTGCCCCTATTTTTTCGTAGCGATGAGCTGGACTAAAAAAATCGTCCGCCTCGCGGGCTACTTTCGAAGGTGATAGGCGATTGAGGATACTGGCGCATATGTGTGATATGTCCATGTTTTAGTATAACCATGGAAGTACTAACATGGTATAACTCCATAGGAGTGTGTACAGAACTGTCAAACCACATTCATACGTTCCCTTCTATTTTTAGAGGAACGGTTTTACGTTACATTTTAAAGCGAGGATTTTTTAATCTTTTACTTTTCCGTTCTATTAAAAAGTTTACATAATAGCATATTTAACTTTTTACATAGTTTCCGAATCTGAAGGTTTGTTTTCATGGGGGGATATGGTATAAAGTAGGGGTGCACCGGATTTGGAATTTTAAAATCCGGCCGGAACCGGATTTGCCGGATTTAAACCAAAATTCCGGCCGGAATTCCGGCTGGATTTGCCGGATTTAGTCAAATGAAAGAACAGGAACCTACTGGTGGGGTTATACCTTAGGAGCCTCCGTGGATGCAGGTCTTCCTGACCTCTGTATCTGCATCATCTTAGCCACCATCAGCAAATGTAGCAGTGGTCAGGAGCTGTGTTATGTCTATTTTATTTGTGAGCAGAGTTTTGGTATTCCCTTACAGAAACTGTTGAGTTCATGTCTAATTTGGGTTTTGTGATGTGGCATGTTTCATTAATGGTTGGGCTAATTGACAAAATGTTACTTCATACCAACCCTGAATGAGATGCCCAAGGGTTCAGTTCAGTGAGGAATAAAACCAAGATGTATTTTGAACACTTAGCTGACACTTTTAAAGCCCGACATGCAACATGTTGAAAATGATTTCATAAATGTCTGTCTATGCAAATTGAGGGACTAAAGTATGAAAACATTGGCAGTTAATATCCAAATTGAAAGGGAATCAATAACAATTTGAAAAGGAACCAATTACAATTCATACGGTGATTCAATGCATGTTTTAAATTTTGGTTTGGAAGGTTTCACTATAAAACCTATGCTATACTGTGCATGCAAAGTGGTGGTAATAATGCTAGTAACAGTGTAGGGGTAGGGTAGGAATCATATCAGGAAGCTGTCCATCTGTCAAAGGACCATAGGATGTAGGAGTAGGACTATGCTATTGTAAGTAATTTGTGAAACTTTCTAGATGTACTGTAGGCCTATCAGTCATTGGCATTATATTTCATGGGGTTTTTTATTCCTTGCCGTAGGCCAAGGAATCTATGCAATGGTGATGTTGTGCGTGTGTATGTGTGTGTGTATAGTGTGCATGTATCTGACGCTTTGCTTGTAAACACGATATCTCAAGAAGGGTAAGTGTGACTAACCTCATATTTAGTGTGTGAGTTGGTCATATTGAGTAAATGATCCCCATTGTTTTTGGTGGAGATCAAAGGTCATTTGGGGTCACGAGAGGTCAAAAGGTCAAAAAATTGTCAACATGATATCTCAAGAACGGTACATGTGACTGTGCTCATATTTGGCGAGTGTGTTGGCCATATTGAGTAGATGATCCGTATTGTTTTTGGTGGAGGTCAAAGGTCATGTGGGGTCATGAGAGGTCAAAAGGTCAAAACTTCGTAAACACGATATCTCAAGAACGGTACATGTGACTGTGCTCATATTTAGTGTGTGCATTGGTCATATTGAGTAGACGATCCCTATTGATTTTCCCAAAGGTCAAAGTTCATTTGGAGTCAGCATGTTCAAGGCCTGACAAGCTTTCCTGCACAGTCTTTCAAGAAAGGTCACTTGTAGGGTCCTGTAACTTGTCATGTAGATGGCACATAGTGAATACATGGTCCCAGAAGGTTTTGGTGGAGGTCAAATGTCATTTGGGTTCACAAAGGGCAAGGGGGATCTCAATGTAGGAAGATTGCATGTGTACTTTGTGGGCACATTATGGAGCCCTGTTAATTGAAAAACATTGCAAAGCAATGTCAATGTGAAAAAAAGGCCTTACATTTCAGCGGCAAGGAATCACTAAGCCTTTTGGCTTTCTGGTTATCTGTTAATTGCAAAGCTGATTTAAACAGTCAAGAAATCACTGACACTATTATACTGCCACCATCATTTGTACTATTTTAGTTGACAAGTAAGGATGTTAATGTGATTAGAAGATTTGTTAGTAAAACAGCTAAAAGGCCCCAATAAAAAAATGCTTGATTCTCATCACCGTGGCAAGACTGACTCTGGACACTAGTGGATATATTTTTTTTAAATTTGGTGTTACTGAATAAAACCCTTCTTGTTAGACCTGTAAGTCAATGCTGTCCTTCATCACTTCCTATTTATGTAATTCCCCAGCTTGCCTGCAAGCACCGTCTGGCATCAGTCATATGACACTGGGATAGCACCCTCTTCACTAGAGGGCAATGTAATAGCTCTTCCTCTCTCAATGCAACTTGCCAGTTGAGTTTTTTAGTTCACATGTTCCTTGGTACCTAAACACCTCATACACCTGGTAGCTATCGCTCCACGGTGTCAGGACAAGTCGGAGCTTCAAGATGGGCAAGAGGAGTGAGGAAGAGCTACCATGTTGCCCTCTACTTCTAGAGAGCGCTATCCTTGTGCCAAATGACTTATGCCAGAAAGTGCTTGCAGGCAAGGAGAATTACATATGTAAATAGGAGGTGAGTATCAGGGTTCATGGACTCTGAAACCAAGTAAGTTGCATTTTGGCTAAGAAAATTTGACATCTGACATCTTTTCTGATGGTTTTTGAATATATATTGCCCAGAATCACTATTAATCCAGCAACTGACTTCTGTACATCAACTTGAAAAGAGCACCAGAGGAGATTTATCTGGATTTGATAAGCTGTAGGTTGATTCATTGACACTGCTTCACAAAATATTTTAAATCACTGGGCCCTTTTATGAATAATTATCCTGTACATACATTTAGTACTGAATGGGGGGTGACCAAGTCCTTCATCATATTAGAAAGTTTGCAACTACTGATAACACCCTATACATCAGCTAGATAATATTGTTAGTGGCACACTCCCATCCTAGTCTTTAGCATTTCATGACATTTTATTAAGTCTTGTAGTAAATTAAGTTGTGTTGTACAGCTTACCTACAAATCCGGCAAATCCGGCCGGATTCAAGACAAAATCCGGCCGGATACCGGATTTTGAAAAATCCCAAAATCCGGCCGGAATTCCGGCCGGATTTGAAATCCGGTACACCCCTAGTATAAAGTATCCCTCATCCAATTTCATGGGGGATAAATCCCCCCATCCTCCAGGATCGCCGTCCATGTTCCAGAGTAACTTTTCCTGCGTGTGGTTACACCTCTGAGAAATGCCCTTGTCCCGGAGTGTGATTTTGTTTGCTAATGACTGTCGGCGGGGATCAGGAGGTGTTTATCTTCAGGCTCTGTTTACGCTGGTTCGAATCCATGAAAACATGAGCCGGCGGGGTGTTTTTCTTTTTGTGATGCTTATTGCTGATGTTCATCTAACACAAATTCAACATCATGATGTTTTGTTGTACTTTAAAAGTATATTTTGTTCTTCTGTAGCTCTTTTAGTGTTTTATTTTACATTCACAAACCGTTTTCCTAATTTTAGGCTCGGCTCTGTAAATAATGAAGTACTGTTATTAACCCCCGTTCGATCACTACACCTACTGACAAGATGAAGGGGTGGATATTTTGCAATTTTTTGCTATTTATTTTTGGCCATGTGGAATATATATTCTTGCCCTATATAGCAGAATCACATTTTGATTCGAGGAGGTGGGCATAAGCCCCTTGAGCTGCTATGTACCATTATATGTAGCTCTTAAGGAAAATGGGGGGCATTCTAGCTTCTGTTCGACTTTTTCAAGTCTTTGTTACCGCTAACAGAACCACCGCACCCATTACCAAGGATAAAAAACAGGCTTAAAACAACACCCACCCAAAGACACAAAAACGCCCGAATGTAACAACACGCCCGAAGACAACCACGGCGCAGGGGAACATGAGGGGGTCACTCGTATCATTAAAATCACTACTTACAGATTATCCGCGGTATGTAAAACTACTTACAAGTAACGAAAACGAAAACAAAACTTTCCAAAGAGATCGAACGAGCCCGGCGGGGGATCGGGAACGTCCACTATCTTTGGGAACCTAAACTGAACTGAACTGGGCCAGTAAATACAGGAAAATGGAACAAAGCCCATTAAGAACTGTGTGTGGATTTACCCCTATGGCTTGCTTTGACCATAGAGAAGGATCCTGCTCTACGGCTTTGACTCGCTTTTAACTGTTACGTGGCGATGGCGCTCCACAACTTCTGTAAATATTCTTTGAGGCATTGACCAACAAGTGAAACCTGCCAAGAACTGCCCACTGTAGCAATGGACCAGTGAACTGATGAACTCTTATTTGGAACTATTAAACTTATTTTCAAACATGTTCTAGCATCCAATTTTTCCCTTCTTCGGCTCCTCTCTCCTGTCATCATTTACAATATTATGGTAGAGTCATGGTGAACTGTGAATATTTTTATATGTTCTATTGCGCCATTCGCCTCTAAGGTTAAAACCGATCCAGGTAACTCGATTCTGGGCCGAATCCAGTGACGACTATTCTGGATCAACAGACCAATTGGGAAATGTTTGTGCGCAATACATTTAAATATTAAAGGCCTAATCCTCTCACCCCAAAAAAGTTCCAATTCTCCCAACCTACTTACTTAACCCCCCCCCCCCCCCACCACCACCACCACCACCGTGACTGTCTAGAACTCATCCTCATTCAGACATGCACATTCTCAGTTTATTGCTTCAGGGTGAGTATCGAAGACCCCAGCGTGTAATCAAAACACTCTCAGTACAGTACATGTTGTGAGATATGAGTTTCACTACTCTGTATTTTTGAACGAGCAGTCAATGAAAGAGCTGTGCCAATTGAGAATTTCTGTTGACTTCTACAAAAATTGTAGGCCTAGTTTGGGCTGACTCGGAGTCGAATTGACTGCCTTTAAGTGCATCTTTCAGTCTTCGTGGCAATTGCAGGATTCAGTATCTTGAGGCTTGTATTGAAGACAATGCAGATCAGGGGGATAAATGTTCTTTCGGTATAGACATGTATACCTATACGCATGTCTAAAAGACGTGCTGGCATATTTGGCATTGTGACCAATGCTTCATCGCCGGCAGCAGGTAGTTAAGGCAACCCCTAAACCGCAAGAAATCATTCGATCACTTCCCCGTCACATTTGCTCTAGACCAAATGCGTAGTGTTCCACCAATCCATAGATTATACCATTAATAGAGCTTTGACAGTATATCCATAAAATCACGTGGAGAAGGGGTGGGTGTGGTCTCCCCTCCTTCCTGACACCACTTGATACATGAAGGTGCAGTCTATGAAATCTTGTATTATTTTTCCTGTAGTTGTTTTTTATTTTTATTTTTATTTTGTGCTATATCATATAAATATATCCATTCTGTCTGTTGACTAGCTTCGACGCAGTGTACAGCTACTGTTTGCAAAGAAATTGTTCTATATTTTATAAGCACTGGGTAAGAATCAGTGACTGTGTCGGTCAGGCTTGAAGTAGGTGGTCCCTTCTATGAGCAAAGTCCCAGGTAGCAAACCTATATAAGCTCCACATTTGTAAAGCCATATGGGGCCCATTTAATTTTGCATGTAGGATTAATAAGGGGCCCATATTGTTAGCCCACTTACATGAGGGATATAATAGGGTTGAACTTTATTTTCCCCATGGCACGTGTCAGTTGTTTCTATGGGCCCCAGAACTATCCCATATGGAGGGGGGGGGGGGTAGCCTATATTGGTCCTTTAAGGGTTACGAAATGGTCCCAAAGGGTCCCAGATGGGAGTGTTACCTGGAGTTAACTGGTCCATCAGAGGGTGCAGCCCGACGAGCAACCGACTTTGTCGGCTGCTTACCTATTTTAATGGCAAATCTAAAAACTATATGGGAAAGGGAATGAAAGCTGGAGTACCCGGGGAAAAACCAACGTACATTGAGCTGGATTTGAACCAATGCACATATGAAGCATATTATTTGTGCACAGCATCGGAAATACACCACCCTACCGCTCGACGAACCCCTTCCTTTTTATGAAAAGGACAAATTTCTTTCACAGCAAGTTTACAGGAGTGCCATTTACGTTATCAGTGGCGCGGTCACCGGGGACGGGGACATGGCGGATTGCCCCAATCATATTTTGGCGAAACATACACTTGCAAAAGTATTACAGGGATATTTGCGTGTGTGGTAATGGTAGTGGGGGGGGGGGGTAATAACAGGGGCAGTTCAATTCAAATGTGCTCGGATGAATTACCATCTGGAATGTTCCTCCTCGCGCCAACTGATAGTGGCGCTGTGCTTAGATGGCGTACAATTATGTGAATTTATGTCCTATCTTAGACATGAGGCAATATGTTCTCCAACCATAAGACGCTGACGGCGACAGGTGATGGGGTTATTTCCTAAGTCAATGGAATCATTATAAACGGGGAAACAATAAAATTAACTTGAATTTTGCATGACAGTTTTCAGTGTCTGTCTACATCATTGCCGTCAAGTATAAACGTATCATTAATTACCACTGATAACAAAACTTTACTTACGTTTTTCATTAAGTAAATGGAAATGTTTCATCTGCACTTGTTCTGGGGCTTGTATTTCCACTGCGGCGTCACAACGACGAAGGATGAATACATACTAGCCATCAGTATGTAACCCCCCCCCCCCAAAAAAAAAACCTAAAAAGAAAAAAAAAACCAAACGTGCTTGAAAATGCCTTTTCCCGTACTCTGGGCGGTTTTTCGGTACGTTCTATCTGTCATTTCATATATTAATGTAATGTCCGGAGACAAAACTCATTGACTTCAAAATACGCGCAAAAAATTTATCGTTTAGTAGCGTTAGGATGACTAATTATCAAAGAAATGCGGTTCTCGCAACATTCAATGCATTATGGGAAATATGTGATGTCATTGCGGCACATTAATTTGACATTAGCATTCAATTAATTTAATATTAAGCAACACAGTTTGCAATACCCCGTATGTAGTGTAGGGTTATGCTAGATCTACAGGAAAAGATATTTAAACATTCCAACAGTATCAAATAGTAAGCACCGCCAATAGGAAATATTTTCCTCTTTCTTGTGAAATTCAAGTGAAAAGCCATCCGAATCAAAGGTCTATGCCTGGAGATATCTCTGCGCTTTCAATACACGAAGTGAGAAATACATACATTATCATATTACCCTGGAGTGTTATATGTTAATATATTTCTCGCTGAAAGAATTCTAATCATGTGTTGTTTTGTATAGTGATTACAATTTTCAAAGGGATGCTTTTTTTCGAGATCATTAGAAAAGAAATTAGTTAAACTTTTTTTTTCTTTTCAAAGAGGCCTGACCGTGACAAAAGTTGCCACTGTTTAAAGTAGTTTGTCAGCAGTTGTTAGTAAAAGGTAAAAAGCAGTCCCCCAAACTTATTTTGAAGCAACAGCTAAACATCACAATTTTCCTCTCATTTCTCTTCAAAGTATCTTTTATCGTATTGTTAGACTTCAGTATTGCATATTCACGGTAAACCAAACAGTACATTTCACATTTGAAGGGAAACAATGTTGTCACATGACTTTAAACAGCCAATCATGAAACAGGACAGTCTACTACACTACTTGAAGTTGGGGTGATTGCTCTTGTCCTTTAATTTACCCCCGCAAGTCACTTGCTTCCTTGAAAAGTTTTGCCATGACTGGCAGAGTCTATAATTGCTGCAAGGCGACTGTAATGGTTGTTACGATTAATTTGATTTTAATACAGTTTGAAACAAAACAAAATGGTATTTTATCCCGTCTATCTTAGTCATCATTTACCCCATAACCTGTTTGATAACTAAACAAATCACTCTCAAAAATGTTCAAACAATTTTGTTTAAAAATGAGGGGATACTCACGAAAATGAGTACTTCTACTCGATATTAGCGAGTACTTCAACTCAATTAGTATAAAATATTGCACAAATTCTGTTGAAGTACTTATTTCGAGAAGGAATACTCATTTTCGTGATTATCCTAATTTTTAAACAAAATTGTTTAAAAAGGTTTTATGGTGCATGATATGCCTAGGAAGGACCTTCAGTGAATATCTTCAATAAATCCCCTTCTCTACCTTTTTATTTCTTTCCCCTTTCACATCAAATCCCCCGACTGAGAGACCTTCCCCCCTTCTGACTGTCCGCCGGAACTCAGGGCTCGTTACTCCTCCCCTATGCGACTTTGTTGCTGGTGGTTCCTTTCAAAAAACAAAAAACTTCTTGCTGACCGGAGTTAGCTAATGGGGCATTCAGGCTGGGCTCAAATACTGGTTTCAAGTTTGGGGACCTTTCTCAGTTAGGTCCCGTATCTGAGTAGAGAACCACCATATTTGCTCGCAGAAACATGTGACTGATGTAGTGAACACATGTATCTGTGAAAAGTGGTTGACCATCGAAGAACGGACAAAATGACGCCTTGACTTACATATCCAGGATCTTGTCCCAGATCTTGCCAGTTGGCATTAAAGAGATATCGTACTGTTCCATTAGGAAATGACTTTCCTTTTACTAATTTTTGTAAGGATAGAAAGAGATTCATTATTCGTGTAACAGTTGATTCAAATTTGTGCAAACCGGCAAGATCTGGGACAAGGTTTTATTTCCATTTTGCCACCCAGATGAGGGGAACCCTTAGTTTGGGAGACCCCACGCCTGGGCCTAAGAGTGTGCCTCTCAGTGATTTCTATCTTGACTTCGGGACTGAGCAGACAAACTTCGGGAAGTTTCAGATTAGAAAAAAAGGAGAAAAGAGTTTAGCGCCATCACTTCCTAGAAACGTCTGGATGACTGTTTCTAACCGTACTGATAATTTACTGTACTGATGGTATTGTAAATTGCTTAATGATAATGTGCCCACTGCCTACAGTATACTGTGTGCAGTGTTAGCAGTGCAGTGAAGCCTAAGCTGTTGTAAACTAAAGTAAGAATATAACACACCCAATAAAACTGCGTACCGTAAAACAGTATCTTCGGTTTCTTGTTAACTGATTCGTTTTGGATGTTTCCTTCTGAGTAGCAAGTAAGTACCCCGTTTACCTGTGGTAAATAACTCTTTTTGACGTTCCGACCTAGGCTAGGATACTACCTTCTCCTTGCAACGTTAGCCCTACCGTTAGGCTAGGCCTAGGCTAAGTAACTTACAGTAAGTTAGGCCCAAGTTGATTAACGTTACCAATTTACAATTTGACATTATCTCATGTAGGCATTATGTCATGTAGGCATTATCTCATGTAGGCATGTATGCCAGTGGCAGGTAGACAGATAGGCCTAGATAGTCCCAGGCCTATCTGTAAACTGTTGTTCCTGGCCCTACTGCTGCAAGGCCATAGGCCTAGGCATAGGCCTAGCCTAGCCCTTGAACAGGACCCAGCATTACGTTCCTATGCTATACACTTCATTTCTGGGCCCTTGCCCGGTATACACAAAAAAACAGCTCACTTGCCTACTCACGCGTGAGTAGGCATCCCTCACGTTCCCAAAAAGATACCTTTTCTCACCAAACTTTCCACAGATGATCTTTGTCATCACATTCACCTTCCACACAAGTCTGTTAACAAAGTAAGACCTTTAAGAGGGAAATTTTGGCTGGATAATTCTGCGAGTAACGTTAAGCCTGTGCAGATTATTTTTTCAGTTGAAGAAGTCAGTGTTTGTCATGTGATCTCATTTAAAACGGAGAAACCTACGCATTGACTGTACAATTTCGTAATGTACAGAGAGCTTACTATATGAAGTACAAGTATTGACTAGCCGCGCTTACTAATTGGTCTTCGACAGCTTGTCTAGCGGAAGTCCTTCCCATCATGCAACACAGTAGCACTGTAGCAGACGATCAAGATGTCGATGTTACTGCCAAGGATGGCACCACATTTTTCCTGCCTTTTGCTATGAATTTACTGGTATTAAACTTTCCAGAAGGTATAAGTGGTATTTAAGAATGCTCAAAATCATTATATTAACTCAAATCTGTTCTATGAACCATTCCATCGTAATTAGAGCTCGGTTTGTTGTTTTGGCTTAAAACATTGTTACCTTTGTACATGTAGGCCAGTGACCGTAGTAAGGAGTGACTACAAGGAGCGGATTATACGGTCACATTCAGTGACTAGCCTAGCCTAGCTTAGTTCTAACTTGGGCATAACGTTACTCGTTAGGGTATATAAACCTGGCTATACGTATACGTATCCCATACTGTACATATATGTACATACATACTAAGCTTTAATAGGTATACCTATATACGTATACCTATATCTATAGGCTATGTAATAGACAGTATTATTAGACAGTACTTATATTATTTTTAACCCATTGATCGGCAATGGCGCTCGTAGCGCAGTAGGCAAGCGTGCTGGTCTTCATGCTAGAATCGCTATACAGCTAGGGTCGAGGGTTCGGGTCCCGGTACTAACATTGCTTTTCTTTCTTTCACAGCACTAACCATTCACTTCTTTGCACAGCACACACTCATAGCGCTGTTTCCCGAGTGAGGAAAAAAAAGAAAAGGGTTTTTTACTTACAAAAGGTAAAAAAAAATTTAAAGTTTCAGGGCCCTCTTTTGGAAATTGTGAAGTGAGTAAAATTATGTCTACTTTCGGGTATGGAAACTAAATGAGTACCAAAATAGCTATGCGAACTCCGCAACGTTTTAGAATTTGGAAACGTTTTTATCTCAAAATGCTAGGCCTACATAATGTTGTAGCCTAGCCTAAGTTACTAATGTCATACCTCCCAAGTGACCCGCATTTCATGGGTTTGACCCGCATTTGAACACCCAAACCCGCTGACCTGCCCGGCTCTCTGAAAAACCTGCATTCCAAATCTTCGAAGTATTCTTAGTAAAGAACCTCATAAATTAACAAATTTAATTTAGCTTATCAATAACTAAATTCATTTAAACGGATCTCACAGCACATTCAACTGCTAGCGCTGCTATACAAAGTGCATAGGCCTAATGTTAGGTATGTATGGACTAGTGTTTGCATGGGTTACCCGGGTAGCCGCCCACCATCGTGTCACCTGGTTCCAAATCTATTACCCGAATCTTCAAAAAAATTGCATGCAAAAAGAATCACCACATTTTCACCATTGCCCACGGTAATGCACTAAAATATTTTGCCAATTTGTGTAAGCATTCTCCGAGACTGAAAATGAAGAGAGTCCCAAGAAATTGTACTTTGCTTTGCCCGATTGCGTTATCATCATGTATGTAGCGAGTTACTTCTCACATATCACATGTACGGCATATCACTTATGATCTTGCAGCTATCTGAAGGTGATTCAAAATAACACCATACTGTTTCACGCAGAAACTAGCAGACATATCACCCCAGCCCAGCTAGCAAAGACAGGGCCCATAACCTTCGGCATGCTAGGTAAACTGAGCATTGCATGTATATGATCTTATAATTAGTAGCGTATGCCACCTCGAGTATAATCCTTGAATATTTCATAGAGGTTAAACATGTCAGTTTTACGCACATCAGCTTGCAGCTATCTGGAAAGTACAAAGATATCACTGTCATAAGACCGTAAGCATTCACCAAAAAGGTTTTGAAACAGGACATTAAATATTATGTTACTTTGCCCCAAAATGGCACTCGCGCAGACAAGGAAGCTCATGTGAATAAGCTATGTTACCATGCCCGGATGTCAACACGAGGCTTGCTACGTAAGAAATACATAGTCCTTTAGTGATTATTTCAATGCACATTGTACATTAGTGTGAGGAAAGTTCACAAACATGACGTTGTTTGTTTCCAATTGGTATTTTTGGATGTGCAAGAGAATACCATAATACAGGACTCTGATTGGTTGATATTTTTAAATCAGTGTTTAAAAAGGAGAAGCTTTGAGCTCTTAGTATGCTTGCTTTTCGAGTAGGAAAGCATCCCAGAATTCAATATCAAATTGATATAGGCCTTGGGAAGTACTAATTTTCTTATTTGACTGTTTTCTGTCACACTTTTTTTACTTGTCATTTTGACTTGAAACAAAAGGAGATGATAAAACCTTGTGACAAATCAAATGTTTTTGATGTTGGGAATGTGATCGTTAGCTCTCCAGTACAGCTGTAAACATTATCATGAATGTCTTGTGGAGCCTGCCTGGCTAATAAAATTTTCTCATCTTTTAGTCACTGTAACACAGGGTACCCGACGGGTATGGCGATCCGGTACCCGGGTCCTATTTTGTAGTACCCGTGCAAACACAAGTACGGACCCATGTTTACTGTCGCAACATCCTTATTGGCTAACCTTCGCAGCAGGTGTATATTGTTCCTGTGACTGCGTAAGTAGTGTAATAACGTTGAGCAACGCCGCATCCAATAGCAAAAATGAATGCCCACTTTGCAGGTCAGAGGCACGGCTTGTCTCAGAGTTTCCCATCAAATGAACGATAATGTCTTGACAGTTCTTGATGTTCTTGACTGTGTGTTTTCATTGCTACAATCCTGGACAGAAATACATGGGACAGTCCCCGCTCCCCCGTTCAATGTTGCAATTTTTGAAATTTTGAGAATATTTTGTCGAAAACAACATTGAACTAGGGGGGAGGGGATTTGGAAAACCAATGAGTCTGTGCGTAAGTGTTGCTACATTTGGGCAAAAATGGCCCATCATTTTTGTCCAGGATTGTCTGAACTGCTGTACACATATATAGGAGCGCTCACATATACTGTAGATCGTGTTGAAGCGGTCACATTTTGGGGACAAGTTTGAAAGCCGTGATTTGAAAGTCGCATTTGTAATCTAGGAAAGAAAAAGTTTATTTAAGTAGTTAATTAACTTACAGCTATTCCTCATGAAGTAGTTAAAAACATTATTTAATCAATGCCAAAGCGGAACGATTCTTTCATTCATCCGAAAGTAGGAACATTAAAATAACCAGTTTGGACTTTGGAAATAAGCCACAGACTAAAGAAGAGTGCGCCTTGCTGTGACTGCAATCTCTAAACTAGGGTAAACCAGACAATCTACCATTTGTTTTTATTATTTTTTTCACCAAGGATGATGTCATAAACATGCAAAATTGGGGCATGTAAAGATGAGTGGGTTCCACATTACTGCAGTAATAAATAGTTTCCTCCAATGTAGTTTATTCCTCGTTTGCCACGGTCAACTGTAAAATTGCTGAAATTATCATTTTGAAATAGGTCCCTTCATAAAAATGTGCGGTCGACCGTCAGTTCCATTTAAATACTGTGTAGGTCAACGGTAGATCGTCGTCAGGTCAATGGTAGATCGTTAATTGTGAGGTCGCTATATCAAATTAACTGCAATTTCACCAGAAGCCTGTTCTCAGTGACGAATTTTGTGTTCAAAGTGTAATTTTTTCTCATTGTTTCTCATACAAGATGTTATTTTTTTAACTTCACATGGTATCAAGAATTTATTCCTCTTCTTTTACTTCATATTTGAATGCCGTCTAAAAATTTAAATGGGCACTTACACCTGTTTAGAATTTGCTCATCCCAAGCCCTGGTTTACCCAAATATTGAAACGACTGGTTAGATTAGTTTGTTTCCTGTCAGCTTAGTATCATGCATGATCATCTTGAAAGTGTTGAAATCAATGATTAATCATGCCACTGTCCCTTTTCATTTATTAACTTAAACCCAAGATTTACATATTACTGCCAAAATTAAAAAATGTTTTATGCTCCTTCACTCTGCGGCAGCTGTTCTGCGGTAAATCCGTATGCTCCCATACATGCGTACAGTCGTTCAGACAATCCTGGACAAAAATACATGGGACAGTCCCCCGCTCCCCTGTTCAATGTTGCAATTTTTGAAATTTTGAGAATTTTTTGTCGAGGACAACATTGAACTAGGGGGGAGGGGATTTTGGAAAACCAACGAGTCTGTGCATACGTGTTGCTACATTTGGGCAAAAATGTCCCATCATTTTTGTCCAGGATTGTAGAATGCCATTAGAGATTTATGAAGATATATGTATTGGAAATCACTTGCAGCATGTGGTACAACTGTTGGTGACATTTCAAGTTAATGTTTGCTAACTGTACCGACCGGTACTGCACCAAAATTTACGGAAACAATGATTGAAAACTGTGATTAGGAGAGGTTTTAGTACTTCCGCATTTGTTACCACAAAAAATTCAGTACCGGACTAAACTTTTTGGCGGTAGCCTGGCAAAATTGTGTTGACTGTTTTGCCAAAAAAGTGCCACCATTTTGGGTGTAGACACTCCTATAAGTGTCTACACGCAAAATCCCCTTATACCCCTTCCCAGGCCGGGCATCCCCCAAGGGACAAATCAGTTGGCCCCTCATGTAGCCTCTTGGAACTTGGGAGCTGTGTGACGTTAGTTAGGCCTAAGTTCAATCGGCATGTACGTACTCATTCAAGGTGAGGCCTGCATAGTCTTAGGGAAGTTTCCCCCTTCCAAACTTGACCAAAGTTTAATGTCTTGAAATTCTGGCTACTCACCTAGAATGACCTCCTGAAAGTTCCCTTTTCACCAAAAAATACCAGAATGATTTTCAAGGTACTGTAACCTAGTACTAGTAGGCTATTTAGGGAAAGTAAGGGAAGTGTCTACTGACCAACACCTAGCTTGCCGTTTGTTGTGAGCACGTGCCATTTGAACTTACAACATCATGTAGCACTGCGTTTCCAAATTAGGAGGTGAAGACATTTCTGAATTCTGAAACATTGCCAGATTTTGCATACCTATTTCTCTGAATTCGGTAACCTTTCCGAATTCAGAGATTTCCCAAGCTGACATGGTGGAGTACTATGGGGATAGCCTAGGCCAACTAGGCCTATAGTAGTAGCATGGATGGATAGAATTTCATGTACACAACTTTAAAAATTAAAAAAAAAGGACTAGCCTATAGAATACCCCACCTCAGTGAAAAGCACTTGGAATCGGGATAGTTTCCAAGTGGGTGGCTTTCTGTAAGGCTATTTGCTTTCAAAAAGCATGTGTGTGATGCTTACCAGTCAAAACGTCCACACCGTTGCTCAAAACGTCCCTGGGTCAAAAAGTTCCCTGTGTCAAAACGCCCGTCCTACATCGTTAAATGGACTTAGTTGTTTAGTTTAGGCAAAACGTTTCAAGTGTTTGTAAATTCGAGAAAACTTACTACTTGTCATTCCATTTTATAAAGTGTCTGCTTGGTGCGCATAGTGCAATGTGTCGAGGTAATGACTAATGACTGTGTGCACTATTACTCAGGTACGTACATACACGACATATTTGAGAGCCATACACAGAGTTTGTGTGATGGCGCTAAGCAATCTCTTCATAGCACTGAATGAGAATTTGTACCTATTAGTACCTATATTTCCTCCGATATTTTTTTGTCTTTTTCTCATATGTTTTTTGAGGACTCAGTCCTAGGTCATGTTTTTTCTCTCCTTCTTTTTTCTTTCATCTTTTTCTCTTTCGTATTTATTTGGTTACAAAGTTTTTTAAACCCAAATCTATTCCTTCACCTATATTCCTTTTTCTAATTGATCTCTAATGTTTCCATCTTACATTACCAACCTTGCAATTTTGAATTGGACATTGAATTCTTTATTCGGGGATGTTTTGGTATACCATGTATCACAGGGACATTTTGTAAAAAGTGGGGACGTTTTGGTAGCAAAAAAGTGGAGACGTTTGGTCTGGGGACCTTTCAACCGGATACCTATGTGACAGGGTCAGGAAATCCATTCTCAGCTGGATGCCTAGTCCTAGTCAAAGTCAAACAGTTAATGCTGATGAATTAAGTTGGTGACGTCATTATTACTGCAGAGTTTTTGGGAAAGAAGCATATGTGACAGGGAATCTATTTTGAGGTGGATTCCTAGCCTAGTCCTAGTTGAAGTCAAACCAGCTGACAAGGAATCCATTTTGAGGTGGATTCCTAGTCCTAGTCGAAGTGAATTGGAATCTGCGGAGGAGCAGTGGGATGATTCAACTGCAACTGGGAATCCTGGATGAGCAGTGGAAATAGTTGGGACGGGGTATTCTATAGTTCATCATCATCATTGGTACATTGCAGAAGACCCATTGGGCATAGAAGCAACAGAAAGATTGGGAGGGGACCAGCAATGCACCAGACAACACCTGAATGTCTGCAGATTCTGTGCCTCTACTTCACCATCAGACAGTGTATTTCAGTTAATTATAGTAGAGGGGAAAAGGAGTGCTTATAATGTGGGTTTCTACCGATAATATGCTTGAAAGGTTTGCTATTATTACTAAGCTGATTTTCCATAATATTAATAAAAACAGAGTCTTCAAAACTAAAGTTGTACCAAAAAAAATTCTAGGCTGAATGTAGGCCTGCAACTGTTCAGATGAAATGCCAAAAGTTAGGCCTATGTTGGCCTAGGCTATGCTGAATCCATAAATTTGTGTCTTGAATCTGTTCATCAGTAAGGCCCAGGCCTATCTTCAAAACTTCGCATAAATTTGTGATATCATGTTGACTGGAACAAATGTTTTAAGGCCTAGGCTGGACCGAACTTAGTTGTAAAACTGCCAAATTTGGCACACTAGGTGTAGATCACAAGCAATTTAGGGATGGCAGTGCAGGATTCCTGTAATGACAACTGAGTAAGTTGGCGTGCTCCCACTCACAACAGCCAAGCTAAATGGAACAGAGAGTGTGATTTCCACTGACCTTAATTCAAGAACCAACTGTTGGCTATAGTGAGGATTAAATGCAACTATGCCTAGGCTAATTTGGGTATGGTAAAGATAAAAATGTCTGTTTTGGCATCAGTGTGGACAAAAACAATGCATGTGGTTTGGTAGATGGTTTCACAGTTTAGGCTTGTGCTTTGCTACAGCAAAAAGGAAGAATATTCACTGGTGTGCAAAATTTGTCAGTGCGCGAAATCTTGTGTAGGCCTATTTTAGTTAGGCTTAACTGATTTCAAGGGGCAATGTATTCCAGGTCATGCTTGCTCAGAACACTAAGCTTTTGTTAACAAAGGATGGATTGCAATGTGGGATATGGATATTACCAGCTTCTCTCATATTATGTGTGTGGATATCTTAATTATAACTGAAAAGAGTATCAAAACTAACAAGTTAATGTAACTTTGTAAGACTGGCTTGGTCAATAGACATTGATCATACACAAATTTATTAATGATCGATAGAGTTAAAAAACCCTTTTTCATAATACACCTTGATAGATGCTGTCGCAGTGACTCATATTCCACTTTCAATATCTTGAAAGCTATACTCCACTGATTTGAAGTCTAATCATTTGGACCAACAACATTTTAAAAAATAAAAAAAAAAACCCAGGGCCTAATGTACCAAGCCACACAAGTTCTGTCATTCTCAAAATACGACAAAATTGTATACACCCTGAATGTTTTTGAAAAATCAATGGTCCTTACTATGTACAGATACACAGCGACTCCACGACTCCACCATCAAAATATAACTTTAAAAGTGCAGGGTATTCTATAATTACACCAAAATTGCATTTCTCTGAAAACAGGTATGCACTATAGGCTATCGGCTGTGTTTCTCAGATGCAGTTATTACCCTCTTCACCTTCTGAAAGAGTAGCATTTCCTGGATATTTTCAAATCAATGAATTTTGTCTCTGGAAAATCTTCTTCGGAGGTAAATTAAAGGATCTCTTCTTCATCTTCCTGCATGAGCCATGTTCAAGTCCTGCAGGTGTCCCTTAATTTTGCAGGTTATGATGTTTTATGTAGGAAAAGTGAGTGATCTTGTTGCCAAAATCCTGCCGTTTTTTTTGCAGGACATGTTTGCATCCATGGGTAGGTTTCTTTTTGGTGAAAGTATATCAGATTTGGGTATCTAGGCCCAGGCTTAACCTAGTTAAAATAATTTGAGTAATTCAAAATCATGTTAAAATTGAGAGGTAGAATTAAGTTTATGGTGAGATCAGTTCAAAATTAGAATTTTATGAAGATTCAGCCAAGTCACTTCTGGACATTGATTTTAGTTAATTAGTAGGTCTTGGCATAGCATCACTGATCATGGAGGCCTCGCTACAATTGTAATAGCAACAGAGGTGTTGGCATGTTTGTAGAGCTAAGTAGTAGGTTACATTGAAACAGGTCTTGACATAATCAACATCTAGGCCTATGAGAGGATGTTGTGCTAATGTCTTGTTTGAAATGTAATAAATTTTGTTGTGTTGTGTATTTTAGTCTGGTGGAAAATAAACCCCAATTCTTTTCCTGTGTGTGGACTTTTGCTAGGACTCCCTGTGCAAGTTTATTGCAGGGAGCCTTTCTGCAAAGCAGTAGGCCATATACTGTACATCTTCTAGGGACCATATAGTAACATTGGCATAGGCATGATTTTTGATTGGGGGTGAGCAGCTGCAAGGCTTGATGAGTGACCTTGGGAAGGGGTGCCCTGCCCTCCCTTTGAGGAAGTTTTGAATATTTAAGTGCCCTCAGATGCAATCTTGTGCAGCACTTAGCATTATTTAAAATCAATATTTTTAAATTACTTATAAAATAATTTCTTCAGAATTCCATTTTCAGATTATCGCAAGAACTTCATTCTTACAAAATTATTGTGGTAATATGAAGTAGGTAAATGATTACTTTTCATCATCTTTGCATTCAGCTACAGAAAGGGGAATGTTTTGTAAATGATGTAGACATGCAGAACCAGAATTGAGGCAGTACCCGTTCTCAACTCTTGAGTAGGGGTGTCGGGTGGGAAGGAACCTAAGCCACACATGGCCCTTATGTTGTTCATAAAGTAGGTGTTGTGCACAGGGAAGAATTGTGTGTGGTTGCACTTTAAAGGAACCCGTTCCTGACATTCTGCTCTGTAGGAACTATAGTACGAGTTGTTAATACAGTTTAGTAGGACTCTATATCTCACATGCATGAGTTCAAAGTCTATAATAAAAATGATGCTTGTACGATTATTTGATATTACCTGTTTGTTCAAGAATGCATATAAATGTAAACAGCTCATTTTAGCTGATATATACTGTAAAAAGTCTCTTATTCAAAAAAATGTTTATAAAGTTTTGGAAAATAGAAAATAACACATTCATATTAACTGTATTAAATACTTGGAAATTTAATGTACAATATTGGTATGTACAGTAAATGTCTTGAATCTGCTAAATAGAGGTTTAATTGTCCATTTTTTCTGTCTGAGTAAACATGGACTTGTGAAGTTATGACCAGAACTTGTTTGCTGTCAAAGTGTAACTTTAAATAGTTTGATGTAGTGTAATTTGTAAGGAGGTGTATATGATATATGATAAAAGTTTCTAGTCTTTTATTAGACTTTGACTGAAATACAGCTCAAAACTATTTATGATTAAAGGGCCAATCCTCTCATGCCTAACTGCAATTCTTGTAGGGATTAACAGAAATTCTCAATTGGCTCAGCTCCTTGGTTGACAGCTAATGCAAACAGTGCAGAGTACCAAGGCTTATATATTACACAGCATGAACTGTAATAAGAGTGTGTTGATTATAAATACTTATTGAGCTTTACTATACTCACCCTGAAGTAATAAACTGAGATTGTATCTGGATGAGGATGACTTTTAGACTATTTGGGGCTTATTGTAAGTATTGTTAAGGTTGGGAGAACTGGCACTGTTCTGGGTGGGAGAATTGGCCTTTAAGGGAACAGGTGTCTAAGCCTGGTATAGTTGGAATTACTGTAGGCCTACAACAGGAACTCAGGAACCTCCCACCTGGACTTTTTTGTTTCTTGTAGGTAGAGGAAATTGAAGTTTCAAGTTGGGGAATCACTGGAAAGTAGATGGGCCTAACATAGTTCTTCTAGGAAAATTCCTACACAGGTATAGTTTTAGATACAATTATGAAGCAAGTAGAAAATATTACCATTCAGTCCTGGGCACAGATGCTTAGAACGAGACCTACAGTACAACAAAGGTCGTGGTACCAGACTGTTACAAAAATACCTCAGCACAGCATGACTATTTCTCTTACAATTTTTGCTTAGAACTGTAGTTTGTTCTCAACTGCAATATCTCTGCAGCCAAAAAGAATAATGGTGAGCACTGTTATACTACATTGCATTTATGTTGCCTAAACTGTACAGACTTTCTTGCCTGTGTACTATACATGTCCTGTACTGGGCATTATTACACATGAACTGTTTAGAACAGTCAAAATTATAGTAGCAGTTGTTTGGCACAGGCCTACATTGTGTCTTTATGCCAGTCACTGTTCTTTTGCAGTCACAACATTTTCGTTATCCAGCTGTCATCATGTATGTGTGATGAGTGTATCAATTTAAAAATAAAAATTCTTGAAGACACAAAATGTGAAATTGGAGCATTTTTCTAACCAAAAGTCATATGACTAAACTAAATGAAAATTCCTCAAAATTTCATTGCTCTCTGTAATTCAATGGTAAGGACAACTTGATACACAAGTATGGAATTCTACACCAAGTTTAAACCTTACAGAGCAGTGAGAGCACCTTACTAACTAGTAAGAAAATTGAATACCTTCTTTACAGTTATTAAAAAACCAAGTCTCCTACATACACTCACATCCAGCATGCAAAATCAAAGCTGAAAATCCCCTGAAACTTTTGAGGAAGAAAAGAAAAAAATTCCTCCCTGACATTTTATCTCTTTCTGTTTACTGTCTGAAGACAGGAAATGAGTTGTGATCGCTGCAACAGTTTAAATGAGGATGAGGTCCCCTGATATAGTTTATGTGATTATTTGTAAACTTTTCACAGTTTACCATGACATAAAAGGTTTGTGTGAAATTCATTAAATCAAACAACTAGTTCTTTGGCTCCTAAACAACTGGTTAATATAAAGTTTTCTTGAAACTGGAAGAAAACTGTGTGCTCCCAGATTGCATGTGTTTTGGTGAAATGCTTCAAGCTGAAACTCTCCCTGTCCTCTGCTTGCTGAAATCGAGTAATTTAATAAGGGACTCTTTCAGGGTAAAGTCAAGAATTGTTCTGTAATCACGTTTCCTTTTCATGGTGAAACTTGCAAGGCTTTGGCACTCCTTTTTCTCTTCTAAATTGAATTATTGGTAGGAAATTTCCAATTTATGTAAACAAGTAATGTTTAGTAGCACTGGAATCCAGTGTTGCAGTGTATATGCAAAACTGCTATTTCTTCCTTTGCATAATTACTGTAGATCTGTTCTATAGGGTTTGTAGCACTTTTCTGGTGTTATACAATTATGTGTATGGGGTGGGGTGGATTTGGGAAAGACTATAGCCAAGGGCAGTTATGTGTCAGTTGGGCTCTCTGAATCCTTGATTTCCTCTCATTTAAATGCAAGAATTGCTGATAGAAGACTCGTTTGGAATCCCTAACTAAATTCCTGGACTGGGGCAGGTGACATGGAGTTGATGGGGAAGTGTTTGAATAAAACAAATTAGAAGGGGTAATTTGGAGATACAGCATACTGCTCTACTGTTTGTGCAAGTGATGCTATGTAGTGACCTACTTTGTGCTAATATTTTGACTAAACCATTTTTCAAGTGATTGGTAGATGCTCTGGTCTACATCAGGTTCTTTAAGGACATCCTGGAAATTTTCTTCAAAATCAGGCCTGAAATATACAATTTTGGTTTCTTGAAATACACTGGTTTGGTTTTCTTTAAACACACAACAATTGCTAGAATACAGTAGTAAGCCTATGCTGCAGTTAAATGCAGCAGTTTTCATGTGCATACATTGCTGTCATTAAATATGTACTATGAAGTACAAAGCTTTGGGAGTTAAATCTGACAGTATCCCCACCATTTTCTTGAAACTTAATGCTTTGTTTCAACCACAGATTTCCTATTTACATGAACAAAGCATACATTGCGTATGTCCTATCCAGGCTTGGGGTGATTACATCTCAATGTAATCGATTACGATTGCGATTTCTTCATATTTTACGATTGCGATTATGATTACGATTACAGCTAAAATTGAAAGTAATTGATTACGATTGCGATTACATTGCAATGTAATCATGATTGCAATCGTGATTACATTTTCTTTTCACATAGACAATGTAGTAGGCAAAACAATCCAGTGACCACAACTGGAAAAAGGCCATGGACATTGCTCTAGATAAGCCCGGACAGAACCAAGTCCTCCCAAAGTAGAGATTATTGAACCCGTGCACTTCTCACTCATTTTAAGCTGGAACATCCAAGAAAGAGGGACAATTCAATGCTGTCATTCCAACAGAAGAACCAAGCACTGAAAAAATTGTTTAGTAACTTTACTTCTTTGTTCAATTCAACTTCAATGTAATCAGAAATGAAACCCGATTGCGATTACTTTCCCATTGTAATCGATTACGATTGCAATTACTTTGCGATTTTCACAAAAGTAATCGATTGCGATTACAACTACTTCAAAATGTGTCATCGATTGCAATTGATTACGATAACTGATTACGATTACCCCAAGCCTGGTCCTATCTGCAGATTGTTGCCACCGACTGGGACAAAAAAGGCACACCAAAATGGCCGCCGTCAAGCTGTAATTTGTATGATTTGAGGACGACTCTGTAATATTTTGAACAAAATTTGAACTTGAATGGGAAACAATATCGTATTCCTGCAAAAAATGTAGTGATTTGGACCTTACTTTTCATTATTTAGAAAATATTTCAACTGTCAACTGTGGATTTACCCAAACACTAGACTATAGCAGACAGCCATCTTGCTACCCCTTTTCTCACACATACGGTAGCGACAATGTACTGTTTAGTATAATCTGTCCATGAATAGGAAGTCCGTAGTTTCAACACACTTTTATAAAGCCAGTTTGATAATTACACTGCTCAGCACTGAAAATTCTCCAAATTAGTATAACTTATGGTACTTTTACTACACAATATATGGTCCACAGGAATTAACTCAAACTACTTTTTTTGCCAAATTATCCTTTTTGAAGCCATCGCAAAAAAGTAAAGTTCCTAGATTTATGTGGTTTTGTGTTTTGGAAGTCCTGCAGTGTACTTTAAGTGTATATGATTATGAATCTTTTTGTGTAATCATTGACTTGTCACAAATGGATGCAGACCAAATGATACAGGTGTAGGCACTGAAGAAAACAAAGGAACACGCGTACGGATGATACTGTAGATGTGTACTAGATACTGAGCTTAGTTTGTTTATCCCTATTGTATCCCACAATCCATTTGACAGAGCAATAATTGATTTCACTCATAAGATACCTACACAAATGTTTTCTTTACCAACTCAAGACATGGAATTGGAAAGATAGAAAGATAAACAAATTTACTCTTGAGACACACACAGTGTAGTACCTGAGCTCACTTTCTGTCAAAGTCTTGTAAGAATTATAATGTCATGCATAATTGCTGTCAGGATCACACTTTAGGAGTCGGTGAGGAAAAGAACGGGAAATGATGTGGTCTTACTGGGATGAACTCATTAACTAATGATAACCATTCCAATTAGATCTGACAACTTAATGTGTTTTGATTTTCCAGGTAGTGGTTGAATGTACTTTAAAGGGCTTGTACCCTCATCCCAAACTGCAATATTTGTAGTAATGTACAGAAATAATTGACTCACGTCTTTGATTGAAACAATGCAGAGTACTGTGCTGAGAGTGTTTTCATTATAGGCTACATATTGGACTTTTCTATACTCACTGTGAAGCAGTAAACAGATTGCAGTAAACAGATTGTCCCTGGATGAGGATGAATGTTAGACAATTGTGCAAGGGGCTTCAGGAAGAAGGTTGGAATACAGTAATTGGTACTGCTTGAGGTGAGAAGATCAGGCCTTTAAAGATTTTGATATCATTTATTGACCATTTATGAGAGTTTGAGCCCTTGAGGAGATGCTTCACAAAAGGGTGTGCAGCTGGTGATAGGTTGATTTCATGCTTTCATACAGATTTATCATTTATGTACAGCACACATCACCCTACTTTGAGTACATCACCTGTTTCACAAATGGAATATTCTAGTATTTACCACAGAACACTAACTGGCAATGTCTGGTGGTAGGTTTATTCCATGCATTGGCAGGTGAATTTAATGTAAATTGATGGTCAATAACTGGCAGCCATCAACCACAAAGTTTTCTAGTATTCTTTTATTTACCTGTATTATGGATGATTCTGCACTAAAACCCCATCTTAAATCAACTGAATGAGGGTTTAGAAGGAGTTGCATACTGTACTGTACAGTATATAATGAAATTACAAAGGTTTCAGGCGGGTGCCCCTACTTACAGCGGACATACTAATTACTATGCTTCTCAGATTTGTTTATAATGTTATAGCTCAAGGTACTGTAGGTTCATACTATGAATGGGGAAGTGGCAAGTCTGCAGTTCTGAGCTCCATCTCCTTTGAAGATACCAAGTGTTTCTCTAATTAAATTAGTTCTGTGAAGGGAAATATAATGCATGTTACCAATGTTCAATACGTAAATATAAGAGCATTTCAAAACTTAGTTTAAACCATTTTTGCATGTTTGATACCATTTTGAATGTTTCTCTGTAGAAAGAGTTACCATTCCAGTTTTAAGGTACAGCACTGCAGATAAAGTTTGAGTTACAAATGTTCTTGTGTTTTGAAGTTGAACCTGTTTCTTTGAGCTTTGCATGCTGTAGAAAATTTGAAAGAGATTTATGAAGCAACTGTTTGTATGGTTGTTTATATGATCAATATACTCATGTGTTTGCAACCTCTTTGGGACTTGGTTACCGTATATTCTGTAATAAACGCCCCCGGGGGCGTTACATTTTTGAAAAGGGGGGCGTTTATTTGAGGGTATATTGGAATAAAAAATTAACTAATCGGCATCGGTAAAATTCTGCCATTCAACCCATCATTACCACCGATTATTTGTAAACTGAAAAAAGGGCACAAATATACTTGAAACTTGCTCTTAATTTCGTTAAAATTCCTGTGAATACCGTACTCAATCCTTCCCGCCAAAACGGAATGCATTGATAAGCACAAACGTATAAATTATACCCCTGCCATGAGCGCGGTCGTTGGTTATTTTCCCCATAACAATGTAGTATAACGTGGAATTGTATTCCTTGCAGTCTGGAAAAAGTGCCGCTTAAGTTGCTGTGCAATTTGTTCTGTACAAAAGCACAAGTACAGACTATCCGAGCTGCAGTGTTTGGCTGTATTTCCAAGTCCCAAAGCTTGCCATGTATATCTGTGCACGTTTTGTACACGTAGCACCTAGAATCTTTGGAAGTTCGGTGGTTATTATCCTGCATAAATTAAGCCATTTCTCGCATTCCTTCCGTAATGTTATTTGCAGTAGGACTTATGAAATGTAAACGTCATCGCCGGCGAAAACAGTGATGCACGTGGTCTCGTGCAGGCTACTTCATCGCCCACGCACTTACGTGCGTGTCCGTTTTTACCGCCAAACAAGGCATCATGTTTTGCTCGGTGACATCATATGCATACGATCCATTGCAAAATTTAAATTGCCCCAGCATCGTGATTGGTTCAAATGCGATGACTCTAGCCAGCCAATCACAACTCGCGCCATCGCCTATGTGATTTAGTGTGTGAAAATACTAAGCCTCGAGACGAATTTTTCTATTGAGTTTTTATGTTACGACGATCACATTTCCTATGCTGATAGAACCGGCTAGCGCAGCCCGGCGAGCCCTGTGCTAAATTCAACAAGAAACGACATCACAAATCTCTGCGTACTTGGATTTTTCGGGGATCTCACTTGCGTGCATTTCAATTGCAGATTATTTTCAAACAAGACATAAGTTTTGGACAAGAACTGCTAAAAATTTACGGGGATATTTATATCCGTAAGGAACCATAGGATACGTTAATCGGGTGCAATTGTTTTGCTGCCCCAGAACCGCTAAGATTATTATGATTGCGTATTTCTACATGGCCTCATTAAAGCGGGATTCTACAGTACATTAACGCAACTACAACCCAGTTACAGTAAAATACTGCAAATGTTCCGACATGATTGGGGGATGAAAACTAAACAGAGCATGATGTTTGCCTAAGAGCTAAATTATCAAAGGGTATGTGACATCGACTGAAAACAGTCCTACTGTATCAACGACTGGTTATTTATATCTCCACTTTTGAAAAGAAAATGTCAGGCCTACAAAAATGATATTCCATTCGCAAAACAAACGGAACTATTCCCAATATTTTCCAACTTGAACGATATGAACAAAGCAAGGGGCGCGTACTTTTATAGGGACAAACACGTGTCTTCCCTCTTTCTAATAATCGGTAATCGGCATCGGGCCGATTGTTAAATTAAATGATGATTATGCATTAATTACCGGTCAAACACTATACTAGTTTTATCTGTGGTTTGGGCCTGTAGTGCGGGAGGCCTTGGCCTACGCAGTTGTTAAAAATTTTGAGGGGGGCGTTTATTAGAGGAGGAGCGTTTATTACAGAATATACGGTATATATGAAGATTTTATAGTCCTTTTATGATAGACTGCAAGTTGAATATTGAAAAGTAGACCTGTTTGTACTAGGTTTATTGCTGTAATAGGCATTTGGAAAATTTTGGTGCCAGAGGGTACTTTTTTCCCTTTCGGATGATTCCATACTTAAAGGGCCAAACCTCTCACCCCAAAATACAATTTTGGTACGGGGGTACCGAAATTCTCAATTGGGTAAGCTCTTTGATTGGCAACTAGCTCAAACAATGCAGATAACCAAAGCTTCTATTACACAGCATGAACGGTACTGTGAGTGCTTTTGATTACATAAATTGAGTTTTTCTATACTCACCTTGAAGCAATAAACTGAGATTGTATCTGGATAAGGATAAATTTCAGACAGTTGTGGAAGGGGCTTAAGTAAGAAGGTTAGGAGAATTGGTACTGTTTGGGGTAAGAGAATTGGACCTTTAAAAAAAGGACAACTTGCCAGCAGGGATAATAAGTGGCATTTTGACAATATTTGCTCCTGTAACCTGTCATGAAATCATGGATCTGTACTCAATTGCATGTAAGATATTTGAGAAAAACACAGCTGAAAATATGACATGTATCAAATTTCAGTTAATATTTGGCAAATAAATCCTGTAATCACCTATTGAATATCAAGTAGTCCCAGACAAGACATTATTCCTACAACATTGACAAGATAATTTGCAGCAGCTGAATCTGTTTTAAATTTTGTCCCTGACAAAATCCAGTTTCAAATGGTCAGAAGTATGGTAACTGACAAAATCCAGTTTCAAATGGTCAGAAGTATGGTACAGCTGGTCTTGTTTCATCGTTCTCTTCTCATCTGAAATAGTTTGCTGTTCATAAAATTATCTGGTCCAGTTTCTAGGGCATCTAGATAATAGCTCATTAAATTATCTGATTAAGCTATAAGGCCATGTAGATAGTGGTTTGAGGCCTCAGCTTGAGTTTCTTCTCTGCAGTAAAGTGGGTGGATTGTGTGGAACAATTTCATCTGGTATTGATAATGCAATACCAGCTTATTCTGCACCAAGTATTAGCTTTTCATTATGTGCATATAATTGGTGATGAAATTACTATCAGTTGAGTGATAAGTGTACAGATTGATATGAAAGGGCCAACTGCACTTACAACTTCAGAAGAGAGAGGAAAACAGTTTGATCTTGTCATTCAGATATATTGCACCGGATACATTGTTAAGTGCAGTAGATGGTCTGTGCCATTTTTTTTTTGGGGGGGGGGTGGGGAGGATGGGGTAGGAGTTTACTGCACAGGTAATTAGCTGCAGTTGTGGAGATTCCCAGAAGGACTTGGTCTTTGGCTTCAAGTATAGCATGCTAACTCAAATTTTGATTAATTACATTTAAGCAAGTTTTACTTCATGATATTGGTGTAAATTTTTTAAGGTACAGTACTTTATAGCTTACTCCTAGATGAATGAATGTCTGTACAAAGTTCACACCTACCCTTATCTCAGAATCAGGACTGGTTAATATTATTCTGGCATCACATTTGTCACAATTCTGTCTAGATATGTATAAATACACAGGTACATTTTTTTTCTTCCAATGCCAAAATTTTCGTCAATAACCTAACTTGTCCTGAAAGAGCTATCCAGCCTACCAACTTTTCAATTACTGTATATCCCTGAAATTGACCCTGCTGTAATCATGTGTCAGTATTTACTTACCAATATCTAGTCCATATCGTTAAGCAGTAAGTGAGTGCTCTTGTACAAGAGCCAGCGTTGCTAAACATTTATAAAAAAAAATGCCGTATTTGGTCACTAATACATTTTCAGCTGTTAAGAAGCCTAATGAAGCAGGTTTTGACATGCTATCACTCCGCTAAATTTGTGTTTTGTGAAATTTATTCTCACTATCATTCATTCCCTTACCAGACTGTCAAGATTAATTTCATATTAACTAGAGAATACTGTTGAAACTATGTTCAAGTATTCTTTCATAATGAATAACCAATTAAAGTTGAAAGTCTCTTTCTGAGAATAATTGAAAGACTGTAGTGATGTCATTGTACAAAGTTGATTGACTTCCGATTGAACTTGATGAGGAGGAAGCTAAATAAGTAGCTATTGTTTCAGGATTAATGAAGTTGTTCCCCAATTTAAACATAATGCAATGGAGCAGTTCTTTGGAAGCCTACACTGTTATAACTCATGTAATGTGACATTTAGATACATTGCTATGCCCCTGCACCTACAGTATTGTAGTATCGTGTCAGGCTTGACTGTGTGTTTATTGTTATTATAATGTAGACACTGTTTCCTTGTTTTGCCCTTTGGTAACATGCAGTTACTGTAATTTAGCTCTGTCTGCACGGGTATGACCATACTATATTCTGCTTGAGTGAATTTAATGACAAAGAATTCCCCCACCTTCCAAGGAAAAGAAAACGGAAAGGGAAAAAAAAAAAAAAACATGTCTACGTGTACTTGGCCCCTATCTAACTTTATAAGACCCCAAGGCTCCCTTGTTTGTGGGTCTATTAGGGATGATATACCTACTCCTATCAGTCCATTTTGTAACCCTCCAACAGCAGGCTCAGGGAATGATCAGTTCTGTATGATAATCCTGCACGGGTGATAGGAGGCTAGTTGAGGACCTTAATAGACTGCCTTAATACCTGGCCAGATATAGCAGTAGAAGTGGGGCCCTCTCCTGGACAGTACCTTTCCTGATCCTCTAGTCAAAAGTCTGCCAATAACTTCAGTATCTCTTTAAAGTACCTGAGTAAGTATTTATTGTTCAGGATGATCTGTAATTTTTTAATCCTAATTTTTGGATCTGATCTTGACTACTGTTCAAAGCAATGTACTGTATAAAGTAGGTTAATTAGATAGAGTTTTACGGCCCAGTTTCCAACCTACAGTATTGGTTCAAGTCGAGCTGACCACAGTCCTTTTTCCCAGTTGTGGCTGACTGGTTTGTTTTCCCTACTCCATTGCTTATGTGCAACATCACTCACAGTGGCAGTTCAGTAGGTTCCATTTTTAGAATCTTTAGTATGACTTGACCTGGGAATCGAACCCGGGCCTCCCTCATGAGAGGTGGATGCCCTTACCGTTAGACCAAACACATGGTATAAAGTAGGGACATTGTGTGACTAATGCATTTGGCCACATCTGGTGTTGTCCACTGCCTGGAGTAAAAGTTGTAGTACTTTTCAGTTTTATGCTGTAATATTAGTGGAAACCAGCTTGTACTGTCTGAGACTAAGCTTAGGCAGATGTGATCTGTCTTTTACATATTGCACATTTGTGAGAAGACAGCTTCTGGTGGCCTTTCAAATCAAAACCCATCAACTGTATATTTTTGAGCTCAACAGTATTTTGCATAAATATTATGCTGACACATCATAGTTTTTCATAGAACCATATTGTAGCTTTCTGCATCAACAATAGGCTTAATTTGGTAGATTAAGTTTAGTTTCAAGTGTTGTAATTTGGTCAATGAGAATGTATTCAGTTGGCAGCTGAAACTGGCATCTGCTTTAGTGTATGTTTCAGAGTCTCATTGGTCAGTTTACCCTGGGAAACAGACTCTGTTTGCTGGGCTGCCCCGCTTTAAGACTTCCCCACTTCCAAACATGACTGATCAAAAAAAGATTGCCTACAGTTCACTTTAAAGGGCCAGGTACCCTTCGAAACAAGTTTGCAACTTGAATTACTGTAGATTGTCCTGTTTCATAATTCTGTCTCTAGGATCGTGTGGCAGTAGGTTTTCTTCTCAGTTGCCAAATTTACTGCTTAGCTTTGATTCAATATTTACCCCTAAAATAGTATGAAAGATATTTGGAAGAGAAACAGGGAGAAAATTGTATAGAAGGGTAGATATACAATACAGTTAGATGTATGCTTCACCCACTTACAGTACTACTCTTTTCTGTAATATACAAGGCTTATGACAGTGTTAATGGTAGAATTCAAAATATAGCCCTGGGGAATTCCCTTCCAAAAGGCAGGGGAGTGCATGACTGTGCCTTATGCAACATGTAGAGGAACAGTGTGTGAAGATCATGCATTAGAATATTAGCTTTGCAGGACTTGTGAATTAAGAGTGGAAATCCAACACTAGTCTCTGATAATTTAGGTACAGTATATAAAATCGCAAAACCAGAGCTTGTGGTAGCCATCTGATGTTAGCTTCCAAACCACACTTACTAGCATGGAAAGCCACATTGTCTTAAATTCCACCCTGTCAAAACAATCAAAAAGTCTGTATGACTTGTATTGGTTTTACTGTTAGTAAGTTCCATTGTTACCTGCTGCTAATAGGATGAGGTTACACACATGAACACCAATACAGAGGCTGGGTGCAATTTGCTGATGTGGATTTTGTTCAAAGGTTGAGCAGTTGCCCCAAATTTATTTTGAGATAACAGCTAAATCTCACAATTTTCTTCTTTATGTATTTCTCTTCAAAGTATCTTCCATAATATTTCAGGACTTCATTATTGCATATTTAAGGCAAACCAAGCAGTTTACACCTAGAGAAAAATACTGTCACATGAGTCTCAGTATAGCCAATCACAAGTCAGGACAGGAGTGACTTCATTTCTCCTTTAAAGTCAGAGAAATTTTGGAGCTTTCCCCTTCAAAGGGTGGCCCTTAGTGACAACTTAAAATATACCTTAATGGAACTGTGTTGAAATGCTTGTAACAAGATAAGCAAGTTGAAACTAGTTGCCAAATGTTTTTGTACTTATAGAAGTTTATCATTGGATTGTCAATTCAAAATGTGATTTTTTTACTGTACTTAAATTTTTTTTCATCTAATGGAGGTATGGAGGTCTAAATAAATTTATAAGGATGACTGTGTCATTTCTGATTCTTTCTGTAGTAAAACTTTGATTGCACTTATAATTGGAGCTGGCATTGGGGAAAAAAAATTATCAGCATTAGAAATGACACAGTCTCAAAACTGAATGAATTAGCCAGTTGAGAGCCTACAGCATTTTGCAGCATTTATTACGGTTTCTGGGCCAGCTGACATTTTTCGCAATGCATCCATAACTTTTGAAGTTCAGAGGAAGCCGCAACTTAACTCAATTTTCTGCTTGTTGCACATCAAACTTTGCCACTAGCAGGCTTTCAACATCATGAAAGCTTCAAGATGTGAGTAACCAGTGAAAAGAAAAAAAATTAGCTTCATTGCCATCTGAAAAACTTGGTTAAAATGATTAGAGTGTTACAATTACATCAACACTTTACAGTAGGAGTACTCGTAAAAGTGATGACTTGTGGTGGATAGCCTACTGTTGTAGTGTTCTGTGCTGGTATTCTCTTTGCTGATCACAAGGTTGTTGAAGTGTCTAGTTAACTATATTTCTTGAAAGTGTGGAGGCCAGTGTTCATGATAGAGTACAGGATTTCACAGTTCCTACACTGGGTTTTCAAGTATTTGGAGAAAATACTTTTTTTGCTGGAAATTCTTGGGTTGTTTTGAGTTCCCTACTGATTTCTCAAGCACAGTTCAAATCTTTTGCCAGACTTGCGATTTCCTTTGTGTGATGTTTTGCGCACTTAGCTTAAGATTGAAGCTTTCTATTAAAGATTAAAAAACAGCTCACCTATTGTAACCATGCTCCTTAATTTTCTGAGGGGTGTTATTGAGAATCTAAAACTCAAGGTCTAAAGTTTTACATACATGTAGCAAGGAAAAACAAAAGGATTTCTATTTCGAATCTCACTCGCCACGTATACATGGAAAATTTGGGTTTTGGTTCGATATGAATTTGAGAAAAATTAAACCAGGAAGTTAATTAATGGGAGTCCTTTTTAATTTTAACATGAGGGTTGTGTTTTTAAGATTTGAATACAAAGTAATCAGCGGGATGTTTCAACTGCAAACAAATTTTGAGTATGTTAGTTTTGTTTGTAAATACATGGGAAACATTGACTTGCAGTATTGTTGTCTCAGTGTACAATAAAATACAGTACTGGCGCCCTATCTGTCACGCTTTCAACTCACCAATGCTAGTTTGACGATGGTTGACCAACTGCAGTTGATCAACTACTTTTTTCATTGTTAATTTCAATAGGACCATGGTAACATGTCAATCATGTCTGCCGAGTCTGGCCCCTAATCCTCAACTAGTCGATTCATTCATCAGTGTGTCTAGTCTCCTTTGTGTCCAGCAGAGGAAGTCCTATTGTATCGTAAAAGGATTTTTAACTTAAAAGTCAAGTTTATTTGAGCAAGAAAGGTGTGTGGATAAGTGAAGACAGAACAATAAACTTTCTGCCGTACAATCGATAAAGTAGTAGCAAGTAGTATATTCCTACATATACTGTACGTACGATACTGTACGTACGATACTGGGCAAGTCTGCTTGAGCTTACTGTGAGTGCCGTAGGTGATCATGGTTGAAAAGAAAATGGTAACCTCCTGACTGGAAAATTATGATCTTGCAGGGAGTTTCTTCAGTGTGAAAGAGGAAATAAATCAGCCATAGAGATATGGAACTTTTCCAAACATGAAGACATCAATAGATTTTCTAGTTGAAAATATGACAGGTCGCCCTTGCCATTACTGTTTTTAGAGTCCGTACACAGTGTAATAGGACAAGCTGAGCGTCACTGGAAAATGAGCACAGTGACCTTACTCCAGTTTCGGTCAAGAGCGCTCGTGATAATAAATGAAAAAAAATTATTTCATTTTTCCTTCTTCCAATAAAGCTAAACAGAAAAGTCAGCTACGTAGGCTTGCATTTGGAAGCTGGGCTAACCTCGGCTTCCGGATCGTTACTCCATCTCGCGCCGTGTGAAAGCACACTTTGACGAAAGGTTAATTTACTAAAAGTTTTGTCACTGTAGTAGGCACCCCTTGCTTCGTGTGTATCGTATTACCATAACCAGTTCAGGATGGAAATCATAAGGAATAGTTCGTTCGTTTCACGAACTGAATATCGTAATATTTTCTTTCCAAAAGTGTAGATACTGTACAACCATTAATACTGTAGAATTGTTTGCAGTCGATGTCACATGCCCTTTGATAATTTATTTCTTAGGCCAACATCGTGTTCTGTCTAGTTTTCATCCCCTAATCATGTCGGAACATTTGCATTATTTTACTGGACTGGGTTGTAGTTGCGTAAATGTACTGTAGCTACTATCCTGCTTCGACGAACCTGATGCAGAAAAATCATGACAATCTTAGCAGTTCTGGGCAGCAAAACAATTGCACCCGATTAACGTTTCTTACGGTTCTTTTCTGATATAAATATCCCCGTACAATTTTTGCAGTTCTTGTCCAGAACTTACATCTCGTTTGGAAAGAATCTGCAACTGAAATGCACTTAAGTCAGATCCCCCCAAAATCCACATTCGAAGAGATTTCTGATGTCATTTCTTGGTGAATTTAGCACGGGGCTCGACCGGCTGCGCTAGCCGGCTATATAAGCTTGTGAAGTGCGATCATCGTAACACAAACTCAATGGGAAAATCTGTCTCGAGACCGAGTATTTTCACACACTAAATCCCATAGGCGAAGGCGCGAGTTGTGATTGGCTGGCTAGAATCAACGCAATTGAACCAATCACGATGCACAAGCCAATTTAAATTTTGCAATGGATCGTATCGATATGATGTCACTGAGAAAAATACGACGCCTTGTTTGGCGGTAAAAACGGACACGCACGTAAGTCTACTGCATGCGTGGGCCAAGAAGTTTGCTGCCGGAGACCAAGTGCATCGTTCTTTACGTTTGCAGTGACGTAGTATGACAACATTGCAGAAGTCCCACTGTATATAACATTACGAAAGGAATGCTGGGAATGGCTTAATTTATGCAAAAAATAACCACCGAAATACAAAAGATTCTAGGTGCTGCGTGCACAAAACGTGCACTGATAATATGCTAAGCTGGGGGATCTGAAAAAACAGCGAAACACTGCGACTCGATAGTCTGTACTATGTGTTTTGTGTAGCACAGCTTGTACAGCAGCTTACGCGGTGCTTTCTGCGAGACTGAAAGGAATACATCTTCAGTGCAATTCTAAATATAATGGCAGGTAATACTACAGGGTTTTAGCGGAAAATATCAAACGATTACTCCCATGGCGGGGGTAAAATTTATACGTTTTTAATTATTAATGTATCCCGTTTTGGCGGGAAGTTGAAGGATTGAGTAATTACGGGAATTTTTCACGACACCAAGAGCAAGTTTCAAGTATATTTTATCCCCCTTTTCCAGTTTGCATATTATCGGTGGTAATGACCAGCTGATGAGCAGAATTTTACCAATGCCGATTATTAACCGACAATGGAATAATCGGCCCTATGCCGATTACTTAACAGGTGATCGGTCGAACACTAGATTAAATGTAATTTTACGGTGAGGGACTTTCTATTCCTAAAAGTTGTTCATAGTTATATTGCTGTATGAAGCCCTCTGTAGTATCAGTGCCGTAGCGCACTGTGCACATTCATGACTGCTTTTTGTTTCTGTACGGACAGGAATCACTCATGAAACAATGTTCCGCACTCAACTGTACACAGCAGTACACTGTACAACTAGATACTATTTTCAATGAAGGACTGATAATCCCCTCGCTATCGATTGGCCAGCCTCCCAATTGAAATTTCCCAGTGCTTTGTGCCTCAATGTTGTACGTGAAAAGAGAGTGCAACGTTGACTAACAATGGGTGGAACTTCAAAGGAAATATCAGGAAGGAGGAGGGGTCGTTGATTCGAGTTGACTCCAAGTTGACACAGAAAAGATTCGACTAGTTGATCAACGTCCGCCAAGTTGAAAGTCAACTTGGGGTGTGACAGATACAGCGCCGGTACTGTACCTGGATACATGAAAGGTATAAAATGATGCATTTGTATCATGTGGGATATCCTTGCAATCATTCATCTTGCTAGGGAAGGAGTTACACATTTTTGTTCTAAGCTATGTACTTAGCACATGGAAAATCGAGGAGAGGGTCTTTTTACAATGATGGTTTTCCAGTTTTTTTTTTTTTTTCCATTTGAGGGCAATTGATTTTTGAGGGTAACTGATTTGGACATCTTCCAGCAGTACCTATCTCTTACTGTAAAGAGATACAGTTAGATTTCTAATTTGATTTGAAGACATAAAAGAAAAAAATGTAGAATGTGAAGAATGCTTGTTTGTGCTGCTTATATTGCATCGGATATGGCACACATTGACATTACAACTAGAGTTCAGCAACCATGTTTGAGAAAAAGTTTGTACAGTACACACCAGGGTTGCTGCAAACTTGGTTGAAATACTCCACATAAAAAGCTTCTATTATGCCATATCAAAATTATCTATGCCATGATGTTCACAATATTTTGTGTACAACTGTCATCTGGACTTCTGAAGCTTGGTGACATCTTTAATAATAATATTCATGAGAGGTGTCAAGCTTGTTTGACTAAAAAGAAACACTTGCACAAAATAACATGCATTTAAGTGTTAGCCTGCTGCTAATAGCCTAATTCAGTCTTATGGCTAATCAAAAACAGAATTAAAAATGATGACTAAGGGTTATAAGTCTTCAAAATTAGTCTGTTTCTATGGTGATTCTTTATTTCCATAAAGTTAGTCTTGTATGGAGCTTGACAAACTTGTCATCACATAAAATTCATATGCATTTTCCTGTTTCCAAGTTTTGTACCTTTGTTCGGCTTTTAATGTAAAATGATAAGACCTGGGAGCAATTAGTCACTTGCTTCAGGTACTCTATGTTTGCAAGCATCAGTCATTGGTTATGAAGCTAAAAGCAGATGGATGCCTTGTTTTCATGGACTCTTTGAATGCTGTAGTTCTGTTGGTATTTTAGATTTGCCTATGTAAATATATACTTGAGCTCTTTTTTTCACCTAATGTGAATGAGAGAAGTACAGTAGATGCAGAGACCCATGTCAATACCACGTACAGTAGGTAGCTCTAAGTAGGACGAATTGTGAGAAACACTTAATGTAACATTTTGCCAGGATTCATAACTACTAGCATTTATGGTACTGTGCAATTCTGTCAAATCCATTTTCGTCAACTATTTCTTACAATGGTTGGTGGTTTCGGAGTACAGTACTGTGACCTTGGACATAATTACCTATAACAGGATTTTATTTAAATGCTTTAAAGTAAGATCAAATGGATATCTAATGGATATCTATCTATATCAAATGGATATTTATCGTAAGTCGCTGCTTACGATCATCATCTGAATTTTTTCTTTCCCATCCTCCAATTTCTAAAACTAAGTGTTATGGGGCCAGATCTTTTACTGTTGCTGCCCCTGAGGTTTGGAACAGCCTTCCTGCTAATGTGCGTTCTTTAACTAATTTTAATCATTTTAAAAAGAATTTGAAAACTTATTTTTTTAATTGTCTAAACTGATCACTGTTTTTGTATTTTAAGCTTTTTTGTTCTTTTCTGTGCTTCAAGTTTTGATTTTATCTGTGTAATTTTTAACCCTTTTCTTTGTACAGCGCTTTGAGTGTTTTTAAAAAGCGCTTTATAAATAGCATTATTATTATTATTATCTGATCTGGCCATGCAGTGAAAAATTATCCTGTTCTAGTTTTAATAGGATATACTGTTTGTGTTCAGGTAAATTTCAATTTTAATTTCTCAGGTATTGAACATTATGCAGTTTTAATTGTATTCATCATGTCACAATACAGATGATTTGCTGACTAAATGCATAAACAAAATCCTCTTAATTTGCCTGAAATTTTTTTTTTAACCATTGAATTCATGTTTTCATTGTATGGTTTTATACCTGCCAGGCTCAAGATTTGTGTTTATATAGAACCAGGTTAAGGTTATTGCGTGCAGACTGACAACCACATATCTTCAATGGAGTGGTAAGGACTGCTTTAAGTAATCTATGCCTCATTGAACTGATTCAATTAAAAGATTTGGAAGGTAAAAATGTGATGTTTTCTCAAGGTTGTTAGATGGATAACTTATCAGATTTAATTACATCTTGTTTTTGTGAGACTGCTAGAAGAATTCAGTTGCCCTCGACTTAAAGTAATTTACATCAAAGCCAAATTGCATAAGTTTCTTTAAAGGAAATTGTATGTAGTTATAGAGTTGACAAGTTGGGGAAAATTGGTGCACAATGCATGTACCATACAGTGTAACAAATGCCTTGCACACAAGTCACGTAGCGACTGTCATCATTTTGACCGTCCTGACCTTTCTGTGGACGTCATCTGTTGTTACATTCTAATTATATTTCCTAATCGGTCTGTTTCTCAGAAGTCTTACACTGTTTGCAAACTTGGAATATTTTTGTCCCATTGCAAGTAACTGACCCCTTTGGGCAACTCACAAGAAAAAAATAAAAAAACAAACAAACTCCCCCCTCAAAAAAAAAAAAAAAAAAAACAAATCTCATCATAGGTCAAGATTTTCTACTTGAATAGTTTTGACAAAGTTCACTACAATTTCAAAAAAGGGAAACAGTCATTTCAGTTTGGTTTCCTAGCAGGCGCCAATATGCCTGTACCATGATGAAGTCTTTATGTAAACCTTCATAGCAATTTCTTTTCCTTATTTGCATCAGTTTTGCAGCTCTTCAGCTCCGTGTCGTCTCCAAGTTGGCCTGACCAGTAATAGTCAGAGTGATAGTGTGACAGTTTAAGATTCATAAACCAAGTGCCGCCTGAGGCGAGATTGTCTTCTCTTGTGAAGTTTCATCAGTTTTGAAGATGTTAGAGGCCAGCTAGCTACAAGTACTGTGACTACACAGCTGCAGGATTGGGTATGATACTTACTTTGAAATTGTAAACAGTTTTTGGTTTCGATGGTAAGAGAAACCAATGCAATCATGATGGCGTGCGTGTGTATGTGTGTATGTATGTGTGTGTGTGTGTGCGTGTGTGTGTGTATGTGTGTGTGTTTGTGACACTTTGCTTGTTAACACGATATCTCAAGATAGGAATGTCGCTGAGTTTTCAAACTTAGTACATAGATGCCCTATATTAAGAGGAAGAACCCTATCGATTTTGGTCAAGTTTGAAGGTCATTTGAGGTCACAGGGGTCAAAAACTCGAAACACTTTACATGTAACACAACTAACTCGTTAACACGATATCTCAAGATAGGAATATCTGACAGTTTTCAGACTTGGTACTTAGATGCCCCATATGAAGAGGAAGAACCCTTTCTTTTTTGGTGGAGTTCAAAGGTCATCTGGGGTCACAGGGGTCAAAGGACTCGAAACACTTTACAATACGATATGGCACAGTAGGAATGTTTGAAAGTATTCAAATTTGGTACATAGATGTCCCATATCAAGAAAAAGAACAGCATAAGTTTTCATTGAGTTTAAAGGTTATTTGGGGTCACAGGTGTCAAAGGACTTGAAATACTTTACATTTAACTCATTAACACAGTATTTCAATGTAGAAATGCCATAGGACTTGAAACACTTTACATTTAACTCATTAACACAGTATCTGAAGGTATGAATGTTTGAAAGTATTCAAACTTGGTTCATAGATGTCCTATATCAAGAAAAAGAACAATATCAGTTTTCAACGAGTTTAAAGGTTATTTGGTGTGACAGGTGTCAAAGGACTCGAAACACTTTACATTTAACTAACTAACAAAGTATCTCAATGTAGAAATGTTCATAGGACTTGAAACACTTTACGTTTCACTCATTAGCACAGTATCTGAAGGTAGAAATGTCAGGAAGTTTTCAAACTTCGTACATAGATGTCCCATATCAAGAGGAAGAATGGTATGTGTTTTGGTCAAGTTCAAAGGTCATTTGGGGTCACAGGTGGTCCAACCCGGAAAACCATGTTTACACAATATCTTAAGGTAGGAAGCTTGGATTGATTTCAAACTTTATATGTTGATGCAGTATGATGGGTAGATGAACCCTACAAATTTTGGTAGAGGTCAAAGGTCATTTGGGGTCACACGGGTCAAACCCCAAAACGTTTTACATGATATCTCAAGTTGGGAAACTTGGATTAAATTCAAACTCAAGATGTTGATGCGTTATGATGTAAGCAAGAACCCTTGAGATTTTGGTAGAGGTCAAAGGTCATTTGGGGTCATAGAGGGTCAAACCCAGAAAATCTTGTTTACACGATATCTGAAGGTAGGAAGCTTGGATTGATTTGAATCTTGATTTGTTGATGCAATATGATGGGAAGAATAACCTTATTGATTTTGGGTAGAGGTCAAAGGTTATTTGGGGTCACAGGGGGTCAATCCCCAAAAACCTTGTTTACATGATATCTCAAGGTAGGAAACTTGGATTAATTTCAAACTTGATATGTTGATGCATTATGATGTATGTAAAAACCCTACAGATTTTGGTAGAGGTCAAAGGTCATGTGGGGTCACAGGGGGCCAAACCCTGAAAACCTTGTTTACATGATATCTCAAGCAAGGAAGGTTAGATTGATTTCAAACTTGATATGTTGATGCGTTTTGATGTATGGAAAAATCCTACTGATTTTGGTAGGGGTCAAAGGTCATCTGGGGTTGCAGGGGGTCAAACTTCGAAAACCTTGTTTGCATGATATCTCAAGGTAGGAAACTTGGATTAATCTCAAACTTGGTATGTTGATGCATCATAATGTGAGGGAGAACCCTATTGATTTTGTTAGAGATCAAAGGTCATCCAAGGTCACAGGAGGCTCAAACCCCGAAAACCTTGTTTGCATGATATCTAGTGGTAGGAAGCTTGGATTTTTTCAAACTTGGTTTGTTAATGAATTATGACGAGAGGGTGGACCCTATTAATTTTGGTAAAGGTCAAAGTTCACCTGGGGTTATCCAAGGTCAAACCTTGAAAACTCCTACTTTGTATTTCAAGGTGAGAAAATGAGAGAGAGTTCAAAGTTAGAATGTGGATGTGTGATGGTTGGAAGATGGCTTCTGTTGTCCTTGATGGAGGTTGAAGGTCAATTGGGGTCCCCAGAGATCAAACTATGAAAACTTTGTTAATAGGATAGATTATCTTAAGGCACAGCATGAAATTTGGGTTTTCATTGTAGAAGTGTTTTGGTTAAAAGAAAAACCAGTTACTTACTGGTGGAGTCAAAGGTCACTTTGGGTCACCATGTGTTACAATAACTGCAGCATTTTTTGAAAAGAACATGTTCTGTATGCATCATCGAAACCTCAATGCATTTTTGCATTCTGGTTAAACTCTACATGTCTAATAAATTGTGTCAGCTGTGCACACTTCAGGGACATTATGAGTTGATACTAGGTGGTAGTTAATGAATTTTCGAATAAAATTTTTCTGCGCACATCATATTTTGCTCTGCAAAATATGTCAGATGAAATTCAAATTTGGCCATCGTCCATAATAATTTTAACAGATTTGGAAATTGCTTTTGGTTTGTTTCTTATAACCTGTTGGCTAAGGTAGAATCAAAATGATTTATATTTATTTTGAAAGTTGTTTTTATGGATAGTATCTGGTAATTTCATAAATTTGTATTTTTGTTGTTTGTTGTACTTGTATATGGTGTTGACATAACAGCTGATTAATTGAACACAAAAAAGTGGGTTGCATGTAATCATATTCTAATTTTTATCACAATATCTGGCATATGATGCTTGAATCTAGGGCAAGATGAAGTATGTTCACTTCTCAGACCTATACCTACCCCTTGAAACATCCTAACAAGTTGTGAGTGGAAGGAAGGAGCTGGGACAGCAGTATCTACAATAGAACTAAATTTTACCTTTGTTCTGAAATTGGCAAAGTTTTTTCAAAGGTCCTCAATGCAGAACAACAGGCTACCAATTTTGTAATAGTCCTTGGCCTGTGGAACTTCTCCCTAGGCTACCCTCGGTCCCCTTTTACAAGTAAGCTTTGTATGGGTCTGTAGGTGTCTGTCATAATGCATTTCACTTGTTTTTAGAAAGTCATTTCGTTTTATTCTTTGATTCATGTTGAAGCTACTTGTCGTTATTTCATGGTCGACCATTCAGTCTTGGTCAAGCTTGTTAGTTACACACATACAGTATTCACCATATGTGCCACGTTGTTTCAGATTCTGTGAATGTCAAGTGCTTCATGTTTACTTGACATAACCCTACAGCTATAAATAAATTTATACCCTGGGAAGGCAAACATTTCTTGCCAATGGGGGGCTAACAAACTTTGACATCTAGACCACATGGTGCATTCCCAGAGTTGCCTGCTGGACAGGAGTTTCACAAATACAGTGCGGCTTCGGTACAGCACCCCAGCTTACTGTTCACATGCTGTGATTGCATTGTCAAACTACATTTATCCAAGGTGAAGGTGGTTGTATGACTTTCAGATGAGGATGTACTGTCATAGACCTATTTCCAAATAGCAATTACAATGAATTGTGGGATAGAGTTTTGGGTGTACATCAATTTTCACCACGGTAAAATGCCATTGACAAAAATGACAAACATCTAAACTCTATCTCACAATCCTTTGTAATTGCTATTTGGAAATAGGTTTATGCTGGAATTATTTTAAGGAGGAAATGCAGTTACCCCAACTTGAAGCAGCATAGGTGGAAAAAGTTGGGAAACTGGGAGGCTCCTTCTCTGGAAATTTGTGCATTCGGAAGGAAATTTTGGCAATTGGAAGAAATGTCCCTTTTCTGTACATGAAATTATAGGGAAAATTGTGGGAAATTTTACTTCCTACTTTAAAAAATAATTTTTCTGAATTCCTTGGAAATAGACATCATTCCACTTTTGTGTAAGCAATGCAGTATACTGTCCTATTTTGTGATTGGCTCTATAAAGAGTCATGTGACATTTTTTCCCTTTAAATGTGATATTCACTTTGTATACAAATAGTCTTCAGGATGAATTGCTTGGTTTACCTTGAATATGCAAAATTGAATTCATAAACTATTTTGAAAGATCATTTGAGTAGATAAAAGAAGAAAATTTTGCAATTCAGGTATTGTTCTAAAATAAATTTGGCGTGATTGCCTTAGTCCTTTTAGTTTACAATCAAGCACAGAGGTACTGTGAAATGTTCCAGTGGAAGCTTTGTGTGGCTCTGTATGGCACAGTGCAATAGTTTCCCTTTTTTTTGAATAAGTTGAATGTTGCAAGTGCCTTTTTCTGTGAAAGAAAGATGAATATGTTCCTACAGTAATGCTGCATTGAACTGTTGGTAATCCTCAGAAAAATAATTGTTGTAATTATTGGTGCAGTATTTTGTCAGCATGGTGTCCAGGTCACCACCATTTGGATTATTGTGATGTATTTTCTTTCTATATCTGTGTTTCTGTTAATTGAGAATGGTCAGGGTCTGAATGAATTGAAGGATAAATGAAGTCAATCAGGTGTGAGTGACTTTGGTGCCATTTGATGGGAAATCAAGGATTTCTTGATTGAGTGAGTCCCAACCAAAAAAAAAAAACAAAGGAAAAGAAAAAAAAATGGTATTTCGAAACATGGTGTTTTACACCAGTAGTCTAGGATGTTATACTTTTAAATTGAGAGTAAAAGAAGAATCTGAAAAAAAGTGGTCATGAGTGCCCAAGGCAAGTGAGTTTGTGTCAGCCTGACAAGTAGCTTAAATGCAATTTTGGAAGCACTGTACCAAAACTGTACATCACTTTGCTACCGTACAGTATATGCTGTACATGTGACAGAACCGATGTATCGTTTTTCTGGTGTCCCTATGAATTATTTTCCGGGGTTTTTTTTCCTATGTCACTGCTTTGGCAGTCTTTCTTGTTTGTTGAGCAATTTGACAGCATGAGGTTAAATATATCACAATTCTGTGCAGGGTCCTGTTGTCCTACCGCATACACTGGTTCATGGTTACAGTAGCAATTGCCAATAGGCAACATTTGAATGCACTGATATTACATGAAAAACAGTGTCTACATGTATCACTTTTGCAAAATCATCGGTAAAAGGAATTGAATAACACAGGCCTTGAAATACTGTACAGTACTGTATGATGGCAGACAATTGGTCTCCTGCAATCACTTTGAGGAGTGTGATTTCTTGCACACCTGGAAGATGAAGATGTGAGCTCATGAAAGTCCGATAGAACAGCACAACTATCACACTCTTTTAGTTTTGCAAGGACTGTGATTTGTAACATACAGGTCTGAAAAATTTAAAACACAAGGTCTGACAACATGCTTTTGCAAAGTGTCTGAAGTTGTGACATATAGTTACCAATTAGAGAAAGCTCATAACTAACAACCAAATCTCTCTATTGACTTACTACAATACAGAGTGTGCAGTGGAGGTGGTCAGCATGTGCCCTCCAAGGCCTTTTTGTAGATGTTTGTACAGTAGGTGTTATCAATATGTGGTACTTTTGTGGCCATACCCACATATCTGCAGTACTGAAGACATTATGTAATGGCTTCGATGAAGTACCATACAGCTCATCAATGTCCTTCACATTTGTGATACTGTATGTTGATATTTTCAATATTTGGCAGATTGTAATTTATCTGTTGGCTTCCAAATCCACTGATCAGTTACAGGTAGAAGCACTTCAGCACCTCAGTTTTGGCCTCCATGAGGAGTCACCATGTGGACATATGGGACTCTCCTTCTCAGGGGAGACGGTGACTTTTTGCTCAACTACAGGTCTCACTCTTAGGCAAAATATCTGACTTTATAGGAACTAAAGTCTGCCTGATTCATCAAGGTTTTGGTTAATTGGGGGGGGGGGGGACTGTAGTCCCATGACCCCCTGTCTCGTATGTCTATGGGAATCCCCTCCCTGTTTTAATTTTGAAATCAAGATGCTTCTTTGCTGACCTCCCCCCCCCTTTCTGATTTGGCATTGTTGTTTTGCTTACAGGTAGAGCATCCACACATTAAAAAAATGTGTGTTAATTGTATCTAGCCTTACCCTTTTGTCAAAACACTCTCTTGTTTTTAATGTGTAGACTTCTCTGTGCATGCAGTCATATTTATCTCCCTGTTAGCAATGTTCCTGTCTCCCTCTCTTTTGACAGTCCAAATTAGCCTTCCCTTCAAAGAGCATGCTTGTAAACAACTGTACTACTCAATCCATAGCGACTCAGTGAAAATGAAATCAGTGCCCTAAAGTTAATCAATATTGCCTCATAATTTCATTTGGTCTTGAGGACAAACTTCACCTTGGGAAATTTGATAAATTTAATGGCAAGTTTAAACTTGCCCCTACTTTTATGAGATGTTATTATTTCTTCAAAGAAAATCTTTGCAAAGGTTGTTTATTTGGCGGTTGCAGAGATGACAAGGTTATCTGAGTTTCTGACCAGATGAATGTTTTGATGATGTCAAATGGAACTTCATTTTGAGGATATCAACTAAAAATATGGAAACATTAGGCCTACAATGACAGGTCCATATACTAAATAAACCAGATTTACTGTACTGGTCAGCATAGCATGTGTTGAATATGTAGTCCTCTTTTGACAAACATGTACATGGTAACACCAGCTAACAAAGAAGATGATTTATCCAATTTTGCTTTTACTATGTTCATGAGCCCAATTTGAAGAAACCCTATCATCATTGACTGGTTTCTGATTTAAAGTATGAATATTCATAATGACCCCAGATTGAAGTACTTGTAACCACTCAATTTTGATTGGTTTTCAATACCATATATTGCATGATGAAAGATCGAAAGAGACATAGACATATTCAGTGAGGTGTAAGACAGTTTTATTGGCTTTTCATGCTTCAAGTATGAAGATAGACATCTTATTACATGTACATACTTGAACATGTAATAGCAACATATCCTAAACTCTGAATCATTGTAGGAATTAAATTTAAATTGAACTAGAGTTCTTAATACAATACAGGTATTTCTTTTTTTTTTTCAAAAATAAATTTTAGCTAAAATCCTTCCTTAAATGCAACCACATACAGTAGACTAATAGTAAACTTTCCTGCATCTGATATTGTACAGCTGCATATTATAATTAATTACACCATTTGGCATTATAATTTGTATTGCTGTGAGTGGAGCATGTCAGCATCTGTGCTATAGCATAGCACATCCATGGACATTCTCTTACAGAGTGCTACAACATTGGTATGTGATTGATATTTAATCAAAATACCACTGTGGCATTTAGGGTTGTTTTTGAAAGCCTATGAACTATGATAGCTTTTAATGGATTCTAATGGTTCTTCTGGGAAACTTGAGTGTTACAGTTAGTCTTCTAAAGTTCAAAATTTTAAACCTAGGAAACAAAACAGTTAGGAATACAGGTAGGCTCCTATTTATGAGGTATTTTTTTTTTTTTTTTGATTTTTTTTTTGTTTCTGTGTATGTCCACTTAGTATTGAACAGGCCTCCTCAATTAAATTTTTTTGAAGCACCACATTGCTAAATGTTACTTACTGATATAATGCGCCACTGATCGCTGTCCTTGGGTAGGGGTATGAGGGGAGAGGGTGTTGAAAATTTTTTTGTTTCAGAAGGGGCTTACATGCAAAATGGTGCAAAATTTGTTCAATTTTCCCAGCCAAAATTTTTCACAAACTTTACAATTTAAATTTGCTGATTCACCAGTATTAACGGCGAATCAACAAAGCACTGACTCTAATAAATGTAAACAGTGACCGTGATTTTACTTTCATGTGAAAACAAATGGGACATTATTATATCCTTTTCAGTATGTGACTTCAGTCTGTGGGAAGTACAGTATTAGACTTATTTACAGTACCTATTTTTGAGACAGAATAGTTGTTGTCAAAAAGGTTATGAAAAAGTTAAATTTTTCACTTTTCTCCCAGTAATTTTTTGCGCCACTACAAACCACATCGCGCGCCATAAGTGGCGCGCGCGCTGCTATTTAAGGAAGCCTGGTATAGAAGTTGGCTAACAACTGCATGGTGAACAAGTATGTAGCCATGCCTAGGCAGGTGGAGAAGGGTACATTTCACAAAAACAAAGAAAAAAAATACATTAAAAGATCTTGCATTGATTAAAGCAAGTGATTTTCTTTCTCTAAATTTTCAAAACTAAACCTTGGCTTATTTTGTTTGTCGGTAAGATTGAGTTTATATACATGGACACAGCATGTAACATGTACTGTACGTCCTATCCGTAGATGGTCGCCAGCGGCTGGGACAAAAAAGGCGCACCGAGATGGCCGCCTTGAAGCTATAATTCGTCTGATTTGATGGACAACTCGGGAATATTTTAAGCAAAAGTTTAATTTGAATGGGAAACAATATCATATTCCTGCAATACGTGGAGTGATTTTGACCTTACCTTGCCACATTTTAAAACTGTTTCAACTTTCTTGCAAAATATGGGGATATACTTGAGCATGTCCAATCTTTCACACAAAATCATATCAGACGGCCTTCTTGGTGGGCTTTTTCTCACACGTACGGTAGCGACAATGTACCACGCAGTATGCTCTGTCCATGTATCATAGGAAGTCTGTGCCCTCTTACCCTGCCTCAAGACAGACAAAACCCATGTATTGACCCTCTTCCCCTCCCCCTCCTCCTTAATTGGTTATTCGTGCTAATCTGATGGTGTCTAGAGTTGGGGCTGGCCTCAACCGTGGATGAACTGGGCTTGTTCCACATTTAATGAAAAGGTACTTCCATAATTTGAGGTCATTTGTCATACATGTTTAACAGTCAGATGATTAATACCAAAAGTTTGGTCTTCATCTTCTTCAAAGTTTTTGTCTACTGATTTATAATCACTCATGAACTGATTAAATGTCTTCAGGACAGAATCTTTGATGAATTCTTGATGAATAAAATAAATGCCTTGCTATTAAATAATTGCATGCATGCACATACAGTTAGGGCTTTAAAATATTGGTTTTGTGAAGGTAATCTGATCTTTTTTAACATTTCTTATGCTAAAATTGAGCCCTTTGTACAATAGTATATGTACATATACAGTATGATAGATCGATTTATTATATAGTGTTAAATACCTTGCATTGGCATGTAAATTAAAAAATGAAAATACCTCAATTTTAATTTATTCAACTACTGAATATCCTATTTGATATATTGTATTGTTTGAAGTAAATCATGAGACTAATTGGTGAATTCTAATAAGATATTTCAAGGAAATGTGATTAGATAGAACCTATGATATAAGTAAGCAGATGATTGGATAAAATGCTTAAATGGCCCTTCATTTCAAGCAGTGCCCACTTAAACAATGGAACAGGGAATAATTTATCCAGTATCGCATCGCAATTTGCTACCCAAACAGGCCAAGTTGCTACACAAATAAAAAATTGAGTAGCAATTTTTTGTGTGCATAACCTTTGCATTTTCACAAACAGTGTGTGAAGGACCTCAAAAATCATCAAATTTGCTATGCAAAATTTGAATGCTAAATTATTCCCTGTGGAAAGTGGAGTTTGCAGGATTACAACAGTCGTGTAAGTTTTAAAATCTTGTGCAGTAGTTCCCAGCTTTAGCTGATGAAAACTTTCGACAAGAATAATATGTTGCAACTTGACATGTACTCTTTCTTTCCGATGAGCCTTCATGCCTCTCTTAATAATTTGAAGGGGAAAATTCTTTCCACCTTTTCCTTTTCCTCCAAATTTTTATACATACAAAAGTGTCTAGTGTCTACCCAGGAAGGGAATAATGTTTCCCACAATTCCTCCCCAAGTGTCCATGTTCAAAGAAGGGAAAATTCCCTCCAGTTTCCAAAATGCCCTTCCAAATACTCAAATTTCCTGGTAAGAATCCTCGTAGTAACTTTTGTGACTCATACCTACTGTAGGCCAATAATGCTTTCTAAGTAAACAAGAGCAGTGTGCCAAATTTGTATCTCTTTAGCAAGACTTTTTACCAAATCTCCCAGATGTGTTCAAGTGATACTCCTTACAAATATGATATACTCCTTTCAAACATGATATACTCCTTTCAAACATTAAATAGATACCCTCCAGAAGATGAAACTCTTTCAACATTTTTGAGTTGTTTACAGTTTCCTCTCAAATAAAACACAAACACTTAACTCTGCAATACCCTCTCCATCAGGTTTTACCAGGCTATGTTTGTACATTACTTGTGTTGTTTACTGTAAGAAACACTCAAGTACTTGGAAATTGTTGGTGTTCAGTCCCAGGTTTGCTGCTCCATTGTTGAACTTGCCTGGATGCAACTGGAAAAGGAGATGATAATGATCACAACAAACAAACCATTTACGACTTTTGAATCAAATATTTCTGTGGTAAGGACAAGGCTATTAGTGAACCATTTTTTCCTTGTCTTTAACTATAGACGAATGTGATCAGTACTTGTGTTTAGTGACTGTAAGTAATCATCAGTGTGGTCCATCAGCTTTAAATTGTCTTCATTTATTAATTTCAAACTGTCATATTCAGTGAAACTGAGAGAATCGAGATAAAATTTGGTATACAGGTAAAGCAAGGAAATTGAAAGATTAAAAGGTGATAGACCCCAGCTATGCCTGACTGAAATCAGACCATCACTTGCTCTAGATTGGTCTATACACAATACTGTACACAGAATCTTTTCCAAATAACTAGTCTATTACAAAGGGTTGTGGGATTGAGGTTGGGTCTGCATTATTATTGTAACAGTAACATTTATAACAGAAATGCCGTATACCAAAATTCTGTCTTATAATCCTTTGTAATTGAAATTTGGAAAGGGGTCTATTGGAAGCCGTTTGTGTATTTGTGCTCAATAAATATCCTTAGCAGTGATGGAATGTGTTTATTCTCCATTGGTACCAGCGTTTACCGGAAGGCTTAAAATATGTGAGGGAATTTCTCCTCTTCCCCAAGGTTTTTGGACAGATTTGAGATGGTACTATTACTATACATAGGAAACAGTGTATTTCTTGCAGGCAAATACTGTATTTTCTTTGTGGGACTTGGGCATTGAAAGCAGGAATCCTGCAATTGCAAACTTCAGGGTAAACAGGGGTAGGTACTGTACGTCAATTCTTACAATCTTGTGCACTTTGCATGACAGTACAGTACAAACCGTCTGCATGGTCAAGTGGTTAGAGCATTCAACTTGTAGCCTGGAGGTCTGGAGTTCAACTCCCGGCCGGGTCATACCAATGACTTTAAAAATAGAACCTACTGCCATTGTGCTTGGTGCTCAGCATTAGAAATTGAGTACTTAGGGAAAACACGCCAGTGGGTCACAACTGGAAAAAAGGCTGTAGCCAGCTTGACTTGAATCTAGTTGGTTAGAAACTTGACTGCCATCTAACCTACAGTACAGTACAGTAATATGGATTTTAAGGGTAAACATAGCCCAGGAGGGCTAAGTTTACCCAAGTTTTACCCAGGAGGGTAACTCAGTTCCATTTTGGGCTGTTACTGGGAAAGCTGTGAAGGGACACCAGGGTGGGTTGTTCAGCCAGACGTAAAATGTGAGAGGGCTTGCATTGATGTTGGTTGATGTTGCTGGCTGCACTGAGGATAGGGAGGAGACAGATCTTCTACGTCTCCATTTTTTCCAACCGGCCATAGCGGGACTGATGTGGTGTTTTGTGTTCAAAACCCTCAGAATTTGAGCATTGACCCCAAAGATTTTTTTTAGCAATGTTTGCAAAGAAATTCCCTTTGATATCAACAAATTAATAACACAGATATTGTTACATGATTGAAAGAAGCCTTTTTTGAATTAGTAGTGTGATGCTTCAAGGCAGTCAACTCCCAACCCAAACTACAAGTTTTGTAGTAGTCTACAGAAATATTCAACTGGCATAGCTCTTCGATTGACAGCAAATGCAGAGTACTGTAGCTCATATTGCACAGCATTAACTTTCTTGGAAGTGTATTGATTTTACGTTTGGGTCATGTATGACTAGTACCCTGAAACAATAAACTGAGATTTTGTTTGGATGAAGATGAGTTTTAGACAGTTGTGGGAGGGGCTTAAATAAATAGGTTTGGGAGAATCGGACCTTTTTGGGGTAGGACGATTACGCCTTCAATCTACAGCAACCCTCCTTACCTCCTACAGTATTAACAGGAGATTTAAATGTAAAGTAGACTATTTAAACTGCATTCTTCAAAATTGCACATTTACAGTATGTGCAGCATACTGTGGAATACTGTAAGCTCTTTACCCTTGAACAGAGAATCCCCTAGTGAGTAAGATGTTGAGACTTTTGCTAAATTGATATTTCATGCCATCCCTGTTTTCATCTATCTGGAGCCTTCATTGGTCACTTCTTTCAGTGACACCTTTTGCTATGTATCAAATGTTTCTTTCAAAATATTCAGCCTGATGCTTTTCATCAATTTTTTCAAGGCAGTCTCATACCTCAAATAAAAAGTGGTTTTGCCTGAAGCTATGATACAAAGTTTAAACTTGGCACTTCCTCATAACTACATGTGATGATTTTCACGCTGGTCTCAGTCAGGATTGCTGTATGTGCTTTCTTTCCTTTGCTGTCTTTGTCATCAGCTTGGACACCAACTCTTATTTTGTGAAGCACAGTATGAGAGCAAAATCAACCCAAGGTTAGCTAACTGTTATGATTGTTGTTCCGTGGATTGAAAAACATTTTGCTTGAGATTTAATAAAGTCACTATCAAGACATGAAGAAAATGCTCGTTTAGAAATTTCTCATATGACTGCCCATCTTTTGCCCACTGGCGCCATTTGCTGTGAGCGTAATATTAGAGGATAAATGGAAACTTATAATAAATCTGTTTGTTCAGTTGTGACATGTCATTTGTGCAAAGTACAGTATTTGTCACTGGTGCAGTGCACAGAGTAAAGTATAATTTGACTACTGTAGGTGAGAGTGAGTAGCCTGTGTTAAAATGAAGTGACTCAAAATCATGTATGAGTCATAGTGATGGACGAATGAGTTGAGTGGCTTAATGCAGCATTTAAACTCTTGCTTGTAAAAGATTCAGCGAGTTTTTCGTGAGGAATCAATGGCTTCATGAATCATTCGAGAGCATCTATAGAGAACTTCATCTTGAATTTAATACGTGTCCTGCATATTAAACTGGAATATTACGAGCCACAAATGTGTTTGAGATGAGAATCAGGAAGTTTGTGGCATAGATTTTGTGCAAGGGAGATGTAGCTGTGGTGGATACACCTCAGTTGGATTGTTGGTAAACAATACTTAATTTTAGGGATGTGATGTGCTTCTTTATGTGTGATAAGTGCATTATGTGGGAGTTGTGGAAGGATTTTTCTTGGATTGTGGAAAAAGAGAAGCAAATAGAGTTTTTCTTGGATTTCAAGTTACTTCCCCCCCCCCCTCCCATTTTAAATTCTCACATTGAAGGTACCAAACAGTGTAGAGGTACAGTTGTCTTCACAATCGTTAATAAGAACAACTTCATTTTCTTTAATCAGTGTCAGGTGGAGACTTTGTATACAACACAATTGTGTTGGTATGTCCTTAAATGCCATGGATCAGTGTCAGTGAAATTGGCCTTGGATATACAGTATTCTTACTTGCATTTATTATTGTACATGTCATATCTAATAATTTGAGTATGTTTGAAGTTTCAATATTTTACCATGTGATCAAGATGGAGCAATTTTTGTTATTTGTGGTTCTTTAGGAGCCTAGATGAAAGTTGCTATGAAGAATGCTTACTTTCCAAATATGGTACCAGGTATTTTTAAAGGGCGAAAGCAGTCACCCCATATTTGCTTTCAAGCAACAGCTAAATATAAAAGCAATTTTTTTCTCACTTTTGTTCCAAATTCTTCCATGATATTTCAGGACTTCAGTATTGCATGTATTCAAGGTAAACAAATCAGTTACCTTCAGAAAATTTCACAATTTAGGACGAAACATTGTCACATGATTCTCAAGAGCCTACAGTATCGAAAAATGGGATAGTGTTCTAGGGGACACACTACTCATTCAAGTTGAGGTTACTACATTTTCCCTTGAGTATTAGCTATTTGGCCATAGTCTAGATTTTCAGTACAACCTAAGTCATTGGATACATTGTTTTAATGTTTTAGCATAATATTGTGTGTTGATATACCTGTAGTCTCTTCTTGGTGCAAAAGATGATTCTGTGGTGAAGGGGTGCATGTTCACTGTCTGCATAATTTTGCATAGAAACAAAGTTGGTTTGTCAAATAGAAACCTCTGGTAGCAAGATCTGCCATTCTAATTAGTGTTTTAGATGTGTTGTTAAACAAAATTATTTGAGTTCCTAATATTCTTCATCTACCTGTAGGTGTGCAAAAAATCACATGCCTCACAGTGGTTTGAAAGTAGTGATTGTGTGCTATAGTACTCACATACCTCAAAATTCAAGGCCTGCACCAACCTCCTATCATCCTGTGTATAGTATTTATCACTATACTTACTGTCTGGCAAACTAAGTAACATTGAGGATACTCTCCCAAGAGAGGGCATCTTTAATACACCCTCCCTAATAATGGTACAAATTTTTGTTTGTTTCTTTTCTTTTTTTCCAGGTTCCTAAGTCTATTTTGCCTTTGCCAACAATGGTGAAATGTTTTTTTTTTTGTTTTGTCTGCAGACTATTATAAGTTTATTAGACTTATATATCATGTAATCTACTTTGCAACTACTTACCTCACCTGTTTCCTAAATGGACTGTTCAAATTTACCACAACATGTTAACTGGAAATGTCTTGCAGAGTTTGTAGGCCTACTTTCCCTTAATGTGTTTACCTGTCAGCTGACACACTGTTGTTTCAATGCTATTACAAGGTCAACTTCATGTTTATGGAGTGCTCTCATATGTTTCACTTTCTTTATCGCATAACTTCTGGCATGATTATTCTCCCCATATCTGATTCTGGCACAGTCAATGGGTAATTACAAAAAGAAATAATAAATCTGCATATATCCTCCCCTACCTCCTAAACATGTATTTTCTCCCATTCCCCCTTACCTGCAACCAACCCCACTTACCCCATGTAAAATTTATACAAATTGTGTCCATACAAGATAACAGAACACCACTACAACTGTATATTTCTGGGAAAAAACTATTTATAGCATAAATACACAAGTTTGTTGGTAAAGGATAAGTTCATCCAACATTTTAAAAGGTTAAAAGTACATCTGCTTTGCTAATCATAATGCCATCAATCTCTTCTACTCTTCAATACTGCACTCTTGTCTGTTTTCCTGGTCTAGACTTTTAAGATATACTCTCTCTCTCTCTCTTTCTTTTGCTGGAAAGTCATTAAAGTTTGCAATGTTGGTTACAAAACTCACCTACTGTAAATCTGTTGGATGTGGTTCATTGCAATAACTGAAAGGCAAAGTGTCTCAAACTTCTTTTTCCTCCTAAAATTCAAAGAATTTTGCACACACTTGATTTGAGTGTGTGACTTTTTAAGTACTTTTAACAGTATTAATTTGACCTGTTCAGAAGCTATGCAGGTTTATACTTTGCCTTTTGTAATAGGTTTAAGTTAAATAATTGAATGTAGCCAAGAGGTATTAAAAATTCTCAGGAAATCTAAATTAGGCCTAATTGTTTTAGTGAGCATGGTTTGGCATTGGTATGGTTTAACTGCAAAATCTGCTGTTTATATAATTTGTATTTTATAATGTCGATGGCTTATGTGGCATGAAGGTGGCTACGGTATGATGCAAGTGGATTACATTGGACACAGGCTTATACACAAACTTGAAACCTTGGAGAAGTTGATGAAATTATTCCACTTTTTAGACTGCAATCTGTGTGCCTTTATCGTTTCATTCCGTGACCCAGTAACGAGGGTGGGGATGAAAAGAGTCTCAAAATTTTCACAAAAAATTAAAAGAAATTTGGTATCTTTTCACAAGATTAACTCTTGCACATTTGATTGTAAGCTAATTATGAAAATATCATCGATGGTTGAATAGTTAACCTCGTCCATTCTATTGGCGGGACAGTTCACCTTTTCCACTCTCAAGCAATATTGAAAATTCTTTTCCGGTGAAAGAAATGTGACTGACCCTTTTAAAGATAATTTTTCTGTTTTAATGCAATAGTAGTCTAAAATTGTGCCTATGTTTTACTTTAGGAGGCATTCAAAGAATAATTAGGTCATTTAAAAAATATTAGAAGTTTATTCGAAGACCCAGTATTTTTATACGTGGAAACGTAGACCATTTAGGAGAACACTTCTACTTTCAAAATGGCTGCCTCCACAACAGATGAAAATACCGACGAACAAATCAGACCTCCGATGTTTTATTGTGTTTCCCCTAAAGTAAATGCAGTGAAACTATTTTCAGAGACAACGCGGTCGACGTTCTTTGAATGTGTGGAAAAATGGAAAGATTTAGAGGGTGAACATGCTGTAATAGAAAGAAAATTCCCCGGTCAACAACAGGATTGCGCTAACGTTAAATAACGTTAGGCTAGTAAACGCTAACGTTACACCCATTAATTGTGGATTCTACAGGGACCCGCTACTCAAGGTTTACTCACAACATCCTGAAAATAGGGAAGTTGTTGGACAGCACAGAGACTGACGTTGGTGATCAGGGATGTAGGTAGAAAGATGTGAGTGTGGGGCATAAATCTTGAAAATACCTATAGGCCCAGACCTAGCTTAGACCCCCACTGCCCCAGGCTTAGTTACATCTAGTCTCTAGGCCTAGGCCTAAGCATAGTTAGGCCTAGTCAGCTCTGCTGGCTTGAGGCATATACAACAATTTGGCAAAAACATACTTCTCAGATAGCAGAAATGGACCTTTCAGTGTCTTTTCTCTGTTTAACATCCTATATCTAATGTCATTCTGATTTAGGCCTAACTTTAGATTAGAGTAGTGACTGAGAAATGGGAAGACCAAACAACTGCATGGCCTAGTCATAAGAACATGTGATCATGACTTGCAGCCGGAAGCTCTGGGGTTAGAATCCTGACTTGGTTATATCGAAGACGACTTTAAAAATGGAACCTACTGCCATTATGCTTGGTGCTCAGCATAAGTAATGGAGTAGGAAAAACAAACCAGTGAGCCACAGAACAACTTTGTGTGCTGCTGCAGAATGGTTTTTGCTATTGTGCCAATGTGTGGTGTGTATGAAGTAACCATACAGCTTTGGTTGATGTCACAATTGAACAACAATGTGTGTTTTTTAGCATACATCAGTGTTAAAACCTTAATAACAAGATTAAGGCAGTTTGAAAAATCATCTAAAAAACAAAAAACAAAAATAGCTTAGCTTGTGCAAATAAAAAATTATGAACACTATAAGTACACATTCCTAGCGATATGTTAATAATCTGTGCATATTAGTTGCGTATCTAGAATGAAATACACATTAGCATGAATCAGACCAGTCAAAATTTATGAGGTGCATAACCTAATTTTGTAATTTTAAGCCCATAGCAATATTGCTGAGGTATACTGTATGTACGTAGTATCTTTCCATGATGCTCAGCCAGCAGACGGTGGACTGATGTGCCTCCAGCCCCACAGACGATTTGTGACTGCAAGTGCAACATTACATTTACTGTATCTGTCACCAATTGAGGTAGAAATTTAGAAATGTCAAACTTACTGTTGGCTAGGCTACAATAAATCCAAATGTGTTCAAAATATGAACAAATGGGCTGAGTCATATTCAGAAAAAAACTGAAATGTATAACTCTACATGGTGAATGCCTTGCAGTAATGATTTTGATGTTGCAAATAGTAGGCTTATATAGGAATTTTCTGAAAATAAGTTGAAAGATTTTATTATCAAAATCTGATTTGAATTATGTGAAGAAAGAAGTATTTTTTCAACTCAGTACCAGATTTGCTATTCCTTTTACATAATTTTTGACAAATTTTGTGACCAGTGATTTCCACCATTAACTTAAACTGTGGCAATACATGAGATGTCTTTGAGAAAATTCATAATGGCATCAGACTTGTGTCTCAACTACTGCATGGAAAAGTGATTTAAAAAGTGTTTCTGTGGTGTTTAATTTAAAAATAAACCCATCTGTAGGCTAGTGTAGAATAGGTATGGCATGTTGAAAGAACTATAATTCATCCCATTTTCTCTCTGAGTGATTAAGTGACAAAACTTCAGTGGCACAAGTGGCAATTAGTTGTTTTTATAATCCCTTAGTTTTAGAACCAGTGATTGTTGTCTGCGTTCAGGCCACCACTTTCCCCAACAATGATTTCAGCATCTTCAGTATAACTGGAGATGCCTGAATACCATAAACTTAATTGGCAGCTCTCCTTTTTAACATTTCCTGTGGAGTTGCTATTTCAAAAACCAACTCATGTACAGCAGACACAGTCATTGCAGAGACACCGTAGACTAGCACTCAAAAAACACTGGTCATTGGGTGATTCACCGCACAAACTAACAAAATCAACCCTTGAAAAAATTCCAGAGGGCAAAAAAATATGTTACCAAAATTGTCCCTAGGATCTTTCAGAATCTGCTGTTGCTCTCTTTTAGTAAATTATCTCCATTGAAAGTCTCACTCTCTCTCTTCAGTATTGTATATTCAGGGTAAATCAAGCAGTAAATCACACATTGAAGGGAAATAATGTTGTCACATGACTCCAATTGTAAAACAGCACAGTCTACTACATTACTTCAAGTTGAGGTGACTGCTTTTGCCCTTTAATTCTTAAAAGAAGATCACATCAAGTTTTGAAAGGTTAATTTAATACTTAATTTCAACATGACAGTGAAATTTGCTTTGCAAAACAAAGAGGAAGAAATAATTCCTGAGTGAGGACGTGATAAAACCTCTTCTACCCTGAAGCCTACTTTGGAACACAAATCTAGTGACTTCTTTTACCGATATTTCAAGTAATACATGTCTGAACTTTGAATAGAAATTGCATCATGTTGTGCAGATTTGGTTCTCCTTTCACTTATGTAAACTAAATTTCTGCTTAAACTTCCCCTTTATGAGTCTAGTACCTGCTACCTAATCGGGTAATGAAAACGGGTACTGGGTTCCGATTTTTTGATACCCGATTCAGCCCTGGAGCGTACATGTTCAGGCCAGTAGCCCACAATGTAGACCGGACAATGTCCATTGAAAAAGGTCAAACAAGTTTCTATTGTCTATTTCAAATTATTTTATTTGAAATGGAAAGAAACCACTGGGTTCAAGGTCGACCTGAACCAGTGTTGTCAGAAGCAGGAGAGCAGTAAAAGCTGAAAAAGAGGAGTTTTCCAACTGTTAAGGTGTTACAACTTAGATACACTCCTGTTTTAGTGGGTCAAAAAAAAAATCTTTATCTTCTCTTAAATAGTCCTCATAACAAAAATGGCGGGGAGGTGCGGACTGTTTAACAAGAAATTTCCTAACGGGCTAATGATAGCTCTAATGCCTGACCTGATCCCTAACCCTTATAAAGAACACAATTGATACAAAACAATGGCAACATCCAATCAAGAAACCCATCCACCCCAAATGTCCAGGGCAATTTCTAAAAAGAGCAAGCAAGTTACACAAATAGTTAGTAAGATGAGATTTAACGACACACCAACACAAATGTGTCACATAGTGTCAGTCAACTCAATGAACAGTTCAAAGTTTAAATTTATTTTCATGTATGGTTAAAGCCAAATTTGGTGTCCCTTCAGTCGCCTCCTACGACAGGCGGGAAATACCATGGGTATATTCAACAACCTCAGCCCATAGGGAGATAGGAAGATGTATTGGATAGAGGGCACTCTTCAAACTGAACTTTGTTGTTTGCTCCCTGGGAAATGTACTTTTGACTGTACTTATGTATAATATTTTGAGCCCTGTAAGTCCTTTGAAACACAATTTGTTACCTCGCAAAATTAACCCACAAATACACTCAAGAGCTTATATTCCCAAACACATGAATGAACATTTTAATAGAGGGCGCTGTTTAGCAGTCTACGTTTTTTATTTGAGCGTATAGCTATGAACATTCTGAACAATCCTGCCAAAATTCATGTTAATCGGAGTAACACAATTGGAGTTATTACTAGTTAATTAAATTAGAGGGCGCCCTTCACGTGCTTCTAACTTTAATGCCCCATTTCTCGGTAATGTGCAACATTTGTGACTGTGAACAAATATATGTCATTTGTAACATCATTTGACATGAGAATTCACCCTTTTCATGCCCACCCTCTGAGGTGGGTCACGAAACCCAATTTAGAAGCATATATTTGACCTACGGCCCACTGTCTATTTGTCATATATTCTTTTATTGAAAAAATTAAGGAAAACTTTTCACTCGTTCAGCACTAAAACTACAGTGAGAGTATTGCTTTTTTCTGGCTTCTTTAGTTTCAAGTTAGGAAAAAAAATCAAGATGATCATTCCAAATTAGGTCAAATTAGTAAGAGGCCAAAATAGCTATACATGTGCCAAACAGAAGTTGTGGGGTTTCAGCTCTCTGAAGGACAGCAGTAAGCATACTTTAATACCACTTTCTGACATTAATGGTACATTTTAGTGAATAAAATATGTGGACTTCAGTTCCGTGTTACTGTAGTTTGCACACAACCTTTGACAAAGGGAAACAACTGGGTGATGTTAGGTGGAGGTATTGCACAGTACAAAGTGGTACTGTTCTCATTTTTACCCCTATGCATTACAGTACCTGTTTATGTTTCAAGGGTTCAACTGGAGAAGTGTGTCTCATTTTACTAGGTTAAGGTTAATTAAGATCTTAAGGATGGGGTCATGTAGAAAATAAAATATTTTCTTCATTTGTCGTTGAAACAAACTAGAGCATGTGGCACATGTGTAATTTTAGGGCTATTATCTGGGCTATGTGCACAAACATAGACAGTAGTTCTTTTTACAGTATGAGACCCAGTTCCATTCATCAATTTTTATTATACCAAAGGCTTATCATATGAAAATATTATCAAAACATTGTTTTTATGAAATAGATGTGGTAAAAATGTATGCCCTGCATCAGCTGTAGTACAGAACCATTCCTTTTGTAGGTCATTGCTAACTGTTCTTTCCAACCCCTCTAAATTAGCACTGGTAAGCTATCAAGTTAAATTAAGAGCAGAATTGTGTCAGCCAACCTATCATAACTTTAAAAATAATAATAAAAAAAAAAAAAATAGGCAAAAAGTATGTTTTATCAGGTTTTGAGACTTCTGTCCTATAAAGAGTTAATTGACCTTTGAAAGATTATGAGCAAAGTGTGTAATATATTTCAGAATTTCCTAACGTTATTGGTATGATTTTGGGCAACTTGTAATGCTCATACAGTGCTGTCTAGGATATATGTTACACCGCAACCGCGCATGAATCAGGTAATCACTTGCAACTTGGCCGCCGTTCAAACCGACTAGTTAATGAATGGCGAACAATGGCAGCTCGGAGGGTATATGAATAGTGTCCACTGGCAACAGGCGATTAAAAAATACACAAAAGTGCACCGCGTATAACAAAGCATTGCCGCTGTGATAATCTGTCTAATGGTTTGCTCCCACACAATGGCGAAAATTCAGGCCAGAAAGTTGCTTTTCATACTCTCCGACTTGGGTATCAATCGATATTTGCAACAGTGCACAACGGTGCGGAGAATACGATAGTGGGTACCGTACGTGGGCTTAGTATGGAAGGTGTATTTCAAGTTCATGAATGTGTTCGAATATCTTGCCAAAACAGGTAATTTGCACTTATAACTATAAAGGAATGTTGAAGTCAGTGTCTGCAAAATATTTTTGAAAGAAGTCTCTCAGGCTTGGAGGGAAACAGACTGAATGCGATAGCCGCCGATAAGCGTATAAGGGAATTTGTTTGATCCTGATCGAGTCCCGACGTTATGAAATTCAAGCATGCATTTTAAAGTAGCGCACAAAACCTACGTACTTTGATTTGTTTGTGCATGAATTACTGGGGTTTTTAAGATTCAACATGTTTCGACTTTTGAACGAAATAAAGTTTCCAGTATGTCACAACTTGTGTTGTTTCTTCCTCCAAGTTTATTCCAGATTTCTTCTCTTTCCAAACGACCAGTCTGAGTAATTTTCTTTCGCGCCATGCAGAAGCTGGCCACGTAACATTCATTGTACTGTATGTAGTGAACAGTCGCTCTTGGTGTCATTAATTCCCGTAAATACTCGATCCTTCATCTTCCCGCCAAAACGGAATGAATTGATAATCACAAATGTATAAATTTTACCCCTGCCATGGGAATGATCGTTTGATATTTACCGCTATAACCCTGTATTATAACCTGGAATTAAATTTAAAGTTGCAATCAAGGTTTATTGCCTTGCAGTCTCGCAGAAAGCGTTGGGTAAGTTGCTGTACAAACTGTTCTGCACAAAAACACATTGTGCAGACTACGGAGCTGTAGTGTTCGGCCGTTTTTTCATCTCCCATATCTGTGCATGTTTTGTACACGTAGCACCTAGAATCTTGTGAAGTTCGGTGGTTATTATCTTGCATAAATTAAGCCATTCCCAGCATTCCTTCCGTACTTTTATTTACAGTAGGACTTATGCGATGTTGTCATATGACGTCATTGCAAAGGAAAACAGTGGAGCACGTGGTCTCATGCGGCACACTTCTTGGCCCACGAATGCAGTAGATTTGCGTGCGTGTCCGTTTTTACCGCCAAACAAGGCATCGTATTTTGCTGGGTGACATCATAAGCATACGATCCATTTCAAAATTTAAATTGAACCCTGCATCGTGATTGGCTCAATTGCATTGATTCTAACCAGCCAATCACAACTCGCGCCTTCGCCTATGTGATTTAGTGTGTGAAAAATACTCGATCTCGAGACGGCTTTTCCCATTGCCTTTGTGTTACGACGATAGCACTTCCCATGCTCAGATTACCGGCTAGCGCAGCCGGGCGAGCCCCGTGCTAGAATTCACTAAGAATCTGCGGCACAAATCTCTGCGTGCGTGGATTTTTTCGGGGATCTTACTTACGTGAATTTCAGTTTCAGATTCTTTTTGAACAAGACGTAAGTTTTGGACAAGAACTGCTAAAAATATATGGGGATATTTATATCCGAAAGGAACCACAGTATACGTTAATTGGGTTATTGTTTTGCTGCCCCGAACTGCTAAGATTATCATGTTTGCTGTACATGGGGTTCGTTTTTAAAAGTGGGATAGTAGCTACAGATTATTAACGAAACTACAACGCAGTACAGTAAAGGAATGCAAATATTCTGACATGGTTGGGGGATGAAAAATAAACAGAACATGAGGTTGGTTGACAATTATGAATTCTTAGTTCACCACTTCGAATCAGCAAGGACTCAGGGGTCGTAGATCAGGTTTGTGGGGCAGGGTGAGGAAATGGCGAGGAGAAAATTTCAAATGACTAGAACATAAGATTTTTTCAGTGACGGGACTCGTATTTTACTACTGAAATTGACGTTTTCTCGAGCCTTAAAGCCATCATCACAATATTACATTTCAAATATTCTGCTGGTTCTTTAAAATCTGTCAGGATTATTGATGGGATCCCTCAGGATCGATGCCCCTGGCCCTTGGCAAGGAGTTATCAGGCATGCACAGGATTTTCAGCAAAGTAAAATAGAAGAGAGGTCTCTTACAATGTCATTTGGACCTGAAAGAGAATACCTTGGATTCTGTCTTCTGATTGGTCAATTTTATTGGCGCCAAGGCTGCCGTGTTATGTTGTGTCAAAATCAGGCAAGGTTGTGCTAGTTTGAAAGGTTCTTTTGGGATATTTATACTTTTAGATCTCCTCCTTAAGGTAGGAAAGGACTTGAAATTTTAGTCCTTATGTTAATGTCAGAGATTCCACAGAGGAATTCTCACCCGCCAACGAAAAGGCATAAATCTAAAAGATGGCCTTGTAAAATCAAGGTTTGAGAGACCGGAAAATAAAATGGTACAATGATACTTGTCTTACTGCTCTATTTGAAGCAGGAATATTTTAACCCAAGCCGCGAATAAGACAGGCTTGCTACTGATGAAGCTGCGCCATTCAAAGTGAATGAGCAAGACAGCAGAAACCGGTCTAGCTTGGTCATAAGAACCAACTTCAAAATATTCACACCCGGCATAAAATTTAAAGCCATTATTAATCTTTCGCATGAGGTCACGAATGATGATCTCGGGCCTTTCCTAAAAAATTACAAGGTTCACCGACTTATAGGAACGTCAGATGGCGCACCGCCTACCCTTATTTTACTTTTATTCGGTGGCCATTGTTGTAGCATGGGCGGCAGCCTTTGAGAGGATTAGTACGCGCTAATTGAGGTTTCAAAGAATAGCATTAAAACCTCGATGCGGAGTTCACACGCCGATGCGGTGTAACATATATCCTTGACAGCACTGTACTTAAATCACAATTGATCCGATCACCCTTCTCCATTTCTTGTGACTCCCACTTATAACAAGCCACATTACAGTCAAACAATTTTTAAGAGTGAAGCAGTGCCTTTCAAGTTGCTTCCCATTCGGAATTTTTATCTTTGTAAGATTTGTCAAGTTTGCCTTTATGTAGAATCATTTGAGCATAATTTTGTAAGAGTTCACAAGAACTTACAGAACCTATAATAATTTAATTTTGTCTTCTGGTAATCTATTTCATACACAGTAATTGTGTTTTTTATTCAACTGAATTGCTTTTCATTTAGTTTGCTAAAATGGGTCAAATTTGCCAATATATCCAATTTTTTCCCCTTTCGATGGCAGTTAGCTCATTTATCAAAAATATTACTTTTTTGATAAATTATTGATTAAAGGGCAAGAGCATCCACCCAAACTTATTTTTAAACAACAACCAAATCTTGCAATCATTATTCAAATTTTTTCACAAAATATCTTTCACAGTATGTTACTAATTTAAAATTGCATTTTCAAGGAAAATCAAGCAGTTATGCATAGAAAAATTCACATTTTAGGACCAAAAATATTATCACATGATTCTCAAGAGCCATTCATGAAACAGGATAGTCAAATAACTATACTGTAGTAATTCAAATTAGGTTGACTGCATTTTCCCTGTAACAGTGCATATAGTCATATCAGCCAGAAGTACTGTATCTGGTTGTTTGGATCTAGGAGGGCTGTGACACGGAAGGTAATATTCAATAAGCAAGTTCGTTGTTATGATGTCAAAGGTCAAAGTGGTAGGAATACTTACATGTAACACCAATATAGAAAAAGATTTTTTTAGAGTTCACTCAAAAAAATCTCTTTGTGTAAAAAGAATCTCTCTCTGTGTAAAAATAAAATCTACTTCTCTTCTACGTACCTCAAGAGCTACAACCCTCGACAACAATACGTGGGTTAGTTAGTTCATTTTTCATTTCATTTCATGTATTTGTTTCATCACATTACATATTATAATATGATGTGAAAGGAAGTCATCCAGAAAACCAAAATTGGCTTAACAAAGTGGATGACTCCCTGTAACCAAGAAAAAAGATAATAGATATTTACAATTTCTACAAAACAAACAGCAAACAAAAACGTACATACATAACTATGACATGTCTCCGTATTATACACTCACATTTGGAAAAATTATGAGCATACTTGAAAGATATTAAGAATAATTTCAATTTCACCAAGGGAACTTAATAATTATATTATATATATTATTAGTTATATAGAGTTTTACGGCCCAGTTTCCATCCTATTGGCTCAAGTTGAGCTGGCCACAGCCTTTTTACCTGTTGTGGCTCACTGGCTTGTTTTCCCTGCTCCATTGCTTATGCGAAGCATCACTCACAATGGCAGTAGGTTCCTGTTTTAGAGTCTTTGGATATTCCTATACCCTTGTGCAGGCTTCTGACATTCCTTGACAAAAATACATGGGACAAACCCCACTCCCCGTATCAATGTTGAAGTTTCAGCAACATTGAATGGGGGAGTGGTGATAGTTCTTTGCTTGTTTTGCTTGCTTTGTCCCATCATTTTTGTCTATGATTGTAGATTGTAGTATGTGACTTAAGCATTCTGCTGGCAATGAAACAAGGGTGTGTCTCACAATGGGTTCCAATAGACCACCATTTTACATTGTGTCACCCTTAAAACCCTCTAAAAACTTCTATGCAGGGGGTGGCACCCCCTCCCCAGGTCATTTAACCTTGTCCTTTTTGAAAAATTAAACATGGTCACCCTAAACATAGGGTATGAAAAGAATGCTAATGAATCTATTCATGTTCAATTAAAATGCTGACTTATATTAAATTAGTTCTTACAACTTAAACTGAATAATAAATTGGTATTATGGGGGACATCTACTGTAGTGGTCAGCATTAAATGAAGTTGTAACTTACTCCATGCTACAGTACTTGAATAAAACCTTGCAATCCTAACTAAAATTGTTAAGGCCACTCCTTTAAAAATTTGCTTGTGATTTTTCCACACTTTGTATTTGAAGTGTGAAGTGGTTGGTGGCAATGACCTTGAAGACAGCGTCACTGTCTTGAATATTTAGATCTGCTTATCAATGCCATTTGCAGTGTAGTTAGTATTCAAATATAACAGTCAAACACAGGTAATACAATCACATAGCCAAAAAAAAAATGTCAAGTTTGAACACTTCCTGTATTGTATGTTGGACACATTAAGCAGAACCAAATGTGTTAAACATGCGGCCTATTTTGCTCCTTACTAACTTCTATTTATGTGTAGTATGTATATCATTATCGCCCGCAATAACAGGAATATATTGTTCGAATTATTTTTGAATTTGTTTCTGTGATCATCACTTTATGAAACAAATATCCCTTTCTGAAGATCTTTTTGTATTTGTTCTCATATTACACATTGAGTATTTTAATCCTTTTACTGATGGTAATCAATGTCTGTTGACAAGAATGGTTTCCTTGGAAGTGTCTCCTAGCGAACAGAATATGTGTTGATGAGTTGTGTACTGAGCATACTAATGATGACGTTTGAAGTGGCTGTCAGATCGTTCCCACAAGGTTACTTTTGAAAGCAATGTGTTAAATTCACCGATGGATATCAGAAAGTGTGAATGAAGGCATTACACTGAACAGGTTTTAACTTTAGGATGTTGTATGGGACGTTGCTATGTTCTCAGTTCAAGAATAACACCTTTCTATTTTTGATGGATGCGTCAGAATTACAATTCAGTAAGATGTTTGTCGTGATCTACTTGCGCCTGTATACAACAGTTATTTCTATGTCCAAGTTATAGAACATTTACTTTACAAGTACAATACAGGTTGTAAAGTACGAGGTGACTGTTGAGGTTGGGGCTGTAACTAAAAAGGTGTGAGTGTAGGGTGGAAATTGCTTCAATAATTTTTTAAAAGCATAGTGCCACAACCAGTTGGCATTTAGTGAACACACAAATATTGGCTCAAGTGGTAAGTTGGGAAGCACTGGTTGAACAGAGATTTGGTGAGAAAGTTGTAGCGTATATACCCTGTAAGGTAAAAGTGAGAATTTGTGCGGATCTCAGTAACTGCAATTATAATGTAAATAGGACATGAGTTTTGAGGTTTGTAGATCTCCTAATAAGGGAGGTTGGGTTATTTTAACCCAAGTATGAGTCAGCTAAACCCAATCCAGGTGTTTACCAATCCTCACTGACCATTAAAGCTGCAACATCTGATGACCATACATTTTTTAACAAAGTATTGTGAGAAATGATCTTCCAGATGCCTCCAGAACATTAAAAGTTGACACACCCTAAAGTATTGTGAATTTGCCTACAAACAAAACTTTGGGATTAACATTTTGTACCAAGATATGTATTCAGCAATCTAGAAATTGTATGTTGGGCTGTAGATACCAATATTTGACTTCAAGAGAACATAATATGACAGTTAAAGAGGGTGAGACCAAAGCATTCAGGAAGTGCCATGACAGGGGGGAGGGGCAAAAGGTTTGATAGCTCAAGTTTTCATGAATCACTGTCTGGGGAAGGAGCTGAAGGGGATCAAGTATCAAGATGTTTGCTATTGAAAAAGGACTGAGATGATAAAATGGTGCTACATGCATTCAAAACTTTTTGAAGATCATAACAGATAGCTATTAGGAGGCGTGGGGGCACATGCCTGTTCAAGTGTTGTGCCCCCACCAGAATCAAATATGGTGAAAGATAATAGTGTCTATTTTGGTCCTCACCTGCCTCCTATCACCCTTTGTATATCATTATGTAAATATATGTCCTTTAAACACATAGCTGTGGATAACTCAAGGCATAATGCTTTAATAGATAATTCAAGATTGTCAAGAACAGATGCCTTGTTGCTCCAAGGTCACATAATTTTTTTATTGAGAACTAGTGGACTAATTGCTTCAAATGTTTAAAAATGGACCTGTTTAATTTGACCTTCAAAGTTGACACTCAAGTGCAACATTAAAAGATGTGTATTCCATTGTTGCTTGAACTTTAAGTCTTATGACATTGAAGGTAACAGCTGAAATATTTTTCTATCTAAAGACTATTTTCAAAGTAGCAGCTAAAATTATTTACAGGCTGTGTCTTGTTACGTAGGTGTCATTTTTGCCCAAAATTTTCCATCAAGTGGCTAACCTTGGGGAAAGTACCTCCCAGCTTCCTGTCTTTTTCTACCAATGGTAGGACACAAGAGCTTTAGAACCAGTGGAGAATGGTATTGATGAACTTTGCTGTTGGACTAAAATGCTTAAACCATAATAGTGTTCCCCATAGAGTAATTTGTGCAGCAGTTAAATTTTAGCTGAGTGTATTTGTAAAAATTTAAGCCTATCTCACTCCCCCTCACCCCCTATTTACATTAGCTGACAGTTTGAACCAACTTCCCACATGCGCGCAAGGTTCTGAACCCCAGAAAGGAGGTCAAGCTTCAGCACAACAACCCACATGGCCCTGGTTCTTCTGTGGTCATCTGCCTGTCGTGAGTTGGTTCTAATTGTCTGCATAAATAGGAGAAGAGCATGGAAGCTTATAGACTCAGAAAACAGGTATTACGTTTTGTTGAATGAGAATGGGCATGTTTCCATAAACTAGCCTATATTTTGCATTCCCAGCAATACTCTAGATTGATACAGATCATCAAACCAGTACTTCAAATTATACAGTACGTCATTTGCGATTATTGCAAATTGTAGTTCTATTGCTGGCGATAATGGAAACTGTATGAGCCACAACTCTAACCCCAGCTTTTTTAAACTTACGCTACATGACTTGGATTCTCATATTAAGGTCCTTTAATGACAGTGGGTGGTATTGACCTCTTTGATCATACTGTAGGCCTCAAAGTTGAACAACATCTTGAAAACCCATAGGGGGTGAGAGGTGGCATATTTATATTGGAATCCAATGTGTAAATTTTTAAAAAATTACTACTATGAACTTGCATGGAGAAGATACTGTAGCTAGAAATCCTACAAACTTTGTGAATAAAGATGGACATGTTGGATTGGTAGAGAGATTTCCCTGTATACATGTGGGCTGATATATCAGTAGGCTGTAGTAGGTGCAGTTTTTGGTACCTGTGTGGTCGAAATACCAGCAGTTTTCTGAAACTCTTTGCAGGGAAGTCATGGTACAGTATGTAAAGGGAACTCTTGGTTAGGGATTTTAGCTTCTCTGTTTAATCCTGATTAAACATCTTGTGACATACTTTTAGCAAAATAAATATTTTTTCCTGGTTACTGGGAGTTCTTACAAAGTTTTTAGTTATTTTTACCGCATGTTGTACCTGCAGTAGTGTTTTGAAAGTTGACTTAGCAGTGCTGCAGTGCCATCGGTCTTTCTATCCTCTTGTTCAATAAATCATGTTACTTTCCCTGCAAGCACGATTAAACGCAGACAAGGACACCTGTATTGTGTATCTGTAGATCTGTAAATATTAACATTACAGGTAGTTTTATTTGTATAAGGTTTTGGAGTGTTAAATGCATTGTCATTTTGACATGTCATTTGTATGGGAGGTATGTAGAGCATGTAACTTTCATATTGGACCAACATACCATACATATATGCACAGCTATATCTGCCTCTTTTGGGTGTAGGCCAGTGTGTTAACTGGCAAGACCATGGACTTCCTATACATGGACAGAGCATACTACACTGTACATTGTCGCTACCGTTAGTGCGATAAAAAGCGCAACGAGATGGCCGTCTGCTATGGCTTTGTGTGAAAGCTTGGACTTTTTCAAGTATATTCCCGTATTTTGCAAGAAAGTTGTAATATTTTTCAAATATGGCAAGGCAAGGTCAAATTCTCTTCACCTATTGCAGGAATGTGACATTGTTTCCCATTCAAGTGTAACTTTTGCTCAAAATGTTACAAAGTCGTTATCAAATCAGACTATTTATAGCTTCACGGTAGCAATCTTGGTGCGCCTTTTTTGTCCCAGTCGGTGGCGTCCATCTACGAATAGGACGTACACGTTACATGCCTTGTCCATGTATATAAGTTGGTGGGCACGACTAAGGATAAGAAATCGGTAATCTACTGTATGGGTGTTTGGGGCTTATCAGTATCAATTGGTATTGTGGCTGAATGTTCAAGTATGTACTGTACAGTATTGGTGCTGTACCTTCTCTGGCTATGATCTGTACACTTATCTGAAATTAAAATATTACAGTGGTACCAATAATTTCATATTAATTCTTCTGATAGAGGTCAAGTTAGTTTCTTTTGTCTGACTGTACAATTCTGTACTTCCCTAATGTACAGTACATGCACATTCTAAATAGATTTCCCAGGTACAGGGTCCTGGATGAGTCAGTTGGCTTTCTGATCCTCAAATGTTAACTTAATAGAATGATGAACTTACTATTTTATAATGAAATTCAAACATCTTATAACCTTAATAGTATTGTAGATAGTTTATTAATGTTTAGTTATTTTTCAACATTAGTAGAAGGATGATGAGTTTCACACTGGACAACTTGTGAAGACAGTTCCCATCATCTTAATTTCCCCTGGGCAATTCTTTCTGTTTGAAAATTTTCACTTTGACAGTTTTACCCTTGACCTTATCCAATCAGTCTTAATAAATCGCATTCCTCACCTCAGTTTGAGGTCATTTTGCCTTATTGTACCATGGCCACATACTTCATACATGTACTGAGCCCCTCAAATTAAATGTTAATTTGTTCTTTGAAAATTGGAATAGTGAACACCCTCCTAGGTTGTCATTTTGTAACAGGGCTGGAAAAACTGTTTATTTCCCAGGAAGGGAGTAGCATTATTTCTGAGGAAGGGAATAAAATTTCCCACAATTCTCCTTGTATTTTCATGTATAGAAAAGGGAAATTTCCTTCCAGATGTCCAAATTTCCCAGGAAGGAGCTTCCCAGCATCCCAGCATCCCAACTTTTTCCACCCATGGTTGTCAACTTAAACACATTGGAAAATTGATTACACTTTATCACTGATGTGAGAATTGACAAGTCATGGAACTCTTCCCCTGAGACTCTTCCCCCCGAGACTCTTCCTCCCCAGACCCTGCTATCACAAACGATATTATATTGTTAACCATTATTAGAGTCTCCTTGGTACTGTAGATTTATAGTTGTTCACCTAGTGTGGTTTTAATCCCATTCACTTTGGCTAGCACAGGGGGGTAATCTCACTGACTGAGTAAACCTCAAGAATTTCCATGCTTACTCCAGATCCCCCTGTATCTCATGAAGAAAAATAAACAGTCTCCAAAGATAACTGCATTTTGGATTTCTGGTATTTGTTTGCTTGACAAGACCAGCTGTTTGGCGTCTATACCTGGTGGTCTTCCTAGTGTTATGGCCCTGGTAAATTCATGCTATGCCATCACAATTGTGTTTAAAAGCTTAATATAGAACCATGTTGGTTTTGTGTAGAGTGGTGGTGCTGTATGTTAAAGGACTTTAACAGCCTTCCCAGTTCATGTTAATATACCCTGGGGTCCTAATTTTTATGTGGCTTATTTTAATTGCTTTCATTGTGACATTACTTAAACTGTATCACCGAACTTTTTCCTAAAGAAAGCATGCAGCCTTCAGTTTATTTATACTTTTAATCATGCAGTGTTTAAGTAATAGCAATTATGCAGAAACAAGATAAAAACCCTGGTGCAATTTTAGTAATTTAGTAAGATTTACCTTCATTTTTAGATACAGGAAGACAACTGTCTTTGAAAAGGTCAGCATACAGTATAACTATGTATTAAGTATTAAATTCAATTCAGAGATACCAACTTACCCCTCTCTACAAGTGGATGAAGCAAGGAGGAAATATAGGTACTCTGAATACAACCCATCAGTAAGGTGGAGAGGGGTGGGGGGATTCAATTGAAACAGAAAAAAATCAAATGAAATTGCATCATTGGTTTAAATAGTAGCAAAATATTACAGCTAGAACACTCTGAAGTAGTAGTAGTAGACATGGGCGTCCGGAAGGGGGGGCAAGGGGGGGCACTTGCCCCCCCCCCCCGGAAAATCAAACTTGTGAAAAAATTAATTAAAAATTGGTCTTAGTTTGGTTCCATGCTGATCTCAAGTGGCGACGTGTGGATGTAAATGGGATATACAAGGTGAATATAGGGGGGGGGGAAGGGTGTGGGGGGGGTGTGATTCATAATTGGGTAACGGATGTAGGCCTATACAGGCTGTTTGATAGCATAAGTTTTATCGTGCATAGGGGTTTGAGGCCGTGACAGAGAGGCAGATTTCCCTTCAACAATTTTTTACATTAAAAGTTCTAAAAATCTAAAAATTACAGACATGAAATTCCTGTTTCAGGACTGGGTACATGCAGCTTATAACACTCGCCAAGTGTCGTTTCCAGCCATCTGGAGGGTTTGTAAGGCCCAAAATTTTCTTGTACGCTCCAGGCCAACTCATGGTGGCGCTCCGCTTAGATAGTGCACACAATTCAATCACACATGAATGACCTTGCCCCCCCTGTAAAAATTTCTGCTGACGCCCATGGCAGTAGAGTAGTAGTAAATGAATTCAGAAATAGCAATAAGCAAAGAAAAAAAAATTATTAACCCCCTCAAAAGTTGCCCCCTCCCAAAGAAAAAAAAATGAAAAAAAAAAAAGCTTACACTGTCAAGTTGTACGAATTATGTCAACAGTAGTCTAATTCTACAACTTGCTTAAAGCAAGGTGCAGTTCTAAATTTAATCCTATGCAACTGATCTGTTCATTGCTGTAGTGTATGTGTGCAATGAAGCAGTACCTTCTCAAATTCATTTGACCTTTAAATTTGATCAAGATGCAGTGAGGAGATCTCTGAAGCATGCAATTACTTGCTCAAGCATTTATTCACCTCTGAAAAAATGACAACTTGGAGCACACAGGAGTAAATTCATTCCCCTAAGAAATTAAAATGATCTGATCATCAATCAAAACAATCCTGCTGTCATTTTACTTCCTCTCTGTTGAAGATATTGCTCTTATTTTCCCTCCAAGAACTTAAATTATAATATCTATTTGCTTGTTTATTGGCCCTCAATCTATTTCATCTATTGGCTTGTACTGGCCGACCCTCTCATTCTTTTAACTTGGATACAGTTTGATATATCTTAATAATTCAAAAATGTCCCAACAAGTATGTTGTATCTAGATCAACATAACCAATGACTTCACCCAGGCTTCTATTTTTCATAGTTTCCATGGTTATAAGGTTGTGCATAATTCACAGGAAACTCCCTTTTTGGCAATTGTGAGTGATACATGTCTTCTCATTCTTTGAACTGTTGTCTTCCAAGTTCAGCAGTGCTTTAAAAACATTGGGTTTGGCGTTTGTAGGAACGCAAGGTACATTTATTTCAGAAATGAAATAAGAGCTCAGTACTTAGGCATTTTTGAATGCAATTGCATTAATTGTTGTAGGGCTGTGAACGTTTAGCAAAATAACTAAACATTTAATCTCAAAAATTTGCGATCGTTTAGCGATTAATGGCGATTACCTTATCACAACAAAAAAAATTTATTTCAGTATGAAGTGCTGAATGTAATGCAGAAGTAGTAATTGTTGTTATCTTGCACGGTAAAATCAAATTATTCTAAAACTTTGAAGCCTACAAGGTTCAAATATGCCCAGAATGTTCCATTTAACAAAAACCAGGAATCTTCAGAGTATGCAAATAGATAAAAAATTTTTCTATCCATTTGTACTATAACAAAATTATGTCAAAAACAAGTTTTGCGATTAATCTCTTGTAGCTTTGTACTAAAAGTTTATTACACATGCGATCCTTTAGTGATTAATCCCTACATGTTCACAGCCCTAAATTGTTGCATGATTGGCGAGATGACAATGCACAGTTTTATAACTCAATCAAATTAGCATGTTTAATTGTTAAAACGTACTTGAAAGCAGCAAATTAACAATCTCTGACGGTTTGATATTTTGTTATTAATGCACTTTAAACTGGTTTTAGACTGTATAGTGCAGGGAATAATTTATTTAGTATTGCATCGCAATTTGCTACACAAACGGGCCAAGTTGCTACACAAATGAAAAATTGTGTAGCAATTTTTTGTGTGCATAACCCTTGCGCATTGTCACATACAATGAAAAACCTCAAATATCTTCAAAACAGCTATGCAAAATTTGAATGCTAAATTATTTCCTGCAGTGCATGCAAGGATGTAACAGATTGTGTTGGTCAGTTAGATGGGATGTAAATGATATCAAGGCAAAAGTGTCACATACGTGACATCTAGATCAGGAAGCACAGTTCAGATATGGTTCAAGTTGTTCGCTCAATTTCAAATATGGTTTTAATAAGTCCTCACCTTAAGATGACTCTTGGGACAGAGGACTTCCATGGACGTATTCTACAACCTCCACCTCACAGGGGAAAACAGTTTATTTGGAGGTGTATCAAAAGTTAAACAGCTTTATAGGAATATAAGGGTACAGTAGAAACAAAGTTGATGACTTCCACTTTGTGTTGCAAACACAATTTCATGTACTTTACCTGTAGAGTTTATTCATATGATGTTGTAGAACACTAAGTGTGCCCTCTCATAGAGGCAAGCTAGAATCATTGCAACTTGCATCTAGAGATGCACACAGATGATTTTCTGAACTGAAAAAAAAGAAATGTTTGTTTTCCAGGGAGGAAGTAAAATTGTTTCTCATGATGGGAGTAAAATCTCCCACAATCCTCCTTATATTTTCATGAGCAGAAAAGGGAAATGTGATTCCAATAACCAAAATTTCCTTTCAGAGGCCTAAAAATGTTTCATAAAGGAGTCTTCCAACTTTCCACCATTTTCCACTCATGACTTCGGTATTTTGAAACATAGTGGAATCTACTCACCCTTCCTTACTTCCTATTTACACTTTGTAATCCTGACTTACCCGCAGTAAGTCCCTGGAATCTACATTGCCTCTTACCTATCTCCTATTTATTTACCTTCGTAATCATCACTTACCAGCAAATATCCCTGGTAAACTAAAAGCACAGCATGGAGAGGGAAGTCTCTCACTTCACTTAGAGGTACAGGGATGGCCTTGCTGTTCCTTTTTCCTACCTAACACTAGAATTAAAGGTTATTTCCCAGGAAGGGAGTAAAATAATTCCCCAGGATGGGAGTAAAATTTCCCACAATTCTCCCCATATTTTCATGTATAGAAAAGGGAAATTTCCCGGGTTTTGTGCTGTTAAATGCAGCTTTTGCTTGTAGGTATGCATGTGCAGTGAGTCTTCAATGTGCTGTACAGTATGCGTACCATGTCTATTTCATTTACTGTTTACTCTCCAATTTAATGTCATGTGACCTGAATAAATATGATTAAGGTTTTGAAGAGTTCTACCAGTAATCACTGAAACTTTCATCCTCCTAAGTGAGGACAGCTTTCCCCTTCAAAGTGAGACTTGCTCCCATTCAGTAATATTAGTGGTTTGTATGTGTTTTCTTAGGAGAATTGATATAGATGCATTGTGGGAATTGTGGGAAATTGTGGGAACAACTGTTAAAGGAGCAAGATAATGTCTTTGGAACATATTGTTTTCAGAAATGTGTGGTCTATTTGAACTGTATCCTGTTTTAATTTAACTGTTTACTACTTAAAAACTACTTACAACTTATTTGTTATAAATGTAAAGCTGTGGGTAAACTCAAGAAATAGTGCAGTGCCGAATCGTATTTATGTTACACTGTGCTCACTAAACATCTGTATAATGATTTAAAAATGTTAGACCATTCTTTTAAAAGCTGATGTTTGCTGTCAGTGGCTGCTTCAGGGCTTGTATGTCATTCACAGTCATCAACGTTTTGCTCTTTGCGTTCAGAATTAATAATTAATTTCCCTTCTAAAATTGCTTGCCTGCATTTTTTCAGGACTACTTGTGTATTAAGATCCATGTCGTGTACAGTAATCGTGCTTTGGAGACTCAACATAGCGTTTGATAATTTAAAACAAAGCTGGGAGGGAGAAGAGGGAAATGCTTAGGAAATGCTAGATGCAAGAATATTTTTTTTTTTACAAAATATAAAGAAGATGAACCTCCTGAGTAGTTGATATTGAACATTTGACTTCTGCTGTATTGCTCAAAGGATTTGTAGGCTCATTGGTTGATGTCTTCATAGGCAAAGATAAGGAGTGAACATTGTATGACAGATGTGCTCGGGGCTCGAAGAGGATCTATCTTCATGCAGGGTATGATGGAAGGCAATTAAATGCTTTAGTTGTGTTTTTCTCTTGTTTCTTTGGATTCGGCATGCAAAATGTGATAGTATTTTGAAGCTACGATGCTGTTAATAAGAGTACAGTGTGAACTGTCGGTTGTTGAACCCTAGAGGCTTCTATCGTAGGGATCCTGTCAAGAATTGGGTTATGAATACAAATTCAACCCCTTTGCTGTAGTGTAACCCCTCCCCTACTGTAGCAAAGAGAAAGAACATTCTGTTGTACACGTTTTTCATACAATTGAGTAGATGGTCCTGTGACTTGGATATTGTGATTTCTGTCTTCTTCCTCTCTTGATTTGGAAAATAAATCCAGGTGCTTATTTCATGCTCTGTTTCAAGAACCTTACTGAAACATTATGAAGAAGGAAATATTAGAGAATGTTTCTCGGCTTCAATCAGTGCAACTGTAAGGAAGAAGAGGATTTTTGTAAAATTATGTGTAATTAGATACATACTGAATGTTGCATACCAGTAATTTTGACATCACTTTTGTTCTTACAGTTTCCTAAATGGCCAAAAAAATTGTCATTCTTGACAAGATGCTCCTTAAACTTTGAAGAAAGGCTTCAATTCCTGTCACAGAAGAAGAATGATTATTCAGCCTTAGCATTCACAGTGAATACATAAGATGGGAACTACACCATCATCGAGGCAGGATGCTGCCACTGACACCTACGATGGTGCTGGTGTTGATACCAGTGAAACGTGTGCACCGTCTTACCAACAGTATACATATAGTGGTGGCGCAGATGTGGTATGGCAACCCAGTAACAGTTCTGATGGTAGTGAGAAAGTCCGAAGACGAAAGCCAAAAACATTCTCCTCCCTGAAGAGAAAAATTGTTAAGAGGAAAAACTCCAGTAAAATTCCAGATAGTGCCAAATCCATGAGAGAAATGTTAGTCCATTGGAATCCGTTAGATGTTCATTCATTGGTGGAAGAGTATGATGCGCTCACTGTTATAAAAGACCTCACAATACAAGCTGATCAAGCTAGACCAGCTGTTCCAAGTCTTAAAAGGGACTTGCTTGTTTTGTTGAACAATGGTTGTTGTTGTGATGTAAAACTGAAATTCAAAGGTTCTTTGTTCCCTGCTCATAGAGCCATTCTCTCAACGAGATGTTCTTTCTTTCGGCATTTGCTGAGGAAATATCCAGGACATGATGTAGAAGTTCCAGTTGACCTTGGTGTCTCTGGTGTAACTGTTGATATGTTTTCTGCACTTTTGAGATATCTTTACACGGCAGATTTCAATACAAATGAATCTCAAGTGGAAAATTTTGAGACTTTCATCACCCTTGGAGAAAGATTTGGTACCCCAAACTCATTAGAACATGATTTTGTGCACATGTTGGAATCAAAGAGATGCTCTGATGCAGTCTTGATATTCTCCTCGGGAGACGAATCTTTGCAAGTATCTAGTTCGGGTTCTCTGAGATCTCGGCAGCATAACTCGTTGAGGTGCCACCGTGCCATCCTGGCGGCACGCTCTCCTTTCTTTCGCAATTTACTTCAGAGAAGGGAGCATAGAACTAGAGAGGGGTTAATCCAATCTCAGGCATCCACTACACAGATTGTACTGGATGAAAGTGTCATCCCTAAAAAATATGCACATGTTTTATTAAATTCACTGTATAGAGATGTGGTTGATTTAACATTTGTCTTGCCATCAAGTCCAAGTATCGGTAGCTTAGGTGAAGCTCAGGATTTAGTATCTGGGAAAACACCTGTGTCAAGAGTGGAACAAGCTATGGAGCTCTATCAGATTGCTCAATTTCTTGAGTTGTCAGCCATGGCCCAAGGTAAGAAGAGAAGTTTCAGTGCCTATTGAAAATGAATGGCTTTTATCAAATTTTTACAGGAAATTTCTTAACAAATTGGCAGTGACATAGTAAAAGGAGTTTAGCAGCAGGTAATGCGTGACAAAATTTCTGGTCAATAAATAAGTGCATCTGTTTTGCTCCTCATCACGTCCTATTTACATATTTATTTCCCCAACTTGCCTGCAAGTCCATCTGACAAGTCATTTGGCAACCAGGTGGCTCCCTCCCACCTCCAGAGGGTGGTGCCCCAGCACAGAGGGCAGTGCACTGGTCAGCACATTTCATTGAGTGAATGCTGCAAATGTATTCTTAATTTTTGATGGAGTGGCAGAACATCCACAAGGAAGATACAAATTTGAAAACCCTGTCAGCCAAAAACAACAATAAGTAGGTCCTGGGCTCATCACTTCTTCTATACTGTACATGTATCATTCCATCATTGACCCATTCTTTAGTTTTGACATGTGCATGATTACAGGCACCCCAAGTCTGAAATTTTCTCAGCTGAGTGATTATCATGGAAACCCTATTTTTGCTTCTAATTTGAGATCTTAGAGAAAGTTAGGAAACAAATCGGAAATACCTCATTTGCTTTCTTTAGTATCATTAGTCTGTTTAAGTCCTCACCCACCTTGTATCACCTTACACGTACCATTTGTACCTATACTTATTTTGAAGGACTTGCTTTATTCGTGTAATGTGTTTCAATAAAGCTTAGTAGGTGTTGTAGCAGATGTTCTACTATTCTAGTCTACTGCCACCATGATATCCGTTTAAAGGGGAAGGCATTTTATTATACATTCTTTGAAACATTTTAAAGATTTGTATGAAGAACTCACCCTCAAGAACACATATGGTGCTAGTGGCTTCAAGAAGTAATGATACAAAACCATGTACTCTTTATAGGGTTGCTTAAGTATACTTTTTTCTGCTTTAATAGGTTGTGAGGACTACATCGTGTCATCAATATCAACTGATAACCTGATGTCTATTCTAAACTGGAGCTCTCAACCTCATGGTTCTAGTTGGGTCTGGAGACAGGCCATACATTTCTTGAGGGAGGATTTTTTGGCAGTGGCTGCCTCTCCTGTTTTATTTGAACTCCACGAATCTCTTCTAATTGAAACTTTGAGATCAGATTTTGTCCAGGTTTGTTTGTAAACCATGTGTCCGAAACTTTGTTAAACTTTCTCTCAATTGTTCAACAACATTCATAACTTTCATATTGACTTTTATAGTTGTAAGTTTCTTCGTCTGACTAGTGAAAATTGCATAATATTGTATGTCAAAGATCTAGAAAGGGTAGGGGTAAAAACCTTTGGCCAAAAATTTTGAGGGCTTGTGAGGACAGAGAAAGGGTTGGTAGAGCCAATATGTGGTCAATGCTCAGAGCTTTAACTGCTGTTTTAGAAGACATAATTGTCTCCATGGGTTTAAATTAAAGGGCCAGTCCTCTCACCCCAAACTACAATTCTTGTAGGGGTTTACAGAAATTTTCAATTGGCTCAGCTCTTTGGTCGACAGCTAATTCAAACAATGCAGAGTACCAAAGTTTGTATTACACAGCATGAACTGTACTGAGTGTGTTTTGATTATACACATTGAGCTTTTCTCATACTCACCCTGAAGCAGTAAACTGAGTTTTTGTCTGGATAAGGATGAATTTCAGATAATTGTAGGAGGGGCTTAAGAAAGAAGGTTAGGAAAATTAGTACTGTTTGGAATGAGAGAATTGGGTCTTTAAAAAAATCATCAGGGTTTTTTGGAAAAGTTTATAGGAAACTATGGTGTGATTTTTTGTTCGTCAAACCTATAAAAAAAGGCTTGGAACTTGGAAAGGATACATAATATCTTTTTCATGTGTGTTGAATTTGCATGTCCCAAATTTTGCACTTGAGGATATGAAAAAATAATTGTCAGTGATCAGCCAAGTTAATTATCCGTTCTGCCATCCTGAGTTCATCGTCTGAGGGAGATGTCAAGGGGCAGAAGGGAACCCTGCCACTTCAAGAAAATAAATTTCAATTTTAGAGTTGCCCTGATGGCTCATAGTGTAATATATGATTCATTTGTATGTGGTCCTTCAAGGCATCATATTGTTGATGACTTGAACAAATGTTTTACCTACAGTACTTGCTAGAATTTTAAATGGTTGTAGGGATTTGAAACTTCTAATTTCAACGCATGTTACTCACTAAAAGGTTTCCCTTGCCTTGAGTGAATTTCCTAAGCTCTGTAAATCTGTGTCATTGCCAGAGGTTTGATGTTGGAAACACATGTTATCCAGACTCTGACTTGCCATTAATCAGACTAAGTATGTTCTCATTGAGGAGTTAATTGGAATACATGAGCGCTAGAGAGTTGCCTGTAGTGATGTTAACTTCTCACAGCTGGGATTATTTGTGGTTTCATTCATTCTTGTACAAGTGAGATGGAAATTGCCAAGGGAACTTTTTGGTTTTAAACATAAAATGGATTTTTTCAAATCTGTAATCATATGTCAGTTTACAGCCAAATGGGCATTAGTAGCCAGATACTTCAGGATATTGGATAGGAGGGAAGAGAGAAAAAAAAACTGGTGCATTTGTTTTAGGAAGCAGTACAAAGTCCAGATGGGTCATTTCTTAGTTCAGGTATCTTGTAGGGTCTCATGGACTGATATGGATACCTTAATGAAATCGTTTAGAGGTGCAAAGACAGGAAAATGCTTGTAATTAGCATGGTTAGTCAAGCTTTATATCCAACAAAATTTTTACAGAATAAAAAATAAAAAATGATTTTGTTTTTATTTTGGTGACCTCACTTGTAGCAGTTTTGTGCATAATTTGAAAAAGTGGTCTGGTCATGAATTTTTGAAAACCAAGTGGAACTGTTAAGTACTCACTCAAACAGTTGTTTGTAGGTAGGATATAAGGATTATCTAAGTTTGACCATTTGTTACTGGTATGTGAAGAAAACTTAGCAACTTTGGAACATTCATGAACAGACTGAATGAGCTGCCTAAAAGGATTGTTGTGATTGAAAAGAATCTAGCAGGTAATGCACAGAAAAAAATCATTATCTTCGCCTTGACAGGTAAAAGTGGATAGCTGACACTAGCATAACTTGTTTGAATTCATAATGGGAATTGTAACACTAACCACCAGTGGGGAATTCATCCTGAAGTTTGCAGTTATGTAGTGTTCTCATCATAATAGTCAAAATGTAACAAAATGGGAAATTTGAGCCAGTGACACAACAGTATCATATAGTTGGTAGAGGCATAAAGATTCACAAAAGGTATTGTTAAGTTCACCTGAGAAGCAGCCAACAAGAGTGCTTTGTCATTACTTAGGTTTCTGTGTTCAAGATCTGCCAGTCAGAGAAGTTGCATCTTCCCCATAAGCTTTCAACTCTTTCCAAGTTATATTTATTTCAAATTTTTTCATTTTGCAAAATTAATTCCCAAGTTGGAAGCTTGTTGCTAAATCTTAAAATGTAAATATTTTGGTAGAGGAAATTTGGGTAACTGTGGAAACTCTCTTGTGTCATTCTGTGGTTTTAATTTCAAAATGCCAATAGTTTTCACATATAGTTTCTTTTAAGATAATGATGTGAAGTATTGAATTTTCTGTCTTTTATCCAGGCAAGTGAAGCAGACATTTTGAAGGCTGTCATCAAATGGGGAGAATATCAGCTGATTAAGAGGATGGAAGAAAGAGGTGGGTGTGTCCTCCATGACTGGACTCTTTATCTATTGCTGATGAAAATGCCTCAAGAGTAGTTGTCCCAAACTTATTTTGAGGCAACAGCTAGGTTAATACCACAAATTTGATCTTTTTCTTTCTCTTCAAAGTATCTTCCATCATATTTTATGACTTAAAAATGCATATCCAAGGAAAATCAAGTAGTTACTTCTAGCAGATTTCACCTTTGAGGAGAAAAAATGTTGTCACATGACTCTGAACAGCCAATCATGAAGCAGGATAGTCTACTATACTACTTCAAGTTGGGTGACTGCTCTTGCCCTTCAAGGCATGATTTGCAATTGAATCTGTTGGTTCCATGTTGCCGCCAGCAGCTGAATGCCCTCAAGAAATCTAACATGTACATTACCCATCTGCTTACCTCCTGCACCTAATATCAATAGGACAAAGCACAGAGGGCACCAATGTTCCTTGTTTGGAGGTTTGAGGATGGCCCTGCTATTGGTTATCGGAAAAGTACTGGGGAGGCTGCCGTATACCTTGCTACAGAGTGCACTGCAAGTTTACCAGAGTTAGTTCTGGGTACGTGATTACTCTAGGTAATAGGTGATAGGTATCTGGACTTAAAGAATATCAGTCCAGGGAGTTTGGGGCAGTTTGACTCAAATGTTGAGCTGTTACAGTGGCAGTGAAATATTGAGATGGTGTCTGCAATGCTTTGAGTATCTTCAAAGTGTATCTGTATGTTTGTGGTTGAAAGTGAATCTGTGATTGACCCAACTCCCATTTTCTCAAGACATATCTGGGTTGACATATAAAAGTTTGATGTTTAGCGACTCAATTTAAAACTAGCACATTGTGCATGCTCTATTAGTTCCATGGTGTCCTTCTTCACTTCCCTTAAAGAAACAGTACCTTCTTGCAAAAGGTGATCATTCAGGCAGTTTATTTATGGAGCGTAGGGACTCAAGTAGTAGCCTGGGGACCACTTGCAGCCTCTGTTGCGCACTGAAATGGCCTGAGGAAGATTCTTAGTAGCCTCATATTTTTTTTGAAGGAAGAAAACTGCCTAATGACATTCACACTACTCCAAAAACTGAGGAAGACTGTAGCCCCAGACACTTGAGAACCTCTGTTTTAGAGTGGCATGACTTTTGAAAAATTTCTAATTTCAAAGAACACCTAGGGTCTGCAGAATGCCATCCAAAATTCTTGTGCAATCCACTCTTTCTAAATTAACTGAAGAAAATTTTAGTGGTATTTTGGATCTTAGCAACAGAGGCAGAATCTGCTGATGGAAGTTGAACTTAATTTTCTAAACTCTGCTAGACAAATCCTTGCAAGTTAAACCTTGAGGTGACTCTTTCAAGCAAGGTTCCCCACAGACTTTGGATAACATGTAATTTAGTCTATTTTGGTCCAGGTAGAGATTGTATGAAATTTTGTGCTTGACATTTGTTGTCATAGTGTTATGGCAAGATTGTGAAACCTCTTTGGAGGCAGGTATTCATCACTTAAAGTAAACTTTGATTGGTTGCCAGCCAGTTTTTCTGTTGGTGTCTCAAGGTTCCCATGGTCATGGAAAATCTGGAAAAGTCGTGATAATTTGGAAAAAAAATCGAAGGCCTGGAAAAGTTTTGAAACTCCTGGAAATAGTGTTAAGTCCTAGAAAAGTCCAGTAATTTTTCTTGTGACATTTTTCAACTTTTCACTCTCACTCACAATCTTTTGTATGTATCAAAATGTATTCCACTTGAAATGTTCGAATTCCAGAACTTTACTTGTAAATCTGAGTGGATGCAGTCATGCATTGTCTGAATTTTTGTGTTTTAGAAGATAGAGAGAGAAAAAAGGGATGACGCATCAGCAGACCAAATTGGAAATTTTTTAAGTTTTTAAATGCTCTAAAATCTTATCACAAGCAGTAGAATTTCTCTCTGTTAAAGGGAAATATTGCATTTGTTTTGCAAGAAAAAATCATCCTTTTAAAACTAATATTTATTGACACAGGTTGATAGATTATCAAAAGTAAGGCAGTATGGTAGCCTTTTTTTCAAGAAATAAGTTTCCCACAGATAGAAACCCGGTTGGTGCTCAAGAATAATTTGTTTACCCAAACTTTCAACATTTCAAATGATGCAAAGTCCATGGCTCTTCATTTGCAAAGTATTTTGAAGAGATGTAGCTATTGCTTTGGTTTATGATTAAGACTGAATTGTTGGATAATGTCTGGGCCATTTTCTTTGTTGGGACATTTTAAAAACAATATTTCACTTGGAAGTTTACTTGCAGACCTGCTTGAATTTAATCAAAATCTCTGCATAGTACTCCAAGATAGAGAGCTGCAGTAGCCTGTCACTGATTTTCAGACCAAAGTTGCATGTACATCACCTGGTGATAGGGGGAAGGCCACTTTCGAAGGCCACCCTTTCAGTGTGGGCAGACATCCTTCATCGTTCTATCAGTTTACCAGGATCTAGTCAGGGGCAGACGGGGTTACATTTTCAAATAGTAGGCAAGTTTTGGTCTCTTAGACTTCCAAAGCAAGGTGTTTTGAGGGTTCTCAAGGCCATTATTGACATACAAATGTCAGCAAGCTTATTGGGCACAAAGTGACTGCAAATCATTCTTGTTGGTCAACCAGAGAAGAGCCATTGTTTGAATGAATGGGATGAATGTCAAGCAGTGTAGCCACCAATCACATTTTAAAAAATAAGCCTATTTGATAAAACATATTTGTTGATGCCATGGTCCCTTTAAAGAAAATATTTTTTCTTGATATGCTTGCTATACTCAAACAGTTTCCTAAATTCAACAGATTTTTATCTTAAAAAAATGGCCCTCAGCCCAAATAAGGAAACTTTCTTTCGTTTGATATTGCAATCTTTCCTTAGTCAACTGATTGCTATCATAAAACGTGTTCTATGGTTTACTACCATTACTATCTGCATAGATAAAAATAACTAGGAGAAATTTGAATAGAAATCTTATCCACCTAACATGTACAGCTGATTTTGTGATAGGCTTCTGTGCAAGGTGTGTAATATAAGTATTGTCTATGGTGAGTGATAACTATATTCTGGAGAAAGTTGAAACTTTTTTCATGGAACCTTAAGTTCTCGAAACAAGTCATTTTTTGAATTACTTTCCCCATACCCAGTCAGTAGAGTACATTTTCAAAAGAACCAAAGAAGGTATTGACATTTTTTGCAGCAGTTTTAGAAACTTGAGAGATCTTTTTTAAACATTTTAAAGTACATGTGAGCTGGATTCTGTCACTCCCCTAATTCTGTAAGTGATTTTAGTCTTCATTTTAAAATATTAGGCTGCAGCTGCCTCAGGTATGCTGTAGCTTCCCTAGCCATACTTTTTTGCTGCACAAACATTACAGTTTAAACAGGATCAAGCTGGTGTGTTCTAGTGATTCATAAGTAAAAAGAAAACATGGCTGCTGTTATGATTTGTGTAGTAACAAAGCATGGCTGTAGCTGCTGCAACTTGGCTGAGTGAGTGCAGTTTGACCATTTTTACACAGTAGCTCCAAATGAAGTATGCAAGATAGAAATGATATTTGAGATTGGTTTCATTTCAAAGGGCAGGAGCAGTCATCCCACATTTATTTTGAAGCATCAATGAAATCTCAGAACTTTCATCTTATTTCTCTTCAAAGTATCTTTCATAATATTTTAGGGTTTTAATATTGCATATTCAGAGTAAACCAAAAGGGTACTCTTAGTAAATTTCTCATTTGAGGAAACAAAAATATTATCACATGACTCTCAAGAGCCAATCATGAAACAGGACAGTCTACTACACTACTTGTGTTTGGATGACTCAGAGGTGCCAACTCTCCTTGATTCTCAGGGAGGCTCCCTGAAAATTCAAGGATTTTTGTCCATTTTAACTAGCAAATATGACAAGCCCCCTGATTCCAGAAAGTTTTCCCTCATTAAGTTGCATGTAATTCTAAAAAAGCTCCCTGATTCCTGTGTGCAACCTCCTTGATTTCTGGATGTTAGTGTTGGCATCTCTGATGAGTGCATTTCCTCTTTAAGTACTGTTTTTTTAATGGCACTGCATCAGCTTTAAGATGCATCATATACCAGTCTCTAAAACTCTGTTTTGAATCTAAATGATGGCACTCTTCCTCAATAAAATATTTGTATTAAGGAGAAATGATGAGATCAGATGACACATAGCCAGCCATTGACCTTGAAGCAAAAAGAGTTATCCACCTCTAATAACATTTGTACCTCATGGAATAACTTTAGCCTCTAGTGTTCTCTAGAGATGGGAGGCAATTTGTAATTTACTCTCTTGAGTTAGTGAATCTTCCTGGATTTTTTTGGAAAAGGTCTTACTGAAATGAGGGAGGTGGAAGGAAAGATTCCTGGGCTAATTTGTCTTGAGACATTGAAAAAGAAAATTGAAAGGGGAAAAGATTTTCAGTTTTTATTTATTTATTGATTTTTTTAAATTTGTGTGTTATGTCAACAAATCAAATCTGGTTTGTAATATTTGAAGAATTACTTGCTGCAGGTGTGAATGTCAACTAGGCATGTTTGGACTTTGGGAGAAAAGATAAACAGTATTGTAAAAACTAGGGCCCCTTGTTTGTAGGTTAGTTCACGTGACAGTGATTCTGTTTTGCTGTCAAATGTTGCTTGCATGCTGGCCTCAATCCATCCATATTGCAGTGGGTAAGATTCCAGACATTTATTTCGGTTTGATTTAATGTCTTTGGGTGGTGAGGTAATCAGCGTGAAATAAAATAAGGAAACAAAATGATGTAAACAAGTCCCTTTAGAAGAACATGAAAACAAGCGAGTTCAGAAATTTGTGCCACATGGAATTGTGGGGCACAGTCTGAGATACACGAGCCAAGCTCAGGGTATAGTGTACGGCATTCCCATGTTTTCGTCAGTGCTTGCATACAACACTAAGTGTCTAGCCAACTGGATCAAAAGTAATGGACTCCATTCCTACTTGACAGCAGATTAAAATTTTTACACCAGTATGGGCATGTACCTATCCACCAAAATGAATTACTAACTTCATATATTGGAATCAATGCTTAAAATAGTCTCTTAAGATTGCTCGTCTTTCCTTTTTGCAAGGTAGAAGAAAAATGATTTTTTTTTAAACCTAAATAAAGTGATATTTAGATCTATGTGTTGTTTTGATAGATTAGTTTTAATCGGCTAGGGTCATAAAATATTTTTGGACCAGTACCAGTGTTATATTCCTGAAAACAGATTGTGAGATTAAAAACAGATTAATGAGAAATTTTGTGGCTGTGAGGTCTTGTGTAAACTTGTTTTTGATGATGGTTGTTGTCAACTTTAAGCAGTGATGAGTTATTTAAATTAAAAATTGGGACTTTTTTTTGACTGAATTAATTCTGCAGTCTTTTCAAATGGTCATTTTAGTGAGTAGGAAGGTATTCAGTGGTGGCAATCAAAATGGTGTTATGGTATGCTGCTTCGCTGATATATATTATTCTGTAAATTGATCGTGTTGATATCTTACAACTTTGCATTTATAAACATGGACTATCTCTCAGCAAGAAATGAAAGTCTGCAGGGGAGGAGAGGGGGTATGGAATAATGGTATGGTGCTTTGAAACAGTATTTAACTAAGACATGTAACATTTCTCTTCAAAATTGTTTTCATGAGGAATGATAGCTTTAACCAGCAAAAGAAATCAAAGTGTTTTGTGACATACTTAAATCCAAATCACCCCACCCTGTGTTACTGATGCAAAATCTTAACAGCTAGTAATTTACCATGTCTCAAATATGTCTGGAGAATATGAAGAGTCATCATGGTGTATAGTGCAAATCAGATCCCAGAATGATAAGAATAAAAAAGGCATGGTTTATAAGAACCTATAAACAGTCTAAAATGTTGATTTATTTGAAAAGTTCATTGAGTTCAATCTTAGATACCATAATATGTTGTTTTATTTCGTTGGCAGAACCCAATTTGGTGAGTCACACACAACACAGTGTTTCTAGGAAAGGAATCAAACGCAGAGATTTGGACACAGTGGAGTTGAGAGATCTCATTGGCAACCTTCTTCCTCTAGTCCGATGTGAGCACATCTTGCCAGCTAGTCACGAGACCCTCACTAGTGCTGTCAAACGGGGTCTAGTGTCAACACCCCCATCATACATGCTCTCTGGGAGTGATGATCTGTCCCCCCAAATCAACCCCTGGGTAGTTAGCAGGAGCAGACGAATGAGGAGAAGACCAAGGCTGTATACTCCTTTTGTTGAGGAAGCAAAGGTATTAGTGAAGCATAAACATTTACAAAGTAGCATGGTTATATGAACTTTTCGTGCATTCCAGCACTATTTTGTAAACGTCATAGTCAACTCACCTTTTGAGTAAAAACAATTATAACCAGGCCAAATCATCATTCGTTCGGTTTATTTTGATATGAAACATGCTTTGGTTAGGTAGAAATTAAAGGAAGTAATGGTTGATTGAAGATGGGCTTTATTGTCATAACTTCATGTTGTTTTATGTCCCTAAGTGTCGCGCACCCTAAATTTTAGCGATGGCGCCCTTTGTGGGAGTAAAATCAGATACTACATTTATCAGATGTTGCCAAAAATTGTCTTTTGACAATTTCTCAGTCTTTACATGAGTTAAAACTGATGAAAACTGGGTTTTTGTTGACGAAGTTGATGACAGTTTTCCATTCATTTTAAACTAAAGGCCTGGTGAAATTTTTCTTGGTTTAACCACCAAAAATAGCACCAAGTAACAGTGAAAATCAGTATTAAACATTGTTTATGCCCAAGAAATAATTTATCAACATCAGTATTATTATAGATGTCCTAAGGATGGGATAAATGATTGGAATGTACAGCATTTCGATTGCACCTGGTAACTTTACCTCAAATTTTAAGACAAATGTTTTTGACCCCTTGCCATAATAGCTAAAAAAAGACTTTACATCAATCTGCTTCGCAAAACTGATACATGTAAACATGCATGACATGTTAATAAACAGACCATCAAAGTTTCCAGTCGTGATAACATCATGTAACCAAGAAAACAACAGATTTGTGACACTGCTTCCACAGCTTTTCAAAAAAATGTCATAGTAGAAAATGAGGTAATATTTTTCAAAATCCTGAACGACCTTAAAGCGAAATTGAACTCAAAATGGATTTATTTTGATGAAAAGTGTCACGCTTTTAATATTTAACCATCAAATGGCTAGGCTTTTGTGTTGCTACTGCAATATAGTGAAATTTGTATGGCATCGTATTTCTGGGGTGCGCAATATTTATGGTCATTGACCATACTGTTTTCTGCTAAATGAGTTATCTCTCCAAAACACATTTTAAAATTTGCAATAAAATTAATGGAACAATCAAAAGTGAATTGTGAATTATTTCCTGAAGTTTTGGTGAACTTACTGCAAATTCATAATCTCCTGCACATTGCCCTATTTCTTGGCCTCTTTATGCATACTTAATCTCCTTTGAATTACAATAGATACCTGTAAAATAACTTAATGCTCAATAACAGATGGGTAGATTCCAAAGAGGGTAAAAAAAATATTTTCCATGACAAAGTTGGCAGCATGTACACTGCCCCTCTACTTACCTCCTACTCATATGTAATCCCCCCTTACCTGTAACTAACTTGTGAAAACTAATAGGACCAAGAGCAAGGGCACTTGTTCTCCCCACAACAAGGATCAAGGATGCCATTTTTGGTTTCGATGAAAGAGAAACCTATGCATTCACGATGGGGTGTGTGTGTATGTATGTGTGTATGTGCGTGTGTGTGTGTGTGTGTGTGTGGATGTATGTGTGTGTGTGTGTTTGTGACACTTTGCTTGTTAACGCGATATCTCAAGAAGGGAAGGTCTGAATGTTTTCAAACTTGGTACATGGATGCCCCATAGTGAGAGGAAGAACCCTATTGTTTTTGGTGGGGGTCAAAGGTCATATGGGGTCACCAGGGGTCAAACCCTGAAAACCTTTTTAACATGATATCTTGAGGTAGAAATCTTGGATGAATGTCATACTTGGTATGTAGGTGCGTTATTGTCAGAGGAAGAACCCTATTGTTTTTGGTGGGGGTCAAAGGTCATTTGGGGTCAATAGGGGTCAGACCCCGAAAACCTCGTTAACACGATATCTTGAGATTGGAAACTTGGATGAATGCCATACTTGGTACATAGATGCTCCACAGTGGGAGGAAGAACCCTATTGTTTTTGGTGGGGTCAAAGGTCGTATGGGGTCACCAGGGGTCGGACCCCGAAAACCTTGTAAACGCGATATCTTGAGGTAGAAAGCTTGGATGAATGTCATACTTAGTATCTAGATGCATTATTATCAAGAGAATAAACCCTCTGTTTTTGGTGGGGGTCAAAGGTCATGTGGGGTCGCCAGGGGTCAAAATCCGAAAACATCGTTATCACTATTTCTTGAGATAGAAAACTTAGATGAATGTCATACTTGGTGTGTAGATGCAATGTTGTCAAGGGACGAACCATATAACTTTTGGTGGGGGTCAAAGTACATTTGGGGTCACCAGTGGTCAAATCCGAAAACCTAATTATTACGACATCTTGAGATAGGAAACTTGGAATGAATGTCATTTTTAGGTAACAGTGTTGTCCACTAGCGGTTTTTGACCACAGGTGCACAACCAGGATAAAATCTGAAGAGTTCCCCCCCCCCTCCCCTCACCCCTTCCTGGCACAAAAACAAAAACATTGGCCGCCCGGCCCAAAATTCTCTTGCACTAAGCCTAAAGCTAAAATTAGCAGTTTGAACACATGTGGATGGCATAAGATTTGAGCAGATGCATGCTGAAATATAGCTTGCTTGGCGGACGTGTTTGGCAACTGCTTCGATATTTTGCACTACGTAATAACGAAGGAGAAGTTCACATTCGACACCTGCCAAGAAGACAAGGTGAACTTCAACAGGAAATTTTGTGGAAATTGTGATTGTTACATACACCAATGATCGATAACATACTTTAAGCGCAATCACAGCAACTACTCGCGGCACATTCACTGCTTTCTCAGTGTGTACAGCTTAGCTAAAGGATCTCGCAAATTTCGACAATGGAATCTCGGAAAAAGTTCGCCATTATAAAAGGGGAAAAAGGTAAATAAATTAACGATATTCTACAGTGCCAATTCTTGGCATTTGGAAAAATTGAAAACACCAAGTGTCTACCTCCCTTAACTGAGAAATTTTAGCCCAAAATGTATGGTTTGATTCAGCAAGTGAGCTAACGTTAGTACTTTCTGCATACGTTTGTGCTAGTCAGCAGTAGCCTACATTCCTTTCACAAAGCAGGATCGAGTACAGAAAAGGGTCAATAAAAATCCATGTGGCCAAGAACATCCAAAATATTGTCAAGGCGTGTGTAATAGTCCCTCATACAACAATGTGCAATACTTTTGTGAGCTTAAGGCTTAAAGTTTTTCTCTACGATATAATTTTCTTCAGCATGTCTTGGCACTTTTGCCATTGCCTAAGGTATAGCACATACATGTAGGCCTAGGCTAGCCTATGTACATTGTGAACCTATTCCTATACATATGATGTTTATCTGCAATATCCTAACTAGTAACTGGGAAAGCTGTGCAGTGGTGAATGCTTCTTTTTTATTTTTGGTTTCGATGATAAGAGAAACCAATGGGATCATAATGGCGTTCGTGTATATGTTTGTATGCGTGGGTGTGTGTGTGTTTGTTACACGTTGCTTGCTAACACAATATCTCAAGATAGAAATGGCTGACAGTTTTTAAACTTAGTACATAGATGCACCATATTGAGAGGAAGAACCCTTCTGTTTTTGGGTGGAGGTGAAAGGTCATCTGGGGTCACTAGGGGTCAAAGTCTGAAAACATTGTTAACGCTATATCTCAAGGTAGGAAACTTGGATAGATTTCATAATTGGTATGTGGATGCGTTATGGTCAGGAGATGGTTGCTTTTGTTTTTGGCATAGGTCAAAGGTCATCTGGGGTCAGTGGGGGTCCAAGTCTGGAAATCTGGTTAACACGATATCTCAAGATAGGAAGCTTGGATAGATTTCATATTTGGGTATACGGATGCATTATAGTCAGGAGATGGTCCCTGTTGTTTTTGGTGGAGGTCAAAGGTCATCTGGGGTCACAGAGGGTCAAAGTCTGAAAATCTTGTTAACACCATATCTCAATCTAAGAAACTTGGATAAACTTCATATTTGGTATATGTGGATGGATGCCGTATGGTCAGAGGATGGTTTCATCTTGTTTTTGGCAGAGGTCAAAGGTCATCTGGGGTCACCAGGGGTCAAAGTCTGAAAATCTTGTTAACATGATATCCCAAGATAGGAAGCTTGGATAGATTTCATATTTGGGTATGTAGATGCATTATAGTCAGGAGATGGTCCCCATTGTTTTTGGCAGAGGTCAAAGGTCATCTGGGGTCAGCTGGGGGATCAAAGTCTGAAACCTTTTTAAATGTGATCTTTCAAGATAGCTGTCTGTCTCTCTCTGTCTGCATGTTTGTCTGTCTATGTATGTCTTTAATGGAGGTCAAAAGTCATCTGGAATAACAAAATTATTTTTTGAACATGCTAGTGTAACACTTGACTGTGAAGATAATGGTGCATGATGGCATTATTTGAAATGGAAAATTTATATATCATCGAAACCTCAATGCATTTTTGCATTCTGGTTATTTTCCTCCTCTTGCTTGCCAACAGGAATCAAAAGTTTAAGTGAAATATAAATATTTACAAAGGAATTTTTAATGCTAAATGAGTCTCTTGCTCAAGACAAATTCCAAACTTTGCAACATAATAAATAAAACTATCACATGTGCACCATGAAATATTTCCTGAAGGGTTGGAAACTAACTTTAAATTAAATTTCTTCCCTAAACTGCTTATGAGTATGTCTTTCTCCTACATATTGCCCAATTTCCCGGCTTTTGAAATGTGCTGAATGTCCTCTGAATTATGATAAATATTAACCGTTAAATGACTCAGTGCTCAAGAAGGGATGGGTACATTCCAAAGAGGGTGAAAATATTTCTCATACCAAAAATAAAAAATTTTATGAAAGTTGAAAATATATACAGTACATGATTTTGCCACGATGGGAGTTTGCACCTTTGTTTAACATACTTAAATTTTGCCCTCTTTGCCATATTTTCACATTTTACGAATGTGGTTTCTTCCAGGCCTGTCTGGAGGAACAAACCATATCTGAGGTTGATTCACTGCGCATGAGGCATGTAAGAATGTCCTATGTGCCTGATGCCCTCTACATGCTTGGTGATTGCAGTGAACCTGGTAGTCCAGACAGGTGGCTCACAAGGTCCAGGTCATGTCCACACCCAGTCTTGGTTGGATCATTTCCTAGTAAGTGCTTAATTTTAAAGAAACAAACTTAATGAGGATTATTTTGTTTTTGTGATCTATTTTGTTCCCCTCCCTCATCACTACTATTTGACAGTCAGTCTACCATGGAATGATACCTTGTAACACTGATCCTGCTCTGGTGGCGCTATACTACTTTCTAATCTCAACAATCTTAAGTTGCCCTTGTTTGATTGCTAGAGGTATGATTTACCTTTTGTTTTACATCAGAATTTGCCCTTTTTTGTATGAAAAAACAAATTTTAGTGAGGATTATTTTATTCATACTTTAAAGCGAAGTCTATTTCGTTTCCCACCTACGTCGTATCATGCTATGTATACCATTTATACCTACACTGACCTTGTGGCAAACCATTAACACCATGGAAACCCTACCAGCAGAAGGGGCCATACACCCTATATCTTCCTTCTCCATTTTACCTTGCTCACGTATAGACATTGTTTTCAGCCTGTCTGGCGACTTATTTGGATTATATTCGGATTATTACTTCCAAAGCTTTCGTTTTTGGTTTGGACCTTTTTATGGTATTGAAAGCTTTACAGTTCATCTACTATTAAATAATTTACACATTTAAAGAAGGCACTGGCCAAATCTGTGAATAGCATTTTAACACTAGTTAATTATGCTATAAAAACATATGGTTACCATGAGGGCAATTCAATATGTGAATATTTAAACTGCTCTACCTGTTCTAAAGAAGTGCCCTTTATTTCCTCCTTAAGCTCATGTTGTAGATTGTGTGACAGTTACTTTTGCAGGGGAGGGGGCCATTTGGGGGGTACAAGGGAGGAGAGGTAACTGAAACTACAGGGCTTTGATGAAGCAAAATTGGGGAGTTGCCTCAAATTACTTCTGCTCAATAAGGTTAAAAGTGTTAGCCCAATTTCTGCATCCATTAATGTCATGTTATGCATCCATCCCTAGTCTGTCAAAAAAAAACAATGGTTCCATCCCTAGTCTGTCAAAAAATTACAATGGTTCCATCCTTAGTCTGTCAAAAAAACCCCAATGGTTCCATCCCTAGTTTGCTCAAAAAAAAAAAAAAGGATTGTTTGTAAAACAATAATTGACACTCTTGTAGTATGTAAAAGAAGCAGTTTGAATATTCATATCGTTTTGAGGTTTGGCAAAGGAAAATATATATATTAACCTCTTGTGGGGTTGTGTGAGACTAAGAATGTTTGGTTTTATTTGGGACTGAGGTACCAGTTCCTTCATTTACATGACCTCTAGTTGGAAGCAACCTGTCTCAAAGACAATCCCTCCAGAAGGCTGCAGCTAAACCAGAGCCAATAACAAGTTACTTGACTGGCACCCATTCCATTCTGGATGAATAGAGACAATTGACATGAAACATCTTGCACAAAAACACAATGTAAATTACCTTACAGTGACCAACAATTTTTAGATCACAAATCCTGATGCCTAAGCCAATAGATCATCACACTCCCTCCTTCAGTCCAACATGTATAGTAATACTCTCTTACCCCTCATGTGAACAAAATTAAATTAAAGGGCAAAATCAGCTGCTCCAGATTTATTTTAAAGCATCAGCCAAATCTCACACATTTTCCCTGGTTTCTCTTCCAAGTATCTTTCATGGTATTTCAGGGCATGAATATTGAATATTCATGCATATTCATGGTAATTCAAGCAGTGAACCGTTGTAAATTTCACATTTTAGTGAGAAAAATTTTATCACACAATTCTTAAGAGTCATTCATGAATTGGGATAATCTACTTAACCAATCCAAATAGGGCAAGGTGCATTTCTTAAACTGAAAGTGAGGAAAGATGAACCCAGGCCTTTTGTCTGCAGGATGGTGTGACATGCGTGAAAGGTTGTTTTTTCAAACACTGTTTTCTTAGCAGCAGACATGACCCCCTTAAAATATTGAAAACCTTGATATTTTCATTAAAAACTCTGGACATTATTTCTTTTCACTCAAAAGAATGAAGTTTACCTTGTGCAGTACAGCATGGCTGTGATTTGCTGCTCGATTTAGTGTCTGTGTGTTTCTTTGAATAATATAAATTTTTTGAGATATGAAAACTTGGCTTTGGAATAATTCCTGAGATAGTGAGAACCTCATTAGCCTTGAAAGCTAGCTCGTTTCCCACTTGGTGGACATATATTACTCCTTCATCTATTCTGTCGGTCCAACATCCGCACATTTGTGTGACCTGGGTCATGAAAACTTCAGCGGGTGTGAAAACAACGACAGTCTTGCAGTGACTGCAATACACATATGCTATTGCCAGAGCCTCAGTATACACGATTGTGGGCCGAACTGGCAAAGTTTCTTGAGACTAAGGTTGAATAGAAATCTCAGATTATCAGTAATGTCAGGCGAATGCGTAAATATTGGGTTCCTGTGCACAAAACACTCGCTTACGAACAGCAAGATACGGATTCTTATCAGTGTAGGCCTATTGTGCGAGACTGACTATTGCGTTTACATGCCATCTCGTAAAGAAAACAGGTAATCCCCGCTGCAACAAGTCCTCGTAAGACCATCTGATCATAAAAGCTGGACATTTCAATAAAAATCTGTCATTATCCACAAGTTTAAAAAGACTGCTAGTTGTTTACTAGGTACATTTACACAATAAGCCTATAGGTCTGCACTGTTGCTGTTCTGTGCGACAGCAACTGCTTCACTCCAGTATGTCATGTGATTGACTCTTCACACCGGATGTGATGTTCTTTGGACCAACAGAATACTAGCTGCACTCTTAATACCAAGGTCCACTTACTACATACCTGCCAACTGTTCCCTTTTCTCAGTTTTTAAACCCATAAAAATCTGACTGTTTTGTTTTTCTGACCTCACAAATCAAAATAAAATAATGCAAAGAATGATCACAAAAATTGTTAAGTGACATTGTGTAAAAAGTCAAGTCAGTTTCTACATACACTGAAGTGATTTCCACATGTATTGTGAAAATTCAGAGAAGATAAGAAGTGTTTCATTCCCTGGACTTTAGCCAGTGAGGTTAGCACTTGTTGGCCCGCCACACACAGTACATCATATGCTACATATGTTCCTTTTTGTGAGATAACAATGTTCTCAAGTATGATGTAAAGCAGAAATTACTTTGTGCAACTTTGCAGTGTGCTTTTAATTATTCATATCTAGAACCACCCTAAACAGAAATAAATATTCAGGGCTCAACATAACGGACGGCACCGATGACAAAAAACTTCTGTGCCCTCCATGTTTGCTGTGGCTCCCCAAAAAAGACACCTGATAAATGGCATAAGTTGCTGTCTTGCCCATTTTGATTTGCCCTCGAAGTTTTACCTTTCAAAGATGCACATCCCAAGTGCCTGAAAATTTAAAAGGTAACAGTACAAACTAATCTTCTTATACTGGTTTGAATCGTCCTTCACATTGCTGTTTTGGGGAAAAGTTAGAAAAGTAGTCATTCGTCAGAAATTTTAGTGCAGAACTAAAGCCTTTTTCTTCACCACATCATTTCTATCAGCGATGGTCATTCCATGTCTGTACCTCTTTGCAACAATGGTGCTTCTAAGATCCAATTTACACTACATCAATGTGACAATCTTTTAGTGGACAAAAACACACATTCAGGGCCCATCGCAGTTGGTAGCAAAAATTGCCTCAAACCAACTGTTAGACTTGCTTCTAGTCGTTTTCAAGTTGCAGTTGTTAGAGATCTACTGTTGTAGGGTGAATACTGGTTTGATGAGGTCAAAGAAGGTGGTAAACATTGGAAAATACCATCATGCCCAGTTCCCCATATGTATCTATGCCATCATGCCCCTCTCTTTTGCCATGATGCCCTTCACTTCTCTTACTTGCAAATAGCCTTTTTTCTGTGCCCTTTTATGTTAAGCCCTAAATATTTAAGTGAAAATTAATGAAAGCAAGTCTGGTTACAATGCAGTTCCAAGGAACACGGTCAGCAGGATTTAGTTTGTGATTTTGTCCCACTTCAAGCATATGAACAGTTTCTTTGACTTATTGAGTAGGAACATGTTGTCTGAGGGTGAAGTTACTAATAAAACTAGTAGAAATGAATATTCATTGATCAAAGCTAATTAACAGTGGATGTTCAATTCAGAAGGGGAAACAAGGTACTGAAACAAGAGATTATTATAGGGTTTGGACAAATGCGCGATGGCATTTTTTGTGGCGCAATTGCATTTTTTGGATTAAATTGCGTTTTTTTTTAAATTTACCAAAGGGTCATTTTTTCACCCCATTTCCCCCGAAAACAAAAATATTTAACCCCAAATTGTAGAAAATTCAACAAAACTACAACTGTGCATGTGTTCAAGAAATTGATATAAACATAAAAACCTTGCATGTAGGCCTAGGCTGTATGCATCACATGTGCCCATATGGCATGCATGCTGACTTACTGCTTCTTACTGTATCAGCGATCTCCGCTAAGCCTATTGTTATCAGATTACATATTCTGGTAGTGGCGCACCTAGTGCTAGTTGTACAGAGCTGCCAAGGTACAGTGAAAGCAACAGCGAATATTGCATTGTGTTTTACAACCGATAAAATAGATGGAGATTTTTACGATCTCATTTTTATTTTGACTACATATTTTGCTTTGTAAATTTGGAAAGATACCTGTTTCTGTTCATTTTGAAATGATTTTCATAGGGTTAAAGTGATGAAAAATACAGGCTGTTCTTCAGAACGTTTCAGCCAGTCAACTTTTACATTGGGACTTCCAATTCTCCTCTGAGTGAACTGTAGCCTATTGGGCCACGAATTCCCAAAATTACGTCGTTTCAACTGTTTACATGTTCGCCAGCATGCAGTGTGTGTGGCTAACCTGGATTTATGTGAGACTGCAAATAAAGCTTGCTGCGCTGATCGTGCCTCTGTTAGTACATTCATATGTGTGAATAGAGGGAGCTGCCAATGAATATACAAACAGAGAGTATGCTATGTAGATGCTGCGTAATTATAAGGGAGGGTGTGAGACTATTGCTGTGAGGGTGTGAGACTGTTGCTCGATGAATCGAACGCTGCAACTTGATCTTTGCAAAACTTGCAGCCACACAGACAATATACTAGGTAAGTACAGGCATGCAAGGTTACGTACAGGTTCAAGGCCAGACTTCTGTTATTATTTTCGTTTTCCATATCATGGTAAACTTATGCCTTTTCGAAGCAAAGAAATAGCCTAGGTAGGCCTAAGCTATATAAAGTTTGATGTGCAGATGTACCGCATGTATATTCGCATCTTTTGACAAATGAGTTGTGAGGAATATGGTACTTTATTAATTGCATTTGAATAATTAATATTAATTGCTTGTGAAAATGTTTCAAACATAAATCCAAATGGGACTTTTGTACCAGCATTGAAACCATGAATAAACTGTTACCATTACTTAAGCAAATAACAGGTTCAGGGCAAGGTTTTGTGACTGCGTTTTTTCACAATTAAAATTTCGTTTTTTTGCATTTTTTCCAAAATCATGGTGCGTTTTTTGGTCCGCAAAATCCTGCATTTGTCCAACCCCTGGATTAATATTCTTTCTCATGCTCTGATTGCCCCTTTAATTTACCCATTGTGTTGTGTTCTTAGCAGCTTAGTGTATGTCATTTACTGTAATGTGAAAAACAAAACAAGAAATACCCTCGTGGTTCAAATAAGATCTGTCTATCTGCTTTGAAGGAACATCCTTACTGTGATTCTTCCATAGCCATGAAGTGTGCCATTTTAACACTGTAAGAATAAAATGAAAGCATGAAATTGCCTTCCTTGTTCAGCCTAAGATCTGCCAACCAGGTTAAAGGGGACATCCTCTTCCTGTTATATTTCTCCACACTGTGATCGGTCTAAGATAATTAATACTCAGAACAAATACACTTCCAGATCTTTTTTAGTAGTTCAGGCCTTTACAGCATTTATTTATGGGAAGGTATAGGATATCCTAGTGATGACACTGGACATATTAATGAGCTACTAGATCATTACAGTAATGATCAGAAAATAACTCATGCTTCCTTGGAATTTCTTCATTCTGTAGATGGATTACTCAGTAGCCAAACAAATTGTGAGATGTTATTTTAGTTTGATTTTACTTTCTTTGGAAGTCATTCACCTTGCCATTTCACCTCGTTTGTTTTTTTTCTGTTTTTTTTTTCACTCTTTGATTTATTTTGTTGGGAACCTTCTTTCTACCCATTGGTTTACCCCCATGGACTAGTATCACCTCACAACCAATTAATCCAAGGGGAACCCTGTATCCTGAGAGCACCTTACTCTGTTAGTGTTAAAAACAACATTGACATGGAGGAAAGTGGTAGTGTTTATTTGATGTTTTTTATTTCAACAACAACCAGCAAAGATAAGAAAAACATGGGAAGAATAAGCAACGAATGACAAAAGCATATTAACAAAATTACAGCAAGTAAGGCAAAGAATCGTACAGTATGGATGCGGAAAATGTGAAAAGCAGATTTATTTTCACTATGGTCTCTAGAAATATAAAATATGAAGATATGTAAACATAGAGTGAAGTGAAGTGAAGGAAGTTGGTATTTTTAAGGAAAGGGTAAAGGAAGTGGGTAGAATAGCATCTGTGTTCAGAGTTGTCATCAGGATGAGAAAAAGAGGGTACAAATTACCATAGGAAGAGAGAAAACACAGAATTCTTTATTTGATGTATACTTATATCATTGATGATCTACATATGATTTTAAGGGATTTATTCAGAGTTGAACTCACAGGGTTCTAGCAACCTGAGGGATTCATGGGAGAGTCATGGAATTTCATTTTTTTTTTTCAAGTCCTGAAAAGTCACAGAATATTTTAAAAATAACAGATACCAGACTTGACTTTTGGAATTTCTAGGTGTACAATGTACTTCGCCCCTGTTTACCTTCCATTTTGTAATCCCCACTTACCTTTAACACTTCTCAAGAAATTAAAGGGACAATCCTCTCACCCCAAACTTCACTTCTAGTTTAGGGTAACAGAAACTCTCAATTGGCTCAGCTTTTTGATTGACTGCTAATTCAAACAATGCAGAGTACCAAAACTTATAATACACAGCACGAACTGTTCTGATAGTGTTTTGATTATACACATTGAGCTTTCTATATTCACCCTGAAGCAATAAAATTAGATTGTGTCTGGATGAGGGTGAATTTCAGACAATTGTGGGAGGGGCTTAATTCAGAAGGTTACGAGAATTGGTACTTTTTGGGATGAGAAAATTGGGCCTTTAAGGAGTGTGGTAGGTGTGCTGTTTTATTAAACTTCAATAGATTTATACGAGCTAACATTCTTCATTTAGGTGTGCAAAAAACACACCCCTAATAGTGACTTGAGGTGAGTGATGGTGTGCAATTGCACTCGCCTACCTCAAAATTCAAGGCCTGCAGATATCATGGAAAAGTCATGAATTTTTATCCAGATCCAGTTACAAATAAATGAATTCTCTCATTTTTTTGTCACTATTGTTGCACCATTTAAGTTTCATCAAATCTTGGATATTATTTGGTCATGTATAGTTCATGAACTAGTCATGGAAAAGTCATGAAATTTTATTTACCAAAGGAAAATTAACTTAGCAAAATATTTGGCACTAGCCCTCCCATAGTTTTAAATTTACATTAGCTGAGGCAGAGACTACTTTTACCCCCTGTTATTTTTCATTAGAGGAGCATATGTCCCCTTTACCCCTCCTTCACTTTCCGGCAGACACCCTGGTTATTTGAGACGGCGTCAGACATGATTAGCCCCCTGGTCAATAGCTGCCAGCAGCTAACCTTCTGCATAGCGTCAAAGAATGACTCTTCTAAACTAATCCTTGAGGGCTTAGGTTCATGCAAGTCTGTGTGAAACTGAATAGATGATGAAGCTTTTAAAAACATTCTGTAATACTGCCATCGCTATGTCCTCCAACCATTTGGGTTATTGAAGCACCCCCTCAATATTAGCAGCTGTTAGCTGCCAGTCAAACATGTTGGTGTAATTATGTGGTTTCCATGATAGGTTTATGAATTTCCAAGGAAAGTCATTACCAGTGAATCCATATCCTACTACATTGGAACAGCTGGCATCATTATATTAATTTGTGTCTTTATCTCTTGTGTAGGGTAAGGAAGTAGTTTGACTTAGAAAAGGAAACACCACATATGTTAAGTTTTAAGAATCATTGGATCCTGTAGCATCATGTTGTCATCACCTGATGCTTATGAATAAACATTGCCTCTTTTGTTCTGAGTAAGTTGGCATCATAAATGTTTATTGGTTTTGACATAAATGTCTTGCCTTGTGGTAATGTTTTTGGTTCCTTGCGGTAGCAAAGGAACCTATGTAGTCAGGTTGGCGTGTGTGTGTGTGTATGTGTGTGTGTGTGTGTGTGTGTGTGTGTGACACTTGCTTCGGTACGCTCTAACTCAACAAGGGAAGGTTGGATGTAACTTGGATTTGGTACATAGATTCGTCATAGGGAGAAGGTGTGCCCTATCGTTTTTGGTGGAGGTCAAAGGTCATTTGGGGTCACCAGAGGTCAAAAGCTAAAAACCTTCTCAACAGGATATTTCTAGTTAGGAAACTTGGATAGATGTCATACTTGGTGTGTGGATGTGTCATGGTGTAAGGATGAAATTGGATATGTTAGGTGAAGGTCAAGGGGTCATCTGAGGTCACCAGGGGTCAAACACTGAAAAACGTTTTAACACAGTATTTTAAGGTAGAAAGGACAGATTTCAAATCAATCTGTGTTTGGTTAAGGTCAAAGGTCATCAAGGTCAAATGTTATTTAAAAAATCTTGTAAGCTAGATAAAGATAGTTTCAATAGATTTTTTATCTCACCTGGTTTTGCATGCTTACGCACTCAAACACCTTAGAAATTTGTCCTTTTTGTTCGTTCAGTAATGATTCCTTCGGGTTGTACACATATTTTGGATCATTCAAAGTTTTAAGAGGGCAATAACTGAAATCTGTATATTTCACTGAGCACAGGTCACTCTGCATTAAACTGGTCTCTCTGCCAGTGGAAGCAATGCATGGATTCTACAATATGTCTCTTTAATACTACTGTGCTCTGTGGGTAACCTTATCCTCATTCTATTATCACCCTTCATTAATCACTTGCTTTCTGCTTGACTGCTGAATAAACCCTGTTTTCCATGTAGAGGTAGCAAACAGGACAAGTGGTAGATTGTTTTAAAGTAACAGCAAGTTTTATTTGAGAGCAGGTAAAAATAACTTGTGAGAGAAATACAAGGGGTGTTTTTCATTCTCTGACCACATTGTGTATCATTTATTGGTGATAATATCAAATTTGATTACAAGCATAAATACATATGGAAATGAGGTAGTGTTTTTGAAGGATCACCAAGCATTACAAAAGTTGAATGTTAGTAAGGCCACAGAAATTTAATCTTTGATTTCATGTAAAATTAGTACTAAAATACCCCTTGTGAAGATGTTACAAACATTGAGTATGAACTTTTGCTAAGCTCTGTTTCACAGACTGGCTGTACAGTTCTCATAATATCTAGCAAGGAACCACAGTGCCCATTGGGCTCTTGTTATGTTTTCCACTTATCTTGAGTTTGTCAAGCTGTTTTTTAGGTGAACAACCACAGTCTGGCAGTCACCTTCTTCTGAACATGATATGTGATCCTGACATAATATCATATTTTAAACTTGTGGTCAGCTGCTTACTTGTTCAGATCCAGCAGTGTACAAGAAATAATAAGATTTTTTTAATTCCAGAGGGATCAGACTAGAGCAATGCCCCAGTACATTACATGGATGTCTGGGAAGATAAAAGAGAAAGGGAAAAAGTCCCCCAACAAACCTTCTCTGAGCCCTTAATTCCAACAACTGTCTGAACCTCACTCATCCAGACACCACCTCAGGTAATTCCACAGGGTATACCCAGGTGACTGTACAAGGCCCTGATGTGTAATCAGAACACTCTCAGTGTATGCTGTGTATTATGAGCTACTCTGCATATTCTGAATTTGATGTCAGTCAGAAAGCTGTGCTAATTGAGAATTTGACATTGTTTTGTTAGGCAAGTTTGTTGGTTCATTTCTACACTCTTGTTCATTCATTTACATGATATTTATTCTAACGATATTGACTACCATTCAGATTAAACGGGCAAGGTAGAATGACCTGTATTATACTTTCAAAGGGAAGTTGAAGCAAAAATTTAATTTCTTATGTGAAATAGAAACCAAATCTGCACAGTGTGGTGAAACTCCCATCTAAATGGGACATGTATTTCTTAAGATGTCAGTAAATATAGTTACTAGATTTGTAATTCAAAGTAAACTTGAGGGCAGTAGAGGTTATATCACATCCTTTCATTGACAAGGAATGCTTTGTTTTGCTTTGCTTTTTCACACTGTTGTGTTGACCTTGAAATAATAGGATTAAAATGTCCCTTTGTGTGAAATGAAAAGTTTATAAAATTTTCATGCCACTTATGCAATCATATTCTGACAATATCGGATTGCTCAGAAGAAAATTGGCTGTAAATTTTTAAGAAAAACAAAAGACAATCCATTAATGTGAGGATATGATGTCATGTGTACTTGCTTCAAGTTCTCTTTTTGTTGAAAATTTGACAACTTCACCTGCTCATATCTTGAGAACCACACATCGGATTTCAATGCAAATTTCACTTAAATGCTTAGAATAAGTACCCCTCTCACATATCAAAATTTGCTGTGACCTTAAAACCTGAACTTTTAATTCCAGGGTGTGTTCAATCATCTGAGCAGATTCATGAGGGCATTCTGATTGTGACTAATTCGTGTGTGGTTATCCATCAAAAACACAACAGGATGTCACCCTTAACACCATGAGCTGTAGATCAATCTATCTCTGTAATACACAAATACATTTCCTTTTAATTTGAATGTACTGTCCTGTCTGTTAGGGAGGAGTGTAATGTCTGGAAATTTTGGGAGGTTAAGTTCTCTCTGTCTGGAAAATGTGAAGTTGTTGGAAAATATTTTGGGAACTCAATCTTAGATGAACATTAAATTTCCACACATGTCCTTTATTCACAGCAGATTGTAAAAGTTTCCATTTTATACACTAATTATTATAAACAAAGTGATGAAGGCAAAAGACTGAAGATCAAAATGTTACAAGGGTGGCAGTGACGTGCACAGGTTCTTTGAGGTGGAGGACCAGTATGTCCATCCCCCCCACTGATATGGAGGTGGAGATCAATTCAAAGGGAAGAGTGTCCTTACACCCCTTCCCTTTGGAAAATATGTTGTCATTAAAAAATTCACCCAATGTTCAAATATGGATGTGCCTTCTGCTCATATCAGCAGACACTCTAAGGACGGCATCAAAATCTGCGTTTTTGGCAAGCTGTCATTCAATTGACAAAATAGCAAGCCCAGTCAGCCTGTTTTGCCCCATTCTGGTGCGTGGATCCCTTTTAATGATATTTAGCTTAGAGAAACTTCTTTCTGATGACACAGTTGTGGCTGGGAGTGTTAGGAAGATGGCATACAATCTATAGACATATGGCATTACAAGATAGATATGCTAGGTGTACATATACTTGAACAAATCGTACCTTGTGGTTTCAGAGTCTGTTTGGAATATTTCATTTCTGTGTCTCCTAATATGATTCCTCCATGCAACAAACTGGATTTCAGGCTATTTTCAGCTCTGGTCAAAACTAACCTTTGTGAGAAAAACTTTGTGAATTCAATTTGCACGGTGTCTCGTTCAGACTGGTTGTAATCATTTGACAATGAAATAACCTGCCTGTAGGCTGTAGCTGTTGCATAACGGCAGCCTTAATAGGGTGCACAATAGTACAAAAACTACTGAGGGGTTGGCATTGCAAACAGGTTCGGTATTCCCTCAAGTTACACTAATATGAGTGATCCTTAGCTAGTACTAGGCTAAGGCAAGGCTATGGCACAAACGGTCAATACTAGTCCTCACTCATTTAGCAAGTTATGTGTTGGTTGTTGACAAATAAAGTACCGTAGAATTACGAAGAAAGAGAGACAGAGTTTCTTCGGATCACTGCCAACTGCAATATTTCCTGACCAGCAGGCTAGCTAGGACAACTATTTCATGACATTTCGGGAGTCTTAACTGTGTCAGATGTTCCCGTGTAAATTCCCTTGACTGGGTTGTTTCCCCCGACTTCATACAGAGGTAGGGGGGCAATGGCCCCCCGGCCCCCCATTGTGCATGCCCCTGAAGGGTGGTGCTCAGTGTTGGATGGAGTTGGGGAGAGGCAGGGTACCCCTATTGGGGAAGGCTGACCCCCCTGTTGGGAAAGGACAATGATTTTGATGGAGAGACCTTAAAGGGGAAAAACAGCTCTTCAAGGACTGAAGTACAAGTAAGTGGATGAGTGATCTTGAGCTGAGACTTTTTCTTTTGTAATGTTATATTGATACATATTGGTATCAATTTTCAGTCACCTTTTCTTAGCTCTGTTATTCCTCATTCCATATATCTTGTCCCATCTCCTCCCAGTTAGGTAAGAGATGGGGGTCTCTTCTGGAAGTCCTAAAAACAAAACAAAAAGAAAACCTAAGGGACTGAGGGTGCAGGTGCCACCCCAGAAATACCAAAATCATTGGGTGCAGATTCTCTTTTTAATATTGGTAAAGGGTTATGTTTTCTTAATCATTTCCTTTAAAGACTGAAGAAGTTGCCAGACTTATTTTGAAACCACAGCTAAACCTTGTGATTTTCTTCTCTTTTGCCTTCAAAGTGTCTTTCAAAATATTTCAGAATGTATGAATTGCATATTCAAGGTAAACCAAGCAGTAAATCTGAGTAAGTTTCACTGTTTAGGTAACTGACTGCATGGTGAAGTGGTTAAAGCATTTGACTTGCAGTTGGGAGGTCTGGAGATGGGTTCCAGGCCAGGTCATACTGAAGAATAAAAGTGGAACCTATCACCATTTACCATTGTTTTTCGTGCTCAGCATAAACAATTGAGTAGGGAAAAAACCAGGTAGTCACAACAGGAAAAAGTGGCTGGTCCAACTAAACCAATAGAAACTGAATTATTAAACCTCATCTAATAATTTACTTAACAATTTAGCAGGAAAAAATATTATCACATGATTTTTAAGAGCCATTCATGAAAAAGGATAGTCAACTTTACTAATTAACTCTTACTAACTGAGGTTACTGCATTTTCCCTTTAAATTTAAAAAAAAGGTGACTTGAGGCTTCCTGTAATCCAATCAAATATATACAATGTAATTCAAACTTAAAGGGACAATCCTCTCACCCCAAACTACCCTTCTAGTATAGGGTAACAGAAACTCTCAATTGGCTCAGCTATTTGATTGACTGCTAATTCAAACAATGCAGAGTACCAAAACTTATATTACACAGCATGAACTGTTCTGATAGTGTTTTGATTATACACATTGAGCTTTCTATATTCACCCTGAAGCAATAAAATGAGATTGTGTCTGGATGAGGGTGAATTTTAGACAATTGTGGGAGGGGCTTCAGTAAGAAGGTTAGGAGAATTGGTACTGTTTGGGGTGAGAGAACTGGGCCTTTAAAGTTGAAGGTGGAATTAGCAGTGTGATGAGAGTGGTTACATTAACTGCCAAAGCAATGTTTGAAAATGACATATGGTACATCAACTTGATTCTTTGCTTTCATTGCATTAAACAAAATTATTAGATGGGACACTTAGTGACCCAAAGGGCGTTCTTGATTCGTTAACACAAGATTGATAATATCTCTAGGTAGCAGCAGCCTCTTCTTACTATGAAATGTAAACATATGATGCAAGCAATCAAAATTATGTGTCAGTGAAATGATAGGGAATTTAATGAAGCTCTTCATCTTCAGAACTTGTCTCCAGTTCTCTCCAGCTGTATCCAGTTTTGGAACTGAAAGTCTGCTGGATAAATTAGTTATGCTGCCTGTCCCATTAACAATCAGACAGGGAGAAAAAAGATACACATAATTCCCTGTTTTATTTCTTTTCAGTGTTATTCCCATCATATTATTTTAAAGATTTTGAAAGGTACAAAAGTGAATTCAACAAAAAATGACATTTTTTTATGTTTTATTATTTCACATATATTTTTAGGAGACCAGACATTCCCAAATTTTGGAGGGAGTGCACAGTTCCAGTGTTCTATATACCTTATGAACAAATGTCCCTGACTTAAGAAATACCTCAAAATTTGGGTTTTATGGATTTTTCCAAGATGTTGATGATAATGTGGTAAAAGTTGGCATTTGTTAAAGGTTAATCCTGTGGCGTACTACTTTGCAAATGTCAGGTGGAAGCTGTACAACTGGTTAGCTATAGTAATACAGTGTTGAGAAATAATCCGATGTGTGCACTAAAAGAGTTCCTTTAGCATTGCCTTCACCCTCAATGGTGCATTTTCTTTTTCATAATTAAAAGGTCCAGTGTTGCCATAGCTTGTTTACAATAAAAGTTTTATTTGTACATAACTACATTCAAACACCTCATCCCCTCAGTAAGATTAAGACTTGTGCAAAATATATGTAGGCTACAGATATAAGTTCTGTTTAAATTGAACATCTTGCACCTTTCTACATCTGAGCTCCTTTAAATGGCCAAATAAAGGAGAGTGGCACCCCTCCTTTTGACCTCACCCATTAGACCCGTACCTTACACTGGGGGAATTCTTACAAAATTGATTTCCTTCATCAAACTTATCCCAAAAACTTGGTTATCTTAGGGGAAAGTCATTATTCTAACTGGCCTGTATGGGCAGGTGGGCAAAGGAAATACATAAGTGACTTGGCTATAACCGCCAGTTTAATAGATAAATGACTCTGCCCTTAATGTTTTCCCCTTATAAATCTGCTCATGCCATTTTCCTCATGAGATGTTGGTATTTTTGTTAAAGTACACTTCATTTCCAGACACTGAAAGGGAGAATAGCTTTAACAGAAAGCACATTATATATCAAATGTTCCTGCAAAGAACCCTTTGCTATGAAATTCATTTAAGCCAAGTTAACTCCTGTAATTGCGAATTTTTGACATTTGCCATTCCTGAAGCAAGCATCAAGTAACACATTAGGCACAAAGTATTCAGTGACATGTTAAACTATTCTCTCAGGTGTAATGAAATACCATTCAGGGTTTTGTTTATTAACTCTTTATGTACTAAAGTTGTTGTAGAGATTTCTCCTTTCTCCCTGTTTGACCCTTGATTGCTGGCATAGTATCTCAAGAAAAAGACTCAGCATGTCACCCATAGATAGACAAATTAAAAACCCGGTCATCTATGAAAATTGATCAGTAGAATGCAGCTGTTGTGGATAGAATTCTCTAGAGCTAGGTAACCTTAAACCATGTAAGTACTATCCTGAGGGCAGTACACTCTCATGCTTATACAATCAGAAAACTAATAAGGCAAGGGCAAGGTTGAAGGAGTGATTGTCTACTTAACACACATGGTGCCTGTTTCTTGTGCAACTTCATTTCTGGAAATTCCAGAGGTGTTTTCCTGCTTTGAACATGCCATCGAAATACCAGCAGTCGTAACCTGACCATGATTTCATCTTCCTGTTTACAGCTTTTCATTGCAATGCCGGTTAATCTAAGCCAGTAATTAAGGTGCCAGAATAGAGCACTTGTCTTTTTAAATTTAAGGTTATGGGCTGCCGTTCTTTCACAGGGTTCTGCAGTTGAAAGTGGAGTTCGCAACCTTTTTATATTTAAAAGGAAGGACTTCAACTCCTATTAAATGTTTGTTTCATGAAATGTGGTCAGTGTGTTCAGTGGTTGATGAAACATCAAAGGTATGCTTTTGAAGTTGACCAAGGGTCAGTCAAGGTTATATGGAAGTGAAACTGCAAAATCGCTTACCTCACTTGGGGTTTGTAACGAACTCTTATTACAGTGTGTCACAGTATTGATTAGATGATGGGCCATCAAAGTTGTACTTTTGAAATAGGTCAAAGATCATTTGGGTCAAGCAAAGGTCAAACAGTGAAATCATGCAAAGGTCTTTTACTCCAAGTAATTTTATGCTTATTTTTTCAATGCTGCCCTGTGTTAAGCTAATGACAGAACGTCAAAGTTTTTCTTATGGAGAAGGTTAAAGGTCATGCAGTATCTACATGGCTCCCCTACTTACCTCTTATTTACAATTGAAAGGAGGAAAAACCAAGGTTTTAACAAGTTGCATAGACCCACTGTCTGATGGTAACCTGAAGAGGATGATAGAGGATGTCTTTGCTCCTTGTGTGGGGGACAAGGGCACCCTCTCAGTGCTATTAGTTTATCAGGGTTAGTGGAGGGTAAGTGGGGATTACATATATGAATCTAGGAGGTAAGTAGACGGGCTCATAGATTTCCAACTCTGGTAGTTTTGGGGAATCATTAAGAGGTTATATCCAGATTTATCAAAATTTGAAGCTGCAGATCTTCAGTAGATAACAAACAGGTCATGAACTTTGCACTTTGGAAAAAGGTCAAAGGTCATTTACACAATGAATCATGCAATAGCTGTTAACTTCTTGGAAATGTGGCTGAATCAAGTTTGCAGGAATAACAAGTCTGATGTTGCATCCTCGAAGTGTGCTTTTGAAAAGGTCAAGGGTTGTTCAAGGAATCTAACACACGAATCAATCAGAAGCATTTACCTACTGTAGCAGAGGTTGCGTTACAATCCTATCCATTCTGGCCAGAGTACTCAGTGGATGATGGATCAGTTGAGTAATACATTGTGCTGATGTGAAATGTCATTTGAGGTCACCAAGGATCAGGTGGTGGCATGCATAGAATTTTTTTTTTATCAGAATTTGCTTTTGTATGATATTTCATTAGGAATTACTCTGGTAATATGTTAAGGACGCAATCATAAAACAAGTTGTCTTGAGTCAAGCTGGGCAACTCTGATTTGCCCTTGCTATAAAAATTGACACATTCAGCATCATTGGTTCTGATCCCTTCATAGTTCATACTGTAATATTTCAAAGCAGTTTCAAGTATGTCAGGGAAATCATAGTTGAGCTGCGGTATCCTTGATGCTCTTATTGAGTCAACCCTTCAGGAATGTTCCAAAATTCAGTTTTGGTTCATATTTTGACTGGGAATTGAATCCTTGATGAATTGTTTCACAGCTTCGCAACTGCAATGCCATCACCTTTATCCAGTTCGCCACATCAACAAATTTCCTTTCTTGCTTTAGGCAGAAGTAGGCTGTGCTCTTGCATTACATAGTTGTATGTGATTTAATGACACACAGACCAGAATGTGTAATGTAGCGTTAGCAAGGTGAGAAGGGTGTGTGTATGTGTCAGTGTATAGGGCTTCTACACCTCAGTTACTGCATTGTGCATCTCTTTGTTTTTCCATCCAGGCGTCAATGTTACAACAATTGTTACTAAGGTGCTATTGTGCATGCTTTTGAATAACACAACAACTGCCTTCTATCATTTCAATCCAGTGAAACTCACTATGCCACTCTATTATGTTTGTTAACATAGTATCTCAAGAAGGAAATCATCTGTGGATCCTTTGTTTAGCAATAGCTCCTTTATTATGAAAAACTTTTACTGTTTTTGGTGGAGATTGCAGATAATTTGAACGTTAAAAATTTGAACCTTGTAAACATGAATCTCAAGAGGGCAAATTAAGGTCAATCTCCTGGATGTGTCTCTTGTGTTTCAAAGATCAATATGGTTTCTGATGAAAAGTGGGTCAAAGGATGTTTGAGGTGAAGAAAGGTTAGCAGTGAGAACCATACAGACTGCTTGAAGGTATGATGGAAAACTTGTAAATCTCATGGCATGTCAGTGCTTTATAGTGAGTGGAAGATCCCTTTAAAGGCCCAGTGTTCTCATCCCAAACAGTAGCAATTCTCCTAACCTTCTTAATTAAGCCCCTCCCACAATTGTCTGAAATTCCCCCTCTCACAGACACAATCCCATTTTATTGCTTCAGGGTGAATATAGAAAGCTCAATGTGTATAATCAAAACACTATCAGAACAGTTTGTGCTGTGTAATATAAGTTTTGGTAGTCTGCATTGTTTGAATTAGCAGTCAAAAAGCTGAGCCAATTGAGAGTTTCTGTTACCCTATACTAGAAGTGTAGTTTGGGGTGAGAGGATTGTCCCTTTAACTTGTTGATGGAGAGCAAAGATAGACACAAAAATTTTCTGTTTCCTGAAAAGCCATATTCCCCTTTTTAATGTCATTTTGCACAAACTCCCATTGATAGGATATAATATACTACTAAAACATCAAATTATGTTTTCTAATTTTACAAAATGGTTTACTCCTGTCTCAAGGCAAAGGTCACCTGAGGTCACTGAAGGTCAGAGTTTGTGAAGCTTCTATTCACAATACCACCACAAAGGAAGGATGGACGAACGTCATACATGTTAAACAATTAACCAATAAGGAGAGGAAATAGTATTCACAAAGATTTTCAAAGGTCATTTTAGGTAACCAGATCATCAGAGTGTGAACTTTTTAGTAACATATCAAGTAAAAGACCTAATGTTTAATGATTTCTTTCATGTGAGATTGAAACAGTATTTGGCAGTGATGGAATAGTGCGGTCAGCTCAAAACCTTAGTAATTAAAAAATATTTCCTGTTGGAAAGGAATCACAAGACTGTTTGGCTGTGTGATGTGTTAGGGTAACACTGTTGCAGTATTTAATTTTGCATTGAATTTTTGTACCCATCATTGACATCTGCATGAAAGTACTATTTCTCCCTGCGCATTTGTAACAAATATTGTTCTTTCAGTCCTTTTCTTGTGGCAGTTACTTGGGATTGTAGATGAGACTTGTGTAAAGGATTATGGAATAGACTTGTGTAATGTGCATGGTTTCTGTCAATGGTAATTTAACATAGACTCAAAGGATGTATATCCCTAATTTGATGCATAATCCATTGCAAATGCTATAATGATCTAATAATGATGCTGTAAAAATGCTATGATCTGGTTACCTAGATGGTATTCCCCAACTCAGGTTTGTTAAAGATTTTTTGTTGGGGGGGGGGGGGGGAGATGAGTGAGAGATGGGGTGGAAGTGTCAATTCATGTTTCCCTCATTAATGTTTACAACCTCCAGGTTTAGATCATTGCTTTGTGGTCTAACCAGGAGGGTTAAATCACTGCTTTGTACTGTACATAGTGGTAGTCTTTTCAGTGAAACTGTTCTTTAGCTTAAACAATAATAATAACTAGTTTTGTAGTAGAAGTGTAGAGTCACACAAAGGGTGCTCAATGTGCCCTATAAGTGCTGAGGCCTCCTGTGGGCTGGGGGTTGTAGAATATGCCCATAGTATTCCCTTCCTGTCAGAAGAGGCAACTAAACAGAAACCAACTTTGAACTTGAACCATACTGAGAAATAAATTTAAACTTTTTATCAAGTTGACTGACACTATGTAAAACATTTGTGTTGGTGTGTTGTTAAATTTAGCTAAAAGCACTGACGATGGAAAAAAAATAAATATTTAAGAAATGTTTTAAGGCTATGCTAGAACTTAACAATGGAATCCATAGATAAACTGTAAATCTTAGGACGAGGGAAATCCATAAATGAGGAGCATCATTCTGAAGCCACAGTCACCAAAAGATTTTGTACGTGACAATGGAGACTGCAGCTGAAACTTACATAGAATTTACTGCTTGGACATTTGCTTGTTGATATAGTAATTGGGATAGGCTGGGGTCCAGTTTTAATGTCCTGGGGCCCGTTCCACAAAGAGTTACGCACAATCTTAAGTTTGATTCCCCATACTGAAGTCAACAGTAAATCAAACTTAAGATCGTGCGTAACTCTTTGTGGAAGGGCCCCCTGAAAAGTTAGGATTTGGATATTGTAGTCGATTCTGTGTTTGATACTATAGGCAGCCGGTGTCATTCTTCCAATATGGGTGCAATATAAGAAAACCAGTTCACCCTATGGACTAAAGGAGCAGCTGTGTTTTATGCAACCAATAACTGTTGCATCGTTTGTAGCGTTTTTTAAAAAAAAAGTGTAATAGTCAGTTAAAAGTTTATAACAAAGTGTCTTTTCCTCATTTCTTTTCCCTGTAACTTGGTACGATAAAATCGGAATTAAAAATGAAAGCATTGAGTATCATTTCTCAAAATTTGAAAATTCAACCATTTGTATTTCTTACAGTGAACACAAATATTCATACAGGAATTTCACCAGGAACTCAATAAATAAAAAAAGGGGGGGGGGAAGGGGTGAGTCCAGGATTTACTACTGCCAAACCGAACTCCAAATTGTTGCTCTCTCTGACTTCAGTTACCTGTAGGTATACAGGGGTACAAGGCTTGCTCTAAGGTCCCTATGAGGTATTATCTGACAGACTGTGTATTTACATTCCTTCAATGGTGTCCTCCCTTAAATGTAACCTGTACTGTAGCTGTATATCGATAATATGTATAATTCAATTTTATCTGTATTATCGATATCTATTTTTGAACAATATACATATATAGAAAACACTTTATTATAGAAAATATCAATATCTACTACAAACTGTGATGTACTGAATACTGATTCAACTAAAATATTGATAAAATCGAGGTTATTCACAAAAATTGATATTTTGCAGCAGTGATTCATGACTGATATCCTGGTATGTACATCCACTGATACTCAATGTATTGATACTGTCATGTCTCAATGAAGCTTAGGCCTAGCCCAAAATTGTATGGCAAAAGTATGTATAATATGTGTGTTGTACATGTTTTGTCACAGATAAATCAATACTTTGTTTTGGCAGTATTGCTACTGCTTACTTAAATGTATTAAAAGAAACCAAGAAACTGACATTTTTTTTATTTTTATGGAAATAAAATGGGGTATACCTTCATTCATGTGGAAAGATGGGAAAAATTTTTCCAGAAACTCTGACACACACATACACAGACAGGAAAGTGGTGCGTCATGAATTAAGCAGACTTGAGCTTAAAAAGCATGGTGTACCTGGAGAACTTCTGTGTTTTTCACGTATTGTAATGTTTTGAGGAAGACGTGATTAATGGGGAACATGGTATCTTCCCCATGTTGGTTTGTCTTTATTAGAAAATAAGTCTCATAGCATGACTTCATTCTGTTTAATAGGGACCTTGACATGATTTGGAGGCTGCAAAGTCATTCGGAGGCAAAGTGTTGTTTTTAATCTTTCATCAAACGACTTGCTCCCGAGTATCAAAGATCATAATTTCACAGTATGACACAAGGTAAAGAGATCCGACTCCTGCAAAGGTGATGTTACCTCCTTGGATCCAACCTTTGGGTCTGGTTTAGGTAGATCTGAAAACAAATTTTCTGTTTTTACTTGTATGGGGATCACCATCTGTCACCACACACAAAGCAACAAGACAAACATTTGAATAAACATTACACATTGACTGGGTTTACCGTGTCAGACGTAGGGGCTTTTAAGTCTTTCATGTCTGACTTTGAGAAAATCCAGGGGGCCTAGGAAAAGGTGGAACATTTTTGGAGGGTACAGTCAAAACATAGTCATGTCATTCACAGATAATTAACCTTGATTTGTATACATTTATTGAAACCACACCATGAAAAATGTTAACCCAGACAATAACTGCAAAAAGCAATTCATGTTATTATTTCTGTCAGCTTTATGCATCTGAGGGGGGGGGGGGGCGGGAAAATATTGTTGGTAAGTTTTATGTTCAGTGACAAGAGACTAAAGTAGCTGTCTTCAAGGTCTGAACTTTCTGATGAAACTGGTCATTACATTGATATTTTACCTATGTCTGAACTAGTGTTTGTCCTCTCACATTGGAAAGGTCTCCCTTTACATGTTGGAATTCAAAATATTATTTTGAAAATGAATCACATTAGTCTCAAAAGAATGAAAATTTACTGCCTTGATCATCCTTCACAGTCTTAACCTGTTTTTGTTTCATTTTGTGTACATTTTCAGTCTTTCTTTTTATATTGGGTTTCGTAACACAGTATAGTTATTATGAGAAAAGGGCATGCATAGTAGGGTTAACTTTTTGAACACCAAATAGCTGCATTCAAATTTCTGTTGTCTGTTCAAACTCACCATACATTACAGAATGAAAGAATTAGTTGCATGTCATTTGTCATTCCCCAGCTCCGGACGAAGCCACCCTAAAAGCCATGCTCAATCGAGAAAAAGAACTTCAGCGCTCTGATACGGTCCAGCGCGCCTTCACAAATAGGTGCACGGACAGTGCAGCAATTGCCAAAAAAATTCAAGTCAGAGTTGTCAGGGAGTTTGGTCTTCCTGATGAAGCAGTGGAAGTCTTTGATAGTGCTCCAAATAAGAGTACATTTACGGATATAGAGGATTTAGACCAGGACGAAGAGGTATTTCGACCAAGATGGAATGAACCACCAGACTTACAACTGCAACATGAACCGCCAAGAAGCCCAGAGGTATGTCTCTTCTTGCCTTTGTTTCCTAGACCACTTCACATCCTTTTTTACCAGATTTTTTCCATCAGTAGCAATGTTGCAAAGTGTAACATCGGTTAAGGTGCTATTATGTATACACAAATCGATAAAATGCACTTTATGCTTACTAGTGTCACCTTTGGGGCAACTTCAAGCTTGAAAACATTGTGTCAGCAAAATCTGTGATATGCACCATTCAAGGTTAGACCTTTAGAAATGTGTCATATGTGGTGGTAAAAAGGTATAAGTATTATTGTATGCATTGATTTGGTTTGGTATTAACTCTTTTGAACTTACGTATTTAGGTGTTGACAATCCTGTAGACAAAAAGTAGAGACAGTTTTGATGGGGGTGAGGGGTGTGTGGGGTGGACGGTTGGGGCCAGAGGTGGGGGTGGTGGTGGGGATGGGGGATGGAGGTGGGGTGGGATGCTGGTGTGGGGGATGGGGATGGGGTTGGGGTGGGGGTGGGGGTGAACCTTACTATGAGCTCATGACCCAGGTGTTCATGCTCACAAACCTAAACCGAACTGACCATAAAGAAAATGAAGATTAGTTCCTTTGGTCATAAATTCAAAGTAGGAAATAATGCCACTGCTGTGCCATTTATTTTTACTGAGCCTAGTGGCTGAACCATTTTTACCTTACAGTATTTACACATTGTAAAACTCAGCAGGTTTAAAAAAATGGCTATTTTTCTTCTTAAATTACGCATTGGATCTTTTTTTCTAAATTTTATATGGTTTTCAGATAAAATTTGCTCTACCATTACAACTTTAGAAAATAGAGCTTGATTTAAAGAGACTTGTGTAAGTAGCGTCTAAACTAAAGGGGGGGGGGGAGCCTCTTGAGAAAAACATGATTGAATGTTTCTTGGGTCTGACATTGTTTCTGTATTGTCTTGCAAAGTGATAATATGTTATAGTGTGTTCATCATTGTTGTTGGAAGTTTGTTTATTAATGCTTTCCTCCAAATTTTATGGTTATGCATAGTGGTGAATGATTTGATTAGGAAACTGCTATGTGACAATGTTTTCAAATGAATTTTATCAGCAGATATTTCTTCCTCACTTCTTAAGAAGTTCTACAAGCCTTTCGTGAAAATGTGACCCTTGTCCCAGTAAAATGCGCAGAGACTTCTCATGTGACTTGCAGAAAGCACCTTAGATAATTTGGCTAAGTTTATTGATCATTTTAATTTTTGTAACAGTAGCCTTTTGCTCTTTGTCTCCAAATTACTCCATTACATCGCTAAAGTTGAGATTGGCAACAGCGGCAAAATCCAGCCTTCCTTTATTAAATGTGGCAATATTTGCTACTTTATGAATTCTGGTGCTGAGGACTTGCCTCCGGGATGGGCTGCTCGTTAATCTTCTGACCTGATTGTAGTAGAAAACTTTCATCGTTCTTTGAACTCTATGCGTGGGCATAATCCTCTAGTCTTTGAATCAGTTGTGTGGATCAGATTGTATAATTTGTTGTGGTATAGGGGATTTACTCAATAAGAGAGTTAATAGATTTGATGGCAATAAGAATTATCTACTCAATGAGTTAGCATCATGTCTGAATCTGTTAGTTGCTCTTACCTTCGGAGAGTGAAAACATATTTACAGAGCAGTGTTTGTAACAGGCATTGCAAAATGGTAAAGTGAATGAAATAGGAAGTGGCTTGTCATAAAGACCAGTCGCAATATTCCCTGATGTTTCAAACCACTGCTGGCAATGTGGGATGTTTCATTGAGACTGTTGTAATTACTACAGTATGTGCCCATGTATAATGGGTGTGTTTCTGCAGTTGGAATATATCGTGTAGTTTTTGTGCACACAAATTTGCTTAAAAGTCTTCTTTGTTATCATGTGTCATCTCCCCTCAACGTGGAGTTGTTTGGGCATAAATGACCTATTTGTTTAAAATGAAATTATTTTATCATGGTATAAAACACAAATTGGGATGTTTGCATATTGCATTGTTTTGATATGATGTTGTGGAATTTCTTTGGAATCTGACAAATTTGTCTGAAAAATTCATCACTCCCGGAATTCTCAAGGGTCTATGTACTGTTGTCTCTTTACCATGTAAAATATAAGTTGTTATAGGTAAACTAGCACTACAGCGGATATACTGAGTAGTGAGTAGAAAATTACTACCCGGGTAGTGTTTCACAATGATTTCTTTTTGATCTTCGCAAAATAACATGGTTATTGAAACTAGCAAATGTATTAACCCACATCTCATTCACAATTATTTGAAATGAAGTTGCTTAACTTGTTTGTTTCCGTAACATGCCTTTGTTAAATTGCACTTCTCCAGAAACAATTGCCGCAATGTGTGTTTCTAACATCCAGCCCTATACCAGATAACAAAACAGCATAGTCCTACGTACTATACTGTGCATTGCCTAGCCTAGCCTGCAGGGCGAACGAAATTTTTTTAGCCTATCCCTTTTAAAAATGATCGTCAAAAGTCAGCTCATAAATAATTTGCATGCAGTGCGTGTGGATCGACAACGTTCCTGAACTTATTCCCAGAAATATTGCAAAAGACCTGTAAGAAATTTTATACTTATCATTGCCGTATAAACACATACCCAAATGGATATATGATGCGCGGATGGACTCTCTATGTTTCTAGATTTCATACTTGTCAGGTTATCCCTAAAATTAACATGACATCATTTCATGATCTAAAGAATTAGTTTTTAGTAATACAGTTATGTCTACATAATGTATGCACATATTTCAACCACAAAAATATTCTTTTGTCTCAAATAAATCGCTAAAACTTCGTATTTTGGGGAGAGAAATTTTTTCTGAAGCAAAATTCACTCCATCAGATTTAAGACTGTGCACATTCTTTTGAAGGTGTATTTCACGCCGTGTTCACGAAAAAAAAATCTTCTTTCCTCTTACTTCCATCCTGTTACTAACTTAAACACAAAAATGATTCCTATCTTCATATTGCCTGTAATTTTTTATTGCTTTTTGAACTGTTTGCAAGATTTTTATGCCCAAAGTTTCCTAAATATATGACAAAGGGAGTAAAATATTTTTCCCATATTTCCTGTATCCCCCATTTGCTAAAGTGGAGTGTGCCAGAGTGACGTCACTGTTCCATTGCACACATCAAAAACAAGCACAGGCAACGAACGAACGGATGTGCGTAGGTGTATGGTCACTGCCATATATTACCGTACATTTTTAACGGTACATGTGCAGGTAAAATCTCGGCCAGGAGATGCATTAGAAAATTTTTACATGTCATTATCACGAACGGACAGATGGTTGATTTTTCATAAACGTACCTAGCAAGCAGTTCACGAGAAATTTGAACATTTGTGGTACATTACTGTATTAACACAGTACAGAAGTTGCAGTGACAAACCCTAAGTTATTTTTCAGTTCGGATGCACACATTGCACACTGGACAAAAGCCACAGAAGCAAATCTTAGTGGGGCTAAAGTGTAATCAAGTTTTAAATTCCAGTTTGATTTTTAAACTAACGATGTTAAGAACAAATGGCACATTGTATGTATAGAAAAACGTGATATACTGTTTTTGTCAAATGGATCTGATCAGTTATAAGGGTCCAACTGGTCGAGGTTTGATTAGTAGGAGCATATCATGCACTTATTAAAAAGATATTGCAAGGTTTACGGTCGGGCACCTGGGTACCTGACAGGGAATACGGTGCGGGTACCCGGGTACGAATTTCGTACCCGGTGCAAACACTGATCCTGAGCACCATGAGTGTGTGTATGTACATGCTGAGCAGGTAGTACCATTGTCTGTGAAACTGCATGTTCTTTCCATACTTTTAATTTTCACACCAGCTCACAGACATACATTACAGGCCGAGGATCATATGATCAAAAGTTATGCCAATGCCAGTATTGGAACAAATTAAGGCTTATTAAGGTGGTCAGTGGGCTACTTTCATTTGCATGCAAAATTTGTCAAATTTTCAAATGAAATGCAAACATACTTAGAAAAAAAACATCGAAGTGTTTCACATGGTTCATTTATTTCAATTTAAAAGTTTCACTGTTCTTTAAAATTTCTAAAGGTTCTAATATATTCTGTCATTATTCAAACAATCTCTAACAAGTCCTAAGTTTTTACGTTTTTACAGAGGACTTAAAATCTACTCATGTGCTGAAATAGCTTTCGGTGATCAAGTAGCTGTATGTGCTGTCCATGTTGAAATCTATGCAGCAGCTGTTGCATTGACAATGTTGTAAGAACCACTTACAGTAGTATCAGGGCTTCAGATTTATGTAGAAAATCAGTTGTTACAGGGGCAAGTGGTTAAAACTTAAAGGCAGTCAATTCTCACCCAAAACTACAATTTTTTGTAGTAGTTCACAGAAATTTTCAATTGGCCAGGCTCATTGATTGACAGCAAGTTAAAAAAATGCAGATTAATTTAGCTCATATTTCACAGCATGTACTGGTCTGAAATTGCTCTGATAAGATTGCTCATTGGGTCTTGTATGCTCATCCTGGAGCAATAAACTAAAACTGTGTCAGGATTAGTGTTCGACCGATTACGCTATAATCGGTAATACACGATTACCGATTATTTAATTTAACAATCGGCGCGATGCCGATTACCTAACAGATGATCGGTCAAACACTAGTCAGGATGGGGATGAGTTTTAGACAGGTGAGGGAAGGGCCTTGAAAAGTAAATGTATGTTAGGAGAATTGGATCTCTCTGGGGTGAGAAGATTTGGCCCTTAAGAAAAATTGGTTGCCCTACCAACAAGTAATATTGGCCAAGTGTGAAATTTCACAGCATATTGCACACCCTCACAGTATAGTCAAGTAGGATAGTCACCAAGGGAGTGGCATAAATGTACATTTCAACAGCATCCTGCCGAAGAGAATATTTTTCTACAGTAAATGTAAGATTAAAGATGCAGCAGGCTGACATGAGGTCATTTGTGTACACAGGTACAGCTGTCCGTGGTTGTCCCATGGACAGCTAGGAGATAAATTGATCAGTTTTCCAAGGCAAAAAAAAAAAAAGGGGGTAGGCAGACAACTGCTTATTTTGAGATGTAATCTGAATGCAATGTCAAATTAATTTTCTTCAATGACATCACAGATTTCCCATATGTTGCACTTTATTTGAAGAAAAAATTGCATTCCTCTGTAACTTAGTACAGATCTTCTAAGCACTTCATATGATATTGAGATGCAGTTTCACCTGTAAGAGAAATTTTTCTGCACACTGTTAAGTCAACAAATTTTTGTCTCCGAAATATGCCTTTAACCCTGCCAAATGTGGCAAAAGTAATTGTTTGCTTTTTGCAGTTAAGTTCAAGGACAAAATTGGATCTAGAATTTAGAAGGGACTTGATGATGCATTAAAGTGGTTTTTGTGCCGAATGCACAAGGTCTAATGACTCCTTAATTGCTACATTACATGGCTTTCTAGCTTCCAATATTGAAATAACATTTCAAGTGCAATGCATTTACATTAACTTGTATGTCACAAATTAGCACAATTTTACAAACTTCAAACCAAGGGAGAACCTGACGTAGATTTTCACAGTTCATTTAGTATTGCTTTTATTTGAGTATTGCTTTGAAAGTCACTTTGAAGCTAAGCATTTCTGTAAGGATGCAAAAGTGCTAATGAGGTCCTTGAGTTTCCACACTTCTTCTAAGACATCCCAGAACTCAGTATGTGATTTCAAAATTTAATGATGTAAGGAACAAAATTCACCCAGAAGCATAGTATAGTGAAATATTTCAGACTGTAGGAATTGTAATTTGGCAGCTCTTTCAAAACCTGCACCCTAAGGTGACAATTAGACCCGTGTAGTGGGAGGAGTCTCATATGCACATCAAATCAGTTGCCCAGTCAGTTTTCACTCAGCCCTTGTGGTCCTCATCACTTCCTTGCAGCCAGGAGGGTTGGAGTTCGCTTCCTTGCTGGGTCATACTGACAACTTTTAAAATGGAACCCACTGCCATTGTGCAATTTGTACTTGGTACTCAGCATAAGCAATGGAGGTAGGGAAAACAAGCCAGCTAGCCACTAAGTACTGGAAAAAAGGTGTGGCCCAACTAAACCAGTTGAAACTGAGCTGTGAAACTCCATCTAAACTAACTAATTCATCACCTCCTAATTAATGTGAATTGAAAAAAAATGTCATGCTTTAAGGATCATCAGATAGAGGGAAGGTTTTTATGCCAGGATGCCCACTAGTAGGGTGAGGGCACCCTCCCTGTGCTAACAGAACGTGCCAGATGGTGCTTGCAGGCAATGTTCAGGGCTTTAGATATCAGGTAAGTTTTGAAGCATTTTTCAATCCTGGCCAGGCTTGCTGAGGCCCATGAGTTTTGAGGAAATTTTAAATTCTTGGCTGAGGCCATGGCTGGCAGCTTTTCCTTTTTAAAGTCTCATGGAAATGTACAGTTACACAGAGACATAGCAGTACTATTGTGCATTAAACTGTTACTAGACGTTGACACCTGACCCCTGTATCATGCAGTCTGTTAAACTACTACATCCCTCCTTAGAGAGCATAGCTTTTCTAGTCCTGGCAGTTAGCAGATGAGAAAAATAGCCACTTGCAGCTTAGCCTGCATAGTGCCTCAGTGGCTGCAGCCCCCTTTAGGCTGCAGCCCCTCAGAGCCTGCTGGCGATGGTCAGAAATTCCTTTCAATGAGCCCAAAAGTTGATCATCTTAATATTCATGAGCACTCACCACAGTTGGTCTATTCCTGAGGTAGGCGGTGCTCAACGACTACCCCTTGGCAATACTACGTTGAACACAAAGACGTTTTAACCAAACAAAATCATAGGCTTTTTACGTCCGTTAAAAGCTTTTAATTTAGATGGAAGTCTTGATCGTGGACAGTCTCTCTCAAACAATAACAACTTTCATCAAAGAGTGGATTAAAAAACCAATCTTTTGTTGAAAAGTATCTAAGTATCTTTTCCCGTGGCTTTGGGATCGGTTGTTCTTAATTAACCGCTGTACTGTGTTTATATGCTTGCACGGTACCACACAATACCAGTGTCGAATAACATTGACCACAGTAACTCCATGTACTGTTGTACGTGCAAGTGTTTGCCTGTTAAATAAACATTAACAGTCTTGCTTCAACCAATCCACATAGAGTTATGTAAATGAAGTTTCCGTAAGTTTTCTACCCAGTTGAACAGATTTGGTGTCCAACGCCGGCGGACATTGATTTTTTCGTAGCGATGATCTGGACGAAAAAATTTGTCCGCCCCGTGGGCTACTTGCAGCTGTGCACACATAGCTCTACAGCTATTTTGGAATAAAAGGCTATTGTTCCCTGCTTTAAGTCTGTACCCATGGCAGCCTCATTTGCTTGCCTAGCAGACAGTTAAGAATATTCAGTAGAAACACAATGGATAGAGTACTAATCTGCCCAGTGCTGGGGACTAGAAAAAGCTATGTTCCCTTTTATGTTATACCATATAAACATTTCTTGTCAGTGGTGTATTAATTTTCATTTACTTTATGGCCCTGGTAAACATCATTGTGATACATTTTCAAACAAAAGAGGGAAGTCATCTAGTGTCATTAAGATATGGCATTAACATTAATTAGTTGACAACTACCTGATAAGAAATAAATGCTCTTGTATCTTTATGGTTACACCTTAATATTTTAATCTCTTTTAAATCTTAAATTCCTAGAAGCTGGGCTGTATTGTTTGTAACTTGGTAACCTTTGTGGTTTGAAAAAAGAAAATGATTCTTTCCTTTTTAACTTTGTTTTTTGAAGTGGGTAATCAAATGACATCCTATATCTGTCACTATTTTTCAGTCTCCAAAAAATTGTTCAAAATGCTTCTCCTACCATATATGCTTCAATGAATTTTAAACTTTGACATAATGTTTATTGGGTGATGGGTCATTTGATCCAAGATATTATAAGGGCCCTGTTGCCTATTTTATGTTCCTTTGCACAATGTTGATAGTTTTTCGTATAATGATACTTGGTTAGTGGTTCTGATTAAAAGGGTACAGATTATTGGGGGTCTGGTGCTCAAGTTATGCCGTAGTGCCCATTTAGTGAACTATTGCATGTTTTTAAACCCCTCCTCACGTTAATTTTAAAAAAACTTGATGGCCTATCACGTTTGTACTTGGTTTATAATAACCTATTTATTGTATTTAAAATGCTTGTCTACGGTCCCATGTGGGCCCCTGTGGTGCTCATTTTATGAATTCTGCTTTTCCCATCGATTCTCCTGTTCAATTTGGATGGTTTTCCATAATAATACTATGTTATCATACATTTCAGGGTGTTCTGAAATTTTGGTTCCAAGGACCAAGATGGACCGTAGGGTCCACATTGTTAAATATTGCAAAGTGGTTGCATTTTTTTCTTCCAGTTAATGTTAAGCAGTGGTGACAGTTGCTCAATTGATGCTTTAATTGTGATCTTCCTATGGTCTTCTGGAATTTCAGTCGAAAGCCTCCTGTGAACCTTATGGGCCATTGTTTGAAATTTTGCAAAATGCTTCCCCTTACAAATTTTGTCGTACATGGTTGATAGCTTGTCATAATTTTCCTTGGTTACTGGTACTTCAGGGTGTACAGAACTAGGTTCAATGCCCAAGATGCGCCATAAGGTCTATTTTGTTAGGTGCAAAATCGACAACCTCTTTCTCTTAATGTTAAAAAGAGTTGATGACCTGTAGTATGGTGCCTAGTTAGCTATCTTTTTACTTGGTTCTGGAAGTTTGGTCCAAAGTCCTACCCATGTGAACCCTGCGGCCCTTTTGCAAAAATCACTGCAGATTCTTTTGCATAATGTTAATGGATTGCCATAAAAATACTCAGTGTTGCCTTGATAATATTCAGGAACTTGGGTCAAAGGTCGTAGGGTCCAGTAAATGATTGCCTGTTGTAGTGATGCTTAGTAAGCAATTTGGTTATGGTAGTTTTGAGTTATTAGTTGGTAAAGGTCATGCACTGTAAACTCATAAATGGGACTATACTATGTAAGACAAGAATGTACAAGGTATGAGCTTATGCATCAGTGGTGCTCTAGTCTGTCAGTTTTGTAATGAAGGAATTTCCTCATTTCTCCTTAGGCTGATTGGCCCCAATCACCCTTTTTCTTTTCATTACAGTTAAAAGCCAGTCAAACTTAAAAATATCTTGTAGTTATTAGTACCGTAATGATGACTGCTAGTTTCTCTCTCTATTTATTCAAAAATTTCCTTTGCTTGGATTCTTATGCAAACATGCCCACCTCTAATTCTGCAAGATATTGGACTGATAGGTTGCTAATTTTCTGCGAAAGCTTGGAACTTGAAACATGCCCTGTGGCTAGTTGTTATTTGAAGAGATTTAAAAGTCATTAGACAAGCTACTGCCAATATCATGTAGGTAGTCAAAGTACTTTTTGTGAAAGAAATTATAGCTGTTATTTCCATGTAACTGTCATTTCTTGAAGGCAAGGCTCCTTTACATGGAGCGTGGATTGACAACTCGACTTACCTTGAAGCACTGTTGGAATTATATCTGCTGGAAGTGATGTGAAAATATAGGCGATTTCCCTGCCTTAGAGCCATCTTATGGTTGTGACGCACTTGCTTAATATAATCAGGAGGTTTACTTGGGGACTGCAAACAAAAGCAACTTCACGCTTTCATCTGTAATCACAAGTAATTTTTTAAAGCTGAAATATTTCTCAGCTTTGTGCAAAGGGTGGTAGTTACAAAATCAAAAAGTCATCAAAAACTTCATTGTACATCAAACTTCAGAGTTTTTCTTCCTTCATTTATTCATGAGTTTCTGTTGTACACTTCTCCTAGTAATCCTTACTGTTTTAGTTTATATATGCAGTGATTGCAAATTATTCACAATTTACTGAACATCATGAGTTAACATTTGTCTGCAAATAATCTTACCTGTTTCAGCTTAAATACACCAATAACAATTCTCAAATAAAGAGTCAAAAGAAAAACAGCTGTAATTGGATAGTCTGGAGGTAACAATTGTTTGAAATTGGGTTTGTCTCAGGTAATAATTTAGTACAGAAATTTTGCATAGTATTTTTGCAATACAAGTTCCATTTTGTGTTGCAATTTTCAAAATTTGCATAGCAGTTTTCATTGTCATACTTTTCTTCTGTTATGCAGTACTCTGATTCATGCCCAGATCTATTCCCTGCTATGATACAGTGTCCAGTTATGTGCTGAAACTAAACCTTAACATTGAATTAATGTGACAGCATTGTTCCACGAAAAGTGCTGTCTGCAATAATTCTTTATGGATCTGCAGAAACAAGGCACAAAATACTGAGTTCAATTCCATATCGGACTTAATCAGCTCCTTGCTTTGCTGTACAGTGTAAGGTCCTCCAAAAAGTGAGTCAAAAACATTCACTCAACAAACTTGATGCACTGCATGTTAACAAACTGGAACAGGGCCAGAAGACAGTAACCTTATTGTATTTCTTCCACCATGATAATAAGCAGTTTACATGCTTCTGAAATCCTGGGACTTTTCCTAAATTTCGAGCTTGCAATCAGTTTCTGAAAGTGTTCTCAAACTTCTATGTATTACATACAAGGCCTTCTATGGGTATTGCTACAGCCCCATTCAGGGTCGTCAGAACAATGTCAATTTGAACGATGTCCAGTGTGGTCAAATTTTCACAAATTTCATAAAATAATTAAGAGGCATGTGTACAATACTCTTACTAAGCCCTTCATACTATTTTTGAAAGATTAACCCCTGTAATTTTGCCCTACGATGCTTTTTCTTCAGCATTGTTTGTGCTAGACCTTGCACTATCCTAAAGTGTTTGTATATGGATATGTGTAGAGCATAGGCTGTCTCGTGTTTTATGTGGAAGCAGTTTGATCCCTATGGGAAATCTCTGAGCTATCCTAACGGTAGCACTTACACAGTGCCTCATACTTCATACACAGCTCGCACCATCGACAATGTAACTAGTGGCCAATAGGTACACGTAAAAGTTGCGTGAATAGGCATAATTACCTTGCTGTTTTGAATGTACTCAAGTGTCTGGGTACTTTTCTTGCTGTTTTTTTGCAGTATTGCTTGACAAGTGTGCATGACCTAATAGTATATTGAAAAGTGGTAGGCCTTCGTGCACTATTCCCGTTGTCATTTCCATTCACCAAGTACCCCAGCTTTTGCTCGAAAATTGTATCGCAAATTTTGCTACACCTATTTTTATTTGTGTCACAAATCTGTCATTTTGCATCGCATTTTGTGATGCGATACCGGATAAATTATTCCCTGATGTCTTACAGATCATTCTTAAAAGCATAGCCCAGAACCAGACCCAAGTTTGATATGTTAAAGGGGAACACAATCTAGGCACTCTGGTGAAACTTGCACCATTTTTCATGAGATATTGATGAGATTGATAAGATGTTTAAATTTAAGATGGTTGTGATAAAATTATAGACTTTCTCGAGATCTTTTACTTGAACTGCATATCTTTTAGTTTGCATCACCCCTGTCCTGCCTTGTACGTGTGTAATCCCCACTTACCTGCAACTGTCCCTTATAAACTAATAGCACAGTGGAGAGAGGGTACTCTCCCAGATTTTTTGCTACAACTGTATATCTTGGATTATAACTTCATAAATGGGAAGAAAAGGTGGAGCAAGCAAACAAACAAAATGGTGAGGAAGATTTGTCATCATCAGTTACTTTTAGCACTAACAACTACCACAGTAACATGAGGTGGAGAAGTCCTTTGAAGTTTACAAACCACGACAAATCTAAAATAGTCAAGGTAATCCTTTGCTTTTTCTCGTCGGCTAGCAGGAATATTGTTTACTATGTACAGCTAGCAGAACAATTGATTTCCTCATCTTTGCTTATGCTTGCATGACATCCATCTGCATTTGGTAATTGATACTAATGAAGGCTCCCTGTCCAAATGCCTGATGACGGTGTATGTGGTTAACAGGGTTCTGAAGCAACTGTCTTCCTAATGAAATCTGGTTGATGAAGAGATGAAACTCTCATGTTTGTGATATATGTTAGCTCAGCATTTGTACTTTAAGCTCCTTGATCCAGTACTGAAAGCCTACTTAATGAATTATTTTGTATTAAGTTCCCCCTAAGAGGTATTTCTTTTTCTAGTAAACCTGTATCTTTGTGATATAAGTTTTAGCAGGCCTTAATTTTTAAAGGTTGCCAAAATTGATGTGATCACACACTACACTCTCCTCATAGCACTGTGAGGAATGTGATTTTTGCACACCTAGATGAACATGGGAGCTATATAAATCTGACTATTAAAGTTCAATAAAACAGCACACCTACCACACTTCTTAATTTCCTGAGGAGTGTAATTTGTAGAACACATGGGAAATCTAAAACACAAGACCTGCAAACAGTGTGATTCTGCTTTGCTCCTCCTTACTCCCTTCTTTAGAATGTACAACTTGTACCCAGTAGGCGTGGAGTTTCCTGGCCAGGTCATAAAGAAGGCTTTAAAAATGGAACCTATTGCCATTATGCTCGGTGCCGGCTATGAAGTAGAGAAAACAAGCCAGTGCACCACAAGTGGGAAAAGGGCTGTGGCCTGCCCGGCCTGAATTGGTTAAGACCTGAGTTGTGAAACCTCAATCACCTCCTTACCAGGGTCTATTTATACCATTTTGCTTACAGTAACTGTACATCACAAGGATTGTTGTTCATTGTTTGGAAGGGTTGTTACTCCAAAGTGTTGCAATACAAGAGCTTAATTATCCTTCGGAAACAAGAATACATGTCATTTATATGGAAAGGTACGTGAAATTTTGCATTAAGGATTGCAACCAGGGTTTGGTTTTATTATGGTTTGGCTTGTTGGAGGTTTGTGCCTCTGCTTCTTGCAACTCCCTCCTGAAACTAGTAGAGGAAGGAGTTCAAAGTATATACAACTATGTACAGAATTGCATTTGAAAGGAGGGACACATGAACTAAAGACAGCTTGACACATTTAGGTTGCAGCAGATATGTTTGCCACCTGGGTTTCAGTAATGACTATCTTAACAGGCACAGATGGAGAAACCACATGGGATCTGAAACGGCCTTCAGATCTATAAGCGAAGGTTAATCATATTTGTAAAAACAATCTCTGCTACATATAGATGTGCAATATAGTCGCAAGGGAAGATCTTGTCAACACAGAGGGTGTTAATTTTTTTTGGCACATGCATTGCAATGTTTGAAGTATTGTATTGTGACAGTGGTTAGCAGTACTGGTATTAAATGATGTCTTTCTTTTGTCAAATTTAAACAAATGCAAAATGCAGTTGCACCCAAATTGCCTAGGACAATTAAAATCTTTTGCAAATCATCTCATATATGCCTAACATAGTAACTACCTCTAACAAAGCTTTTAAACACCTTTAAAAAACATAGCAAATATGAGAAGTCCTTTGCCCCAAATTAAACAAATTTTATGACACAGTTCACTGCATTTTCCATTCAAGAAGTACTGTAGCCCTAAATTTGGTTCAATAACTGTGCAATCTTTTTAAAAATGTCTCATATTGGGCTGGGGGGGGTGATGGGGTGGGGGTGATGTTCACAATATTGGGCGGACATTCCTCTGTTGTAAAAACTTACATTGTGAAAAATCAGGGTTTGTGCAATATCTCAAAAATTGTGGGAGGGGTGTGTGCTTCATAACAATTGCCTCTGATGATGTTTTTGAACATTAATATCACAAATGAAAGGTAAAGCAAAAGATAATTCCATGCATGGATTTTGAAATTCAGTAACAAAAATGATTAATGGCATGTTAAAAAACAACCCCTCATAAATGAGGACAATAAGTGCACTTAGTTCTTAGTGGGGTGACTGTTCTTTAGTGGGGTGACTGCAAGATGCTGGTCAAACTTAGTTTGCCAAACAGGTATAATTGATTCTTTGTTTACATTGGTGTATATACCAGCATAAAAGTGAGGTAATGTTGTACCCTGATCAATTACCTCGAGGTATAGACACAGAGAAATACTAACATCAATAAAAATTGAAGAGACTGTGTTGATTACAAAGTGTTTTGAAGCAAAACCACCATGAACATTTTTAGGTAAAGGAATGTGCTTCAAATGTTTTGATATGAGGGTTCCTTTATGTGTTCTTTATTGAGATATATGAAATTTCCAACAGTTTTCAACATAAGCACCCATGTTTAGCAAAAAAATGCTATTTTTTTTTTGGTGGAGTGCAAAGGTCACTGGGGGTCAGTCTTGAAACCGTCTGCACTTAGCTCATAAACACAATATCTCAAGAATAAAAACTTCAACAGTTCTCACATGTGAATTCCTTATGTTGAGAGGAAGAACCATATTGTATTTTGGTGGAGTTCAAAGGTCACTGGGGGTCAAAGTGTTGAAACCTTTTGCACTTAGCTCCTTAACATGATATCTCAAGAATGAAAACTCCAACAGATTCCAAACATAGTACATAAATGCCCCATGTTGACAATGTACATTTCCTGTTTGATATATGTGGATATGTTCAGGGCTCAACATAACCGATGGCACTGACGGCAAAAAGCCTCCGTGCCCTAGTTGTTTGCCGTGGCGCCCCTGAAAAATACACCCGAGCAACAGCAAAAGTTGCCGTCTTGCCCTTTTCTATTTGCCGTCGGTACTTTCCCTTTCAGAAATGCGCATTTCAAGTGTCTGTATGTGCACAAAGTAACAGCACAAACTTTTCGTTGTATATTGCCTTGAATTGTCCACCGCATTGCTGTTTTGTGTAAAATTAAGCAACCAGTCATTTGTCAGAATTGAGAGCACAAAACTAGCGTTTCTTTCCTTACCGCAACATTTCTATCAGCGATCGTCATCACCATGTCTTTCTTTCTTGGAAGCAACGTTGCTTCTACGATTCAGAGTACACTACATCAATGTGGCAATCTCGTTCTTTTAGCGGACAAAAACACATACTGAAGGCCTATTGAAATTGTCGCGAGATCACCTGCAATCAGACTTGCTTTAAGTCGTTTTCAGGTTCCGGGGTTCAGTGATTAGATATGAGGGAATGTTAATACGAACATCCCCAGTATAAAGTAGTACCTTCTAATGTGAGGAAGACAAGAACAAATTGCTACAGTGTGATGGAACATTCCATTTTAAAAGGGGGGAAATGAATTAGTGTTTTTTACTTTCCCTCACAGGCTAATAATTATATGTGAAAAAATGTCTAGATGCAAACCGCATGGGTGAAAAGTTTTTTGTAAAGCCAATATTTTATAATCGGAAGTATATAGATTATTGCCAATATGCCTTCTAACGTGTTTCATGTCCCATGTTTCCATGATGAAATGATGTTTCCACCAATTTGCTTAAATAAATGCAAACTTTGAAAAATGCCATAATGCCCTATCTTCACAATCATTTTAGCCGTCATGCCCCTTCCTTTTGCCATGATGCCCTTCAATTTCCATACCTACCGATGGCATTTTTGCTGTGCCCTTTTTGAAGCTTATGTTGAGCCCTGTATGTTGTAGTGAGGTCAAAGGGCATCTTGGGTCTCAAGGGGTAAAAAAACAATTGTTATATTTCACTGGAATGGTATGGGACATGATGACATTATTTTTAATGGAATACATATCATGAAATTTCCACGCATTTTCACATACTTACTTTTCTTTGATATTATGAACCTTCTGAAAAAGGATCCCTTTTCTTGACAGGGATAACAGTTCTTATTCTATATTCAGGATTTTAACACAACCGAAATAGCAACCAAGCAGAATAATGACCATTAGAAGTGTAACTTTGGGCTGTGTTGTTTTGTATAGTTTTTATTCAAAATAAAACATGATCATAATGAGTGGTCGGAATGTATTCAGAATTATAACCCTTCAAAAAACAACTCTTTGGAATAATGAATGACAAGCTCTGATTCTAGACAGATTTTTTCCATAGTATCATTGCTATTGGAAAATTTAAATGTGTTACCTCATGGGAAATCCTCAGTGAAATAGGTGAACTCATTTTAACCCCAGATAGTTGCACCTGTGTTACCATGGAGATAAGATCACACAACCCCATTACAAATATTTTGCTTCCAGGCAGTACTTATCCCACCATCTTCTGTGGGTACTGTTTTTTGGAAAATTGAGGTAGTGCAGAAGAAACAATAGATGAATCCCAACAGCAAGTGATGGTCTGATTTCAGCCTGCTTTAAATGGAGATCTGTCACCTTTTAATCTTTCAATTTCCCTGCTTACCTGTGTCAAGAATGGATGTACACTAAATTGTATATTGATTTTTTCAATTTCACTGAATATGAGGGTTTAAAATTCATGTAGCCTGACAATAAATGAAGAAGGGGTTTAAGACTGATGAACCCCACTAATGGCTGCTCAAGGTTGATTTGGTTTGTTGGAATTTTACTGTGCCTCAATTTCTGACCTACTGTTTTAAAGGGGAAATGCACCAACCCCAAATTGATGCAGTGTAGTAAACTGTCCTGTTTGATGATTGGCTTGTGAGAGTCATGTGTCTTCATTTTTCTCGTCCAATGTAACATTTACTGGAAGTGATTGCTTGGTTCATCTTGAATATGCCATATTAAAGTCCTTAAATATTATTAAAGAAGATATGTAGTGAAATAAGAAGAACCTTGTGTTATTTAGCTGTTGTTTCAAAATAAGGATGGGGTGACTACTCTAGCCCTTCCATCTAGTGGTACCCATGGCCTTTTTTCCAATTTTCTGCTCCATCCCATATGCACAGAATAAGGATGGCAACTTAATCTGCAAGTATTATCTATCTAGGATAGGAATGAAACATGATCATCATCAATCACGCAAGGCACAGATGTGCATATCCTATTGCTCGCAAAGAACCTGATATTTAAATGCATCTATACTGTCACAGAACTTGTCTTTTCAGCATGGATAAGCAATCTCTTATACAAGATGAATATTGATTATAACATATCGAGCAGGTGTTGTCTTTTCACACTTAAAATTACCATAGGTTATCAAGCAGTTGTTTTCTAAATCTCCATTAAGGAATGTGTGACGGTATTTTCTAAATTACTGTTTTAGAAATGGCTGTACTTTGATCCTGTTTTACTTAGTGATCGAAAAACTAGGTAGTCATCTTCACTTCTCCTTACTCCCAGAGAGAGAGAGAGAACTCCTCAGCCTGCAGAATGGACAAACTTTATTGCCCAGCTTTTTGCTATGAAAAGAGGCATGTCTGCAGGTGTTCAAGCTAAAAACATTTTGTTTACATAACAAAACTGGTGGAAATTTCATTAACACAGACCTAAGAAAACTGGTGGAAACTTCATTTACACAGCCCCAAGGTGATTGGCTAAATTAAGGCAAGCAAATTTATATAGAGAAGCTACCAGATAAAATGCACAGTGCTAGGTAAAGGTATGTTTTTTGATGTAGCATATTTTTCTGGGTTTCCTTTTTCAATGAGCATGCAGTTGAGTTAATATTCTTACCCACTCACAATGTACAACCTGTTTACTACCACAATAAATGGTAGCATATTCCACCGGCCTCTCAAATTCATGTACATCCAAATTGCATTATTCTTGAGCTCCTCCCACTGTCTGGAGGAGTTCTCACATCATGCCCCCTGTTCCACCATCTTGGAATACATCCTCATCCTCATTCTCTTCAGTGCTGAAGCTGTTACATGGGAATTAAACTAAGCTGGTCTTTGTCGACACTTTTCACAGTGTCCTCCAACAGATTTCCTGCGAGGTGCCGTTCATTACCTTAGATACAATTTCCAACTTACCCACTGCTGAATACCCTGACTAGTAACATGGGGAAAATGCATGCCATACCTTTGCCTCTTAAGAAGAAAACAAAGACACCACAATAGATCAAAGGCAGTGTGGATCTGGTATCAGATTATCTGATTAATAGAGTGGCAATACCAGATACACCAAAATTACACAAAAAGTTATGTAACATTTGGGGTCAGCTAGCTATTCAAGTAGGTATTATTTTTTTTTTCTTGCTATGAGAACACAATGAAAGCACGTCACTTGATGACACAGCAATAGTAACAAACTCAGATATCAGTTTTGCTGTACAGTGCCTTTGATCCACTGGGCTGTCTATGTTTCATTCTCAAGAAATGTCACAGCTTTACTTCTTTGACTAGGAACTGAATGATGTAAAAACTAGCAAAGTGATCCCAAGGAGTCACTCAAATTGTTTCTTCTTGAACTGCATGAATAAGAGGCATTTTCTTTGTATTTTTTTTTTAACAAATCAACTAAATTGCACTTTTTTTTATCAACCACACCCATCATAGCTATCAACCTCTTTTTATTTTACATACTCTAAAATTTTTTAATTTTATAGTTCAAACTTACCTTGCCTTCAAAGCAATGCCCCAAGGGAAATAAGTGGGTTGGACATATTAAGATTCTCCTGTAGACTTAATAATTGTCATGACTATTTTAGCAGCAGCTGTAGTATTGATATTCATCTCTCAATACCAGCGATAATTCTTTCTCCGTCATATAGCTGCTGGACATTGGAATATTATCATGAGAGATGGGCATCTCCTAATTCTTTATCTCCTTGAAGGCAAATTTACGTCCTTTAGGTGCTTTCTTCTTTTCTTTACTGCAATCTCATACACATCAGTGATGTCATAGAGATTTGCTATCTCAAAGAAATGAAATGTCAATTTCTCAATATGTCCAGCATGGCCCACTCTTTAATGATGCCAGAATGAGTATTTTGGAAAGTTGAATTAATGTAATCATTCTAGCTCTCCCTCTAGTCTCTAAGCTCAAATACATTTTGTTAAATTGCCTTCCCCTCCTAAGTTCATCGTCCCCTCTAATCAGGGTAGTCCCGGAGTTCTCATGAGATTGCATCTCATGCGTCAACATTCTTGGGCATGCCATTTAAGTCACACCAACAGTAGACTCTTATATATTACGTTATGAGCTCAAAGACACTTTGATGAGCAAGGCAACATTTGAGTTAGATGCAGTGGATGATGCTTGTATACCAGCCGCATTTGAGTGCATGCATCTTGAGCTGTGTCATCTTTAATTCTAAGTACACAGCAGGGAATAATTAAGTGCTTTTAAAATACATCTTACCGGGTTTAAATTTTATTGATTTGTTTACAATACTTGTTTTGTAGCAACCAGAAATTGCCATACATTTATTTATTTCACATGTGACTTTGATCGATTTGCAGAGTAAATGTGGTTTGATATTTTTAGTAATATTTACTGCCAGAGTAATTTTGCTCTGATTTATAGATGGAGGCATTAGTTGTTTCTATCATTCATGGTAGGTACAGTACCCTCCTGAATGTGAATATCACCTTTTAAGAAATAATGTCAGAGTAAAAGATGGTAAAACCCTACCGATGAGAAAAAGCTTTTTCAAGACTTTTAAGGCTGTTCCTGGTCAGTCCAGCATAGTGAGTCTAGTCAGTCCAGACCAGTCAGTTCAGTTAGTCTAGCACAATGTGTCTAGTCAGTCCAGACCAGTCAGTCTAGTCAGTCCAGAACAACCAGTCCAGTCAGTCATTCAGTCCAGTCCAACCCGCCAGTCCAGTCAGTCCAGGTCATTCAGCCCGAACAGTCAATCCAAAAAACTTAATTTCAGCTTCAGCTTCTTGAGCACTGTAACCAGGACATCGTTGTAAGGTTGAATAAATTTGGATGGAGTTTTATGGCCTAATTAAACCAGCTGGTTTAAGAATCTTAAGTCATGCATTACCAACACGTTTTGCTATTAAATATTAAAAGAACTACTCCAGAATTAAAAATTGCATAAGGTTTAGTTTTAGGTAATTTATTTCACATACAACCTTTTGAAAGGTATTTCTTAAGGATACAATATTTTCTGATAAGTTTTAAGTCTAAGATTAAGGCCTTAATTGATGGCAAGCTTGAACGTGATGACACTTAAGGGAAGTGGTGGTCAGTTTAATAGTCAACCTCTCATAGCTTATGCAACTTTTTACTTCAGCTTTGTGGGAGTATATATAACATTCCATACCTTTTTTTGTAGCCACTGAATGACTTCTTGACTCTCCAAAACCAAACTGATATATATTTATAAATCATCACCTTAAAACCTTCATCACTTTATAAACCCTCATTGTTGGGGATTGAAAGTACAAACATTTTGCTCCCCTCATTCTACAGAATTGCTTTGCTGGTGATTATAGCAGTTAGGGTCGTAGCATGTTATCACTTAGGCCAATTTCTTTCTCTTAATATGTAAAGCTTTTATCTCATTTTGGAAACTTGTTTTTTGCAAATATCTTTTTTTCTCCCTTTGGAAAGACATCAACACTGCCTTCTTATGTAATGCATACTGCCAGTAGCAATAGAAAAAATAATATTAAATCAGTGCTTTGTCAAGAAGATAGGAAGAAACTTGGTTGTATAATTGGAAATCTTGAGATGCATTGTCAATAGTGCTAGTATTTCAAACAACCATTTAGGTGTTGATGTTAAATATTCAGTACTATAGATGCTTACATGTTTGACATTATGATATATAAATTTATGCATGTCACATGAACCTGTATACAAAGAGGCTGTTGAGTGGCAGAGTGGATCTATTCCAGCTGTTGTGCACCAATGTGTTTTATCTGTATGTGAGTTCAAATTTCACTCTGACTCAAAATATGTGGGATTTTGGTCATGTACTCTGACTTACTGCCCACTAGGCATTATTAGACTTGCAGCTATGAATCGGTTGCCAAGTTGACTGTACTGCCATTTTGCTTTTGTATGGAAAGGGATATCAGTGTCAAATACTGAAACTGTAGTTTAGGGTGACGAATGACTGCCTTTAAATGCTTAAACTTGCCTGGTCGGTTCCTTTTGTTTAAATATACCCTTTTTTTAAACTTTTTCTTATTTCCTGTTTTAGTGTTACTTGTTTGAGTATATTTTGAACTTTTCTCATTGTTTTCTTTTTTTTTTTTATTTCATGCAAGCTTTTAGGTACCCTCTGTGGGGTGTAATAAAGTTGTTCTTATCTTATCTTAAGAATAGGAGTAACAAAACTGAATTGATAGCTTAGCTATTGAAACAGACAACCTCATTTTCATGATTGATATGATATGGAATTTTCCAGTGTATAGTAACTTGTTATTTTCTTTTGCTATTTTATTCACCGTTTTATTTCAAATTATAGTGTGGTTTCCCAAGTTAAACAAAACAGACTGGTAAGTCAGGATATGAAGGATATAAAGCTAGCCCCCTACCTTGTGTCCAATATTTGAAGATATTGAAATTCCTTGATACCATCTCCAACCTCAACTAAGTCGTTTGTGGGAGAGTGTTTGGTTGCAGCTAGTCACAAGAACTTGCAAGCCATAACTGCAGGAGTTTACAAGGGTTAAATAATAAATAAAAAAATTTTTATATCGTGCAAGTGCAGTGACCAACTGCAAGACAACTGTCTCGTGCTGTGTGACGTTTTGAAGGTTGAAGAAGGCTGCAAGAAATGTCATGAGATTGCAGGTGATGTGGTCCTGGGTATGACGTTAAACTGCATTCAGGGGTGCTGAGGAGTTCGTGTTTGGCAAGTAGTTTGTCCCCAACTAAATGCTCCTATAGGACCGTTATTACTCATCCCATGACTGGTGGGTTGTTGGGGCTACAAAACCAAGCAAGCTCTTACATAGTTGAGCCCCCTGTGGGCTGGGGGTTGTAGAATATGCCTATGGTATTCCCGGCTTGTCCTAAGAGATGAATAAATGGGAGGCCTTGTATGGCATTTGAACAGTATGACACTTTTTTAAACACATTTTTGTTGGTGTGTTGTTAAATCTTATCTAACTTGCAAGTGATGGTTCCTAAATGGACAACTTTTTTAACTGTACTGTGCATAGTACCCATCAAAAAGTCACATGTACAGTACATGGATGTCGACAGTATGCATTTAAGGTCGACAACAGTCACCCCAACTGGAAGTAGTGTGGTAGACTGTCCTTTTCCATGATTGGCTATTGAGGGTCATGTGACAACAATTTTTCTCTTCAAATGTGAAATTTACTAGAAGTAATTTTTTGGTTAACCTTGGATATGCAATATTTTTAGTTATAAAGTATTGTTAAAGATATTTTGAAAAGAAATAAGTATTTGTGATATTTAGTTGTTGCCTTAAAAATGTTGGGGTGATACTGTGATGAGCATGACCTGTTGTTTTGACTTTTTGTATCACTTATTTCTGTCCGATATCATGAACATTCTCTGGATCATGTTGAGCAACATCATCAAATTACTTCTTCAGGACATACAGTCTATCATGCCCCTCGATTATTTCTTATTTACACATAAAGTTCTCCATCTTTCCTGCAAGTTCATATGGCATAAGACCCTTTAGCAGTGGGATAGCCCCTTCTAACCGACAGAGGGCAGTCTCTTCCTTTCTTTCCATTACAACATGACATTGCACAATAAAATCAAGCCACATGTATGCTTACTTTCTCAAAGGTTTACTTCAAGTGATCTGCTGTTTTTCATCTTTTTTTATTACATTTCAAGGAGCTTTTCATTGATCATAATTGTTGTAATGTACTTATCATATTTCTCTGGAGGAATGGCTTCACTCTTCAAGGAGAAGAGCTGGTGCCTGACATTTGTATCCAAACTTTGGCTCAAACTGACAGTTTTCCTCACATTTCTTTCACAAATAACTTTTATGGTTACTCCAACAAAAAATTCTTAAAAGTGTACTAAATTTAGTTATTCTGCATGAATAGCAAGTTCAAATTTTTTATGTCGGCATGCGTTTATGACCCTTCTATTTAGGTCAACCGGTAAAATTAAAACATCTTAGCCCTGCGCAGGTTGCACGTAGCACAGTTTTAAGTGTGGTTACATCTGATCAGCTCTAAACATACTTAAAAGTGTTATCCTTTGACCTGTTGTGTAGAAGTGCTCCTCGGAGAAACTTAGAACTGATCTATTGAATACCACCCTTACAAAGACATTGCCACATGATGCCCCCCCAGAGTTGTTTATGCAACAGGATCCTCTGGTACTGTAATTTAAGTACTGGAGTGGATCATTCTGGTTTATCTTACTGGTTTTCTTCCAATCTGTAGTTCATAAATGGTAAATTGTAATCAATATACATAGCCCCTATCCTACTCGTACAATTCCCACGTACCAGCAACTAATTATCAAGGGCTTTAAAAATGGAAACCACTGCCATTGTGTTTTGTACTCAGCATAAGCAATGAAGTAGGGAAAACAAGCCAGTCATCCACAACTAGAGAAAAGGAAAAACAGAGCAGTGAATCCCCATTTAACTGACCAGCTTACCTGGAAGTTTACTAACCTTTTTAACGGTCAAGAGCAGTTCCCTCCACAATGATTTTGAAGCAACAGCTAAATATAGCAATTTTCATCTTATTTCTATTCAAAGTGTATCCAAGGTGAACCAAGCAGTTACTTCAAGTAAATTTCACATTTAGAGAGACAAATGTTGTCACATGACTCTCCACAGCCAATTATGAAATAAGACAGTCTACTACACTACTTCAAGTTGGGATGGACTGCTCTTGCCCTTTAAACTAATAGAACAATGGAGGGAGAGTAAGTGGAAAAGGATTAGGGAGGCCATGTTGGTGTAAGCTAAGAGTATTTATTAACTAGAGGCCAAGGTCTAATACATGCCCTGTACAAAATTTCGGCCAATTTGAAAGCAAAAGCAAGGTACAAAATGGTTTAGTCTCCGACGGTCAGCCGTTGCACTGTGGCGACAACATTTTGGCTTTTTTCGAAACCTCGGAAGAGGTGTATTTTCGGTCGCAGTTCTCGAAGAGCAAAGGAACAGCAATACTTTTGTTGCTGTGGGAACATCATTTTACATTGAGTTCAACTATACAATAGTTGGCGTCACAAATTTGTAGCATGTCGCCAATATTTGAGATTTATTTTCAATTTTCAGAGTCGTAAAGCGCAGGTAAAAGGTATCAAGTTGCCTTCTGAGCAGCCTCGCTTATTAAAGCATAGATACTGTTAACCACTGTCTTCGTTTGACTTGTTACAACACATAGCGTGAATGTAAAGCAAGTTAACAAAACGTTACCTTAGCAACAGAATTCACTACCAAACCCTGGGTGTCGAGTACGAATGAAGGCTGTAGTAGTCTACCTCAGATAATACAGACTGGAATTGATTTGATAACGGCACTTACCTTCGTGAGTGAGTCCTCAAACTACAAATCCTAGGCTAAATATCCAAAATGCCAAGTGTACAGTATTTCACACTGACTGAGAAGTAGTACACAGTACAGCTGCTTATAAGACCAAAATACATGCAGCGCATATCAATATATAAACAAGAAAACAACAACTGCACATAACTTGTGTGTAGGCTATGACAAAAAAGAACGCGTTCATGAGCGTGTGCTCAGGCTTTCATAAACGCGCATTTTTGTTTTGTGAAAGACGCGCACGAAAGCACGCACAAACGTTATCCAATCATTATCTGGTTGTGGCAGTGCGTCCATGCGCTGCACATAGCCCCACTTCGTTAGTGCACGCAATAAAAGTACTTGTGGTGTATTTAAAAAGCGTGCATTTCATTCCAAGTTAGGTTTTTTAAACACATTGTGGCGTCTTTGAGGCTTATTCTGTGCACCGCATACGCAGGCAAGCCCTTAAAAGTAGCAAACTGTTGGAGAAAATGCACACAAGAAAGAAACGACTGGTTGGTTGAGACACTGCAAATTCATACCTTCTTTGGCCTCCATGGTCGGACATTCTGCCATTTTGACCTTGGACTCTATGCAATAAATATACTCTTAGGGTGTAAGGTACAAGGGTGCCCTCTTTCCCCTGTGCTTTAAGCTTAACCAAGGTTTAGGGGATAAGTCAAAATTACATAGGAAAACAGGAGGCAGGTATCTGGACTTGTAGATTTACGTGCCAGGGAGTTTTGGGGAAATATAAAACAATTTTGTAATCAATAGCAGTTATACTGCATGTCTGTAGTATTTGAAACTACAGTTTGGTCAAATAGATATACTTTTGATCATTTCTTGAGTGAAATGTTACGTACCAAATATGGAGGATGCCTTAGCTGGTGATGCTTTTGTAGCACCATGTGTGGAGAAAACTCATCAGTCATAATTGGCCCCTCCTTGTGACAGAGCACACACTTACAGTCAATCAGCTTTGCAAATTCATGACAAAAACCTGAAAAATAAAAGCCTGTGTAAATGCCATTCAATATGAACACTTTCAGGTGGTAACTTTAACTAAGTTCTAATAAAGTAGATGTATTTCTTAAAAACAGGCTCTTAAAACAGTGTGTATGGATCTACAGATAAGTAAAGGGCCAGGCTTTTGATGTCCTTCATTAAGAGGTCAAGTAGAAAACAGCTCTCTTATAAGCTGGTTGGAGCATGCTTCTGGAGTCATATAAGCAATGGCTGTAAAATCTGCCTTGCAATATTATGTAGAGCTTCACAGCTGAAAAAGAGGCCAACTGCCCTGTGCGAGTGTTGTTAGAACTTCAGGAATGAGAAGCTTGCTGTGAGTTCACGGAAAGGCCAGTTTTTGTAGGTGCTGTTTCAAGTTCTAGAGGGTCTCTTTCTTTTGTAAGTGTTGTTGATTCCATAAAAGTCAAGAAGAATAAAAATTTACACTCTACAGTAACAACCAGAGAGTACAGGTTTGAATATATTAAAGTCTATTTTGGTCCTCACCTCCTACTATCACCCTGTGTATAGCTTTTATACCTATACTTACCATCTGGCAAACCAGGGAGCTGTTATTTAGAAGGAGGCAGAAAGCTTTGTAATGAGATTTACTCCATCAAGGCCACTCAGTAATCCGTCTTTTGTATCGTTCTTGGCATTTCTATTATGCTTGTACGAGATTATTAAGAAGACACAAAGGGGCATTTGTCATCTGCTATGGTTAGGGTAGGACCGGCAGGTTTTTTGCAGTGCCAGTCGTCAGGTAAATAAAGGTAAATTTCAGTCTTTCTTATCTCGGATAAGTGTATGAAAAAATATCAGTTCGGTCATATGTCGAAATCTGAACAAGAATTTACATCTGGCCATTTCAGGAAACCTCAGGAATTGTCTGATATTGTTCGTCAAAAAATTAGACTTTTCCCCATACAACTTATATGCATATCATGCCATCTAGAGGGAAGGGCCAATTGAATTCATATGTTTTCAGTTGACCAGTCGTTTCGAATGAGATTGTATCTGTTTTAAAACTGTTGGCGGTACCAACCTTCCTATCAAAGCATTGTTCTGCATGAACCACTTGTCTAAAGATTAGTTGCCTTGAATGAGATGGTGTCCCAGGAATGATATTGAAGCGGCCCCGCGAGTAAAGGAGGGAAATACCTTTGTGGCAATTTTACAGCTTATCTTCATTCCTTTAAGTGGGCCTTAAATCATTAACATAAATTAAAATTTCTGTGGCATCTCCTTCCAAATAACAGTTCCCTGGGCAAAGTAATAACAGCATGGTAGCCCTACCAACAGAGGATACCTTTAATACACCCTATATCTGCCTACTCCATTTCGCCTGGCTCACATTTGAGCATGTTTTCTAGCTTTCTTGCAACTGTTCAGATTTTTATTGGAGTATAGAAATCATGACAGGTGTATGTGTTTTATTTTTTAATTCACATGTGGTTTATTAGTTGCGGTGCCTGCCTTGCAGGCAACCGCAACTAATGCAGCTACTATCGCGATGTCAATTTCTGACTTTTCCGGCACTTTATTTCTATCTCCTTCTAGATGCTTTGTGGTATCGAAATACGGTTTAGTGCAATTTGTAGGGATGGTACTTCTCTTTCGTGTTTTTAAGTTTTGGTGGAAATATGATTTTCGTGAGAGTGTAAAATTGGGGTTTTTTTCACGTAAAATTTGCAAACGTGTTCTATTTTTAGTAACAATCTTGCGGAAAAACCAGGTCCGTGTGTACTCTGGGGAATAATATGTTGTTTAATTTAACACAGCGCCATCATTTTGGTTGTTTTTTAATTCATCGAGGTGTTTAGTGAATTTTGAGTATTTATATGAGGATTTCTTTGTGGAGATTTATTCTTTTCAAGTGACATGGTCGGGGTTGCTGTGGAGTAAAAAGTTTGATAGTTTAGAGGAGTTTTGTTCACTGTTTTTTCATAAAGTAAGTTTCTGTTGGAGGGAAACATTGTTATTGGTAGGTAAATATTATTTGTATGAGATGGCTCGTATTAATATTTGTGTTATATCAAGGTGTCTGGTTATGGTAAATTTGTTATTTTAAAGTTTAAAATTATGTGGAGAATATAACAATGCCCAAGAAGGGCCGTTCAAAGATTTTTTTTTTTTTGTAGAAAGGAAAGGTTGGCAACAAAGAAAAAGAAAGTATGGGGGTGAATTTCAAGATAAAAGTTATGAAGGGGAGAAAAATGATGATGTAAGAGTTGGGATCAAGCAAAAAAAAAAGGCTCTAGTGGATATGAAAAAAGTCAGAGGTGTGATGATGGGGAAAGTAGGGAACATGACGATCGTGATGTATTATTTATACGTTCCGAAAGATCTACATGTACATTTTATTTTTTCGTTGTTGTGGGTGGTAATTGTTTTTTTCGGTGTTTGGCATTATTGGTTACAGGGAAGATGATCATCTTTATTTAAGACAAGTCATTGTAAGTTCGTTATGTACCCCTCCACATATTTACACCACCAGTTGCCATTGCTCAGAAGCTCCACTAAAGAAGAATGCTTAAAAAACCAAATTCAGAGGGAATGTTCTTGGGGATATTTATACATTTAGGGAGAAGAGCACATCATAAGATGAAGAAGTGTTAACATGAACACATAGTTTAATGTAAAGAGTAGTCACGGTAGGGTTTTAACATGTTCATTCATATCTCGTTTTATGTTTGTATGTGATGAGAGCAACCTTTTTTTATTACGCTGGGCGGTGATCTGTTTGAGATATTGGGAAGAGGTCTGCATGAATGAAGGTTTTGCACAATCATTCAGGGACTGCTTTGGGCCTTCTGTTGGGGGAGAAGCCCTTGAAAACCAACTGATTTGGTCTTTTTAAAGGCCATGGATAGTTCATCTCTTGTCAAAAAATGTGTTGATTTTGAAATGGTTATTTTAAATTTTGAGGGAGCCATATGGCAGTTTGGCTTTCCTTTTTTTACTTGAGGAAGCAAAGACATCCCTTGCCTTCTCCGGGATTTACGTCACTGTAAAACAATTAAAAATGATTGCCTTATATTTTTTTATATTTATGTTAAACGAACGTAAACATTAAATTTGGACCGTTTGTAGAGGGTTTAGATTGTTAGCTTACACAAAGAAGTTTTGAACAGGTACAAGAAAATTCGCAATTGTAAATTTTTAGCCAGGTGGTTCATTTCGTAAATGGTAAGGTAGCAAGACACTTATTTATAAGCTAGTTATGCTCTTTTTTGTTATGTCACTGGCTGTGGTGTTATCAGCGAAACGTTTATTTTTCATGAAGTCCGTTTTTTCTTTGAAAGTGATTTGTTGAGCTATTGCATATGGGTGGTTGGAATGATGAAATTTGTCTTTTACGGAGTTTTTTACTGGACAGTGCAGTCTTATTCATAGACCTGGCTTTCTTATTGTTTTTACATATTTTAGGTTATCGTTTGATCAGTTGCGAGTCGTGGCCATACATAAACTTGCTATATTATTATTTTTGTTAGAAAAAGAAATGCATGGAAATTATTAAAACAATTTTTATATAGTGCAATGGCAACAGTTTTGTTCCGTAGTAAGAAGTCACTGTCAGAAAGGCGACAACAAGTTCTTGATATAGAGTGTAGGAAGAAGCGAGACTGTTTAACGATGTGATGACAGACGAATCGCCGCTAATAGTTATAAACTAGGGACATCGATAATTTTGGTATTCGGGTTTCATGAAGGGACGTATAGATGTTGCAATTTATCTTTTATGATTTGTAAGTGATTGATTCGGTTCTCTGATTTGTGGAGGTCAACGTCGTTCAAGTGTCTATACATTACTGAACTAAGAAGTTACTGGCGAAGGGTTAGTAGTGACGTATGTGTGCGGGATTAATATAAATTGGAGAAACAGTGACAATAGGCCTAAGGCTAGAGTGAAATATCATCATATTAAGATTTATGTTGAGAGAATGTAGGTGTAAGTAACGCTGACAAAGGAATTTTACTTTGATGTTTTATATATTTTTTTTTTATTTTATTTCATCATTTGTAAAGATTATGGTAAATCTGAGATATCGACATTTCTTTTGATTCTCGTTAACTTGTTATTACATGTTACTTACAACAATTTTTTATTAGGAAAGCTGAGAGTAAACTTGGTGCCGAGCGTACAGAACTTTTTAAAAACCATTAATCTTTAAAAATTCTTTATGTTCAACATTGGAATTTTTTCCTTTTGTTCATTAACATAAATCCATCTTCAACCAAGTGACTACAACGTTACTGTCATGTATATACAGACTCATTATCGTTTCCAACATTACGTCATAACAGTGTACTCCACCTGTATTCACTAAACAGCTAAACAAATGGCATGTTTTCCCTTATTAACTGCACTACTTAAAATACAATTTTGACTAACGTCTGTTTGGTCGAATGGTCTGTCTTGAGCCTTTGGCACTTTACCATCTTTTATCAGAAACTCTCATGCTGTACAAGGAGCTTCTAAGGAGCCGGGACATTAGGGATACCTTATATTGAATGCACAAGCAACAGCTTGTAAAGGACGTTTGAAATGTTATCTGATGTGACGTTTTGCTCTTTCCACAGTTCTAAATCAACTGCTGTATCATCTTTTCCTGATTTACTGTCAACTATGAGTTCAAAATGAGCAAACCTCATTATACCGGCAATCGAGTATTTCTTTGGTGTGTTACACGTTCCACCTCAACCACATTTCTAAAGTGAATCAACAATGTTCCTGGATTACAAGTGTGGAACTTAACTTAGCTGCTATTGGGCAAAACACAATAGAAGTATTTTGGAATGGTATTTTTGTCCCCCTAAAATATAAAATCACCTTTAAAGTACAAGACGACTTGGTTTGTCGGCACCGCAACTCGTCTAGACGTTCGTCTTGTTTCTACATAATTTTAATCATTTAATTTAAAATGGGTAGATATTACATAGACTGCCTTAAGGAAAGTGTCCTCTGCCTGCTGGCAGGACTTAATGTAAGGCTTTTATGAATTTTTTTTCAGAGTTTTTGACTGCCAAAGATAGTTCGCAAAGTTTATTGGACTCCTAATAAAAATTTACCAAGTGTATTCACATTTAATAGGCATATTCCTTACTTTAGGAAAAAAAAAGCTAAAAACTACAAATGATTTAGTGGAAGAACTTAACCAAAAAGAACTGACCACATCTTTCAAGTGTGGATTTTGCCATTGTGGTGCAAGAGTTTCATCTCCAATCAGATGCAGCCTGGTTTTCTAATGTGATTACTAATTAACCATACATATGCTACCATGTACCATGGCCTATTTAATGCAACTCTTTCTATCAAGTGCATGCATAACATGCATGAGATGGTAACCTCCCTATGTTCCAACACCCCAGTTTCCTACAGTATCTATACTCATCTACGATTGAGTTGTCGAAACATAGGGGTGTCAGAACACACTAGCCTGCCTTGGAATGTAATGGATTTGTCGGAATACAGGAGTGTTCAAATATAGGGCTGTAACCAACGAGACTGCATGCTCGTAAAGATTTTCACAACTCAGAGAATGGAGTTCTACACTGCAAAGTTGTTTGTTCTTTTTGTTTGGCTATCATAGTCTTCTGTCACCCTCAATGGGAAGGGTTACCAACGTGCTTAATTGTGGGCAATAATGTTATACATAAAGTAAATAGGAGGTAGGTAGCAGAGCTTATAGACTCCCAAACCAGCCAGTTTGGGGGAATATGTCCTAATCTAATTAGAGTAGGATCAGAAAACTATTTGTCAGCCAATAATCTACATGTATACCCCTTCCGCACCTCCTTTTCACATTGTTTGACGCGGCTGACCTGTGGTAATTCTTTGTAAGTCTGCAGCCTTAATATAGCTTTAGTTTGGGAATTATCTTTTTCTGTATTTTAGAAACATGGATGTACTTAAATAAAACCTGGGATGTAAAAACATCCATTCCAGACTTTAAAAATCTTGCCTTACATACTGTTTGACAACTTGGGGACAAAAAAAATCACTCAAATGATTTCAATAATGTGAACTCCTGTATGTTACACTATTGACAAGACATTTACGCATGAAAAATGTTCAAATAGCACTTAATGCATCAGTAATAAAAATAAATCGATTACTGAAACATGCTTTGTCAGGGATTTTGTCATTTTTCTGACCAAATTTGAAGGTAATTAATTATACAGCATTCTTCATCTTGAAGCATATTTACTTCAAGAATAACCAATTGCATTTCTTCTTTTACACAAATATGTGTCATATCTTATTGGATCAAATTGCACATGATTCTTGGTTACATGAGAGTTCAATGAAAGGTTAGCTATCTAGCGAGCGTTTTTTGTCTAGGTTATAGTCCATGGACTGTTGTATATAGACACAGCTCTATCCGTTGAGTGCCCTGCCCGTAATATGTGCAGAACTTGGATGAATACCAAGTTAATTGTTTGCATGATTTAATGTTTCCTGGAAGGGAAGTCACTGGAAGATTCTGAAGTTCAGCATGTAAAACATTTTCATAAAACCAGACAATGTATTGTGAATGAGAAATCTACACTGTCCCTCCTTAAAACTCCCATTTTCGTTTTGTAAATTTCCACTATGAAATATTCTGAGATACATTCAAATATAAACCAAAATTTGGTAAGTCAGGTCTCTCCCATCTGGCTGATTACTTGCAAAAGGATTACCAACAGGGAAGTAGGGTTACATAATGTATGCAAGAGGTAGACATCAGGGCTGGTAAAACCCCAAACCAGGAAGTTTTGGCGACTTCATTACTTTTAGGGATGTCCACTATGGCATAAGAGATTGTGGCTTTAGTACCCGTGAAATTTAAACATGGAAAGGTGGTGCACAGTGCTGAGTTGAACAGCCAAACAAATCCGTATGTTGATGAAATGTGACCAAAACAGTAACTGATCTCTGAAACTTTTGGCTCTTTTGGCTGGTTTTAAAAACTCTCCCTATGAGTGCTACTTGCATAAAATGAGTTTTGTGTAGTAAGTACTCTGTAAATTTATGGTAAAACAGTGATTCTGCATTGATTTTGGGTGTACATAAATGTGCCTGCATTTATTGCCTACATTGCCTACATATAGGCAATGCAGTTCAAGCCATTCTAAGAAATTCCTTTATTCTGTAAGGAGCGTGTAAAACAGAAGAGCAATTGGGTAGCCAGTAGGGTAGTACCTCGTGCTGGCTGTGTTTGTTGACAAGAGTTCAAATGGTGTTACGGAAAAACATGTTTTGCATCTAAGAACATGAAAACCACTTGGCATGAATGACCCTTATGCACTGTGTTGGATTCAATTCATATCATGCATAAATAGTGGTTTATCTTTGCATACAATACAGGTGGAAACATAATTCTGTTATTCGTTTTTTCCGCACATCACTTTTTAGTTTCATAAAGCAAATTTGGGTCGCGGAACTGATATATTCTACAGCTGTTCAGAAAACGTTGAATTGGTACCATGTGGCAGATTCATGTTGTTTCTGTACATTATCATTTAAAGACTTCCTTAGTTTGCACAACCATTTCTGACTTTCTACTCTGTCAGAGACACTGTTGTTATTTTCAAACAAGGATTGATAGTGACACTGGCAAATGTCAAGTATGGTTATGTCTTAGCAATATTTGTGCAAATTTAGATAAATCTTCTTTTCTCCATGTTGGGGATCAAACCATTAAGTCATGGTGAAAGTCATCCCAAAGCCTGACAACTAAAGGAAACAAACAAAAGGAGAAAAAAAGAGAGGATATTGTAAAATGAATTTATTGTAAGTGGTAAATCTACTCCACTGAGATGGCAAATGGGTCATTTTACACTTATTAGAGATTAAGGCAGTAGTATTGCTAATGAAACAAAACTTTTAAGTGTCATGTCTCCCTGCTAGTTATCTTCCCCAGAGAGGCAATCTAGCTGTATTTTTGTCCGTCATACAATCTTTTGACTTTAATAGATTAATGGGTTGACATGATAACAGGCGACTTGCATGCCTTCCTTGAAGTTATTCCTCCAAATTGTTTTTGATAAATTTGCTCCAAATAGAGCTAGAAACAGGAGATCTCGACCCAAGTTTCAACCGGTGATCTTTCAAAGTTCGGGTTTTATTTGCATAATTTTGTGATTAAGTTGTCTCTGTTGGCTTCGTCAGTAAATGCTTTATGACAAACAGGGAATCTGTTCTTCCTTCTAGCTTAGCTCAAGTTGCAACCGTGTTTTGTGGCAATGTGGAAACTAAAAAATTGTAAGGGGTTTATGTTCTAGCCCTCCAGAGATTGGAATGAGTGTACCTGACACAGTTTCAAATCATGAAGCATATCCCTGTTATCTGCTTTAATATACTGTAGGACATTAACCACATCTAAGTGAGAAAAAACTTGCGGGGGTTCCATGCAAATGACAGCTTCTAGTCGGGATTTGGTACATATATAAAACAACAAAAGCAGCTTACTGCCTGGCAAAACTGGTCTTTGCGCTCATAATGGCCATATGATAGTGTAGATTATGCCACAAAAGCCCTTGAAGCTTTTTTATCGTAAAGAATGTAAAGAAAACCACCAATTATTGACAAGTAAAATGCAAGTTCAGTTTTGAAAAGAGATGTGTTAGCATAGAGGAGAGGATTGGCCAAAATGTAAAGTAGAAAAAACCTTAATATATGGATCATCAATGTTTCTGCTGTATGTATTTTTAATGATGTGTTTGGTGTACTGTATGCAGGGATTCCACCAGAAACACAAAAAAAGGGGGGGGGGGGGATTTATTACTGCTAAACCCAAAGTCCAAATTGATGCTGTTCTAGGCTTAAGTTATGTGTGGGTTCAGGGGGCCAAAAGCTTGCTTCAAGCGCCCTGTAAGGTGCAATTTGAAGGTGTTAAAAGCCATTTATTTGTATAAGTTCAAACATTGCTGCAAAAGTGTCGTCTTTTTAAGTAAGAAACCAAGATATTGACATTTTTCTAATTATTTATGGAAATGAAAAGGGATTTTACCTACATTCTTCTGGAAAGGGGGGGGGAGACAAATCTCCCCTTTCCCCCCCTCTGATGGAAACCCTGGTATGGTAAGTTGTTAAACACTAAAACAAAGTACAAGATGGAAGGTGTGCTGGAAATGGGGTACCAAAATTGGTATACTACTCAAAGTTCTTGTCTTTCTGCCAAAGAACTGAAGGTTCAATGAAAACCATACTGTAAACTGTTGGACTTCTGCTTCTCAATGGAACTACGTCCCCTGTATAGATCACCCTTCCTGTCTAACCTCCTTTGTGAAGTTATAACTTTTTGTAAGCAGTAAGGGTCAAAGATACACAAGCATAGATACCAAACTTAAAATGGTGCAATAACTCCACATGGAGACGGAAACGGAGGGGCAGAAGTGCTGATCAGTAACTGATCAGTTGTGTAGGAAGCCAGCAGTTTAATTGATATACTCTGGTAGCGTAAATACTTGTGATATCAAAACATCTCACATCTTACAAACACAATTCTTCAATACAATTTATTTATGTGGAACATTTGAACATGAAGGTGAGATGACTGATTTGAAGTTCATAGACTTTCTGATGGGTCAGTTTCTATGGTATCTTTACAGGTGCACATCTATGCACCCATCTACATTCTTATGTGCTTACAACGACAGATCAACGATTTTGTTCGTTTTCCCGTCACGGAGAAGTGGGCGTCAGTTACCCCTGTCTATACACAGAGAAATGTATTGTGCACTTATATCACCCGCGTAAAAAAATGCAAGAACGCTGACATCTGGTCACAATGGAATTTTCTGTTCCACCTTGCTAGTTATGCATGCAGACCACCCAGGAGAACTGCGCGTGTGTCCAGTCAACACTTCCGTCCCTCCGTTTGAGCCTCCACGTGGAGTCAGCCTGTCTAGCAGTGTATAAGGATATGACTTTGGAATCTACGCTTTATAATCTATCAGAGGCCAAACTTACTGAATAACTGTATACTGTCTGTACTTAAAGTGTACCTCAAGTCAAAAAATTCAAAAATATATATTTAAGAACTAATGAAAAATGAATTCTAACAGTCCAACTCCCATCTTCATATGACATTCCTGAGCTGAGTCTAAAATGTTGAAGTTTGTTCACTTAAAACAAATTGGTCGATTGCACAATAATTTGTGACTTTCTGTTGTACAACTCACATAACATGCTTTGCTTCCCTTTAAAATTAAAAATGTTTTTATGACCTTCAACACTTCCTGTTTGCTTGCAAAGCATGTTGCACAAGGACGGCTCAATTAATTGCATCACCTCACAAGAGTAAGATTGCTATTGCACCTTGGTACAGAGTGCAGTAATGTTCGGAAAAACAAAGAAATACAAAGATTGAAATTTGAGAAGTACAAGAATGAAATCACAAATTATTGCACAATGTACCATTTTAATTTGAGTGAATAAACTTAAACATTTTATATCTCAGCTCAGGAATGCCCCATGAAGATGGCAATTCGTCCCTTAAACGATTCATTCCGGTTTGTTAAAGTTCTGAAAATTTTTTAAAAAGTATATTTGAAATGATGCAGTTAGCCTCTTTGTATATTTGCTATTGATTTTACAAAAGTTTTAGACCCATTACAGTTGAATATGAAGTATCTTGAATGAGAGTAATTATAAAGCAGTGTAGTGTGGTGATGTACTGTTCTTTTGACTTTTATGTAAGTTAAAGGGCCAAACCTCTCACCCCAAACTACAATTTTGGAACCCAGGTACCTAAATTCTCAATTGGCTCAGCTCTTTGATTGACAGCTAATTCAAACAATGCAGAGTGCCAAAGCTTATACTACACAGTATGAATGGTACTGAGAGTGTTTTTATTATATAAATTGAGTGTTTTATACTCACCCTGAAGCAATAAACTTAGATTGTGTCTTGATAAGGATGAGTTTCAGACAATTGTGGTGGGAGGGGCTTCAGTAGGAAGGTTGGGAGAATTGGTACTGTTTGGGGTGAGAGAACTGGGCCTTTAATTCTATAAAAAACGTAACTACCCCTCACCATAAAAAAGGGGAATGATGTACTGTATAAATTTCCATGCAAGATCTATGGCTGGTTTAACACTAGATTACCATGGGAATTAGGTATGGTACACAGACAGTATAAAGGATTGCTGATGCACTAACATGCACATTTGCTGCTGCTGTGTGTAAAGCCCTCACAGAAGGGAAACCAAACTCCCATCCTGTCACTTTTTTAGCAAGCATATCAATTTAGACTCTTTTGAAAAGTTTACCTTCCTTCTAAATATAGTGTTTTGTAACTCAACTTGCTCTGGGAAATTTTTGTCTCAATTTCATTTATCAAGGACAAAATGATACCTTTATTCCGCTCTTTAATTTGTTGCCTATCATAGCTTATATATGTAGATCGATTTCTACAATGTCTGCTTCACATTCATTCAGTGTCTGATGGGAATGAATTGTCTAGTAATAATGGAAGTTTTCGACATCCGTCAGTGGTATCTACATTGTATAATGCAGTAGTTTACATTATCAGGAAATTCCAGACATGAAACTTCCTGATTTGGTGACATGGGTATACTACTTATGTCTTAGTTCAATGTACCCCTTACCAGGAATCACTTTCCTGTAGTTACTTCGTTGAAGGAAAGAATGTTTGTACTTTGAAGTGGAAAAGGGTGAAGAAGTCAATGACCTACTGTGGTCACATTTCTCCCAGAAAATTTTAAGGGTATCAGTGGTGCAGGTAGATGATTTATTTCCATTCCACCATTTAAAACAGATGATCAGTAGGTGAATTATTATCTATTACAAACCACATTCCGTGAATGTGCATTGAAGTAAGTAAACAGGTTGTAAGTCATGCAGCACCTGCAGTTCAAACAGCATTAATGATAGTAGGTTGGGAGAATCACCTTAGAGCAATAAACATGGTCATAACTGGAAACGAATTAGTACAGCCTCATACCAATTTTTGTTAGTAAAATAAGGCTAGTTAATTGAAAAGTGGGATTTCCATTAGTTTCCTCCCCCCCCCCCCCCCCCCACTCCAACCCTCAGAAAGAAAAGCTTGCTGAATGAACTGTTTTATTTTTGCTCTAGATTACTCTTTGATTTTGCTGAAATATAGAGCATTCCTCTTGTGCATATCATACAGTTTGAGAACCATTGTAATAAGTAAGGACCCATTCCTCCCTCCTGTTCTATAGACACAGCCTGCTCATATTTGCCATGGTATTTGGCTACTATCTACATGGTCCCTCATTACCAGGACCTTGAGTTATACCTTTAACCTTTTCCAGGTGTGCAGAAAGTCACACTCTTCAGAAAAAAAAAGGAGTTTGATAGGTGTGCTATTTTGTGTAACTTTAATAAATATAGGCTTCCATCCTTCATCTGTTGTAGGTTTGCAAAAAATCACATCCGTACAGTGATTTGAAATAAGTGGTGGTTTATGGATGCATTAATTAACACGCCTCAAAATTCAAGGCCTGTTTAATCTTCCATTTACATATAATCCCTACTATAGTACTTACAGGACTTTCCATCTTACAATGCTACTTTTTGACTTAACTTACTGCAGTATCAGTTTGTTAATAACTTGGTTCGTCTCATTTTCTTGATTTTCTCCATTGGGAGTGAATGTTCTCAAGCCCTTTGTGGTTTTTTGTGCACTTTGTTTTGCTTTATACTAAATTACTAATGTATACTCCTTTATTAAAAGTTTTACTCTATTTTTATGTATAGAGGTTATGCACTGACATCACTGCATTGTGCGTCGCGCTATATTTCCATCCAGGCATCCATTGTGCAACAACAATTGCTACTAAGCTGCTGTTATTGCACCTCTATTGGTAACACACCTACTGCCCATGAGCAGTGTCACCCAGTAGCCTACATGCGAAATTGAGACACCCTGACAACACATGCATTATCTCTATACATATGTGCTAAAGTGGAAAAACTATAAGCAAAATGAAATCGGAGAAGGTCAGTTTGGTTTAAAGTAGGTTGGGGATACTGTGTTGCTGCATAATCACTTTGCAAGGGTAGGATCTTATGATCACCATTCAATCTTTCTGAACCAAGTGGGAATTACTGTAACCCACTGCCACCTATTTATTCCCAGGTATTACTACCATGGTTGTATTCAGGTGCCTCAATGCATGACTGTCATGTCATAGTACAAACTTCTACCTGCAGTATTTGTTTTCTGTTGTATTTGTACCTTTCTGCCATTCTAATGGTTATTTTCAAAATGCTGCCAAGGTTATGGCCCTTTGTTCCCAGAATTTGACCTACTTTATAACCACCATGAAGTCTTGCATTGTTACAGTTTCTTTCCTTGTCAATAACCTTTGTGTCTTTGAAATCAATTATCCAAAATTTGTAACCACAGAATACAGGATGAAAGTGTTACCTATTTCACTATGGAAAAATTTCACAACTACTTTGTTAATTATTACCTGTATCTGTGTTGGTCATTTTCTTTTTTTTTTGAAATTTGTAGTATGATTTTTCTTTATTCTGAAAGTTGAATAATTTTTTTCTTCAAGTAGTAAACTTGTATGAAAAGGCAGATAGCCCCACCGTTTGAATCAGAATCTTACCATTTCACTTATCACCTCGTTGCTACTTGACAATTTCTCCTCAGTGTCTGTGTTTCTGGACTCATTTTGACAGCAGATCACTCCCATCACTTGTAGGCTATTAATCTTCATCTCAATAAACCTACTGATGAAGTTTAAATGAGGATGGAGAAAGTGCAGAGGACTTCTCCTGTGAATCCCCCACCTCTTACAAATACAGTTTGTCAATGTGATTTACAGCAGCTGTGACACTTTATAGACAAGGCTTAGAATTGTGATTACCCAGTGGCTATATAAGTTGGGGACTGGAATGATTAAGTGGGACAGGGTTTCGCATCTTTCAGACCACTTGTCTTTTATATTTATAAATAGACTGAGAGCAGAAAATGAGCAGCATACACTACAAAAATAAGTTGTTTGTTCAAATGTTTGGAGTGTCTCTTGTTTCTACTGTACCTATAAGCCTCAGGATTGCTTCCTCAGAAAAATAAAGGTAGAAAAAAAAACCCTGTGGTAGTAAGAGGTATGCCTGATATTAGCATGAAGTAGTTTCCACATCATTGAACTTTGGACCATCACTTCAGGGAGTCAAATAGCAACTCCCTGGTTACTGTTACTATCACAGCAGAGCTGAAAGTATTCCCTTGCAGGCATTCTTTTGTAATTTGTTTGACGAACTTGACGGACACACTCTTTTGGTATCACATATAAATGACCAAGCTTTTAGCTAAGTGACAGGCAGCGTTGTTGCATAATTTTGGTTTTAGGCCTTTTTAGACAGATCTGCAAAGCATTTCCTTGGGTCATCATCTTCCTGTCTCCTCAGTTCTATGTGTTTTTTTTTTCTTTCTTTTTTTTCGTTTCAAAGTTAACACAATATGAATCTGTGGGGAAAGGCTTTTTTGTGCCAAAGTAGTTGTGACTGTAAGATGGAAATGAAGTAATTGTCCTCCCAACAGCATAATTATTTTATTTTTAAAAGAAGGCTACAGTACCTTTTCAAGTTGTCATCAAGTTTTAAAAACATAAGGGATGTAAACATGGAACATATCCAAGGTGTTTCCATGATGAAACATTTCTTCTTACTCTTGGAAATGATATTCTCTGCCTGATTACATCTTATTGCCTCAGAAACGAAATGAAGCACACTACATAGTACATACCCACTTGATATTATGTAGATTTTACATATGATTAATTGACTGACAGTGCCATGCATAACAAGATATGCAAAAAGGCCTGTAAGATTTGGGGTCAGCTAACAGCCCATCAATTTTGTGTTAATCTCTTTTCATGCAGTATGAACAGAATGAAACCTTAGATCAAATGAAGGCACAGATCATGTGACAAACTCAGATACCAGTTTACACCCCACAGTGCCTTTAATCTACTAGGGTGTCTATATATATTGAGAAGTAATGTCACTGAATGGTGCACTGTTTTCTGTTTTCATATGATTTCGAAGTTTAAAGTGGTATTTGTAGTACTGCTAGGGAAGGTTTTTATGCCAAGTATTTGCCACTGCAAGAAACAGGTAATTGTTCAACTGGCAGTGTATTTTTTTTTTTTTGGTCGCAGTGCCTTTCTGTTCTCAAGTTCATAATTGCAAGTGATATGAACTCGGTCTTTTTCAATGCAACTGTCAACATCAATATTATCCAGTTTCTTATTTGTGTGGTGGTAATTAAGTTGTTGAAAGGGAGTTGCAAGTTTTTGAAAGGATGTTGCTGTCGCCTCAAACTTGTTTTGACATACAGGTATAAGCTTTACCATGCAGTTGCAATGTTCCTCCTATTTGTCTTTCAAGTAGACCTAAATCTGTTTTTCAGGTCATATTTTTTAACCAACAAATTTCCCCTGAATTCAACTCTTCAGAACCCAAAATATCGTCCTGTGATTACAAAAAACCAGTCATGATTTAGGAAACCAGGATGTACTTGTTCTCACTGAAGTGACTCCATTTCCTGTTAAAAATGCTGGATCCACATTGCCCCTCTGTTACCTCCTGTTTGCCTGCAACCAGACCCAGGTAAACTAATAGCACTGAAGAGAGGTGTTCAGTGAGCCACAACTGAAAAAGGCCCTGGCCAGCTTGATGTGAACCAATTACTTGGAAAGTGGGCCATAAAACTCCATCTAACCCAACTTAAGAGAGAGGTGAACCATTATTGTGTCACCTCAGTTATGAGCTCAATAATTATACATGATGATGGAACCTTCCTTCTCACTTTTTGAAACATCCTCCTTCTTCATCTTCTTCTACATCTTTTTTCCCATCTCATTTGTAATTTGTAATCAGTTTATTGCCTATGGGAATAACTGAAGTGCACTTCATACATACTTGTTAAAGTCAGGTTTCACATGTGATTAATTAACTGTCAGTACCAAATATACCAAAATACACGAAGAGGTATGTTATATTTGGGGCTAACTAACACGCTATAGTCAAGTATGTGTTAGTTGCTTTTATGCAATGAGAATACAATGAAAGCATAGACAGCAGAGATCCTGGAACAAACTCAGATACCAGTTACTCCCAACATGGCTACACCATCTTTAACCTATACTGGGATGTTTTTGTTGCATTCTTAAGAATCAAAGTCATTGCATGACACTTTTCATTTTCACCATTTATCCTCCTCAAGAATTATATCACCCTCTTTTCTAATCCAACAGGTATCTGCCACAGCTGAGGTTGCTCCTATGCTCAGTGAAATCATGCCAGATATAGCAATTCCATCTGGACCTGATTTGACCATTGCCACAGCTCCTCCTGTCAACATGATGTTACTTCGTGATCCTGAACTCGGAGATGAATGTAGCAATGAGAGAGCGTCTCGGAGTAGTGGAAGAGACAAAAACAAGAACTCTAAGTTATCAAAGGCACAACATATATTTTCAGTATGACAAATGAAAAATGTCCTTTCACTTTTTTCAGTTGATGTAAGTTTTGTGCTTGATAATTGAGAAATAGCATGGTATGTAATAGTAAACCATAGATGGTCCTTTTTGTGGAAACTGCCAATGAACTCTAGACCACCAGCCTGCATCGTTGATCTCTGGACTTCTCTGTAAGCAGTGAGAACCCCTTTGCAGTCAGGAGGGTGTGAGTAACCAATTGTGTGCTTTGCCTGATAGTAACTTTCCAGTATTACCCACTGGTGGATCTTGGACATGGTTTTATCACTGTCAGTCTGCCCCCTGTGTGAAAAGTGCTGTTCCACCAAAAAAGGCCAGTTGGGGAGTTGGGGACCATGAGATTAAACCAGACAGTTGGAAGTGGAAGTGTATTGTCAAAACTCAACAACCAACTGACCTATCAATGAAAAATTAAAAGGAGATTGTAAGGACTTCTGGTTGCTATTCATTTTGTTGGTCATCCTTGCTTGAAATTGTTAAGAGATGTCCAGTGTTTACTCTTAGATCACAATATACTTACTGTAGGATTCTGTTAATGTCCATGAGTATTAAGCAAGTGGCATCCTATCTGTTTTGTCTTACATTGCTTGTTTTATGTTTGTGAAAGTAGGTCACAACTTTAGAGTGTTCTGAGCCTGAAAGTTTTGTTTCATTTCATATACAATATTCCATATCCATTGCAGCTCTTAAGGAATGAAATTAGTGCTATGCTTTGTGTTCATTTTGTAAGATTTCTGAATGTTATTTCATGTGTATTTAATAGTATGGAAATTTTTTTTTGAGATATAACATTAATTTTTGGATGCAATTTCCAGAATATCTGGTAAGCATAGATCGGTTGTACACGCTGTAAACATCTACAAACATTAACTGCTCCTCTACACCAAGGCTTATGAACATGTTCCATTTTGATTTAAATTTTGAATCTATATTTTTGCAATGTGCCAAAGCAAGTGGAAGGGTCATGTTGCCTAAGACACTACACTCTCTGTCAGGGAAACTGCTGAAATTTCCTGAGCTGAAGTCCATTTAAAACACTTCATATTCATCAACCCAGTCAGTTCCAATTCTCTCAGTCATACTCCTATCCCTACCCACAACTGTCTAAAAGACATCCCCATCCTGACACAGTCCCAGTTTATTGCTTCAGGGAGAGTTTACAAGTCCCTACTGCATGGTCAAAACACTGTCAGTATGTTACATATTGCATAGCTTGAGCTAAAGCACTATGCATGTTTTCTTCAATTGATGTCAATCAGATTGCAGTGCAAATTGAGAATTACTGTAGACTGCTGCTAAAATTGAACTTTATGGTGACGAATGACTGCCTTTAATATATTGTTATCCTTTATACCAATTCTTTTTGTGTGGTGCTGACTGCTTTGTCCATGATTGATTCCTTGCCGTAGGCAGGCAAGGAATCTATGCGATGGTGATGTCGTGTGTGCGTGTGTGTGTATGTGTGTGTGTGTGTGTGTTTGTGACACTTGCTTGTAAACACGATATCTTCAGATAGGAGTGACACTTTTCATACTTGGTATATAGATTTGTCATGTTAAGAAGAAGAACCCTATTGTTTTTGGTAGAGGTCAAAGGTCATTTGAGGTCACCAGCAGTAAAATTGTGAAAACGCCTAAAGTGGCTTGTAAACAGGATATCTTCAGGTAGGATTGCCCGACAATCTTCATACTTGGTTTATAGATTTGTCATGTTGAGAGGAAGAACCCTATTGTTTTTGGTAGAGGTCAAAGGTCATTTGAGGTCACCAGTGGTAAAATTGTGAAAACGCGGAAAGTGGCTTGTAAACAGGATATCTTCAGATAGGATTGCCCAACAATCTTCATACTTGGTATATAGATTTGTCATGTTGAGAGGCAGAACCCTATTGTTTTTGGTAGAGATCAAAGGTCATTTGAGGTCACCAGCGGTAAAATTGCAAAACACCAAAAATGGCTTGTAAACATGATATCTTCAGTTAGGAGAGACCAACACTCTTCATGTTTGGTATAAAGCTTTTTCATGTTGAGAGAGAGAAGCCTATTGTTTTTGGTAGAGGTCAAAGGTCATTTGAGCTCAAAAGCAGTTAAATTGCGAAAACTTTGAAAATGGCTTGTAAACACGATATCTTCAGAAAGGAGTGACCGATAATCTTCATATTTGGTGTATAGATTTGTCATCTTGAGAGAAAGAAGCCTATTGCTTTTGGTAGAAGTCAAAGGTCATTTGAGGTTACCAGCGGTAAAATTGCGAAAACACCGAAAATGGCTTTTTAACATGATTTCTTCAGATAGGAGTGACCAACACTTCTTATGGTTGGTATATAGGTTTGTCATGTTGAGAGGAAAAAGCCTATTGTTTTTGGTTGAGGTCAAAGGTCATTTGAGGTCACTAGCAGTAAAAATGCAAAAACACAGAAAATGGCTTGTAAACATGATATCTTCAGATAGGAGTGACCGATACTCTTCATATTTGGTATATAGATTTGTCATGTTGAGAGAAAGAAGCCTAGATTGCTTTTGGAAGAGGTCAAAGGTCATTTTAGGTCACCAGCGGTAAAATTGTGAAAATTCTGTGCCTAAAATGTAAAGAAAAACCTATCAAACACTGTCAATTTGAAAGCAGGTAAGGTATTTGATGGCAAGGAATCACTAAGACTTTTGGCTTTCTGGTTTTGACATGTCTTAGTTACATTATAAAATTGTTAGAAGAAAGTCATGTGACCTTTCCCTTGGTGGTTCCCTCCTTTTGTCCCGAAGCATTTTCAAATCTTCTGAAGCTAGCATCATGCATAACCGGTTTGTGATAAAAGTAGAATGGGAAGATGGCAGAAACCTTCAGGCATAAAGCTTTTACTGAAATTTAGATTGACACATACTCTGATTTCCCCCTATGCTGTGTGCTTAATGAAGAATTAAATGAATGATATTGTAGGGGAATGATGAGATGATGGTCAAAATTATATCCTGTCCTTTGAGTTTTAGTAAAAAGACAATCATGGTGGACAGAATAGGATGTTTGGTTTAAATGAAAAATCTTATTTGCTAATGAAAGTGTCCATCGAACGCCAGGTATTTCAATTTATTAGCATCTACACTGTAGTAACAAATTTGATTACATCAGACAGGATATCATCTTGTCATTATAGAAAAGGAGACATTTAGTAATTGGCTGAAGTAACCATGGCCATGGTTGTTCTATGCCATGCCATTTATTTTTGAACCACTCATCAATACAGGTGCTGCCTCCTGGCAAACAACAATTGGGACAGTAATAAAGATGTTTATTGGAAAAATATTGTTGAGATGGGAATTGTTTGTAAACCACTGCTCTATTTTTCCCTTAACCTCTATATTAAAGGGAAACATTGTGTTTATTTTACAAGAATCTCCATCTGAAACTCCATCTTTTAAAACTAAAATTTATCGAAACAGAGTGATAGATCATTAACAGTAAGTCAGTATGGTGGCCTTCTTTTCAAGAAAAAAGTTCCCCCAGATAGAAATGAAGTTATTTGTTTGCTTAAGAATAATGTGTTCAATAGTATTTTCAACATTTGAAATGATGCAACTTTCATAAATCTTTGTGTTTGTAATATTTTGAGGAGATGAAACTATTGTTGTAGTGTAAAGCTGAGACTCGCTAATTGGTTGGACAATGATTTGAGCTACTTTTCTTTGTACAAAGGTGGAACATTTTACATGCTATAGAGGCTTTTCACATGACGTCATAATACTCTCCGGTGGCCATGTTGGAGTACATGAAACTACGTAGTAAACCACACTGGGCGCGCTTGCTCGTTGAATGTGTACACACGGTGCACACCACAATGCACTCCGTGCAGTGCGTTCGGCAAAAGGCCACGTTTATTTGGCATGAATGTCCTCCAGTATGGCGGTTCCGTGACGTTATTGCAAAGCCTCTATAGTCTATGTCACTCCTCGCCTACCTCCTGTCACTGTATGTATACCATTTTAGATTTATGCCTATACTTAATATCGTCTGACGTACTAATAACAAACTAGTAACTCTGTCAGCAGAGGGCGCCATACACCCTGTAACTTCCTTCATTTTGCCTAGCTTATGTTTAAACATGTTTTCTAGCTGTCTGGCAACTATATGGATTATTATGGGGTTATCTACAGAAGATGTTCACTGTGGAAGAGGGAATGAGATCTCCTATGCTGGTTGCAGCTGCTCAGCATGCTCCAAGGGGATTTCTTCCAGGACCCTCGTCCCTCTACAACTCTGACAATTGAAGCTCTTGTTCAACTATGCAAGTTGTTTTTTCCTGCCATAACCATCTGGCCAAAAAAAGAAACCAATGTCACTGCTGTAACCCCTACCAGTAAAAAGGGTGATTTTTTGTATACCATTAGCTAGTGTTAGGAGGTTGGAAGAAACAGGAAAAGATTCCTCCCAGCTTGTTGAGTAGCAAGAGGACAAGACTTGGTCCAGACAAGAAACAGTTTGGAGAGAGTGGAAAATGGTTGAAGGTGATGCAAAAGCAGTCCTCCATAGCCAGTTAAGAAAGTTTTACCAGGTTGGTTGTGTTTTGTGATAAGTTCAATACTAGCAGCATACTTTTTCTTAAGAGACACGTATGTAATTTATGTAGGGTGAAATCAGCTGCAGTATATTCAGCTATCCACAGGAACAACACCAATAAATGTCAAAATAATAGATAGTATTATCAAATTTGCTTACATTGTTCCAATATTATCCCACTTTTTTAACCATGGAGAAAGAAGTCTGTGAAGGAACTAGTAATTTCTTCTTGATTTTTATTTTAAATGCACAATTATTTCACTTCTTAAAATAAGTCCTATTTTCAACATTGGGATCTACCCATGGACTTCCTCTACATGGACAGAGCATGCTGCACTGTACATTGTCGCTACCATATGCATGAGAAAAAGCGCACAAAGATGGCCATGTGCTATGTGTTTGTGTGAAAGTTTGGACTTGCTCAAGTCAGTTCCCAGATTTTGCAAGAAAGTTGAAATATTTTTGAAATATGGTAAGATAAGGTCAAAATCACTACACTTATTGCAGGAATATGATATTCTTCCCCATTCAAGTTCAACTTGTGTTTAAAATATTAGAGTCGTCGTCAAATCAGACGATTTACAGGTTCACGGCAGCCATCTTGGTGCGCCTTTTTTGTCCCAGTCGGTGGTGACCATCTACGGATAGGACGTACATGTTACATGCTGTGTTTATGTATATAAGTCCGTGGATCTACCCTACATTCACTGGTTTCAAGGTTTAATGTTCACTGCTTTTGTACTTTTTCAGTAGTTGCTAAAGATTATGAGGTTCATTTTGCCCAGGGTTGGATGTTCCCAGAAATATGTTCAGTATTTTCCAAGCCTGGGAACATTGAAACCTGAGAACAATGAACCCTTGGAAGATTGGCATAATCCCTGTTCTGTCAATGTTAAGTATGGTTTGGAAATGCAAAAAATTGTAATTTGAGAATATAACTTAGCATTAGCTGTCTGGCAGACCTTTCAAAACTCTTCTTTTCCTATCTAGATAAAATTAATTTATTCGTATGAATAATTCTGTGTTGCAAGCAAAGTCTATTTCAGAGAGATCCTGTATTGATAGGAACATTTTTTGTGTTTCCTTTTGAAAGCAGCTGGTTTTATTAAAGGGAACATTCAGATAGGTCATTGTCCTTTTTGTTACATACATACATTGAATAGATTGTAATGGATTTGTCTCTTCTTTTTTCTTTTCAAAGTTAGTGTCAGAGAAGTAAGGTTTACGCATGAATGTCACTTTTGTATTTGTTTCTATGCATCATTGTAAAGTGAATAATTTTAATTTGTTTGTTTAATTGTCAATATGCATGAGTAAAAAAAAAAAATCAGCAACCAAGCTACATGGGCTTTAAAGTTTTATTTATATTTCCATTGAGAAAGTATTGTTCAGTGGCCTAGACCATCCAGCAAAGAGGGGGAACAGTTGTTTGAACTCAGGAAAATAGAGACTTATTCAAACACCTTGTTTGTCTGTCATTAAAGTTAGGCCTCCTTTGCCATTTGTCTCCCAAATTTTATGGTTTGAGCTTTGTCATGGAATGGGAACAGTGTATGTCACAGACATTTGACATTTGAAATACAATAATCATATTTTACAAGAAATGCTTTCTTTGCTTATATTCTAGAGTTTCTGATTTTATAGCTACAATTTATTTGATGGAGTACAAAATGGTAGTATGGTGATAAGATGGTAATTTATCACCCCAAACTGCAATTTCACTTGTAGTCTACTGAAATTCTCATTTGGTGCAGCTCTTTGATTGACATCAAATTTTAAAAAAAAATGCAGTGTGGCTGTTACTACACAACCTGCACTGAGTGTTCTGAACACACATTAGGGCCTTGTATGCTCACCAGGGTATGCAATGAAGTTTAAAACTAAAATAGTAGAATAGTATCTTGCGGCCTTTTGGCTTAGATCATGTGTAGAATCTGTTCTTTTCATCCAGTCTAGAATGGAGCCATACATAACTAGACTAGTGATGTAGATGGTCTGAGGACTGTGAGGCTGGTCAAGTGTTGTCCTTCAGTGGACGTAATAGCTTCTTCTGGAATCAGTTTAAAGTTTGGTTTTGCCAAAAGGCCCTTTGCCAGAGGGTTGGGAGGACTTTACAAACAGTATCTTAAGGAGGATGAGTTTAAGGCAGGCGTGGAAGGGGCGCTAGATGTAAGTAGGTTGGGAGAATTGAAACTGTCTGGGGTGATGAGTAACTAACTGTCTTTAGTTAGGTATTATTATGCAAGAAATACAGTAAATATGACAGAGAAGCAGCTATTATCCATAGCTTGGTAAAATGATACCAGCTTTAGTGAATGTTGGTCATTGAGGGTGGGGTGGGGTTGGGTGGGAAAGGTGGAATCAGGAGGACTTATGAGAACAGATTGAAACACTTCCACCTGCGGTACATTTTGGTTCAGATAACTTAAGATTTTATTGCATTTCCTGTTCAAGGGCAATTGTTAACTAAATGCAGAGGAATGGTGTGCTAGTGTTTTCTGTGCATTTTGAGGGCGGAATCCCTTTCATAGAACATTTTCAGGACATTGATAGTTGTATGTATATATTCAAGAACAAAGTATGTTATATAAAAGAATGAAATATGTGTATAGAGAATTGAAATGTGAATGAGTTTTTGAAAAGTAGTGAATGCATTTTGTCAAGTAAATAGTTTGGTTAAGCTTTAGTCAAAATGTTGTTATATGGAAGCGTATTGAAAGATAAGTGGTTGTTCGAAATATTGTTGCAGAGTTGCAAAATGTTGACTCTTTTTGAATGATTAACTGTGTTATTAAAATCAGTGGACTCTTCTTCTGACCGCGCATGTAATAACTATTGGACAGACCATCTGTCATTTTAAATGAGTTGAGGAAATGGCTGAATTAAAGGCATACTCTGGTGGCTTTTTACCTGGGTCTACAAAAACAACAAAAATATTTTACACCATGTACTTCAAACCCTGTTGCAATACTTTTTTTTCCTGACTCAAGATTAGTTGTTTTGGTAAAAAAATACCTCTGCTTTTCAACAAAGTCACAGAAAGTTGTGTAATCTGGGCACATTGCTTCAAATTTTTTTGTTTCCCTTGTAATTTTTCCCTTATAATTGAACCTCCTAATTGTCCTTGAATTTCATACTGTTAGAATGTTTGAATATCTTTTCCTGTATATCTAGCATCACCTTTCACCATACAAAGAGTACAAGCAACAATGTTGCTTAATATTGCCTGCAGCAGCATCAAAATTATGAATTAATTGGATGCAATGTCAAATTAATGTGCTGCAGTGACATCACAGATATCCCATGATGCATCTGATCTCAAGAAAAAATTGCAAAACTTTAAACATTTGTTTGTGCCCAACACTACATGCCATTGAGATGAAGTTTTCACTTCCTGAAAGAAAATTTTTATGCCTATCTTGAAGTTAATGAATTATGTCTCCGGAATATGCGCTTTAAATATTATCAAATTGTTTTAAAACTTGACATACAGCATAATGCAAACTATGGCAGAGTAAACGAAAATTTAACTCCACTTTTTATGAGGCTGTGTTCAGAGTGTAGTTTGAAATGATAAACGATCCAGTATGGCAGATCAGCATGTTACGCTGAATTTGCACTTACTTAGAGAGCTAGATGTTGAAATTCCAATTACCTAGTGGATATGACGTGACGTGGAAGAATAAAATTCTAATTTTGAATGTGGAGGAAGTTATGACACCTCAGATCTTCAGGCTGTAATCCTTCATTTCCCTTTACCATATGTTATCATGTAGCGGGAAATACAATACTACCATCTATTTTGAAATTTGGTTGCTTTGCACAGTGACCTTTGGTGCTTGTGGTGTGATAAATCCCTTTTCTGGTTCTCATTTCACATGCAAGCTTTTCTTCTGGACCTCAGAGGGTTTCCAAGGGAACTGTTTACATTGTGCAAATGTTGGAAAGACAGGAAACCATTTCTATATGTCCATCAATCCTCTTTACTCTAAGCTACCACAAGACCTTTCATGCCCCCAGAAAATACATACGTTAGAAAAGTTACAAATATTGCATCACTTGAAATTTGGAAGTTTTGGAGTGAACAAATTACAAATGGGCCAGCAAAGCACTAACTTCCTTCTGTGTCAGTCATATTTCTTGAAAAACTTGCTTAGCTAACTTGTTTTGTATTGTTTATCAGCCCATGTCTAGAGCTCATTGGTGAAAATTTTCTTTAGTACAATATCCCTTTTAAAGCACTAACCTCCCTATGGGGTAATCATAATACCCATCATTTGTGTAATCTCCAGTTTGAGCAATGGAGGTTTGGGTTTTGACATTTATAGAGAAGGGGGGTGATATGTTTTATAGTAAAACAGAGATGAAGTTACATGTGTGAATGTTCATATTCTCTTGTGATTGCTGTTTCAGACTAGCAAGTGATGCTCAGTGAATCTTTGTGGTTATTCTCGTTTATTGTCTTGCACGTCACAGATTAATAAATAAATAAAATAAATATATATATAAATAATATATATATGACAACATTGAAATTTCAACATAAGTTGCCTGAGTTGGTGTATTTTTTGCTGTCTTCAGTAATGCTCTGGTTTTTTTCAATGAGAACTTGAAAAGGTGGAATGAGTTGTCTTTAAATTTTTAAGGTTGTAAAAATTAAAAATACTACCTAGCCCCATAGCAACCATGCATAATTGAAGGTAAATGCATGCTAAACCTACCAAATCTCTTCTCATTTTATATAAATTCCCTCTTAGGGATCGACAAAACCCACTGAGGGATGGGGAAACAGCTTGCAGGCTCTCGTGATTCCTTGTGACCTCCTGTTACCCAATGGAGATCACCTAGTGAAAGAGTGTTAGCAATTCCCAAGAAATCACAATATTTTCAAACATGTTTAAAATTATAAGCTCCTGTGATATGATCGCTTGAGAGCTACAACCTCTTGTGAGCTCTTGTAATCAGACGGAGCAAAGTAAATGTTCATACACTAGGTGAAATTCTTGAAGCTGAAGGTTTCAAGAATTTTCAAGAGCTTTAAAGCTGTTGATCTCGAAGTGAGCAACCAACTTAACAATTACTTTTTAGACTGCTGCTGAATAAATTATTCTATATTTGCGAAACAAAGGCTAGATATGTGTTACCTTGTACGATTTAGACGACAGGCAAAGTAGAATAGACATCATGCAGGCTGTAGATATCTTAAAGGATATGCTTATTACATTAGTTCATCAAAATTTGACCGTTTTATCATTTTGACCAAGCTTTTCAATTATATCAAAAGCCATATTTGGAGGATTTTGGTCTCAAAAGATATTTTGATTTTAAAACTGTATGGTCTTGCATAACAGTAAAATTCGATTGTCATGTTAAAAAATGTATGAAAGATAAGCGGATACAGAGGGGGAGGGATAATTCTAACTCGAATGTGAATGGATACAGATTCCCTTAAGAGGAAATATTGCATCTGAAAATGCACTAGCATGGCCTATCAAGAAAATCACTTCAATCGTTATCAAATGTTTCAGTCTCATTGGTAACCCCAGCAATAGCTTTATCTCTTCAAAATATGAAGCCCCACAAGAGTAAGGGAGCCTGCATCATATGAATTTTGGGGCCAACAACCTATTCTTGAGCAACAAATTTGCTGAATTCTTTCTTTGAAAATCATAATTTTAAAAGGAGTGCTCTTTCTGTAGTTCTGGTAGATGCAGTCAAGGTATTACTTGGATCGCAACCCTCTAACTCTACTCCATGACATGAAGAAAAAATCTGGGGAATTTCCCCTCCCCCCTCCCCCCTCCCCATCCGCTTAGAGACTTGAGCTGATGACTAAAATAGCTGAAGATGACTCCGCTTGTCGAGGCAAGGGAGACTTGCATACGTCTCCGGTAATTATTAATATTAATTTTAAAACTAATTTTAAAACATGAAAATTATCTGTGAAGCGACCACGATCTTCGGCTTGAATCGTAAATTGCTTTCTTGGTCTCCACAGGGACATCTGTGGATTGGAATCAGACATAAACTGCCTCACAGTTTTACAAGATATTGGTACACCGACTGAATTTAACACAAATTCGATGTTACTGGGTAATGGTAAAAATTACCGTTGCATGTCTAAGTTGGCAATGTATGATCCTACCACTGAAAAAACAACCCTCAGCACAGGTATCGAATAACATTGCAATTATTCAATGCTCCCCCAGATTTCATAGAATCGAAGAAGGCAGGTCAGGTAATGTTAAGAAGTTGATCCCAATTACACTATTCGGGGGTAGAGGGGGATCATTGTATCATCATAATACTGCCTTGTTTACCTAAGGTTGGAAGTCATTGTGTAATACACATGAAGGAAAAAAGGAAAAAGAAAAAGAAAAGGGATGGATGTGCAGGCTTGTACAGTGCTGTACTGTATTCCGCTCATATTGCTGTCGTTTTGATTTTTAAAGCAACAAGCTGGTTTCACTGGAGTCATTGAATATCTTTCATTTGAAAGTAAGAGATAAGTCAGGACCTTTCCACTAGATTATGACTGCATGGTCAAGTGGTTACACCATCCGACTTGCAGTTGGGGGAAGTTGGGAGTTCGATTCCTGGCCTGGTCATACCAACGACTTTAAAAATGAACTTACTTTTCGTGCTTTGTACTAAGCATAAACATCAGAGTAGGGAAAACAAGCCAGTGAACCACAACTGGAAAAAGGAGTGGCTTTTCTGACTTAAAGCAATTGGTTTAGCAACCGGGCTGTAAAACCCCATTTAACTAACTAACCAACTCCTTGGTTTGTACTATTTTAAAGCATGGGCGTCGATTTGGTGGAGAGGGGGGGGGGCGAGAGGGGGAGCATGTTCCCCTACTTTTTGAGTGGAGGGTCACTTTTTCTGACCTGAAACTAAAAGGTTAGGTTTACCAAAAAGACTATACATGTAGGTTATGAAAGGTGTTTTCTACCAATTACGATCGATTTTCTGCTTCATTAATTCCACATGTTTACTTTGCAAATTTCCAAACTTTTCGCGCGTTCCGCGCGCTTGCAGGCTCATTGATGATCTCTTTTCAGTTGCGGCAACTTATCAAGCATAGTCACATTATTCCTCGGTCTCTATGATTCTGTCAATTGTTCTTGTGCATAGGTCAGGAGGTGCGGTTATGAAGCAGCACAACATTAAGGAATTTAAACAAGAGGAATCATCCCCTTCTATGTTTTAATGAAATCTGTTATCTTTTGTGAGTGACCAGCGTGGCAGGCTTAAATTGGCAAACGCATTATAAGGAAACTGAAAATGTCTCGGTGCACAGTCTGCATGCAACTTTTTCAGAAAAATAAATGATTTCTTATGCAAAATATCTCGACACGCGCACATCACACATTCGTATAACGATTCGACCATTTCTTATTTAGACTATCATCAATGAAGTAAAACCAAACTGGCGTTTGCTAGATAAGAGACTGCAATCTAGAATTAAAGATACACCTCCATTCCCTGTTTATAGATAGTGTATGATGAGGTGTCGTTCGAAAGGACATATTTTAATGTTTTTGAATCAACAATCTTACACCGGCAGGCCTATGCAACGGTGTCTCAGTTGCACCAGTGGGTACCACTACCCCCCCCCCCCCCCGATCTGTGATTTTCTCGCAGTAGATTGAAGTGTGCTTTTGATCAATTCATGGATCTGTTTTACTATTTTCATTACAAACGGTTCCTAATTATTAGAACTTTTGCATAAATCCTTCGCAAACTATCACAATTTTCGTTTTGACTTTAGTAACGGTACTTACAGAGTACACCCGGTATTTTGATTCATATTGACCGTAGTCCGTTGAAGTAATTATTTAAGATGAATGTTTTTAAAAATTGAATTTCCTAGTTACTGAAAGTATTAAAACATTAAGTAACATTTTGCATCTGGGCTTCCTTCTCTTAGACACCCAGTGGCGTTGCTACAGGGGGAAGGCGGCTCTGAAAAAATGAAGAATTCGGAAATTTGCCATTTGTGAAACCAGTCTACCTGTCTACTGTGTGGTTTTGACAACTCACAAAATTCCAAAATTCCGAATTCTCTCCGATAAAAGCTCCATATTCATCATTATTTGTCTCAAAAAAAAACAAAATTTTCCGCGCGCTGCGCGCCCCACAAATTTCAATTCCTATAGCAAAAGTGCTCACTCATACCTTCAGTTTGGTAAACTTCTACGAGCTCTGGAAGTGACAAAATCGGAGATTTGCTATATGTAACACCAGGTCATCAAGTGACATCGGTAACTACGGTGCTATTTTCATAAATTTTCTTTAACAATTCCAAATTTTCTCATACATAAGCTCTTGACCAAAAAATTTCGTCGGAGAGTCTCATTTCATGGGCTTTGGGTAACATTATGTAGCAACAACTATCTTTGGTCGTCATTCAATCTTAGAGTTGCCAAAAGGAAATGCAAATTCTTCAGAAATCCACCAACTTTTCAAATTTTGTGACAGGAAACCCAGAATCCCAACTTTTGTGCAATACAAGTTCCATATTTTGAAATGTTTGAAAAGACAAAAATTTCACAGCGGTTCTCGCGCCGCAAATTACGTCCCTATAGTACACACATAAAAATAAAACTGAAAAATATAGATGCTTTGCCTACCCCTCCCTTCCAGCAAAAATGTTTTGCTTTGCCGTTGTAGATACCTTACCATGGATAGGATTAAAACTTTAGGCCAGTGTTCCCCTACTTTGAAAATCAAATCGACGTCCCTGTCGTAAAGCAGCTCATGAAGGCATTACAACATTTCCTAAAATCCACAAATACGTAAGTACATGTGAAGTTGCTCTCATCCTTGCCTTGCGAAAACAATTTGCGTTAGCTATCTAACTTTCAAGGTTTTCGTCTGAAAACTCAGGGGAATGAATGTGTGTAAAAGTTCAAAATGTGCCCGTCAAAAATCTCCTACTCCCCTAGAAAATTTCAAGTTGCCGCTGATGTAATTAATTTTTGCACATTTGTACCCTCTGAATTTTTTATGTTTTCCTCTTGATGTTCCCCTACCACAGAACCCTGATTGTCAACATTAAAGGGTACTTTGCACTTTTACCCTGCCAAAAAGATGAAACATTGCCAGAAGTGAAAACTTCAACTCATGATCATTCCAAAGCTTCAACAACGAAATGTTTTGAAGTCACATAAAGGACAGGAGCAGTCATCCCAAACTGAAGAAGTGTAGTAGACTGCCCAGTTTCATGATTGGCTGTTGGGAGTCATGTGACAATATTTCTCTCTCCAAATGTGAAATTTACCAGATATTACCAGAAATTGCTTGGTTTACCTTGAATATGCAATAGTAAAGTCATAAAATGTAAGGAAAGATGCTTTGAAGAGAAATAAGATGAAAATTGTGTTATTTAGATTTGTCTTCAAAATAAGTTTGAGGGGACTGCTCTTTACCATTAAAAGTTACAAATTCCGAAAGGGCAGGTAAGGTGCACTCACTTGTACTTTGCAGCAACCATGGGCGTCCGCAGAAATTTTTACAAGGGGGGGGGGCAAGGTCATTCATGGATGATTGAATCGTGTACATCATCTAAGCGGAGTGCCACCATCAGTTGGCGCGGAGCGTACAAGAAAATTTTGGACCTAACAACCCCCCCCCCCCAGATGGCCGGAAACGACACTTGGTGATTGTTATAAGCTGCATGTACCGAGCTCTGAAACAGGAATTTCATGTCTGTAATTTTTAGATTTTTAGAATTTCCAATGTAAAAAATTATTGAAGGGAAATCTGCCTCTCGGTCACGGCCTCACACGCCTATGAACGATAAAACTTACAGCTGTCAAACAGCCTATATAGGCCTTTATCCGTTACCCAATTATGAATCATAACCGCCGCCCCCACCATATTCACCTTGTATATCCCAGTTACATCCGGGCGTCGCCACTTGTGATCAGCACGGGACCAAACCAAGACAAACGCATTCATCAATATTCGAATGCCATATGCACACTACATACCTAACAACTAGTAAAATTTTGGCATAGTTTTTACAATTACAAATTTCCAATAGATATCACGAATGATTGTCCCCAAATTACGATTTCACTATTCAGCATACCATCTTCTCTTTTGCTATTCCTGGTCAAATGTCCGCATATTTTACGAGTAGAAACTGACGCTGTGAGTGAAGATATTCTGTTGATTTATTTTTATTTTTTTATTTCAATTTTTAATTAATTTTTAAAAGTTTGATTTTCCAGGGGTGCCCCCCTTGCCACCCCCCGTTCCGGACGCCCATGGTGGCAATGCAGTCTTTGATGCAGTGGCCAGGTGGCGTAGCTAGCCATGGTATATAAGCGCCCAAATTTCATGAATTTTCCGAAATTGTGAACATCAGTTTAGAAGGGGGGAGGGGGTAATTTGCGCGCCGATATTAATGCTCTTAGGAACAAACATTTGAATATACGAAGCTTGTGTTGGAGTAAATTTTGGATTCTGGGTTTCCTGTGAAGAAATTTGAAAAGTTGGGTGATTATTGAAGAATCTACATTACCTATTGGCAAATCTCAGATTTCCCGTCGACCAAAGATCGTTGTAGCTATTTGGTGTTATCTAAGGCCTACGAAATGAGGCTCTCCAACGCCATTTTAAAATTAAAGAGCTTATATTGGAGAAAATTAGGAACTGTATGCAAATTGGCAAATAACACTGTAGTTTCAGGTGTCATTTGATGATTTAGTGTCACATATGGAAAATTTTCGAATTTTTATTTTCAAAGCACGGAAAAAATGTACCGAACTGGATTAGAATATTGCAATTTGCGGTACGGAAAAATTTGCTTTTTGAAACAAATGATTACAGATATGAAGCTTTCATTGGAGAAAATTCGGAATTTCATGAAAGAGAAGTCTGCAAATTTCACATTTTTTTTCTTCATGCAGAGCCGGGGTGCAATCACCCCTCTGCCACATTTAGCTACGCCACTGCTTGAATGCATGTTGACTAAAGTTTTCAAGTGTTTGCTGCAGTTATATTGTATGTCCCCCAACTGGTTGACACTGGCGATCCAGCTATCCAGTGGTGATCGCTCCACCACTAGAACAAATATCCGGTCACAGCAAATCGTCGGAAAGTACATCATATCACATTTCTTGATAGCGCCCTTCATCCTACAGCTTCAATTTCTGGGTGACTTACTCTGATGAAGGGATGTCCCCTGCTGTACAGTTCCTCTGTCCCAGTCGGGTTTCTGTCGTGTTTGGGTCCCCGCAGATGATATTTGGGACTAAGTTAACCTCAGTAAAGAGCTTTCTTAGCAAGCCGGAAAACTGTCTTCGAACGAAATTACACGGTTTCTCTTCTTATGTTACTGCCACCCCGGGATAAACTGGTCCTTCGCTTACCTTCTCTGTGCGGATTCGCACAGACTCGTTCAATTGTTGATCACTGATTAAAATTTCTGGTCGATGTTCATTCGTTTCTTTTGATATACAAGTTTGATATTTTCAACGTATACATGTTCTTTCCCAATGTTGTACAATTGCGTCCAAGTTGTTTGTGTGTATAAAGCTGTCAGAAAAGTTCATATTTTGCCTATTTTCTGCTCATGCATCGCAAAATGTTCGAGGGGTGGGGTTGAGTGGGGTGGGGTAGGGTGGGGTGGATGTCAGAGAGTCACATGATACTCTGGTTGAATCTTATCTCCTAATGCGGGGAGGGGCATCCGCATCCTTGCACTGACAACCTACCGTTCCTCTATAATAAGTGTTTTTTTATTCCGTGTGGTCGTTAACCTCTTATTTTTTACGTAATCACATCATTGCTATGGCTGAAAAGACTGGGTACCATTACTTTCAGCCTACCCCATCTTTCAGAGACATCAGGCTGGTCACCCTCCACACTTTGTTGCATTTTAAAAAAGACTTTTTCGATTTTTTGTGACTAGTGTGGCTGCAGGGAACTGCCTTTCGACGTCCGAAGGGGATTAGAGACGTTTTCCTTTGCTCATACCTAGGACTATATCTAGATCTTATTTGTGCAACATCTTATTACTGAAAATAATAGCAATTTCGAGTAATAGTTTTATGTTTTGCGACGAAAATTCAGTAGGGTAAGGTGACATTGGAGGCTTCAAATCTACTTGTCAACTTCTGGGAAGAGTCATTTCTTGCATTCTGTGAGGTTCGTATGCCAAAAACTATTTAAACGCTACACACACACACACCGCTTAGATTACTAAGAAATTCAAAGTCATACTCCACACCGGTCATCGGCCACATAGGTGTATCAAGGGGCAAATTGACCGCTTCCCACATCCCAGATAAAATCTGGGTATCAAGGTTTGATTTCTGGCAGGGCTGTGGAAAAATTCGGGCAGCTATTTGAGTGTTAATAAATCTGCCAGGTTTCCAGTTTCACGGAATACTTCTCTTGTGCTCAAATTCTTTCAAAAATTTGCCTCGAAAATGAAAAGAATTAAAGGAAACATAACTGTAATGTTTTCACCAAATATCAAATACTAATAGCTTGCAAAAATAAATTCCAGACATTTTTGGACAGTTCATAGTAACATTATCTCTTACGTCCTTTTCATAGCGTTTTTCGCGACACTTCGTCCAAGACTTCTGAAAATTCAAAATCTCCCAAAACTTTGCGCTAAAGATAAGAAGGATCATAGTTTTAGGAATTATTATTTAATTATAGACAGAAGATCGCATTTTTTATCAAGCAAAATATAGCACACTCCTCTCCATGACAGAGGTCACGAACGGGGACGATGAGTTGACTTTGTCCCACACAACAACAACAACAACAACAACAACAACAACAACAACAACAACAACAACTACAACATCATCAACAACAACAGAACTGCTACGCCACCTCACATTTCTTGGTAGTTTCCTAATAATTGTGAGCAATTTTGCTCATTTTAAAAAATTTATTGAAAACGAATTCACGTTCAAAATGACTGCTTAGCCTGAGACATGTCATTTTCCTCTTTCTGGGCGATTTTCCTAAAATTTCTGTAGGCTCCGCGCCAATTGATGGTGACGCTCCGCTTAAGTAGGCCTCGGGCAGGATGATAAACTTCTCAACTTCCGTAGAGAGGATGCAAGACCCAATGTGAACACTCTTAGTATAACGCACTGTACATGCTGTGTAATAAAAACTTCAGTAAGCTATACTCTGCACTTTTTAATTTGATATCAATCAAAGAGCTGTGCCGATTGAGGATTTCTGTAGACTAAAAAATAGTATTTTAGGGTGAGAGTTGACCAGTGGCGTCAACAAGGGGGCCAGCGGGCACGTTCCCCTTGAAAAATCGTGTGCCCCCGTGAGCTCCCCAGTGAGCCCCCAGTGGTTTCCGACCTATTGGTTCAAGTCGAGCCGGCCACGGCCTTTTTTCCAGTTGTAGCTCACTGGCTTTTCTCTACTCCATTACTTATGCGGAGCTTTACGCACAACGGCAGTAGGTTCCTTTTTTATAGTCTTTGGTATGACTCGACCTGGGAAGCTAACCCGGGTTTTTCGTGGGGCAAAACAATGGAACACGTGGCCGCAAGCAAAAGAATTCGCACGCATTTGCCCTGCAAGTGTAGCAGACTATGCGCGTATTCGACTGATTGGAAAATCAGCTGTCTGCATTTGTCTGTCTTGGTTGCCAAGTTTTCCCCCAAAGGAGGGCATACTTTCTGACAACATACGCACAAGGTCTACACGTCACGGTACTCTCGCTTTCGTATGGGTTGATTGCTTAGATAAATTCCGGAAGTCCAGGACAAGACCCAGGGTTGGACCGGCTGTTGGGAAATGTTTGATTCCCAATCTTCCGTCGACCAGATCGACGCCCTTGGGGTGCTGGAAGTTCTTCCCTACGAAATTGTGTTCCAATTCCCAATAACTATTTTCCAAAGACAGTGAATCGGCAACCCTCTAATGAGTGCCGGTGCCGCGTGGGCAGTGGCGTCCCCAGACTTTTTATTCTAGGGAAGCACTGGGAGGCACAACAACTTGGGGTCCGGGGCCAGTCTTAGGGCCCCTGGTGGGGTCCAGTGGAAAAGCTCCAGGGGGATGAAGCCCCCAAAAGCTCCTGGGTTTTAGGGTGTTTGTGCGGTATATACGGTCGTAATTTAAGTGTAATTCTTTTGTCTTTACACTGGTCTTAAAATTACTTCCAGGGCAACTTCAAGGAACATTTTATTGGTAACATAACTAGTGAAATTACTACCAAGAGCTGATCCGGCTGATCATTTTGAAGAAATGGAGCTGAACTAGAAACAGAAAAGGGAAGCAGTTGATGGTGAGTAAGCAGTTGATGGTGAGGAAAGATTGTAGGTCAAATCCTGCCGGAAAGGTTACCTGAGCTGTGCGCCACCTTCAACTGGCGCAGCTGGAAGTGTGCAGAAAATTTTGGAAAACGCAACCCCTCAGACAGCCGGAATGGAATTTCCAAGAAGTTTTTGCGATATTTTTACTTGAAAAAAAGAAAATTACTGCCTTTTCTTGTCAAAAACAGGGGCGGATCCAAGGGGGGGGGGGGGCTTTTACGGCCTCAGCCCCCTTTTTTTCGTCACATCAACAATAAAAAATACACTAAATGTTTTTCTACGAGAATATTCAAGGGGCTATTTCAGGCTAATCCTTTCCCTCACAACACAGATTCAAAAAGGCCTGCACGAACATCGTATGATATTAAGCCTTGGTGAAAAGGCTATCTAATACTTTCCTGCCGCCTTGCCTTCGCCATAACCTGTACTAGCAGTGGCGTAGCTATTGGGGGGCAGGGGGGCAAGTTGCCCCCCTTGGAAAATAATTTGGGGAAATTTGATAAAATTGGGGAAATTTGATGAATTTTCTTACTCTAACAACTAACAAAAAATTCTCAAAATTTTTGTTAGAATAACAAATTCTGAGACATTCCTCATACATAATTCGTATTTTCATGCAACAAATTAACCCAAATTTGAGATTTCGTTATTGTCGCATGAACCGGCCCTACTCGCGTTCCACAGAAATGTCGTCGCCGTGTAGCAGATTGAATGTTCTCTTGTATACGCGCTGTTTTTATGATCAGTGCATTCCAGTGCACATGAAGCTGTTATTCAGGAATTTAACAACAGCTGATACGGTACAACTAACACTGAAAGGCTGTAAACCCGAACCTGTCCCCTTGCATACAGTCTCTGCGTTGTACACTTTGGGAATTCAGTAAAAGAATGTGCAAACTGACAAGTTACTAACGTAGACCCCCCTCCCCCCGAGTTTATTACATTGCCCTGCAAGCTATAGTAGTAGCTATACCGATTTTACTCTGTGTACATAACGATGGATGTTGCTGAAACAATCCATGGCCAACGATTAACTCAAAGTTAGTCTAGAAATTAGAATGAACGGGATCCATTGGCATACTTAGATTTTGTTACTTAGCCTAATCCTTGGAGGCTTACAGGCTAGTTTGGGAATAGAACTTTCTGCTCACTTGGGGTGTAAAAATAAACGGATCCATGAGTATCTTGTAGCCTTCTTTACTTAACAGACTGCTGTTTTAACAGGATATCCTGTGTGATTGAGCTATTATTAGGCCTCGTTTCAGTGGCGTACGAACGGGGGGGGGGGGGGACCTTGGGCCATGCCCCCCTCACAGATGCCATTTTTTTCTTTGTTCTTAAAAGTAAGTACTTAAACTTTAGTCACAGATTTTACTTCAAAAGATAGCATATGTGGCACCAGGTTGCATATAAGGGCACCCAATTTTTCAAAAATTCTCAAAGAAGAAGGATTGTCTCTGCAAGTACGTCCCTCAGTGATGCCATTTTTTAATTCCTACAAAAAGGCAAATTCTATCAAATTCCAATGGTAGACTCTGTTTCCCACTGGTGGCATCGATAAAAATAAAGACTACGTGTTTAGATTCTCTTTACTAGCATGAATACGCTATTTTTGACCATCTGAGGGGTCTAATTTTTCGAAATTTATTTTACGCTCCGCACCAACCAATGGTGGCGTTTCGCTCAGTCTTTTGTGCAGTATTACATTTTTGGGTCAGATTACCCCTTAACTCTCTGATCACTTTGCAGTTTGCGAACATATTTTGAAGGAAAGATTTTTTGAAAACTACAAAAGAAGATAGTGACTGGGTAGATTCTTCGTATAAGTCTGGAAAATGCTATTTCCTGCCCTCTGAGGGGTCTGATTTTTCGAAATTTTCTCTACGCTCCGCGCCAACCAATGGTGGCGCTCCGCTTAGATAATCTTTATGACAAGGTAACGTTTTGTGGCCAAGAAATACCACAAATCCTATACCGATCAATGTTCCTTTTTTTGACTCCTAAAAGTGTGCAAATTAAATGACAAATTTTACTTCGTAAGATAGTATAAATGGCAAAAGAATGCATGTTAAGACACGAAAATTTCATTTTTATCCTCATGATTCAACTTTTTACACTGATCCTGTCAAAGTCGAAAATCTTGCACCATTTTGCATCTAGACTCCTTGAAAATGTCAAAAATTTCCGGACACCCCTCCCCTTAGACCATACTGCATGCCCCCCCCCCCCCCTTCAGAGAAATCCTGGGTACGCCACTGCGTTAGTACATACAAATAAACCAGATATTGTTGACCAAAATAATATACTAAGAGTTGTTATTTCCAATTGCTCTACGTTATACTTTAAGATTAAAAATGCAGGTAGTATTACATAATGACATGGTAATGTTGTTATACTTGTAAATTTGCATTTTTTATATGAAATACACATTGACCGGGAAAATTTGGGGGAAATTTCATACCTTTGCCCCCCTGGAAAAAATCCTAGCTACGCCACTGTGTACTAGGGAAGTGCAACTCCCTGGCCACAACAGCAAGATTTGAATAATGTGAATAGCTATCGGCCGACACGCCTATGTCATGACGTTATGAGCGACGTTACCGACTGAACTATGTTCACACAGTCGCACGCTAGCCCATGCGTGCAATGTACCGTAACGGTTGTGAACTTTACTGTCGGCACGTTAGTCTTGTCTCAGTTTCCAACGGTGGTTCTTTCTGGTATAGAGCAGGGGTTTGCAAACTTTTGGACCAAATCATGTTGCTGTGGCCATCACCCCTTGCCCACATCCTTCCCCCGTTAGATTGACCAATGTTCCAAGACCCACATATACACACCCCTGGTATAGAGGGACAGCGATAAAAAAGAATCACATCGGAGAAACACAAAACAAACTTTCAAGTATATTTGCAGTGTTAATTATGATGCAACATCATGTAAGAATTGAAGCCCTGGTATTGTTGTTGATGTTGAATACGGAGAATTGGGCTATACATTGATTTTGATTTCTGTTTCAGCTAATCGGGCTGCTCGAACACATGGGATCCTTGTAAAGTTCGATGGCACATGTTAAGGCTAGGTAGCCGGTATGTGATGCATAGCCATGCATTATCCCTTAAAGCTGAGAAGGGACTTTTACCAGTCAATGAAGTTGCTCGAATTTATACCCGTCATAATCTTATGTCACAAGGTAGTCAAATAGTTTGCAGAATGCACTTACCAGCTCATTTCCCGACGATTAATTTCTTTACATTACCATTTCATCCCATGGTAGTGGTTTATATCATCTGGTAATTTTCTGACCATTTTATAACTTACTCATTTTTTTTTATTGAAGTATAAATTTTATTGCAAACGAAAACTCAAAATAATGATTGCTTAGATTCTACTTACAAGTCGGTGGGGCATGCCATTTTCGGCGGCTGTCTGAATGATCGTGATTTTTCAAAATTTTCTGTACGTTCCGCTCCAACAAATAGTGGCGCTCCGCTTGGTCTTTGGGGCAGAATTAGATATTCCATATGCGTAAGGAGCGTGAGACCGGGGCGACAGCCCCCAGTAAAAATTTGGGGCGGAAGCATGCTTCCGTCCCCACTCCCCGGGTCAGGAAACCCCTTTTTCATTTCCCAAATCTTAAAAAAAAAAAATCCGGTGCGCTTGGCGCGCGGCAAAGCAGAATACAGAATGCATCGTTCCTTGCTCATAATTCATTTGGTAAATTTTTCCGAGCTCTGTAAATGACAAAATCGGATATTACCAAACTGCCAGATCACGACGCCACATCATCAAGAGACACCGGCAGGCTATATTGCAGTCAAATACAGTGCGGTTTTCCCAACTTTTCTTGGATAAAATTCAGAATTCTTCCTAAAAAAAGCTTCATATTTGTAATTTTTCCTCGCGCTCAGCGCGTCCTAACCATTAACCATTCATAGAGTAAGTGGTCGCTCATAAAGCAGTCGGTGGTAACTTACTTTTCCCATCCGCTTCAGTGCCGTTTCCCTAAAATTTTCTTCAATAAAGGCTTTTCATTTTTAAATACTTTGGCTAAAAGAGATAAAGTTTCGGGAGCTTGTTGAATGTCGCCGAGAAGCCTCATTCCGCCCTCCTTAGATAACATTATGTAACAGCAACGATCTTCAGTCGACATGCTATCTCAGATATATGCTAGCAGGAAACGCGGATTCTTCGATGGTCCCCCAAATATTCACATATCCTTACAGGCGGGAAACCCTGAATCTAAACTATTTCTTGCAATATACAACCTCCATATTTGCAAATGTGTAAAAGGACCCACAGTTTTGACATGCGCAGTGCACTTAGTGTTCAAACTTAAGAAAAAAAAATATATTTTTTTTAATTTAAAAAATTGCTCTCGCTCGAAGAAAAAAAGGGGAAAATTTAGCATAAAAAACGTACCTTTTGTTAATGGGATTACGGAGAGGTACATGGTCCAAAATTGTCCCCCGTTACTTTCATATTGCTTCCTACGCCACTGAGATATTCAGACAGAGAATCACTGTACGTCTCTATTAGCCGCTTTCTCAAGTTCACCCCTCTTTTTTTGAAATGTTTGGATCCTCCCCTGAAAGAGATAGCAAATCTTAATAAAATTGTTTTCACTGGCACACACTCTGTCTACAGAAGGCTTATCTTGTGAAAATTTCAAATCTCAGTTAGGGGTACAGGGGGCACAAGATTTTCCAGGGCCCCGTTGGTGACACCCCCGTGCGCTGGGGTTTATATGAGGAGGCATTTGCAAGCTTCAGTGTGTGATGTCATGTAATTATCCGTCAGTGATCATCGAAAGATTATCTGAGTTAGAGGGTCATCATCAGTTGGTGCCGAGAGTACAGAAACTGTTGAAAAGTCAGACCCTGGCAGACCCCTCCCGACCGATATTGTATTTTTCATGCTTTCATTAAACATCGAAGGGCTGGCGCGGCATCTCGTACAGAAAATTTCTGAAATGATGACTACAGTCGGGGCTTATATAACCGTAAATGGCGTTTCGCCAGCTTGTAGTTCGTTAGATGAAGTTTTGCGACCCAGTTTCCAACCAATTGGTTCAAGTCGAGTCCCAAGCTTGTAAGCAAACACTAAGTGGCCGATACTTTCATTATTTCCAACTGTTGTGATTTTAATTCGGTACGAGTTGTCCATTCATGGCAAACATTTATACAATATACCCTCTTTAACTTTTGCAGGCTGCAGTGCCCTTAGCCTGCGTAAAGCCTCTGTGGCTCGGTGCAGCCCCTTTAGCGATGAGCTGGACGAAAAAAGTTCGTGTGTCGTCCCGCGGGCTACATTGCCCTAGTTTAACGCGACAATGCATTTGTGAAAAACTGAGGAAGGCTGCCGCCTTTGAGCGTCAACGCGGGGGCAGAAATTCCCTTTACCTGCTCTAGTAATTCTGTGATAACCTTTTGAACAACAAGACATGATTTGCCTCCAAACAATAGTTTTCCCATCACAATTCAAGACATCAAAAGCATCGCCCGACAGGTTTTCGTGTACTGTTTCCCAAATAGATATATCTGTTTTTTTTCTGACAGTTAACTTTGAAAGAAAGTCGATTTTTTTATTCTCGGGGAAAAGTCGGTTTGAAACTTTGAGGGACCACCTCTCTCAGGCTGCTGATATTCATGCATCAAATGTCGAATATCATAAAAACAGCAAAGTTGGCTCGCTTACAAGTTGCAAATTGTTCGTGGTCGCGCGGCAAACCCAGTGGTCTTGTTCCCTTGGAAATTTCTGGAATCAACGTGAAGTTCTAGAAGGTTATGGACAAAAACATTTTCACAGAAGCTGTGCACACTTTACCCCAGTTATTACGTCTATTGCACATCGAGCCAATCACATTTCAGAAAAGCGACCTTGCGCCCCATCGTACAACAAACTAGATTACACTGGGTTTGAAACAAGAATCGAATGACGTAGGTACGTACAGTAGTACGTATTTGCATACGTATACATGTACAGTAACGTCTACAGTTCAACCATAATATTATAACGTGTTGTTCTAAAACGAACTCGCCGCGGTAAAGAATCTGTTTGTCTAGCAAACTCTGCGCAGCTACACATCAGTCGTACAATCCTTGGCAGTGTTCTGAGACTGTATGACCATTGTGCTCTGAAACAAGTATCGGCCTAAGCTTTGCGTGTTAATGTAGATGCTCTCCATACTAAACCTATTGGAACGGTATAAACCCGTTGTACTAATAATATAGTGACTATTGAACTGATACATCCGGAACCAAAGAGACTCGCTGGATTTTGCCAAATTGAATTTATTTAGTTTTAACACGTTTATCGGGAATACGTATTGGAATAAACTTTGAGTGAATCGGAAATACGATATCGTGGATTTATATGTGGTTCCAGTGAAAATGTCGACTGCACCGAAAGAAAAACGAAGGTAAGAGTATGCCAGTGCATGGCACTTTGTAGGAACGAACATGTTACTAACAGTTAGCAATACTACTGCTAGCCTAACGTTAGTACTAGTACTAGCCTATTAACGTAAGCTAGCCTAGTAATGTTCATGCTAACCCAGCCTATGCCTATTAAGCCTAACGCTAACGTTGTGCAAAACCCGCCAACTAATTACTAACTAACGTTAGGCCTGGCGTTATGCGTTGATGAGTATTACAAGGCCTATTAGCGCTAATGCGGGTTTGGTGTGCCTAGGGTAGGCTAGTCTAACGCTAGGCTAGGCCTAGGCTAGTGAGGTCCCCATGTACAGATCAACAAGCCTCAAGATTTAGATTTTCCAGGTGTGCTGCAAATTACACTCCTCAGGATATGAAGGAGTGTGGTAGGCTTAACTTAGGCCTAGGCTAGGTGTTCTGTTTTAAACTTTTAACCTCAGTATGATGGGGTAACTGTTGAGTGTGCACTTGCATTAACATAAGGTGTAAAAATCTTGAAATGACAGAGCTCTTAGGTGCATATTCGACTGTACACTGAGTATACTTGGCTGGGCCTAGCCCACCAACGCCCTCTACATTGGTTCGTATATACCACACACTATAGGCTAGGCATAACATGGAACGAAGCAGACCAAGTCGCCCCCAAACCAACTAGTCCCCAACCAACTCGTCCCCAAGCCAAGTCATCCCCAAGCCAACTCGTCCCCAAGCCAAGTCGTCCTCAAGCCAACTCGTCCCCAAGCCAACTCGTCCCCAATATGAAAAATGGTGTGATTTTTATGGCGCGGAAAAGGGGAAGATATTACCAACCAAACAGCCTATATTATCAAAACTGAAATATTTATGTGACAAAACACAAAATTTATTTAGTAGCATCAAACATTATGCCTATATTTGTAACAGAAATTTGCAATACAATACAATTGCAATACAATTGTAGAAAGAGTATGTTCTTCCCAAGATATATATTTGCAATTAAAATATATACCCAACAAAAATATATGTTTGCTCTAAAAAATATATTCAGAAGAACAGTTTTTCAAACACTTGAAATATATTCGTAAAGAAAAATTATGTTTACACCAAAATATATTTACGACTACAAGAAAATGTAAGCCTATCTTTCTTGAAAAAGTTATGCATGTTCGCCACAAAATTATATTTGCAACAAAAATATTCTTCCAACCAGAAATATATTTTCAAGAAAAAGAAATAAGCTTGCAATATAAATGTATCTGCAAGAAACATTATTTTTGCCAAAACATTTATTTGCAAGACTAATTATATTTGCCAAACTAAATAATTATATTTGCCAAACTAAAAATATGTCCCCATCAAAAATAATGAACAAACCAAAAACAAATACAAAGTCTGTGTTAGCTGGTCTCTTGAAATAAGGTGATTTTATTTCCCTCCAAGTTTTCACTAATTTCTCATATTGGGGCCGACTTGGCTTGGGGACGAGTTGGTTTAGGGACGAATTGGCTTGGGGACGACTTGGCCCGAAAGCACATGGAAAGGTAAGTCACGCCACTCCAGGCTCCAAAAATGAAACTGAAATTTTTGACATAGTTCCTCCCACTTTCATGAACAAATTTTTATCTGGTAAAACTTTCCATCATAAGGTACCTCAGGGTAGACCTCTTACCTGAATTTCTTTACAAATTGCTGAAAAATCTGCACATTTCTACTTCCCTAACAAGTTCTCTGTGCTGGTTGGTGAATGCTGCTGAGAGTTACAAATCAGCACTGCTACACTTTTCAGTAAATATCCTTCTAACATTCACTACAGTTCACCAAAATATCAATATCATCGCTGAAATAATTATTATTTATTCAAAATTCGTACGCAATTACCATATCAAAAAATGTTGAATATTAATGACTAATAAAAACTGATCAACTCCCAAAGAAGTGGAAGTGTTATATCAACAGCCCCAGCTGCTGGTGAAAACAATAACACTTTCACTTCTTTGGGAGTTGGTACAATACAAGGCACTGTTAATTTTATTGAAGTTTACTTTATTGTGCCTGGCCAGGTTAATGTGCAGTTCTATTCTCTGCAGTTGTTTCAACTTAAACTCACTGTCAAGGGTAATTTATTTCTCAGCTTTTTGATCTAAGTGATGATGTGGATGTACTGTATATGGTTGCTATCTTCGACCCTAGACACCTTACTGTAAGTTGTGCACCTGTTTCCTTTCAGTGAAAATTTGCTAAACTTACAGTGGCTCAATTGACCCTGGGTTAAATATATGACATGTGCATGAGTATCCCTATGAAGTGAGGCTTGCTTGGCAGTATCATTTTATTTAGCTGAAAATTCAGATGTGAGCATTTGCAATTCTTTGGACTGGTCCACAGTTGCAAGAAGCAATAGGCCTATACTGTAAGGTAGGTCATAGGAATCCTATGACCAAGACCTTTGTACAGTATTGGCACAAATTTTTATAGCTCCTGCTATGATATTGTCTTTTGCCCGAAGATAATAAAGCAACCAGAAAGGCTGTATTATAGGTTAAGTGAATTTTCATGATAGTTGTAGTGCAAATATGCCAGATTTGATCTTCTAAAACTTCATTACCAAAGAGCTATCTCAAGGTGAAGCATTTTTTAGCAAGGCAAATGAAGAAAAAGCAAATCACTATGTACGTAGCATGCTATGTTGTTCAATAAATGAAATGGTTTAGTGTTCAGGGCACATCAACACTTGGCATCCCAGAGGAAGATAATGAGAATAGGGGAAGGGTCAACTTTTTCCATGTTGAGTATTGATCCTTCTGCAACCACTGGAATATGAAAGAGCTATTATGAGATATACTGTATTATACAGGTTTACCTGGGTTTAAAATTAAATGTGCCCCCTCTGACCTGTCCATTTGTAGCAGTTACAGTTGAGCTGGCCTGCTTGAGGTGGTGTGCCCATCCCCACTTTCATTTTTTTTTTTTTTTTTATTACACAAGTGTCTACATGCAAAGTGGTGATACTTTTTTGAAGCAAACTCGTCAATGCAATATCTTGAAAGTGCCACCAAAAATCAGCACTGAAATGCACAAACCACATGTTGATTCTTGCCAATGTTGTAATTTTTGATTGAGCAGTTTTTGTGCGTACAGTAGGAGGTCCTGAGGACACACTTTTGGAAGGTGTTCACATCAAAGATTCAGCTCAGTTTGTGCTGTTTTCTGTCTACTCAAAAGGATTGCAAAATTACTTTAGTTGCTGCCAATAAGAACTGACAGTTCAGTTGGATAGTCTGAAATAGTGTTCCACTGATTATCTGTTAGATACTGTAGTTGATTATCCTACACGTAGTCCGTATTGGTAGATACAGTAATAATCATTGCTAAAATTCTGTTATAACTAAACTCCACTACCAATTTTTAGCAAACTGGAAACCCAAATCAATAACGCTTGCAAGTTAGGTTTTGGTCTAATTCCTGTAGAGTTGCAGAAATGATTTTTAAAGTTTTCATTGCAAAAATATTCCACAATTGATAGTGTTTTTAATAGTTTTAGTTGAGTAACAGCCTGTGAACTGGCAGTTTCCATGTTTTGAAACTCAATGGTTGGTTGGTTACAGGCTTATAGGGAAAAATAGACTACATGTCAATTTTGATGTCAATAGTAAGTACAAAGGCTTGTGGGATAGAATTTTGGTGTGAGTCATATATTGTATTTCAGGGCTGGAATAAATTGAAGGCCTCAAAGGCCATGGCCTTTGTATTTTTGGCAATGGCCTTGACGCCCTATAAAATTAATAACCATCAAGACCATTTGGCCTCCATGCCCTACAGTACCTGTGAGATTACATTACCTTACAGTGTAGTCAGTACAAAATTACCTGCTTGGCCTTGGTGCCCTCTCAGTTCCCATGACATGCCCTTAAACCTGATGGGGAAATGGCCTTGCCCTGCTGGACCCTTCATTCCAGCCCCGTTATTTGGCCACAGTAAAATAACATTGACAAAGGAGACTGTACCAAGAAAATCCCTACCATATTCCTTTGTAATTCTATTGTGGTGTTCTTTTCTATGCTCAGAGCAAGAGGTAACTATTGTTGACTGCATTCCAAATTGGTCAGATATTTTACTTCAAGCCACAGGGAATCACCACCTAGGTAGAGTTAACAGTATAACTGTGCCTGCAATTTTTATCTCTGTATACTATCTTATTATGACCAGATCTATTCTAAGAGATTTCAAAGTGCAATTCTTGTCATTCTTGAATTATTTTCTGCCCATGCAGTCACTGAGTGCATATCACTGTGGCACACGAATGCTTGGTACTTCAGTTAACCATTTCAGATGGTAAATAAACTATGAAAGCCTAATTGCATTGATTATTGCCCAAAAGGACAACCATTGAACAGAAATTGGTTGTCCTGCAGGAAATCTGGTAGTCTCTCTGAGTTTTCGGAAATGCCTACCGTATTTACTCTATTAAACGCCCCGTGGGGCGTGAAATTTTCGTTAAGGGGGGCGTTTATTAGAGTCAAATTTATGTGACTTCTGATAAACTGTTACATATGGCATATTTGTCCATTTGGTTGTCAGCTTCACAATCAGCTGTGAGCTCCTCCCCAATGATCGATAATCAAACTTCCCTATAAATATGGTAGCCACGAACAGCACTCTGAACTTTGCAAGTGTGATCAACTTTCGCCGACATCTTGATATGTAACGTTACACACACAAGTGACTTTTTTACGTGCCCGCGGCATATGCATGCATGCATGCTGTGCACAGTATACAGCCAGGCCTCACGGTACTATACTGACCGGCCGGCTATACGCATACATACATACGGTAATTGCATAATAGTTACCGTGAGTAGCACCATTAGCAGTACATACGCGTTCATAGCATTTCACTGTTAAACAGTTTTCCTGTTGAATTTGGATTTTTTTGTTAGGCTGTTCGGATAGGCTAGCGAATATATTGTATACCTACGGTACGTACAGTACCACTTTCGAACCGCAAACGAAGCAGTATAGGTTCGCGGTATGTGATAGCTTGATGGATATCAACAGAAATTAGTTGCAGAAACATGCCTTTTACTTCAGGATACAGTATGGGACTTTAGGAGATTTCATGGCTTCATGGCAGGACTATTTCATTTTACCATATTGTCTTTGGAATTAACAATTTCACTTTATGCAATGTGACAAAAAAGTTGGGGGGTGTTTATTAGAGAGGGAGCGTTTAATAGAGTAAATACGGTAAGTAAGTCACTCGGTGTCCACACAGTAATGCAAAAATAAAAAAAAAGTACCTGGTGATCACAACTCTACTTGCTATAAAATATAAGGGAATAACAAGTTAATTGGCTTCATTTGTATGACAAGTACATGCATTGTCCAGAATTATTAGTTGTCCCCAGGATGACCTTCTATACAATTTTGAAATATTTAGTAGTCTGACAGGTATTCTGGTAGTCCCCGCTCAAGAACATCTTTTCAAAATCCTTCCTAGCCCTCAGTTCTTGGTGGCTTATGTACCATTGTGATTTGTCTCATAATAGTTTGGAAAGCATTTTGGTTTTTGATTCCTTGCCGAAGATCCCTATTGTTTTTGGTGGAGATCAAAGGTCATTTGGGGTCACCAGAGGTCAAAAGGTGAAAACTTCGCAAACACGATAACTCGAGAACGGTACATGTGACTATGCTCATATTTGGTGTGTGGGTTGGTCATATTGAGTAGATGATCCCTATCGATTTTCGTGGAGGTCAAAGGTCATTTGGGGTCACAAGAGGTCAATAGGTAAATTCCTTAGAAATTGCTTGTAAACACTGTATCTGAAGGAGGGTAAGTGTGACTAATCTCATATTTGGTGTGTGCATTGTTCATATTGAGTAGATGATCCCTATCGATTTTCGTGGAGGTCAAAGGTCATTTGGGGTCAAGAGAGGTCAATAGGTAAATTCCTTAGAAATTGCTTGTAAACACGGTATCTGAAGAAGGGTAAGTGTGACTAATCTCATATTTGGTGTGTGCATTGGCCATATTGAGTAGATGATCCCTATTGTTTTTGGTGGAGATCAAAGGTCATTTGGGGTCACCAGAGGTCAAAAGGTCAAAACTTCGTAAACACGATAACTCGAGAACGGTACATGTGACTATGCTCATATTTGGTGTGTGGGTTGGTCATATTGAGTAGATGATCCCTATCGATTTTCGTGGAGGTCAAAGGTCATTTGGGGTCACAAGAGGTCAATAGGTAAATTCCTTAGAAATTGCTTGTAAACACTGTATCTGAAGGAGGGTAAGTGTGACTAATCTCATATTTGGTGTGTGCATTGGCCATATTGAGTAGATGATCCCTATTGTTTTTGGTGGAGATCAAAGGTCATTTGGGGTCACCAGAGGTCAAAAGGTGAAAACTTTGTAAACACGATAACTCAAGAACGGTACATGTGACTATGCTCATATTTGGTGTGTGGGTTGTTCATATTGAGTAGATGATCCGTATCGATTTTCGTGAGGCTCAAAGGTCATTTGGGGTCATGAGAGGTCAAAAGGTGAAAACTTCGTAAACAGGATAACTCGAGAACGGTACATGTGACTATGCTCATATTTGGTGTGTGGGTTGGTCATATTGAGTAGATGATCTGTATCGATTTTCGTGGAGGTCAAAGGTCATTTGGGGTCACGAGAGGTCAAAAGGTAAATTCCTTAGAAATTGCTTGTAAACACAGTATCTCAACCAGGGTCATTGTGACTAATCTCACATTTATTGTGTGAATTGGTCATATTTAGCAGATGATCCCTGTTGATTTTCCCAAAGGTCAAAGTTCATTTGGAGCCAGCATGTTCAAAGCCTGACAAGCTTTCCTTCACAGTCTTTCAAGAAAGGTCACTTGTAGGGTCCTGTAACTTGTCATGTAGATGGCACATAGTGAATACATGGTCCCAGAAGTTTTTGGTGGAGGTCAAATGTCATTTGGGTTCATGACGGGCAACGGGGATCTCAATGTAGGAAGATTGGATGCCTTGCATGTGTACTTTGTGGGCACATTATGGAGCCCTGTTAATTGAAAAACATTGCAAAGCAATGTCAATGTGAAAAAAGGCCTTACATTTCAGCAGCAAGGAATCACTAAGCCTTTTGGCTTTCTGGTTTTTTTTACTGAAGACTGAGGACAGTACTTAATATTGTCTTGTGCAGTATCACCATATACATGTGTGGTATTACATTTTTTACCACTAACCAGCTTATGTGTGTTAAAGTGCAAAGAATGGAGTTGATGATGATGATGCAACGCTATTTTAATTGAAGTAATGTGCAAAATGACATTACAAAATTGGATTTGAGGGTCAGACTAAAGAAAACTGATGCATTTGTGCCTTTAAATACAACCATCAAACAAAAGAATTGTAGGGAAATAGGTTATCGCAAAAATATATGTATATATTTTTTTGGAGTCCAGAACCAGTGTGAAATTCCACAACACAATTTTGGCATATCACATGAGGTATCTCAGATATGGCCAAATTTTTAAGGAAAATTGAAAACCAGAAAAGAATTATATTTGAATGATCAGAACAAATTTTGCATTTGAGATGTAGATCTTTGTAATTATTCAGTCATATTTCTTGCAAAATCTGGTTAAAACTAGAACCAATATTTTATGTGTTTATGTCTATTTGGCCTGTTAGTCTGGCTTGACTGGGATATTAGTGGTGCACCAATAATGTAGGACTGGCCTCTGGAATTATAATGGTTAGTAGTAACTATTAGAAAATGAAAACTACTATTCTAGATGGCTGTAATGGGGATTGCATGTAGGTAATTTTTGAGCAATTGTTCCTTTTCTACTTATCATTTCAGGAATTCAGAGAAGAGGAAAGAAAAATCTCGCAATGCAGCAAGGTGTAGACGGGAGAAAGAGACAGACCTCTTCTACCAGCTTGGCCATATGTTGCCATTACCACACAATATCTGCTCTACACTAGACAAGGCTGGAATCATGAGACTTGTCCTTTGCCAACTGAAAATTCACAAACTCTTGTCAGGTAAATATAGGTTGGATTTGAACTTTTCAGGACGGTATTAATCCAAACAATAATGCTGACACCTCAAAAGGCAAGTTGTTACTAGGAAATTTACCAAAACAGAGAGTTGTTTTTGTATTCTCATTGTCACAGTATATGACAATTCTCTATTTTCTGAATTAAGCTGGTTGCCATGCTGGCCATTCATGCATGAATACTTGTAGAAAGGAATTCTAGCAATGTAAAGTACAGTGGCACTGCTCCATTCTGGTGGGTTATGACTTTGAATGGAAATAAAAGCAAAAGGTTGTAATCTGCACTTAAAACTATGTTTGACTTATAGACAGCTCATTAACTGCACTTGAGATGGCATGAGGTGCCAAACATTGATTGTAGCACCTGCCAATGGGTCTGCTTTCATTCCATTCAGAGTTGTGATGTCACAATGGACAAACTAACAGTAATACTGTAGTTGCAAGGTTGATGAATTCACACTGTGCTGTTATGTTGTTCACATGGTTTGATTACCAGTAGTGTGACTTAAAAAACAGAATTAGCATTGACCTTGAACAGTTGTTGCTACACATTGTCATTGTACTACATAATGATGAGGTGGAAATTCAACCTGTGGTATTACAAAAGTTGGTCCTAAAGCGACTCACTGGATTTGTTCATGAACATCAACAAAAAATTCCCAGCCCTGTTGAGTTTTCTTCACATACCAATGACAGGTAGTCAAACTTTGAAAATCCCCATATCCTTAATACAAATAACTGTTTTATGAGTGAGTACTTAACGGTTCAATCCGGTTTCCAAAAATTTGTGACCAGACACTTTTCAAATTATGCACAAAACTGTTACATGTCAGGACACTGAAAAATTGAAAATTTAATTTTTCTGTAACTTTTAGGTATAAAACTCAACTAATTTTGCTAATTATGAGCATTGTCATGAACATTACAGTGAGTGTGACCCTTTAACACTCTCTTTAAGCTGTCCATACCAACTCAATGAGCCTCTTTAAACATGTGTTCTTACATAACAACTTCTGGCTTGAATAATTGTTTTAGAAATGTAAAGTATCTATTAATGTAAGAAAATGATGAGATAACTTACACAGTGACACTTGGATTTTGAAATGTTAACAGATGAAATTTATCAAAAGTGAACAGTTGTTGACATCTTCCCTCTTACACAAATGTGTGACATTAAACTTTTTAACTTTCTTTCTCATTGAAGCTGAAAGTAGTAAAGATATCAAGATGGAGGAAGATACATATACCTCAGAAAATGACAAGAAACTCATTGAGAAGGAGAGCATCTTGGAGCCTCTGTATTCTAAAGCCCTGGAAGGTTTCTTATTAGTCCTTTCAAAAGAAGGGGACATTGTGTATCTATCAGACAATGTGTCCAAGTACCTTGGACTTACACAGGTATTGTTATCCTATAAAGTTTTGCAGCAGAAGATTTAAATGCATTAGTGTAAATTGAGCCAAATATTAATGCATTCAGCAGGGATGAATATTTCCTGTGTCAACGGAAGAGATTGTTCCCTGAGTAAAATTATTCATTTTTTGTGACTTCTCTCATGTTACGAATCATGAATTGAGTTACTGCAGCCTCTGTCACTCAGTATGGCGTGACATGTTATGAAAGGATGGCATCAGGCCACTTGAGTACAGCCATGGTTGTTATGTACTATCATTTATTGATGTAGAAGGGTGCAATTTACCAGGTATTCCAACAGCATATGTCCTATGTCATTGTACATGAAAAATGGTCCTGTTGCATTCTTTTTTTTTTCATATCAGTTTAATCATGTATCATTTTGACATAAATCACCTTTGGCAGTATGAAAGTTTCTTAGAATGTAAAACATTGTTTCAACCTTCTTGTATGGCAGTGTCCCTATGTGACACCTGGGAGCCAGTGTGTTGCTGGGGAGTAGCTCACACAGTAGCTGTGTGTAGCTCATGGAGGACTCAATGTTGTCAGCTCAACTTAAATTTCATACCGACAACAAAAATTCAGCAAAATTTAAGTTTGTTGTTGGATGGACAACCATTTTTCATCAACTTGGGGAGCAAAAGAAAGTTTTTGTTTTTACCAGTTAACTTTACTGTACTGCATCAATTTGGTGATGCACCGTGCAAAGCTGTGTCATAGCAGTTTATAGGAAGGTTGTGATTCATTAATATAAGTCAGGGTAGAAAGAGGAAAAAATACCCTATACTTATGCACTGCCATGATTGGTCAAAAGTTGAGGCATAAAACATAAATCTAACTCTAACTGTGATTGGTCAGTGGTATGAAGATAAGTAAAATTGTTGAGAGGAGGTACAAAATATTTGTCCAGCAGAGTGCTTGGTGTTCAGCATAAGTGAGGGAGTAGGGAAAACAGCCAGTGAGACACAATTGGAAAAAGGCCATGTTCAGCTTGACTAGAACCAATTTGTTTGAAACCTGGGGCCCGTTCCACAAAGAGTTACGCACGATCTTAAGTATGATTTACTGTTGGCTTAGGTATGGTGAATCAAACTTAAGATTGTGCATAACTCTTTGTGGAACGGCCCCCAGGCCATGAAACACATGGAACACATCTACCCACCATCCAACAGAGTACCCTCTGTAGAGACAGGAGTCATGTTTAGGGCAGATTTTCCAGTACCTGCTGTAGGGTCACTCATTCTGTGTAAAGTCCACACTTCCTTTTAACCCAGGTGTTAATTTTTCTCAGGCAGACAACACATGGTATTGTTTCACACTTCACAGAACTAGCTAGGACTGCATAAACTATTGTATGATGATTGTTCACCCATGTGTGACATTCAGAAGGCAGCTGTATTTTAAACAAATGTGTCTGGTCATACTTGACAGGATTTGAACCGAAACATTTATTTGTGTCAGAAGTTTGAAAGAATAAAAACTTGTTTTCCAAAACACATGCAGAATGCATAAGCAATAAGAAAGTTTGTTAATTCATTTGGTGGCTGAGCACATGCTGTCAATCTGCAAATCCTGGGGAGATACTGCTCCTACAAGACATGTTCCAAAATTTGAGTTTACATGACAATTTTGTGAATTCTTTCTTCCTCAATCTGTAACATAAGGGAGGGATCTCTTAAGTGTGGTTCCGTGCAGTGGACCATGTGTCTTTTGTCTTTTTGGTGTAGAAATTTGAATTTGAATTTGAATTTTATTTTGCCAATAAGTAGAACTGAGACCCCTATTCGTTTGAGTTGGTTAGACAAATAGATTTATGCTTAGTGTTGTATGTATGTTCTGACCCAGACAAGGGAACAATGTACAGTACATGCTAAGCTCAATTTGTGCATCCCACGCTTTGCCTGACAATTCCATGCAGCAACGAATTACCTAACTTGCTTATTATAGCTGCTCAGAGATGAATGACTTTGATTACACAGTCTTTAACTTTTATACTCAGGTCTCGGAGGGTGGTAACCAAAACGGTCCTTTAGTTAGGCAATAAAATCACTTTAAAGAACTGAATTTGCAGAGGACAAAATCAAGAAATAAGTGTTGATTACATCTTTAATAGGTAGACAGCAAGTGGCTGCCTAGAAATCTGAAACCTCCAATAGAAAATGCTGCTGAGTGAGCATGCAACCCAACAAATTGACAGAGTGCATTTATCTATGCAGATGATCTTCAAAATTATTTGTCTGCATGAACAGTGGTCTAATAGGACAGTGGGCTTGGCACTAGGCTTTCATCCTCATCTCTGATTACCCCACGGACATTATAAAACTTTGTGAGATATGCTTCGCTTTTCATTGAGACCGGAGGATAGGTTTATGTGGTGTCAAACTGTCAATTATTTTATACATTGCAGAAATTGTGTGCTTTCTTTTGTGAAAAAAAAGCCAAAATGATCCTACATATTTCTGAGACTGAAACATGACTCTTATCTTACACATAGCTGCAAATTTTTCACGATTAACATGGCTGTTCCTATCACTTGCAGCCCATAATTTCACATTATACTTCAACATGAGAGTCTCTTCAAATGGTAAAATAATGAATTTGGTGAAAACCTAGAAAGCTTGGCTGATCTTACAGTGCCTGATTCTTGCATTGTAATTTCATTTCAGCAGTTTGAGCTACAGTGATGACAGCCTGCAAAAATGGAAAAATTAAAAAGCATAATATAGTGAAATTTTACTGTCAAAAAGTGGAACAAAGTGGAATTTGTATATTTAGAATAGTAGAAAATTCTTGACACTAGTTCAGTGATTCCCAACCTTTCTTTATGATGCACTGTTTCAAATAACAGCATCAGATCGTTACCGTAATTAGGTGTACCCCTAAAAGAACAAAAAAAAATAGCTTCTTATTTGACTAAGTTTTGTAGATTGCATCTGCTGTATAGACACTGACATCGTTCTTTGGGCAGCACAATGGAACATTTGGCTACATGCATAAAAATTGGTCCTGCACCTGTGGCAGACTATGCTTAGGCATATATATTCTACTGGTTGACAAATCAGCTGTCTGCATTTGCTGTGTTGGTTTGTTTTGCCCCAAAAGAGGGCATACTTTTTGCTCTGTGATATCATATGCACAAGGTCTATGAAGTTTTGTAAGCAATTTGTTTAGTTAATATTGTACCTGGTGTAGTAAGTTTGTAGTCTGTAGTCTCTATCAGTTTAGAATTGCCCAGGTGATAAGTGGTATTGGCAAGTGAGAGAGATATTTTTAAACATTTTGCTACCCCTTGACTTGTTTTGACTCCAAGGGAATTGAATTAAAAGGGCTGGAAAAACCATGTGTTTCCCTTCAAGTGTGTCAAGTTTCCCACCTCTTACATGATATTCTGTACAAAACAGCCAACTCCCCAAATGCCCACATATCCCACCATATCCCACCAAATGCCATAATATCCTGCCAGGACCTTTCCAAATCATTGAATTTTTCCTCATGGCTCAGAAACCACACACTGGTTAAACTGGTCAAAAGATCAACTTGTTTGTGATGAGGACGTTGGCAGATTCATTTATACTGCAGTTGAATTGTGCATCAGAGGTTTGTTGGAACACTACAGCAGTGAAAGAATCCATTCAGACTTGTAATATTCTGATAGTATTTAAATGATAGTCATCAGTTGTTAAGAGGGTGTGCACCAAAGTCCTACAGTATGATGAACCATTTCTATTTGTACATCATTTCCTTATCTTTCACATGAGTTTATAGGTAAACATATCCAGATCATCACAAAAGTAGGAAAGAACATTGGAACTTGTACTTTGTAAACTTTCCTAAAAGATAAAATCTACCAGGTGTCCTGTGATCAAGATCCCTAGTGCCAGTGCTTCAGTTGTCATTTCTACAAAATCCCATTAATGTAGGTGAGATTTTAACTCCAAGAGACCATGTTGTAATGAAGATTATTAAAGAATGCATACAGTACTACTGATTGCTAAGGGGCTCTCAAGCCAGGTTGAGTGTGTGGTGAAAAATTGAAGCAGCGGAGATAAAAAGAATGTGGTATTAATATTAACAACTTCATGTAAATCTGTGACAAGTTCAACCTCTCTGAAAACTTTATTGTATATATAGAAGAACTCTGGACATTGATTGGGCTGATGTAAAAATGTAGGGATTTTATATAAAAGTCACTCATCTTTAAATGTTACATGAATAGGTGTCTTGGGTTGGTTTAAGAAATTACAAGTCAGGTACTGGGTAATTAATATGTTATGTGAGGCACCAAGTACAATTATTGTAGTTAGGTAGTTATTACAGCTCAGTACATAACTTTGGTTTAAGTTGAGCTGACCACAGCCTTTTTTTCCAGTTGTGGCTCAATGGCTTCTTTCCCCACTCCTTTGCTTAAAGGCCCAGTTCTCTCACCCCAAACAGTACCAATTCTCCTCAGTAATCTTCTTCCCTCCAACAATTGTCTGAAATTCATCATCATCAAGATACAATCTCAGTTTATTGCTTCAAGGTGAGTATAGAAAAACTCAATTTATCTAATCAAAACACTCTCAGTACCGTTCATGCTGTGTAACATAAGCTTTGGTACTCTGCATTGTATGAATTAGCTAATCAAAGAGCTGAGCCAATTGAGAATTTCCGTACCCCCTAACCAAAATTGTAGTTTGGGGTGAGAGGTTTGGCCCTTTAATAAGCTGAACACCAACAGCAGAAGGTTCTTTTTTAAAGTTTTCAGTGTGACCCTGCCCAACTCCAGACCCTCTGAGTGCAAAAGGAGTGGTTTATTTCACATTTCATTTCATGAATTTGTTCCTTTGCAGCATGAAGCAATAAACACGTGTAATAGTTATAAGTGAACTAACAGATATGTGTTGATAATACGTGCTAGGAATGGAAGTGGTCTAAAAAACCGTTGTAGGATTGTGAGGTAGATCAATCCCATTTTACAGATACAATAAAAATTAGGAATATGGTGATGATTCTTTTGACAAAAACCAGAGTGGAGAAACATGCTTATGAAAATATGAGTCTGACTAAAAGTGCCTTGGTATTTTTAAAACAGTACTGCTGTTTGTCTTTGATAGATTGACTTACTTGGTCAAAGTGTGTACGAATACACCCATCCCTGTGATCACGAGGAGATCAGAGAACAGTTATCCGACAGACCTGGTTTAAATTACATCTCATCGAAGCCAGAGAGAGAACACCACTCGTTCTCCATGAGAATGAAATGTACCCTCACTCCGAAAGGGAAAAATGTGAACCTGAAATCAGCAACTTACAAGGTAAGTATTTGCCAAAGCTTTTATTACTTGGACCTGCAATTGTTTGCTTTAGGTATTTATTCAAACATGGCAAGTTGATTCTATTCATAACATTCTAGTGATATGCAAAAAAAAAAATAAAATAAAAACATTTTCTTTAGTCCCATATCCACAATGAAAGCAAAAATCATCAACTTTGACCAGCTTACAGGCTGTTTATATGTTCTGGAATGGAAGGCTGTTGGCAGCGTTCTTTGGTTTATAGTTTGAACATGTTAATACCTACTAAATGTGCTTTATAGAATGTCTTTTGTGATGTAAAACATTCATCGGTTCAAGTAAGGAAGCTGTGACTACCTATCGTTAAGGTCAGAACAGGATGAGGTCTGGAATAGTTCCTTCTTGTGCTCCATTAATGCGAACAATAAAATAAATGTAGTGTGGCAAGTAGTACATGCATGCTGTTTTTCATCTGGTGACACTCTTCTGGAGGGGATCTTGAAAAGTGCAGAAGCATTTCATACTACAAACTAATGTCCCTCTCCGGTAGCAATTCATTTAGAGGTTCACTGCTAAGTGTTATCATTTGACTTTATGCTCTTGTTTTTGAAGGAAGGTATCATTTCACGGGTGGTGATTAAGAGGGGAAGAGGTAACTTTGACTGTATTGAATAGACAGTAGCGCCAGTGCTCATTCAGTATCTAGTGATTGTAAGGTGTTGATCATAAACACTAGTTTATTGGAGGCAGCTGACGTCATAGACTACTAAAAATTGCTCGATTATCTCCTATAAAGTAGCATGATTTTGTTAAAAACATGAAAATAAAGCACCATGATGGGTGTACAAAAATTGCTCATTTGTCTGCCGCCTTGTGAGAAAGTGTAAATGTTCTGGGGATTTAGTGAAAGTTTTGAAGTTTTTAAAATACAGGCTAAAAAAATGAAGGGCAGCCATTGATAAACAGCGAACTTAGGGACTAATTAAATATCTTGGGGTGTTGTCATTTTTAAGCCAAAACTCCTGGCAGGAAGGATTTTTTTTTTTTTTTTTTTAATTTTATGAACAAAACCTTGCAGTCTGTTCTTTGTAATTTTTGCCCATGTGCTACTTTTTCAAGTATATTCTTCCAAGCAACTATTACCATCAAAACATGCCTGTATTTTCAATGCTGCAGAATCATGGGAGGCTAGGTTAGATATATGGATCACCTATTGATGAGGCAAACCATTCTGTTGACATTTGGAATTATAAAAGCTTTGCTGATAATAGGAAAGAAACCTGTGCGGTTATGATATCTGGAATTCAAATTTTGCCATATCTTAAATTGATATTGAATTGGCTGCCAACCTATACTAAATGTTTAACTTATATTGTGGTTTTGAAAGGGACCTCTTTAATACATTATGTACCAAGTACACATGCTCAGTTACTTCCTTTAAACAATGCTTTCAATGCCAACATTGTGGTTTTTCCATTGAAACCATGGCTTTCTATGCTGTACCAGCTAATAGTGTTGTTTGAAGTATTAGATGCCTTTTTTAGGCAACACAAGAGCATGATGAAGTTGTTGACCTGGAAAGTATAGTGTTGGTAAGTAATGTTGATTGCGATGGAGTACTCTTTAAGTATGGTTCTCCATATTACCAGGTCAACCTGATTTTTGGATGCAAGTCAATTAGGACTGACATATATTGGATGAATTTCTACTGACCTTTGCTAAAATTGGCTTAACTTAAACAAGTTTGAGTGTATCAGAATGACACACTATGATTTTTAGATGGTGAAATTCAAATAAAAGTGAAATTTTATTATTGGGTTTACATTCTACAAACCTTGAAGCTACAAAGTTGTGCCCAATATTTGATTTAATTTGTGCAATAGCTAAAACAGCCTCTCACATTTGCAGTCTGGGCCTCCTCTGTGAAAAGTTTTCTCAAAGGGGAACCCTCCACTGATAAAATGTTTCAAGAAAAAGACCCCTAGTTGCTCACATCGCTGGGTATAGGGTCAATCAATGTTTGTGTTTATATGGACTCTTGTTTGGGGTTGCTCAAGTGTGTTTGTTTTGTACAGTAGCAATATAACAACTCACACAGTTGACACTTACTCAAACTTTACAATTGAGCATCACTTTACAAGGGGAAAAAAAAATCAGTCTTTCACCTGCTATTGGGTATTAGACCATGCCCATCAAGATCTGAAATAAACAAGTGTCTATGCAGGAGATCCAAAAAGTGGTATTTTATACCCCAATAAACATATTTCTTCTATCCTGCGCTATTGGTTTCCCTTCATGTCTTTGCTGACTTCTCTGAGTCAATTTGAACTCAAAGTCATGTTTCAAAAATTGTCCTTGCTGGGAGGGATTGACGACTATTTTGCCATATTAGAACAGGTGCATAGACTGGGGTAAAGTTCATAATCAGTTATTATTTGTCAAGGTCCTTTGTCTCATTTTAATAACAATTTGATGACTTCATCTCTATTTTATGTCTCATGACTACAGGCTTGTTTGTACTTTTTACCCTGTAATGTAATTGATAGTTAAAAAGAAGAAGAAAAAGGAAGCCTAAATGCTTTTCCTTGAATGACATTGATTCCACTGTAGCTGTTTCAATAACATTACTGTTATACTTTTAAGGATATGTATAAAACAATATTTCAAAGTTTTTCAATGACTCCATAAGGGATTGGCTCAAAGGGCCAAACATCTCACCCCAAACTACAATTTTGGTAGGGGGGTATCAAAATTCTCAATTGGCTCAGCTCTTTGATTGACAGCTTATTCAAACCATGCAGAGTACCAAAGCTTATATTACACAGCATGAACGGTACTGAGAGTGTTTTGATTATATAAATTGAGTTTTTCTTTACTCACCTTGAAGCAATAAACTGAGATTGTATCTGGATGAGCATGAATTTCAGACAATTGTGGGAGGGGCTTAAGTAAGAAGATTAGCAGAATTTGCACTGTTTAGGGTGAGAAAACTGGGCTTTAAAAGGTGCACAATGGCTTGATATCAACAACTAAAAAGGGTGTTAAAGGGTCACTGCCATATGAAAATGCTTGTAGCATAATGGGTCAAGTTTCATATCCAGTACTAAATGCAAATAGTTAACATTTTGAAGTTTGTGGTGTCCTGACTTGTAACTGGTTTGTGCATAATTTGAAAACGCGTGCATGGTCGCAAAATTTTTGTATAAGTGAATTAGACCGTTTTGCACTCACTCATAAAACAGTTTTGTGTATGTAGGATGTGTGCGGATTTTCTAAGTATGGCCATTTGTCATTGGCATGTGAAGAAAACTTAAGAGTAACAGGTTTGGAAAAATTTGTTGAATTTCATAAACCAACCCACTGAGTTGCTTTAATACATTTTGTTTTGTCAAGAAATGATGTATGTAAAACTGGACATAACTAGATAGGACACAGTTTGTACGACTTCTACAAAGTTTGAGTGATAGATTATTTTGTAGATTGTAAACTGAATCTCTGCAATCCAAGAATTTATGCAGAATTAAATGCAGTAAAATGTCAGCCGACTAAAAGTGCTTCACATTCTGTGTATAAATGCCCAAGTACGATGCAATTATGCACCACATTAAAGGGAAATATTGCATTTGTTTTACAAGGAAATTTTAACCCGTCAAAATGAATACTCATTGGCAACTTTAGTGATAGGTAATTACAAACAAGGCTCTATGGTAGCCTTGTTTTAAAGAAATAAGTTTCTTTCAGATAGAAATTCAGTTGTATTTTGCTCAAGAATAATTTGTTCATCCAAACTTTCAACATTTCAAAAGATGCAACTCTTCTTGTGCGTAATATTTTGAGCAGATGACTCTATTGCTGGGATGTATTGTTGCAACCGAGTGATTTGAAAATGACTAGAGCTATTTACTTTTAATGCTATTTTGGAGCATTTTAAACCCAATATTTCAATTTAAGTCTCTCTGTGGGTACTGTATTAGTATTCTACTCCTTTCTATTTTGTGGATACAGTACAACTTATCATCAAATCATTTTAATTTAAATGAGACATGTGCTTGAAGACCACATGCTGCCTGAAGAGTTGATGGACCTGAGTGAAGGTCATCAGAGATTGGATTGTGAAATAACTATTTCTAGTTGCATCCAATGTTTCCTCTAAGAAATAATACATTAGGTTAATGTACTTAATATGAGAAAATTTGACTCATTGGAAATTGCAGTTTTGAGGTGGAGCTGTACACACATCAGTGGGCTGAATTGACAAGCCATTGCGTCAAAATTGGGTCATAGCAGCTTACTGGCTGCATCTGTTTGGATCCTCAGTGTCTTGCTGTGCTTTTATCATTTTTGTGTTGAGAACATGGTTTTCTAGAGTATAAAATGTTGCTGTGGTTTGAGAAACCATTTACTGAAATGTTGGAAAGATTTATGAATGATCTCACTTAAGAAATAGCCCTCTGTCACCCCCAAGAACCCCACAATGTAATGTTGTCATTTGTGTTGTGAAGTATACACGAGTCTGACTGCAGTTCATTGAGTACTGTGCCATTCATTCTTCCCATGCAATGATTGCCATGTCATTCACTGCAAAAGTTAATATTTAATGTAGTGCCAGTCTTTTGGTTTAACACCATGGGTTGCTATGATGGAATACCAGCAGTAGTAGGCAAGACCTTACTTCATATATTGTATGTGACTGTTTGTGGCGACTACAGTACACATGGCTGTAACTGAACATTGAAGACTCAGCAACTGTATTGGTTATTCAGGGAGTGAGTATGGCTGTGTGTTCCCTTAAAATTTGTGAATGAGACCATTCAATATTCTGAAGCTTCCTGAGCTTTAGTCATGATGGCCCTGTTCTTGCAATCTGTTGGACCAGCATGATTTAAACTGGTAAAAACTTGTCTGGCTCTTGTCCCATTAAATTGGGCAGTGTGGGATGGCATTTTGCAATAAATTTACACACACATAGCAGGTGTTCTTAGATGGGTTTTGAAAGAGTTGTGGTATCCATGAATTTTGCTACTTAAATATTCATCCTGTTAATTAGTGTGTTCTCCACTGGTTCAGTTTTTGAACAGTGATCATTGTCATAGCAAGTGACCCAAAGGCAAAGGGTATCTCTCTTCAGAAAATGTCAGCTAAACTGAAGTCAATGATGAATGTTGTTGTATGCTGTCTTTAATGACTGAACATTTCTGATGATCATTTGTTACTCATTGTTAACACCGGTATTATTAGTTCTGTTTGCCCCATTGAAAGGTTTCAGATTGATAGCTTTTGTCTGCATGGCAATTTTTCTTTGGGTGCTAAAATACCAGTTTTAAATTTTGTCTGGATGCAGCTAGTGGAGAAAACTGACTAGATTACTTTGTTGTTGGAAATTTAGGAATATTGCATCATTACCCAACTAACACAGTGTGGTGTGTGACTAGTGATTGTCATTTCCAACATCTATTGATTGCATGGGTTGTAGACCAGCACAATGTGCTCCCTGATAGGACCAGTAATTATGCCCTCTTTTATCTGAAAAGTTAAGCCAGAGGCAGTCCTTCCCCACCCCAAACTTCAACTTGAATTTTACCAGAAGTCTACAGAAATTCTTCTTTTGCATGGCTCTTTGATGGACATCAAATTAAGAAATGCAGAGTAGCTCATTTTGCACTTCAAGCACTGAGAGTGTTTTAATTTTAACATTAGAGCCTTCTATGTAGCTACCCAAGGTATGCCCCAAAGCAGTTCAACAAGGGTTGTGTCTGGAAGGATGAGATTAAGGCAGTTCTGGGAGTGACTAGAAGTAAGAAGGTTGAGAGAATTAGAACTGTCTGGGGAGATAAATAACTTTCCTATTATTATTAGTGCCACAGCTATAAAAATATAGTCTGTAATCTGCCTTAAAGAGTCTATGAAGATGGAGAATTTCATGTTGTATACCATTTAAAAGGTAAAATCATACTTGACTCCCCCTATGCATACAACTCATGCCAGTTGCTCTCATTGTAAGGGTACAATCTGGGACTGAAGCCTAGACAAGTTATATTTGAGGTTAGTTATTAATGTTTTACTGTAGGTACTACTACAACTGATAAAGCAACATCATACCTGCTGTGGTAGCACTTCCCACAAAGGGTAAAAGTTGTGTGTATGCATGTTAATAATACTGCAGTTAGAATTGAATACATAACAGTAGGGCAAAGTGCATCTCTCCTTTTGATAATAGTAAATTTGTGGCCTACCTTTGTTTGTCATGAATAAGAGTTGTGATTAAGAGAGCTATTTTTAGAGATAGGATAGTAGCAGTGAAAGACAAATAAATTGGACAGAATAGTCCATAGATCAAGTTCACTGTAAAGGGAAAAGTATGTACTGTAGCTGCCATGTTATGTCAGACTGTATATGAAGTGTGTACAGTTGTGAGGGGTTTGGTCAAGTTAGGTTCAAGAAGGGTACATTTTCAGGAGACTTCACTTTGTTTATCTAATTTACTTGATTAATGGTTTGATTGCCCAGTTATTGTCCCATTTTATTTCTTTATTCATTTATTTATTTATATGTTTTAATTTTTATGTCATAGTTGTAGGGGCCTACTCAAGGCTTCTGCCCTGGAATGTTTTCAAACTGGGCAGCTGACAAGTTAAATGCATTAGCATTATCACATCATCACAGGAAACTATTGCAAAGGGTTGGTGGTTTTGAATATTGTTTGCCTATCATCAGTGTGGACTAGGAATCCAAACTGGGTGCTGAGGGTCCAACTGGGCGCTAAGTGAAAATATGGAAATTTGAAATGAGTGCAGCACCTAGTTCAAATGACCTGGCTGGCTAGAGTTGTGCACGTTAGGCTTTGAGTGTGGTGCAGTAGACCTAAGGTAGTTCCCACTTATTATGTAGATATGCCAATAATTGCAGTCCTCACAGTGATTTAAGGTGAGTTGGTGGTGTGTGATGGAACATAAAATTCAAGACTTGGCTTATTGTTCGGAGACATTAATATGCACGTCTGTGTGAGATACGTAAACTAGATACCTATAGTTACGTAGTGTTCTTTTTGATTGTTCATGTAAAGAAGAATATACAACATGTATATAGTTTGATCTGTAAACATGTAATGATAGAGGATAAACTGTATGAATTTTCTTGTTATATTTTGAAATATTAGGTCGTCCAGTGTACCGGACACATCAAACTTTCTCAATCTGAGACTACACCATTTGGACAACTCAAACCCCCAGTGCCATGTATGGTGATGGTTGCAGCACCAATCCCTCATCCAGTCAACATCGAAACACCATTGGATACCAAGACATTCATGACCAGACACAGCATGGATATGAAGTTCACTGACTGCGATGAAAGGTAAAATTTGTTCCTGAATTTTGTTTGGTACATGCTGGTATTTTAGTTTGGGTTGGCATCAACATTTCAAATGGCTTGAAGAAGAGCAAATTTAACCTGAAGTGCCAGATTTATTATTAAAGGGTCAAAAAGCTTCAAGAGGGGACCCACATGGCTGTCTACCAGTTTGTGAAGTTTTGTCTCATATTTTTTCCGTTGAATGATTTATGGAGCGTTATCCTAAGTTATTATATAAACAAGTCATCCTCTTAAGCCAAACTCATAAACAGTTTTAAGAAAGGTGTGACTTTCTTATAGATGTGGCTGTTTTTTTTACACTTGGGTCTGTATCCAGCTGTTCCTGAGTCCAATTTTGACAGGTCTTTTTATTAAATGGTTTGTATGGAGTAGGAATGATCAAACAGGAATGTAGCTGTTCAGGAAACTTGCTGATTTCTGGAAATGTGAAAGTTTTGAGCAAAGTTTCCAAGAAATTCATTTTGCTTGGAAAAATTTTTTCATGGTCATGGTTGTTGGAATGACTAAAGTTGGGGAGAGTTTTCAGGGCTTTTGGAACATTTTTACATGTTATCGAAATCTTAACTGAATAAACATACATAAAATACAGGAAGAGAAAAGTTTCTCAAAGGGGAACCCCATCCCCTAACATCTAGTCTGACGGTCATAGAAGTAGGCCTCTACTTTGCTTACAAACGGACCTCTGCTTTAAGAAGTTCTGCATCCAGGGTTCCCATTGTCTGGAAAAGTAATGAAATTTAGCCCAGATCAGTCTTTTAATTTTTTTTACGAGTAAATAAATTTGCTCATTTATTTTTCAGAAATGTCATGCCAGTAATTTTTCTTTCAAATGTCAGATATAATTTGGACATGAAATAGTTATGTTGAGGTCATAAAATAGTCATGGAAAAGTCGTGAAATTTTATTTTCTCAAGGTGCAGGAACCCTGGACATCACATATTCTTATTCCTGTTTGTTGCTAAGAAACACTGTAATGTGAAGATGTTGTAAATTGGGATTGGAATAGTGCCATAGTATCAGGTTATAGTTTTCCAACCTGAAATTGCAACACAAATGTGAAAATGTGTAGCAAGGTATTTTCATTGCTACACAGTTCTGTTAATGTGTAGCAAGGTATTTTCATTGCTACACAAGTGTATATTTAAGTAGCAGGGTATTTTCATTGCTACACAGTTCTGTTAATGTGTAGCAAGTTATTTTCATTGCTACACAAGTGTATATTTAAGTAGCAGGGTATTTTCATTGCTACATAGTTCTGTTAATGTGTAGCAAGGTATTTTCATTGCTACACAAATGTATGTTTTAGTAGCAGGGTATTCTCATTGCTACACAGTTCTGTTAATGTGTAGCAAGGTATTTTCATTGCTACACAAATGTATATTTAAGTAGCAGGGTATTTTCATTGCTACACAAGTGTATATTTAAGTAGCAGGGTATTTTCATTGCTACACAGTTCTGTTAATGTGTAGCAAGGTATTTTCATTGCTACACAAGTGTATGTTTAAGTAGCAGGGTATTCTCATTGTTACACAGTTCTGTTAATGTGTAGCAAGGTATTTTCATTGCTACACAAATGTATATTTAAGTAGCAGGGTGTTTTCATTGCTACACAGTTCTGTTGATGTGTAGCAAGGTATTTTCATTGCTACACAAATGTATATTTAAGTAGCAGGGTATTTCATTGCTACACAGTTCTCTTAATGTGTAGCAAGGTTTTTCATAATTTACAAAAAGAGTTTTGATTAATTAGACTCAGTGTCATTAGACTGCTTTAGACTGCTCTTTATTCTTCATGACCTAGTAAGGTCATTTCATATTAATAAATATGTGAAAGTGGTCAAAGCATCCAACCTGCAGTCAGGAGGTCTGAATTTGGATTCTTGGCCAGTCAGACCGAAGACCTTAGAAAAGGGAACCTACTGCCAATGTGCTTGGTGTTCAGCATAAGCAGTGAAACAGAGAAAACAAACCAGTGAGCCACAACTGGAAAAAAATGCTGTGGCTGGCCAGACTTACACCAGTTGATTATTCACAGAGCCGTTAAACCTCATCTAATGAACTTATTAGTGCCAGACTGAAATTCATTTCTTTTGATTGCTTGGAAACAGTCCACTGGAAGTGAAGTTATTGAATAGATTGAAGATTTTGCATTTTCTAATTTTTTTATCATGTCCACAAAACACAATGTTTGAATTGCGTCTCATTTCTCTGTATGTATCATCGTTTAAAGTGCTATTGAATGGTGTAATTAATAAATGCTTGCTTCTATCAAGAGAAGTTATGCTTTTAGCCTAGGGAGGTTAAAAGGCCAATCAGAAATTATCTGAAGTGACTTGTGGTTTCACATTTCCTGAATGTTATGAGACCAGGAGCATATAATGGTGATTAAATGTGATAATGTCTGGCTTTATACTGTATTGTAAACCCAAGAAATGTTGACTGCATTCCTAGAATGACACACACTGACTTTCAGTAGGCCACTCCACCTCATGACTGGCATTGCAATTTACTAGTAAATTGAGACGAACTGGTCGGCTGATTGGAAGAAATGTTTTCAAAGTATACATGATTTATTGTGAGCTTTGCCTGCAAAGTGCAGCCAAGTTGAGTAAACTGAGAGATGTCAGGTTCATTGAAGCTAATGTTTGCACTCAGCACCCTCACCCCCTTGGTGGTAGCAAAGGGTATTATACCTCACCTGAATGGGTGACTTATGTGCTTTACTGTTCTTACAAAATGCAGATGTCAGTAAAGGACTGCTGAAACAGCCAATTGGGAGAGCAACATTCATGTAAAGAACACAGTCATTAGTTGCAATTTTTTTACCACTGTTCAGAAGGGTTATTATCATGTTACCATCTTTTGACAACTTTTTAGAACATAGAATTAAGTTTGACGAACGATTATGTTACATTTATCTGCATTCTTATCTTCCACAGAATCCAGGATTTAATTGGCTATGCTCCAGATGACCTGGTCGGCAGATCATTCTATGACTTCCACCATGCCCTTGACGGAAGTCAAATTGAGAGATGTCACAGGAACTGTAAGTCTCATTACCTGTTAAGCTCATAATGTTACAAAAACATTGTATAGCTTTTATTATATCCTGTTTTCACCAGTGAAAGAGTCTTTGTTGATGAAACTGAAATGTGATATTGAAGTGCCTCTGAAGACTCTTCCAGCCCAGTCTGCAACTCCAAGTGGTAACATTAAATAGCTATTGGCTTAGTCTAATCACTCAGTCTGCAACTCAAAGTGGTAACGTTAAATAGGTATTGGCTTAGTCTAATAGCTCAGTCTGCAACTCAGAGTAAATTCATGCCATTATGCTCCAGTTCGGCCCACAGTAAAACTTAAAATAACCATTTAGTACCACAATAGTTTGTTCAAATCCAGTCCACAGCAGAAAATGGTTTTGTGGTAATGCCACCACAACCTTTTCTGATTCAGTCTTTTCTGGACTACACCAACTGTACAACAACTTCGAGTTGGTGATGTAGCCATGCTACCATGATGTTTTGACTCCAGGGTAAATATTGAAGGCATAAGTCTAATTGGGTCCTCACCAACCTCCTCTAACCCTTTGCAGGGTTGTCACCATGCGACTGGGCAGTGCTGCCCTGCTCTCAAAATCTCCATCTGGTACTTGGCATCAATATCAGCATCACCGCCCAGCACAAATTTCTTACCCTAACTGAATAAAATTCTTAGATTTCTTTAGAATTGAGTGATAACTTCTCCTTTTTTTTGTAAGCACTCTCCAAACTGCAAAAAATTTTCGAAGGGGAGGTGGGACAGTGACTCCCCTTAGACCGCTCCCTCATGACCGTAACCACAAATTACTCTGCTCTCAAAATGGTCTAGTGACAACTGTGGCCCTATGTATACCATTTATACCAATACTTTCCATCTGGCAAACTAATAACACCATGGGAACCCTACCTCGTGGCATCTGCAAAATGCAGGATGTTATAGGGTGTATGGCACCCTCAGCTAGTAGGGTTCCCATGGTGTTATTAGTTTGCCAGATGGTAAGTATAGGTATAAATGATATACGTAGGATGATAGGAGGAAGGTATTATCCCTCACAGACTCCCAAACAAGGGAGTTTTGTGAACGTAGTCATACCAGTTAAATATGGTCCAGTCTTCAACTCCAATATGTAATGTAGCCAAGCCACCATTGTCCAGTCCAATTCAGTCTTACATTTAAAAGTGGTGGTTCATTGCTACCAAAGTTTATCTTGGTTTATTTTTCAGTGAAAAAGGGTTATGCAGTGCCAACATAATGTAGTCCAGGGCCAGTAGTCCACTCTGACAAAAATTTAAACTGTTTAAATTGTAACTTTGGATGTATACTGAATGCTCTTTTAAGGTTTTTGGCAACAGTACTTGAACACTCCATTCCAGTTTGTATAAGTTATATACCCTAAATTTATGAAGCATTTTGGGAGCAGTGCTGTAAGTAATGACTCATTCTTTGCAATTCAACAAAGCCAGCTGGTTTCTTTGAAGAAGACACTTTGCCCAGAAATTGCTCCTCATGTTGTTGTATGAAGTTCCTTTGTGTTTGTTTGACAGATGTTGCAAAAAATGAGGCTCTCTAAATCACTGGGTTGCGTGATTGGGTATGGACACATGAAAATTTCATAAGTCTTACTGAACATTACTGTTCTGATGTTTACAGTTACAGACAGCTCTGCTGTCTGTTTGATATAGAAAACAGACTCGTATGTAAGATTTCCGTGAAATGTTGTATTTGATTTTGGATTGTGATCATTTATTTATCTTGTTGAGTGTCATCATTAATGGACCTGCGCATTTTCTGCAAGTCATTGATAAGTTTGTTGTTACCATGGGCATGAACAATGGAATTAACATCCATTAGCAGGAAGTTTGAAAAATAGAGAATTATTTCAGCTGAGTGACAGTTGTTTCTTATCATGTCCTGTTTAGATGCATCAAATGGTTGATGAGTGTCACTGGTAGGATGATTTAGTGTGGCATGGAAACTTGTATAAAGCTCACGTAACACATGTCAAGTCATGATGAGATATCGACTGATCAGATTTCATATAGTTTTGCTTGAATTGATGTAACACATGTTACAAAGACCTTTTAAACTAAGAAGACCTTTTAAACTAAGAAGGTGATAGAAACTTTTTTTTTCCCTCGCTCAGAATCCAATTTCAAATTTTGGGTTGTGTAGGTCACATTTTTGGGGGCCTGTACTTTCAACAAACACCTCAGGTAATGGTTCCTAGTGACAGGTTTACACTTATACACTAGAATGGTGTATAAAGATATCCTGCAAAGATATCTGGAAGAGAGATTTAAGATCCCAGGGATATAGCTGCTAATTTTGACATTTGTCTGGATGGTAGTAAGGAATACAAGTTTTCACTTTTTGTAGAAGTTTAAATTGAAGTAGCAGATAGTATCTGAAGGGATGGGGGATAATGCAGTAACATTTACTGCTGCTAGTACCCTTGTAGGATTCCCAAAGTAAATACAGGTTACAATGGTTTTTTATGGGTTTAGTTTGACATAATTAATTTGATGGTCAGGATACCAGTTGAAGTACAGTGGATGAAGACACTCATAATGTTGATTTGCCTTCTCTTTTTGACTTGGTTAACATGGCAGATGCGTTCTGATTGCTCCCACCCTACTGCCACTGTGCTTTGTGCTTTGTGCTCAGCATAAGCAATGGATAAGGGAAAACAAGCCAGTGAGCCACAACTGAAAAAAGGCTGTAGCGGGCTCAACTTGAACCAGTTGGTTGGAGGCTGGGCAGTAAAACTCCCATCCAACTACTGTTCAAACTCACCCTTGCCTCTGGGATTGCCATTTAACATCTCCATCCCATGGATGTGAGTGTATACCGTTTTAAGCCTCTTTCCCAAAATTGGCAAGAATGGAAGCTCATAGCTCTGTACCACTACCCTTCCTTAGCTTTTTGCTACAGCTGGTGAGATGTACCAAGCATATTGGACAACTCCATGAACTGAGCAACTTAGTGAAATAGAAGATAAGCTACCTAGATTTCAAAGTTGGGTACTAGCTTGTTGGAGCTCCCATATTAAAACAATGTGAAATATTTCAGTTTATTAATTTGGTGACATTGTTTAACATGTGAATTGGTGCCATTGATGAGTTATTTCTTCTTTCATCTGGCAGTGTTTGCTAAAGGTCAGACCTCAACTGGCCACTACAGATTCTTGGCGAAAGAGGGTGGCTATGTCTGGCTTGAGACACAAGCAACGGTCATATACCACAACAAAACCAACAAGGCTGAATGTGTTGTCTGTGTCAACTATGTTCTCAGGTAAATACTACAAGATTAAATAATTTATTTCACTCCTTACTTTCCCTCTTAATTCTATTGGCTTAGTCCATCTACCTTGGAATGATCACTGGCAACAGAGTTCATACCTGAAGGCACCATCCTGTCTCATACCTTTCACCAACCTATGATTTACTTCATATTTTTGTAAGCATGTTCACAGTAATCTAAATCCCCCCTCCTTACCTCCTATTTACATTATGTAACCCTACTTACCTGAAGTAATCCTTTGGCAAGTTATCAGCATTATGGGATAGACATAGGGAGAGCCCGAAAGGCGCCCCTCATTCTTTTCTTTTGTTCTTGTCACGAAAATCTTTCTCACAAGATTTTCTATGGCTCTCCCTATGTGCATTTCATCTTGCTAATAACTTGCCAAAGGATTACTGCAAGTAAGTATGGTTACAAAATTTAAATAGGAGGTAAGTGTTGGGGCTCTTAGATCCCCAGACGAGAGGGACTTTTGGGGATATTAGTAACTTTATGTATAGTACAAGAGAAAATGATGCTGCATGGTGGTTATAATTGGTGCTGCTTGGTAATAATAATATGGTGGTATTATTACTACTTGTGATAACAATATTTAGATAATTAGAGGTAGAAAAGCCATGCTGTACAACTTTTTTATTATTGGAGAAAAAACTCAATATTGCATGATTCTTCTTTAATAGTCCCACTTATAAATATGCAATAGTGTGCAACTTACTTGTATTCTTATAACATCTAATTATTACAAAGGGAAAAGTCTCCATTACCCATTTCTCTGTTGTTCTGGACTCCTTGATTTTATCCTCAGTTGTTATTTGTTCTTGAAGCCAGTGAAGTTACCATTTTCTTTATTATTTTCAGTGGACTAGAGCATGGTGACGTCCCCATATCCCTGGATCAGTTAAGAGGTAGTGACTGCAACGGTGTGCAGTGGAGTACAGAAAAAATCTTTGCTCCTAAAATTTCAAGCACAACCTCAGAATATCCTGAGTGGTTGACAAACAAAAAAGGTAAATTATTCCTCAATGCCAATCAAGTCTTAAGCCAGTGATATATCTCGCCACCTTTGAGGCGGTCAAGATGTAATATAAATGGCCAAAAAATACATGGGATGATTTCAGAGTTAGACAGTAAAATGTGATGAGGAAAGAAAAAAGTCAGGTAAAAATTAAAAAAGGCACTAGTCCAATGCTGATAGACTACATAAGTGCTACAAAATACATCATCTGATGGCATGATTTTTCCATCGTGTGTGCAATATAGGAGTTGGCTTCTAGGGCACAAAGCCCACCCCCTGGGACCCTACCAGTGGCCCTCAGGCTGGTCCTTGGACCTCATGCTGATGCTTGTAGGACTTAGTGTTGCTTTAAAGATCATATATTTTCCATCACTAACAAGTGAGACTTCCAAAATTAAATTCTGGGCTAAAGACCTGATAACACTGAACCTTTGCCAATCCCCAGGGAACATTTTCAGTTATCAGGTGAGATTTTGCTTCAGACTTTGGACTGTGGTTTTAATCATCAGAATATCTGTTTCATCTTTGAATTAATTTAGATGATAATGTCAGCAAAGATGAGATAAAGACAGCCTTTATACATGACAGGGTATCTTTATTAGCTCATAATTGTGCTTCTTTGCTGCATACATTCTGGAGAAAGCTGAATTTATCTCCCATCCCTTTGTCTACTCCATGATGATATGTTTGCTATAGCTTGCAAGATGTAATCCATGGCTCGGAAAGTTATTTAACAACAAGGATAGGATTGCTTGGGGAATCTTTAAACTTATTTGCATAGGCTGTATCATGTTACTAGGAGATGCTTCCTGATATGTTGTTAAATGTGACACGGTTCTTTATTGTGACGTAACATTCTTTTCAGTTATTGCTTTCTTATCTTTTTTGGCAGGTTGGTGGGTTTTGTCAGTAATTGATATGTAATCATTTGAAGCAAAGATATAAAGAGTTGTGTATCTTTAACAATGCAAACAATTGTTCTTTTTTGATGTCGGTTGCATGTGAAACTGGCAAGGTTGGGTTTGTGTCAGGTGCTCAATTGCCAGTGTTGTCATGTTACCACTGTGCTGCCAGTCTGTCGGGCACATCACATGAGTTGGATGTTTTGTAGGCAAGATAAGAAAGTAAACCTCTGTATTGTGTTACATGAGAATCGGCAGATATACATCACAGAGGCATCACAGATTGAAATGCTGTCTGGATGAATTCTGTTGTAGATACATTTTACAGAGTTCCTGCAGCCTGGAAAAGTCATGAAATATTGTGAAAATGACAGTAGTCCTGGAAAAGTCATGAAATTTAGCCCAGATCAGTCTTTTAATTTTTTTTACAAGTACATAAATGTACTCATTTATTTGTCATGCTCATCGCTCCATTAAAGCTTTATCGAAGGTTGGATATAAGTTGATCATGAAATATTCATGGTAAAGTCATGCAATTTTGATTTTCCTAAGGTGCAGGAACCCTGACTTTACCCAGAGGAGAATGAATTCTATTTTGGTGTTACATTACTCCCCTTGTGGACAACTGGGCAGTTGTGAATTCTGTGTCTTCTTAATAGACTGTTGTATTTTTTCAATTTTTAGATCAAGAACCAGATTTCTTAAACTTCCTTGCACCAACGCCAGGAGATACAATAGTTCCATTGGGCTTGCCCATGAAAAAGTCACCAGGTTAGTACTCTTAATTGAATCTCTAGTGTGTTTTAAACAGGAAAGATCGGTGTCGTTTGAACCTTCATGTATAGGGTAACTGGATGGCAGTGTGCTATTGAAAGATACCAATCGTTAGGTCTCTGTTTATATGCAGCAAGCATCCTTTTTTTCCTCATTATTTGTTGCTTTAGCCTGTTTATTTCATGTATTGTGGAAGCCATGAATAAATTCCAAATAGTCTTTTAAATTCAAATGATGTGGATTATTTTCAATAAAGAAAGTCATTTCAGACTAGACATGGAAGATTGTATTCAGTTGCAAAAATGCACCATGTCAAAACCTTAGGTTTCAGCTTCCTCGGTCATATTTTATGCTACACACATTCCAATGGCAGGATTGAGCTGGTCTGCTATTGTGATTTATGTAATAAAGAAGCGTTGCTGTAACTGTTGCAGCTTGGTTGTTGTGACATCATGCCTCACTTGGACCAGGATTGAGAACAGGTATTGAACCTGTCAATCATCAAGCATCCTAGCTTCAAATGCTGTTGCCATCTTCCACTCATTCCTGACACAGATCAAATGAGTTAAAAATGTTGAATGTAATAAAATTGTCAGTCACCAAGCTGCCTTGTTTCAAATGTCACTGCAATCATTCAATCAACCATGACACTGGCCAAATGATGTGAGATTGAAAAATGTTATGAACCTGTCAATCACCAAGCTTCCTAGCTTTAAGTGCCACTGCCATTATCCACTCAACCATGGCTCTGGCCAAATGAGTCAGGATTGATGAATGTAATCTGTCAGTCACAAAACTTCCTAGCTTCAACTGCCACTGCAATCATTCACTCGACCATGACACTGGCCAAATGAGTTGAGATTGATGAATGTAGTAAACTTTTCAATCACGGAGCTTCCTAGCTTTAAATGCCACTGCCATTATCCACTCAACCATGGCTCTGGCCAAATGAATCGGGATTGATGAAAGGTACCTATGTAGAAAAGATATTGCTAATAGATATTAGGATTGTGGATTCCTCTTTAATATTTATAAATAATGAATGTCATTATCAACAGAACCCAAGAAGACAGAAAAGAAGAATCCAGAGACATGCCGACCATTCAGCTCATTTGCAACAGCCCTCAAAACAAAGAACAAACCTCTGCTATCAGCCAATCAGATTTTATTTGGCCAGGTACTAGATGAATTTTATTCTGTTGACGTGTCTTTGTACAGAATTTTTGGAAATATCAAAAGTTTCAATGCTTCCCTTTGTATTTTTTTATTATACATTTGGAGAAGTGATCTGGTTTAGTAATGTTAAAATTTTATCGGTAGAATATTACCAGAGTAAAGAATGTTACTTTGAACTTGGATTATCAACCATTTCATATTCCTAATGTAGAGAAGAATGTAGAAAAGGAGGGTGAACGGTGTCGGGAGAATAAACACCACCAAATGCTGTCATTAGGGAGGAAGGTTTTGCAATTCCAACCCTTTTCTCAACAGTCTTGCAAAGTTTAAAACTGCATTCTGTACTTGCCCACATTTGTGCATTTGGAGATCCCTGCTACCCCTTCGAATCAAGATCCCCCTTGATATGATGTAGAGCTGTTTTGGGTGGCCAACACAAGACAACAAAAATATCAAAGGCATTACATGTTTCTTATGGGCAACAAAAAGCTGTATCTCAAATAATCCCCTTCTTGATGACTTTTGTTACAAATAGTTCTATATTTAATCATTTTATTGGATAAAAGAAAGCATCTAGCCCAAAAGCACAACTTGAAGGGAAAATGCTGTCATCGAGGTTTACCTGCTAAATCCTGCTATAAAAAATTTGGTGGTGGTAGTTTTTGGTTCCTTGCGGTAGCAAGGGAACCTATGTAGTCAGGTTGGCGTGTGTGTGTGTGTGTGTGTGTGACACTTGCTTCGGTACGCTCTAACTCAACAAGGGAAGGTTGGATGGAACTTGGATTTGGTACATAGATTCGTCATAGGGAGAAGGTGTGCCCTATCGTTTTTGGTGGAGGTCAAAGGTCATTTGGGGTCACCAGAGGTCAAAAACTAAAAACCTTCTCAACAGGATATTTCTAGTTAGGAAACTTGGATAGATGTCATACTTGGTGTGTGGATGTGTTATGGTGTAAGGATGAAATTGGATATGTTCTGTGAAGGTCAAGGGGTTGTCTGAGGTCACCAGGGGTCAAACACGGAAAAACGTTTTAACACAGTATTTTAAGGTAGAAAGGACAGATTTCAAAGCAATCTGTGTTTGGTTAAAGTCAAAGGTCATCAAGGTCACTGGAGGTCAACTGCTGGAAATGTTATTTAGAAAATCTTGTAAGCTGGATAAAGATAGTTTCAATAGATTTTTTATCTCACCTGGTTTTGCATGCTTACACACCCAAACACCTTAGAAATTTGTCCTTTATGTTCGTTCAGTAATGATTCCTTTGGGTTGTACACATATTTTGGATCATTCAAAGTTTTAAGAGGGCAATAACTGAAATCTGTAGATTTCACTGAGCACAGGTCACTCTGCATTAAACTGGTCTCTCTGCCAGTGGAAGCAATGCATGGATTCTACAATATGTCTCTTTAATACTGCTGTGCTCGGTGGGGGTAACCTTATCCTCATTCTATTATCACACTTCATTAATCACTTGCTTTCAGTGTGACTGCTGAATAAACCCTGTTTTCTGTGTAGAGGTAGCAAACAGGACAAGTGGTAGATTGTTTTAAAGTAACAGCAAGTTTTATTTGAGAGCTGGTGAAAATAACTTGTGAGAGAAATACAAGGGGTGTTTTTCTCTCTCTGACCACATTGTGTATTGTTTATTGGTGATAGTATCAAGTTTGATTACAAGCATAAATACATATGGAAATGAGGTAGTGTTTTTGAAGGATCACCAAGCATTATACAAGTTGAATGTAAGTAAGGCCACAGAAATTTAATCTTTGATTTCATGTAAAATTAGTTCTAAAATACCACTTGTGAAGATGTTACAAACATTGAGTACAGTATGAACTTTTGCTAAGCTTTATTTCACAGACTGGCTGTATAGTTCTTATAATATCCGGCAAGAAACCATAGTGCCCATTGGGCTCTTGTTAATCATTTGACAATACTTTAATGCATATTACTTTCTGAAACTTGTTGAAAGTCTTGTAGTGATTGATGTGTGAGATTTAAGTTTCAAAATAAATTTGAGGGACTAACATGTTCATTTAAATCAATCAAATCAAGACTGAAGACAGAAGTCATCTAAGTGATCTTGACTGATCTTGAGTAAATTTTGGAAAAATTTGGAAAAAAATTGTTCATTTTAATACTAACAACCAAATTGTTTTATCTTGTACAGCCTGGCACTGTTGTGGATATTCCACCAAAGGAATTGGAGTTAGTTGACAAGAACTGCCCATTGAACTCTAGCCATGACCCACTTTTGACAACTAAAAGTCCTGATCAGCAAGTGGACAGCAAGCAGGTGAGGAAGGAGTTAAGAGAATTGTTTCAATCTTTTGATATTATAAGTTGTTTTTTGTCATAAGAATCTATTTTTGAATATGTCGTCTACAGAGGGTGGAATTTTTTCTCAAATGTGCAAGTTTTCGCAATCTGGTTCTGCAATTACCTATGCTGGCAAGAAAACACATGTAAGTAGAATTGCATCAGTAGCAGCACCAGTACCAAATATTTTGGAATTAGGGAGGGGGGTTGAGGGAGGACAGAGCAAGGGTAGGAGTTTGATTGTAGAATCAGTGACAAGAATTTCTGATCTTTTTAAGTGTGACAGTCCGTCTGCATTTGTTGTAAGGTAGTTGTGTTTCACTACATTTAATTTTGGCTAACAACAAGATAAGGTTGAACAGGAATGGGTATGTGTCTAAATTGTCTGTTTAGGGCATTAGCAGCAATTTTGATGCTTCCAAAAGGAAGACTTTGAAACAGTCTAACAGTGGATAAATGTTGTGTTATTGTATGAGGGTAGCAATTTAAGAGCAAAAATACTGCCCCAGATGTATTTCAAGACAATTGGTAAATCTCACAAATTTCCTCCTGTTTCTCCTCAGAGTATCATTCAAAATATTTCAGGACATGAATATTGGGTAATTTAAGCAGTTAAAACCTTTTTCTAAAGTCCTTCCAACCCTCTGGCAAGGGACCGTTTAGAGAAACCAAACTTTAACTGCCTCCCGCAGAAGCTATTCTGTCCACTGAAGGACAATACGTGACCAACCTCATGGCCCTCAGTCCATTTACATTATTGGTCTGTCATGTATGGCTCCACTCTAGACTAGACATAAAACCTTACAGTGTATTTCACTACTCACCTACCTCCTATCACCCTACTTATACCATTTATACCTATACCTTCAAAACGAAGTTGGAACTTGTAGGATGTAGCCCCTCTGCTGGTAGGGTAACCATGGTGTCATTGTGTCAATATTGAAAGAGACCCCTTTTTCAGAGAAATACTTTATGTGCTGCAATTGTTTTTTGACTTTGTTCACATATTTTATTTTATAGAGCATTGATATGTTGCTGACTGATGATGATATACTGTCTCTGTATGCTCCTTACATACCAATGGGAGAGGACTTGGATCTGTCAGCTGACCTGGAAAACAACACTGATGGCATTGAAAATGGCACCAATTGGACTCCGTTCTCTCAAAATCTGTAAGAGCTGTTTCTCTGTCATATTTTGCGTTTTCAGTTGTTGCAAAGAATTGGTTAAAGGGGCTCATTGAGTTGATATCAATAACTTGATGAAAGTGTTTAAGGGTACAGCCATTTGAAAATGCTTTTTATTAACACGATTTATCTAGTTTTAGATCCAATAGTTACTACAAAAGTAAAAATTTTTAACTTTGTGGTGTCAGGACTTGTAGCGGTTTTGTGCATAATTTGAAAAAGTGTCTGGTCACGAATTGTTAAAAACTGAATTAAGCCGTTAAGTACTCACTTATAAAACATTTCTTTGTATGTAGAATATGGGTATTGTCTTAGTTTGACCATTTGTCATTGATATGTGAAGAAAACTGAACACCTTTGGGAAAATTTGAGGAATTCCATGAACCAACTCAATGAGCCGCTTTAATGTGAAGTACACTTGATCTTGTATTAACAGTGTTTGCTTTGAAATATAATGATACTACACATAGCTGTGACATAAGTTTAAATGATTGTATATGTTTGGCACAAGCCAGTGATCCACAAGTGGAAAGAAGGCTGTGGCAGTATCTACCTGAACCTATTGGTTGAAAACTGGCCGTAAAACTCTCTCTTACTAACTTGCTGTTTGGCAAAGTAGCTAAATTAGTGGTGCTCTGATAATATGTTTGCAGGATTCTAAAGTAAGAAGGAATATACATGGTTCTAACATAGTACAGAAAAGGGGAAAATCTGGGAATTTTATGACAGTATAGAAAATACTCAAATTTAGGGTGTTTGGTCCGTAACAATTTCCATATGGTCATGAAGTTTGGAATTCACATCCAATAGTTCTTGTCATGCTTTGTATGTGTCCCATTCTGGCTAAACACTTTAAACAAAAACCATGCTCTATGAAATTCTTTATTTTTCTGTACAAAGTATTTTCACTTTTAGTCTTTAAAATAGAAAAAGACCAATTGAAGTACTTCAAAAGTGTTGGAACCCTGAATAAGAATGTGGATTGAAAACAAAACGATTGGAAGTATAATTTGTCAGGAACTGGAAGGAGTAAAAGCAGTTTTTATGAATTGCTTGTGTGTGCTATTTACTTCAATTCACGTTGCTCTTTGTAATTTTCAACAGAGAGAAGGAAGGTTACACTCCTTACAACCCAGTACAACAGCAGGAGAACTCATTGCCATTCACTCCGAGCAAGTTTTCGGAACAGCCTAGATCCCCACCATCAATTTTGAGCTCTCCGTCTGTGGCAAGTTACCCAAACAGCCCTGGCAGTTCCTTTAGTGGAAGCATGCCAAATCTTTGCCCCTTCCCTGGGTTGCCATTTTCCCCTGTGAGAAGCCCCCAAGAACCTGACGGTATGGACTTAACCACTTCAACAACAGATGGACAGAAGAACCAATCCCTGGAAGTACCTCGAACATCGGTAGAGAGTTTAAGCTTGATGCCCCAGACGGTGAACCCTACCATCTCCTGCAGTCTGCCTCCATTGATAGGACAGAAACCTTTACATGCCATGTCTATGGTACAGTCATCACCCACAATGTCAGTACCATCGCTGAAGAGAAAACTGCCAGTACCATCGCTGGACACAGGACAGCTGGGAGGTTCATTGAAGCACGAGCTGAGGGGAATAGGAGAACCTCAAGGTAGGCACTTTATCATTGAGACAATTTACAGTTATGTCACTGGTTGGGATTGGTTGACATAGAGAATATGCAGAAATATTTGCATGAATGTGAGGTTGTGGGTGTGTAGCAATCCAGGCTTCGACAATTTTTTTTTTTTTTTTTTTTGTAGTTGTCCAGCAGGCTAGCCGTTTTCTCAATCTACTTGCCTGCATAAATATCTACTTTTCCAATTCAAATCTGTTGGGTACATATGATTTTTAAAGTCTAAAAGTACAAATGCCATTTTGCATAACTCAAAAATTTAAGACGGGGGGTACTTGCCTGGCGTGCTGCAACACTGAGCACGGTAGTTGCTCAAGTGATTTTTTACTTGTCCTGGGCTGTCCGGCGGGGGATTTGTTGAAGCCTGAGCAATCTCAAAATTGCCTATAGAATGTACAGGAATTAGAATCTACATTTAATGGTTAGAGAAATATAAGCTCACCTCATCAACTCTGATGTCAAGCAGCAGTGACGCCATTTTTTGTTTGTAAATATGAATGCGTCCATAGAGGAGTTAGGGAATATAATTTTCTGTCATCACCAGATAAAAGATGGTGTAATGTCAAGACAGTCTTACCAAGTATGGTAGTATTGAATTTTCTCGTATTACACTAAAGCATTATATTATGGAACCCTTTGTAAAGATATAAGGTGCTCATTGAGTTGATATGGATAATTTAATGAAAGTGTTTAAGGGTACTTCTTCCATAGGACAATGTCTATAGGTGGCATGATTAATTTAGTTTCAAAGCCAGTAGTTATGCAAATGTTAAAATTTTGGGTGGTGCCCTGACTTGTAATGATTTTTGGGGTTATTTTGAAAAAAGTGTCTGGTCATGAATTTTTCAATACCAAATTTAGCTGTTAAGTACTCTCTCATAAAACAGTTATTTGTATGTAGGATATGGGGATTGTCTAGTTTTGACCATTTGTCAGTGGTATGTGAAGAAAACTAAACAGTTTGGTAAAAATGTTGAATTTCATGAACAAACTCAGTGTGACCTGCTTCAAGGTGTTAACTAAAAAAATTTTTAAAAATATGTTTCCTACCTCAGAGAAAGTTTACTGTCAGTCCCGAAATGACCAACCATACATATCAGAGAGACATCAGCTGCCGGTTACATCTGGTGTAGGCTACTGTCATTCAAGTCTCCTCCAGCAAGTGGCACGAAATGTAAGTTATTGAAGTGAGAAATAGATGAAAAAATTCAGAATAAGATGCTTGGATCTGGGATTTCTGAAAATGTACAATATCTTAAAGGAGAATTTTAGTGTGTAATTTTTCATCTATAAATGTTAATGAGGAACGACATATTGTTCACTGTCTGAAGCCAGTACCTTGTTTCATCATTTGAATACTCAGCCAGACAAGATCATTTTTAACATGGGCAATTGTGTCCTCTGTTTCTACAAAAATAGTTTTGTCTGGATTTGAAAAAAAAAAGCCCTGAACCCTTTTTATTCTGTTTGATTGGTTTTTATGCATTTCATGTTACCTAGATTTTTACTTTATAGTTTTAATAATAGTTATAACTTTGAGGAACAGCAACTTTTGACAAGTGAAATATTTTTACCTCCTTGGAAATGTTTCTAACCTTACTAGGTGTTGCGTTACACAATAGGTTTGTGCATTACACAATACAGGTAATTGAGTTTCAAAGATTAAGAACGTATGGAAGCCGAAAAAAAGCTTGCGGAAGAAAAGCATATGCATTAGCATTCAGGTGGAAGACATTTCCTTAGCAGTTATTTATCCTTTGAGGAAACATTCCACAATTCAGTTTTGATTTGAAATATTGATTCTGAACTAATCCCTCAACCAATCTTCTCCAAAATCATAATAACATCCTTTGCTGTGGTTATAACCTCAACCCACACTGTGTGGGTTGAGCTTTTAATTACTCAAAGCCATGTTTTGCATGTCCTTCAGTTGTTTTTATTTTCTACTCTCTCAGCACAACAACGACCTTTACAAACTCTCCAGAACAACCTTTGGACCTTCACAGACCACCTCTTCAGGGGCTTATGTGGCAGGGTCAAGTAAACCTTTCAATCATGTCTTCACAAATGCAGTGGATCGAAACAGTCAACCCAACCAATCATTGTATCAGATGGACGAACTGTGCAGAATACTTAATTTGAACACCTGACGACCAAACTAAGAGGGAGGTGCGTTTTTTCAAGCCAGGAACCCTAAAAAACCAGCCATAGGACATTTTTCTGCACAAATCTTTTGGATAAGGTAGGGTTGTGATCTTGAACGTCCATTCTCTCCGTCAAAATTTTTTAAAGTGTATGACATTTGATGCGTCACTTTTGTCCTGCCTATGACGATTAGAAGATGCGAGGTTGTAAATCCCGCACGAGGCAAACTAAGACTGTCACTTCATGCCCACAGTATCAAAAGTAATGTAAGAGGTGTAAGTCAATTTCAACTGGTGTAAAGGTATTGAAAATACTGATAATTAATATGTACTAGTTTGAAGTATATGCAGAATGGTAAGGCCAGTATTCTTAAAATTGACAGTATGTGGTCCATTTTTGCTAGGATCTATGTTTTCTTTGGTGCTCTCTGCCATTGTAAAAGCCATGATGATGTTGTGTCCATGGTAAATACTACACAAGTGGTTAAAACTCCAGTCAAATTTAGTAATTAAGTGATTTGAAGTAATCGTTCAGTCAAGTATACAAACTCAACCATTTGAAGTAATCCTTCACATTAAGAGTTTCGGTTTTTTATGATAACAGTATTTCTACGAGGGTAGCAGAATGTTCTGTGGTTGTGGTGGGATGTGTATAATTTGTAAATTATTGCACAGCTTCTCAAAGGCCTTATCAATATACAAAACAAAATCATGTACATAATAAGTTTGTGGTGGAAAGTATTAGCCAATTCTTTTATGGTCTGACAAATAGGGCTGTGAACATTTAGCAAAAAAACTAAACGTTTAACCTCAAAAATTTGCGATCGTTTAGCAATTAATCGCGATTACCTTACCACAAAAAAAATTATTTCAGTATGTAGTGACTGATACTGAATGTAATGCAGAAATAATAAATAGTTGTTATCTTGCATGTTAAAATCAAATTATTCTGAAACTTTGAAGCCTACAAGGTCCAAATATGCCCAGGATGTTCCATTTTACTAAAACCAGGGATCATCAGAGTATACAAATGGATAAAAAACTCTCAAAAACAGGTTTTGCGATTAATTGCTTGTAGCTTTGTACTAAACGCTTATTCCACATGCGATTGTTTAGCGATTAATCGCTACACGTTCACAGCCCTACTGACAAATTGCTTGACCAGTACATAAATAAATGTTGCTTGCTGTTTGACGTGTCCAAAGCTCTGAATATAACAGTCAAAAGACATTTTGTGTGTATGATAAATAAGAAGGAATTTTAACTTCAAAATGGTATAGATGTGTTTTAAGCCAGGGTACCTTTTTTTAAGTAAAGTATGTTAAGTTTTTAAGATAACAGGGACTATTGTTTGTATCAGATTGGCATGACTTATACTAACTGCACTCATAGACTGAGTTTAAACTAACAAAAATGATGATTATGATCTGATTTTGTGATTGGTCACCCACTTTTTGGATGAAGCTGTCTATTGTTGCATCTTTGTGGCAATTTTTTTTTGCCTGGTAATTATTTCAAAATTCCCAGTCGTAAGCAATTTATGCAGAAGTTTCTTCTGACTCTCCAATGTCTGTTGATTCTGGTAAATAATCAGTTAAAAAAAGAAAAAAGTGCTGGAACAGAGGTCTAATATTCACTTTCAAACTCTGATTGTCCCCTTTAGTTGTGTCAGTCAGTTATGTTGCAAAAATAATTCACTGAAATATTTAATATAAGCAGCTTAAGAGACAAAAAGTATGTTTTTGTAAGACAAGTTAACATTTTGCAAAAGGCAAAGGTAAATTGGTCATTTGCATGAATCGATGCCTCTCCACCTTAGCGGTAAAAGCAGGTTTTGCTTTTATTTTGTAAATGAAAAAACTCTGAAGGTGGATTGTTGAAAGCTCGTCAAAACTCTGAAGTGTTAGAATCATCAAAACCCTCTTGAGGGATACCCTTCATCAATAAGTGGTGTCATGTCTCAAGTTTATAAATACTTCTGTAGCATTGATCCAATATCTCATTATATTGAAGGGATAAACATTACTTGCCAACATTTATCATAGCTGTTAAATTCTGAAATTTAATTTTTTGTTGTATTATTTAAATCCATATGCTGCTGTGAATATTGAGAGGTTTTGTCTTAGTGTCATTTTGATAATTTGTATTGGAGAAGAAAAAAAAAAAAAAGACAAAAAAAGAGAGAGAAATTAGCAATGTATCATATGCACTAAAAAGAGTATTATATGCTTGGTCATACCTTGTGCTGGATTCTGTGTTTTTGATGATTTTAGAGTTTAGCCATAAAAGGGACCACAACTTATACCTTCATCACATTGATGAACTTCTCCGTAGTACTTCACTAAAAGAACAACTCCTGTTTTTGGTCTTAGATCCTGCATATTTTTGTCCTATTAACCTATTTGTCCTCATTTGTATTTTAAAAAGAAAAGAACTGTAGGACAGGATTAGCATGTGAGGTGTTAAAAAGATGATAAAAAAAATATAACAAAACAAATGCAAGAATAGAAATATCCTTCAGAATCAAACTTTTTTGTGTCTATGTTTTTATGAATGGTTTTCAACTTTTAGAGGATATACATACTGTAAGCAGTCACCTATGATTGATTTGCTATTTGCTCTTGGTAAAGAATGTGACTTTATCCCTGAATTTTGAAATGTGGTGGAAGTAATTCCTATGTTTTCCGTTGATATACATATTTGACATCCTTATTTATCAGAAGAGATACTTGAAGGGAAATGAGAAATATGTGATATTCAGCTGTTCAAAATTATTTTTAGAGCACTCTGCCCTATAAAAAATCCTCTTAGTCTCTTGCTGTTTTGTAATTTTTTTGCACTTTACAGACATGCAAGATTAGTCTTAAAATAGACCTTAAGCATGTCATGAGATGTCATTTTGGAAGCAAAATAACGAACTACTCTGCACACATGATGTAGACTTCACAAAGGAAATTGGAGAATCCCTACATATCTGGTGCTTTTGGATCTTTCTGGTTCACAAATCTGCTCCCAGTATCTTTTTGTGAATGCCAGTTGCAATAATACCCACTTGCTCCCACTCTAAGGCACACTTGCTGTTCTTCAGTATGTTCTATAGCTATCTGAATCCAGCTCCAAATGGGGTGTAGTCCAACACAGAATGACCCCAAAGGAGGAAAAAAACCAAGGGAAATTCAAAGTTGCCTCAACACAAATCTGGTGGTAGACAAGAAAGGGATGGAGGGCGTTTTTGCTCCTCGTTGTGGGGAGTAAGGGCATCCTCGCTGCCGGTGCTATTAGTTCACCAGGGTTAGTTGCAGGTAAGGAGGGGGCAATGTAGATTATCCAATTTCAGTCTTCTACCTTGGAATTCATCATACTCTTTGAGAAGGTGATGGAAAAAATGACAGCCCATCCGAGAACAAAAATAGAGAATGGATATGCCTGGGAATTCTTGCATAGCTCAATATCTGAAGACCAATAAACAGAAAACTTGAAGCAAAGTGTACCTGGACTCAATTTAATATGGCATATTTTAAATTGACAATATTCCAAGATTTCAAATGTGGCATGCATATTAATATTATATGTCTAATAAAAATGAAGAATAGCTCAAATATCAAATTTTACATTCTTGTGCATAGCAAATACAGAAAAGTGGACTATTTTAATTCTAATTTTAGAGACAAAAAAAAACTTGTGATTTAGAATCTGCCCAAACACTTGACAACACTATGCTTTACATAGGTTGGACTAATTGCAAACCCATAAGAAATATATTATCTGTGAATATAAAATGTCCTACACAGACAGATTCAATGCAACTTAGGTATGAAACTGGTGCTGGAGAGGGAAAGTGCTATCACAAAGTGGGAACCATTGATGTTAACACAGATAAGGGATGTGTTGAAAAGGTAAAAAAAAGAAAAAACATCAAGCACTATCTTTTGGCAGGAATTATGAAACCAAATGTTAAAACCTCTTCCCTCCAATATTCTTTGCAGGAAAATACAACATCTGGGAAGCTAGCAGCATTCAGGAGTTCATGTATCAAATTAAGTTGCAATGTCGTGCAATGAATGGGATGCTACACCTCAGACAACAGTGTAGACACAGAATAGATAACAGCACACTACCACTCTCTAATCTTTAGAGTCTGCCTAGCTTTCAGACATCATGATTTTTACTAAAAAACAAATTGAATTTCACCCCACTCTAAGAAGTTGAACATGAGACAGGTTTAACCCTTTTGCACAATGGCAGTAGGTTCCATTTTTAAAGTCTTCTCTATGACCAAGCCAGGGCTCATACACATGACCTCCTGAATGCAAGTCTGATGCTGTATTGACTTGACTGTTAAATAATCAATACACAGTATATATGTATGGGTTCCATGAAAAGTTTATGTGTGGGGGCTGCCATGTCTCTTTGCTAAAGCCCAAGGGATTGAATGTATGTAAAAGTACCTCCTCTTCAAGCCCATTTCATTTCGTCAACATGATTACACACCGTGGGCTCATACAGAGCTATACATTGCTGCAGCAGTGCCATGGTTTCACAGGGAAACTATATCTGCAGAGCAATGGTTAGAGTAGTGAAGGGTTTAACATGTCACATGTATCAAATTTCCTGTTTCCACTGGTATCTCTTATAACTATAAGGCAAGTGAAATCATGGGCTCATAACCAATACATACCTTTCTAATTTAAAAAGGAGAGGATTAGATTTGTTCAAAGAATATTACTCTCCATGATAAACCTTCTCTTATCAAGCTGTGGACTTTTCTGATCCCCTCCATTAAATGGCTCACAAAAATTGCATTGGTCTTTAAAATTACCACCACTCTCTATACTAAACTGAAGTAGGCACAGGATTGTAGTCTGAAGGTAGCTGAGGACTCAGTCTTGCATTCTGAAGTTAGTACAGGATTCAGCAAACCCACATCTGCTTCAAACTGGATTCAACCTCAAATTGGAATTATGAAAAGCTCTGAAGCTATTAAAGGATTCAGCGAAGGTGAAGCTGAATCTTGTGCCAGCTTCAAAAAGTGAGGCTGAAGCTTAAGGCCTTGTGCTACCTTTGGGGCCCCACAAATGGCCAAGTTCAATTCAGATTCCAAATAGGAGACTGAATCCTGTGTCTGCTTCAGATTGGTTGACTGCAACACTGTCAAATGACAACACGAATGTGGTTCTTCAATTATAACATGACACATTAAAGCCAGGGGTTTCGACCTTTTGACTGTCCTACCAAATTGGCATTCATGAATTTATCACTTCACACCTTCAATATCATACCCATAGGCAAGACAATATAGATACTGGCCCCATGGGTGGGAGGGGGGTGTGTGGAGGTTCCAAAATATTTGGGGTAAAACGGCTGAAATCAAGCTATTTGATGACGTTAAATTAAATCTAAAGAGGGATGTCTAAATAACATATAGGTGATTCCATATTTTGTAGTAAGTAAACACAAGCCCTCATTCTTTTCTAATGGACATGAGACAAGCTCGCATCCCACCAAAAACTGTGAAATGTCCACAAGTGGGACATGTCCCATATGTTGAAAAATCTGGGCTGAAAGAATTAAGAGAGATTAAGAGATTAAACCAGATCCACTGCTATACAGATGCTATCATGATTATATATGAATGTTGCAGTAATTAACTGAATAACTCACACAACTAAACCACCCATAATGATGACATACTGACCACAGAACTCCCATGACAGGTATTCCACATTACCATCAACTCTCACCTGATCAGCCATTGGCAATTTGGCTAAAAAAATCAGGCCACCTTATTGATTTGTTGGGGGAGGGCTTCCTATTGGGCAATTACAACTTTTCATTGTGTTAACAGTTATGCAAGGGTGACTTTCAACAATACAAGTTTTCATGAGTCACCATGACATTCATGTTTGCCCAGATGTTGAGCTGCACAGAGTTAAGAAAATCAGTTGTGGTTGAAGTTTTCCTAAAATCAGACCAATGGATATTTCTTCTAATGCTTTTTTGGGGACAGCAGATCCCAGAACTTTCACCACTGATCAGATCTGGCAAAACACTAAGATGGGAAATATTTATCTTCACACCTTAAAGCTCCCTGTTACCCACCTACTTGGCAACCAATGACTTTCCAGCTCTTGCAAAACTTCCTAAAAACCTTGTCTTAGGCCCTTTGCTCACCTAATTGCAAGAGCTTGCAAGGTTTCAATACCATGTTTTTAAAAACAATTCTGAAACCTTGGAAGTGCATGCAATCATGATGTGCATGCTTACTCTTGTCAAGTATTTGCCAACAAATGCCCTCTCACCAAGTCACCTTCTTAAATTGTATGAGGGCACAAAGTCCTTGTTCTCTATGCAGCAACTGGCTTTATTTCCTTTGACAACTGAAAATATTTGAACATACACAATACATGTGAGCCTCACTGAAACAATTCCCCCTTCAGACTGATCATTTGTAGTTAGAGGAGCTCCAATTGATATGTGTTTTACTCAAAAAAAAAAAACTTTTCACAGAAATTGAACTGCAACTGATATAGACATGCCTTCAAATAGCTATTCTAAGCAAATAAGTTTGTTTTACAAATTACTTGACACTATAGTATATCATTACAGGCATTCATGTATTTGGTCACATGGATCTCTAATAAGTGTTCTCTATGGAGTGAATCAAACTTAAGTCATACTCTAAAAAGATTCAAAACATGTCACAGATGAATGGCAAATATTCTGTCCCTCTTGGTTGTACTACCACCATTATGTGTGCAAAGACAAGGGGGTTACCCTCATTAAGGGAGCATACACATATAAAATATTTTGCTGCTGTCCCAATCATATACATGACATGTCATGTTCAGGAACAGGTTTAATTGATCACCTTCCTTTAGACAAAAATGCCACTTCTTCATTTTACAGGCTTTAGCCCTGTTGAAGAAACCGTGGTTTACTGGTTACAGCCCTACTTAACGACACCCCTATATTCCGAAAAATTCATTATGTTCCAACACAGGCTTTGTTCCGACACCCCTATGTCCCGACAAGTCGATCGTAGATGAATATAGAGATTGCGGGAACACAGGGGTGTCAGAGTATAAGAGCAGTCACCGTTTTACTATGTTAATTAAATGTGTGTATAACTTGGCACGGGTATTGATATATATGAGTAATTTTGATGAAATACTGCTTGAGTACACAATGCTGATTTGACCTCTAGGTAAAATTTCAATTCATGAATTAGTAAATTTTCTGAGTTGTCCATTTATAATAAAGGTATATTAATTTAGGTTAATAAAAATTTCGGACAGTAAAATTGATTCATTTCATGGGGGCACCAGACATAGCAGTGTAGGATATGCCAAAAAAAAAAAAAAAAATAGACCAGGCCAGCTGGAGACAAGGAATTATGAGTCTGGTGCCGTGAAATAACCATTGCATACAATATACACAGCTATTTACATAATGAGAGGTAGCTATGCAGAGCTCCCTCTATATACAGTGCCACAATAAATCAAGGGAAAAAAAATCAAATCATGCCACACTGTGCAGTGACATGTATATATTGGTTATATAATATTTCTAAATCATATGAACAATGTCATGCTACAATAATAAATGCCCAATTGAAAGGGGAGGTACACTGAAGAGATTTCTTAAAGCACCCAAATGTGAATTTCTCAAGGACACCTTCTTAAGGAAGAACTGCAATGACCAAGAATACTAGGAGGATCTCAAAAAGAGAACACCACCTCCTTTTTAAGTTATTTCATCTGAAGATGCCATCAACTGGAAGCTGCTGTTATTAGAGCACCCAAAAATTACTTAGTAGTAAGATTTAATTAACAAATTTGTCCTTCAGGAATGAAAAAGTCTCTGGTTAAAGACTGTAACTACACCTCAATATGACTAAACAATTCACTAAAACAAAAGACCTTTGGAATAACATTGATATTTTAAAGTTCATATTGCCCTTTCAAAGTTTGCACCATTGTTAATTTTCTACATTTATTTCTTGCTGAATTTTTTTTTTCACACAGTGGTTAACACATAATTATCTGTGTTTGTGATATGAGCAGATTTCAAGAGGCTCATTGAGTTGATTTGGATAACTTAATGAGAGTGTTAAAGGGTCGCTATCTCATGACAATGTTTACAATTAGCATAATAAGCCAAGTTTCATATCCAATAGTTAAGGGAAAAGCTGAAATTTTGAATTTTGTGGTGTCCTGAGTTGCAACGTTTTCATGCCTGTTTTGAAAAAGTGTCTGGTCACAAATTTTTGAAAACCGTATTGAACCGCAAAGTACTCACTCATTAAACAGTTATATGTATGTAGTACATGGGAATTGTCTTAGTTTGACCATTTGTAATTGGTATGTAAAGAAAACTTAACAGGTCTGGAAAAATTCGTTGAATTTCATGAACCAACTCAATGAGCTGCTTTCATGCAGCAGTTTGATTTCTGTTGGCAATAGATGAGTTGACCCCAGAGCCACTCTAATACTCCAACCATACACGAAAGCATCAGACAACCATGCAATATAACAGACATATTATCCACCATCAGTCAATAAATACAGTGATCTTTGAGACTGTGCTTCATGACTAGCTGTAAATTAGACAGTTTTGCATGACTCAGCTGTCATGACCTAGTTTTCTCTACTTGGGGCTTCTTTCGTTTGCACTTTCAATGATGCATACTACGTGACTGGACAATTCTCTTTGACAAAGTTGCACTGTGGTATCAGTAATCCTTTCAGTTTTTTGCACAACCTCTGTGAACTGGCTTATAACACTGCCTCAACTGTAACATACCTCAGTTGGTAAAAACAGATGTTTGCCATTCCTTACTACTGGGAAAAGCCGCTAAACAAAGTCTAATGCAGTCAAATCCTGGTAATGCAAACAGAGTCGGGCCATATTACATCAAACACTGTGCAGCTACAATCCTCGACAAAAATACATGGGACAAACCCCACTCCCCGTATCAATGTTGAAGTTTCAGGATGCCTTGGACTACCGCAACATTGAATAGGGAAGTGGGGGGATGGTGTTCCGTTCATTGCTTGTTTGGCTTGTTTTGTCCCATCATTTTTGACGAGGATTGTAGCTTTCAAGACAGTTCACCTTTAGCCAGTACCATAGTCAGGTCCGAGTCATGAGTCCGGCAATTTTCAACTTCAAGGACTTGAGTCCCGACTTGGACTCGGGTCCCTATACTTTTAAGAAATACCAATTGGAACCAGCTTAGGTATTTGGCTTTCATGTATCACCATAAACTGAAATATTTCAACTCTAACAATACTGTCAACATGTTCTATTGAACCTTAGAAAAAAACACCGGATTAATTTGACATTTACACAAATAACGTCTTAAGATTCTTTCAATTTTCAATCTAGCAAATACTGATATTTCAGCTGTGTTAAGTTTAGAGAGTGGCATACTACAGTAGGTTTCTTTGGCCAAAAGAGCCAAGCTGCAGCACCCTCAGCTAAACTGCAGCACCCCCACCCAAGCTGCAGAACCTTCAGCCAAGCTGCAGCACCCTCAACCATGTTGCAGCATCCTTAGCTAAGCTGCAGCACCCCTTCAACCATGTTGCAGCATCCTCAGCCAAGTTGCAGCACCCTCAGCCAAGCTGCAGCACCCTCAGCCAAGCTACAACAGATGCAGTCATGTTTTGTTACTATAGCAGACCAGCTCTAACCTGCTAATGTAATGTGGTTGAGGAGGTACAGTTTAGCTGGTTAGCCTATAGTTTTGACATGGTCAGTGTCCTAATCCACCAACCAGGGGGGAGATTCCCATATGTGTAAGAAGTTGCGTAAGTCAAAATACGTATAAACTGGGTAAGAACTTTCTTCAGTGGTATTTAACTTACCCAGTTTGTAAAGATATGCAATGTAACTAGGATAAATACACAATAGCCAATCATGTGAGTGATTTCAACTTATGCTGTCACATTCTACGCCAATCACATTGGCTCTAGTTGATATTGTGGCACAAACCCTTGTCCTCATGAATGTTTACTTAGAAAGATACCTTACGAAAGTTAGACGTGCAACAGTTTTTATTGAAAGAAGTCTTTGAGAATCCGTCCAAAGGATGGCACAGATTTCCCTATCACACATTGCATAGTGATGCAGGAAAAAATTGTGGCATACATTTTTTTGTGATCCATGCACATATGAAACCTTACAAAGCATATTTCACCTTATAGACTGGCATCTCCAGTCTTTGAAAAAAGTATCTTTCAAACTAGAAATGGCATTGAAAAGTTTACAATTATCATTTGTGATTGGCAACTTAAAGGAGATGTTATGATAAGGCTGCTTTAAAGCTTGTGTGCTGAGATTAATTCCATTGGCAATAGGGTAAAAGAACTCAAGTAACAACTAAACACAAGGCAAAAAAGGGTGGAGTTGTTATAATTTAATACATGTGATTGCAAATTTAAGAAATGGCAAGAAAATTGGCAAAATGTCAGCCAATGAGAAGTGTAAGGATGGCATTGAGATTTTATTTTTGTCGAGTTGTTTTGAAAAAGTACCTACAAAAACACCTATTCTGGGCCAAATTTAACTTTTCAGGAAACCTCTGAGCATGCAAGCAGAGGTTGTACCCAAGCTTGGACCATATGTTATTCATTCTTTTGTCCTGTTTCAAAACCTGACCAATATAAGTAAATGAGTTTAGTTGTAGATTATTGTAACTTTCTTTACAAGTTAAGAAACTCAGGATTTGAATTACAGGCATGTTACAGAGTATCTTAATGCATGATATTACGCTACTAGATGATTTAGAACCGTCAGTGATCTCGAAACAATCTGTTATACAAATCTGACTAAGTTTAGCAAGTTTCAGAGATAATTGTGCTTTCAACCAGATGCACATCTTTGACCTATTCCCACATTGAAATGCACTTGTAGTCAGAGATTAATGTGCTCTGAATAAGATGTACACCCTTGAGGCATTTAACTATTCCCATGATGCACCTATAGTTTGAGTTGAGTCACAACATCCTTACTAACTTTAAAATTGTTAAATGACATTCAATTTTAAGTGAGAAAATAGAGAAAATTGTAGGTATAAAATACAAAGCAACTTTTGACTACAGATGAGGTCAGCCTCCACTTAAATTCAAGGAATTTTGTGCCTGATTTAAATTTACTTACACCAAACCCATTTGTTGTCTAGAAAAGTCCTGACAGGGCAAATTTCTCAAAAGCATGTCAAGAAATTAAACTAGTCAACTTAATCTTTGTTTTGTCCCTTCCTAAATTCATTCAAAGACACAAGCAGTGACAAGAAAAAGAACAAAAAAAAAAATAATAAAATAGAGTGAGTTCAACAAAGTCATACCAAAATTTGTCTTTTCTGTTTTAATAACAGAAATGATTTGTGATAACTCCTTACAACAATCTATTTTAGAGACTCTAATATAAGTTTCCCAAGAATTGATTCCACTTTTTATTTCAGATGCTTCTCCTGGTTCCAAACAATACACATTTTAGGAGACATCCGCAGACCTCTTTCCTTCCTCAATCATTAAGAGTGCAGCATTTTCCTTCAAACAGCAAGATAAATCCTGGGAGCAACACTAGCACCTTCAGCCTCCTCCATCATTTCTTCAACACAAACACTGACACAACCATCACAAAAGTTCCTCTTTTTATACATCAAATTGGACAGACAACAGCTATCCTTCATGATAGCACAGCTTCGCAGTTTGCCATTGCTGGCCCCCTCAACAGGCAGAGTCCATTGATCCAAAAACTGCAATGGGAAACTGCTTGATGTGCGTTTGCCATTGAGCAGAAAGCTGGAAAAATTTCACTTGGGTGAGTTCATGTCCATCAACCGTAACTGTGAGAAAAAAGAAATGCTTCAAAATGTTAGAGGCTTAAACAGAAAAAAAAAAAATACATTTTTATGCTAAAAAGGCTGTAAAAAAGCAGAAAATACATGTCAGTGCTGCAAACTGGTAGTTTGTTATATCCAAAGTGCAACAGCCAGTCCTTGATTTGCCTTTAATCTGGGGAACCTTCAATCTAGCAAACAGCAGGTATGACAGATTGATTGGTCCAGCCAATTATTGAGCTAGTGCACCTTCGGTCTACTGCACCTATGACATAGTGAACCCTCAATTCAATTAGAAATGTTCTATCCTGCAAACCTTTTTCTAGTGAATCTTCAGACTAGTGTGCCTTCAGCCAACCCCCAATCTTATTGGAAATGTTTTGTCTAACAAACCTTTTATTTAGTGAATGTTTAGGCCAGTGTGCCTTCTGCTAACCCTCAATCTTTTTGGAAATGTTTCATCCAACCAACCTTTTATCAAGTGAACCTTTTGACTAGATGTGCCCAATGTCAACCTTCAATCCTATTAGAAATCTAGCAAATCTTGTGAGCATTTAGACTAGGTGTACCTTCTACCAACCTTTAATTCTACAACAAGTGTCCTGTCTAGCAAATCTTGTGAACCTTTAGAATAAGATGTAAAATCCTGTATTACCTGTTAATGAGTAATCTTGCGACCGAGAGGTGCAAACCAGTCTGTGGATGCCATCTACCATCTGACTCTTGAGACCAGACTCTAAATCTCTCGACTTTTTGCCAATTTTCATGACTAGAAAAGACAAATAATCGATATGTTAATTTTAGATGGTTACTTCACCTGCATTTATTTCTGGAAAAACACTTTTCTTAAAACCCCTTTTCAAGTATTTTTGGTGATGGGCAGTATTTATTCCAGTTTTTGCTCATACTTTATGGTCTTGCTAAAATTTAGAATTTTCCACAGGCCTCATTAGGGCCTCCGGGGCTGCAAATGACTCGTAGGCTGCCACTTGAAAACCTAAGTCCTAGAGTCACTGGCACGGATCAAGATATTCTGAATCGGAGGGGGGGGGGGGGTTGCTGACTTAAGAGAGAGTACAGAAGTGAGGGAGTTGTACTGCTAATTTCCTGTGTGTTTTATTGTTGATCTGGTGGAAAAGGGAGGGGCTGAAGCCATAAAAGCGCCCCCTTGGATCCGCAACTGAGAGTGACACCATTATCAAAATTTACCCGACTTCTGCTGACTTTGAGAATGTCTGAAACACACCAACACCTGCACATCATCACAGAATTGCACAGAACATCTGAGCATCATCATAGCAAACTGCATCTTGGCATAGTTCAATTTTTTAATGTTTGTTGTTAAAATGACATGATGTGTTGGTGATTAATTCACAGCTGATGCAGTAAACATAATACTTGCAACCTACAATTATTTTAAGAACAACAAAATGTTCCCAAAATAAACAAACATAGACCTTGTGCATGGACGACATACTGCATGGACGACATACTAAAATCATTCTTTGAGCAGAATGAAGGAACACATGGTCCCATGCATTAGAATTTACCCTGCACCTGTAGCAGACTATGCATGTATTTGACTGGTTGACACTGAATCAGGGGTCTGCATCTATCGGTGTTGGCTAGTTTCACCCCCCAAAGAGGGCGTACTTTCCACTCTATGACATCATTGCACAAGGTCTATTGGTATTTAACAAAAGTTGGTAATATCTGGCTATACCACTTGTTTAAAAATAAAACTAGTATTAAAGAGAGAGAGAGTGGGGGCTTTTGTTTAATAAAGGCACAGGGCTTGACATTCTGTCCTGGGACAATGTAATTTACCAGGATTGCCTCTCTCCACCCAGGTACGAGCTGGGTACCTGTGAAATTCTCATTTCACACATCTCTGGAGGAATTGTAACATGGACAATTTCTTTTTAAGCATGATGATTGCATTCTGATTTAATTACAATTGTTTGATATTAACACTCTAAAAAATGCAACTACCTAATTGAATATTACAAAAGCTATGCACAAAAAGTTCTTTTGTAAGGTGAAATATTTTGAGATCCTTCCTGGAAAAAAGTGAAAAAGCAAACCTCAATTTGGTTTTATGATTTTCAAGATATATGTGTGCACAAAACACAAATGCACATTCTAATCAATTAGTATACTTCAAACTGAAAAAGGGGTTTAAGGTCACATCAAGTTTTGATATGGTAGAGACGTTCTTATTCTGAGCAATTTCACAAAATTTGCATTGAAATCCAATTGTAGTTCTGAAGATATGAGCAAGTAAAGTTGTCACATTTACACTAAAAAGTTAACTTCAAGCAAGGTCATATGTCATTTGTCTTTTGTTTTTCTTTTAAGTAGACAACCAATTTTTTCCTGAACAACCCCATATTATCAAGATGGGATTGCCAAAGTGGCATCAGTTCATCACAAACTTCGCATTCTGAACAGGGAGGGCACAAACCTATGAACTGCAAGTTCAACAAAACGTCTAAAAAGCAAAAGGGAACAAAGCATGGTTTGTCAATGTGAGGGAGTGATATCACCTCTGCTGCCATCAAACTCACTTTGAAACACAGATCTAGTGACTTCATTTACTCATATCTTGAGAAGCACATGTGTGATTTGAGAAGAAGTTTCACCACACTGTGCAGATTTAGTCCAGCTGGCACAAATGACAATTTAAATTTTGCTATAACTTCCCCTTAAAACAATTAAGAAAAAGATGCAAATATGGCTGTGCATGGATAAAAAAGGATAAAGGAGAGTTGTATCTCTGGTTGTATGATCCCAAGAGTTAAACATATCGCTGCAGCTAAAGAAGGTACTCAGCTTTGCATTATCTAATGATAATATTGAAAGATTACAAGTTGCCTTGATTGTATTTCCTGTAGCTCCTTGGTTGCACCATCACTGCAGCACAATTTTATCCAAGCGTAAACCTTGAGAAATTTATGTCATTTATCAAGATTGCATTTTGTATCAACACTTGCAATATACTACATCCCAGCATCCCTTGCACTTCGTCCAAACGTCGAATTGCAAAACACGCCCACTACGCTCATTACTTACCATTTACATACTGCATACCATTATAGTGACATACTTTGTCCTACTGTAACATTATATTGCATCCTAGCTTTGTCCTACCATCAGCCTTACACACTACATTGAAGTTTGAGTGGGTTTATAAGAATTCAATTTACACTACAACAATAGTGCATGTTTTGACACCATTAACAAAGGATATCTTTCACTTGGCCTCTTTCTTCCAATTTCCTTAAAGGCCTAATCCTCTCACCCCAAACTGTTCCAATCTTAGTAATTATTCAAACCCCTCCCACAACTGTCCAAAATTCATCCTCTTCCAGACACAATCTCAGCTTATTGCTTCAGGGAGAGTATTTCAAGATCCCAACATGTAATCAAAACACCCGCAGTGCATGCTGTGTAATATGAGTTTAAGTACACTGCACTTTCTGAACAAGCTGTCAATCAAAGAGCTGTGCCAACTGAGTATTTTGTGGACTACTACAAAACTTGTAGTTTGGTGTGCGAGGATTAGGTTTTAAAAACAACAAAAACAAATCAGAAAGCAAAATACTACAAATGAAATGATTTCAAGAAAATGACTGAATGTCCCTGTTGTAGCTTTGAACTGCATATGAAAGTCAAGGCAATGGAAGGCTCTAAGTAAAAATGCTTTAATAAACTGAAAATATTTCACCAATACAGAGTCTCAAATTTTGGAGTGTTGTGAAAGCTAGCAAAATGGCAACCTAATAACATTCAGATCCAATGCAGTTCCATTGCACCAACCACAGAGCTACATTCAACCATGCACAAACCACACAAGATTCAACTCAAACTTAGTCCACCACACTAGACTTTCACCACACAAGATTTAACTTAAGCTTAGTTCACCACACAAGATTTAACTAAAATTTAGTTCAATAATGAAAGTTGCATGCAAAATGAAATACCCTCCAATATGATTAGCCGCTAGGTCCAGCAAATAAATCACAATGCTTCATTTTGCTCCTTAACCAAAAAACTGCAGATCTAGATCACTACTACTTCAAATGGCTAATGACACTTAGAGAAAAAGAAAAGAATCTCTCAGATCAACAACTTTGAACTGATTGACACTAATGTGGTTGATGTTACAGTTAACTGCAGCTTTGCCTTGCAAATTAAAGAACCATGCAATTTTTGAGAAACACTTCTTGGAGTTTCTGGATCTAATCCCCTACCCCTTTGTTTTACTTGTTTCTTGTTTTTTATTTACTTTGTGGAAAGATGATGCAGAGAAGAAACTTTTGCACATGTTATTAAAGATGAAATTGCAAAGTTGCGCAACACTTAGCGAAGAGAAACCACAGCTGTAACATCCATGTGAAAATGAAATTTATGTCGATGAAATCAGTATGCAATTTTATGAAGAGAGTGCTAGATGTTTTATGGTACTACACACTTTTCACTTTTTATAACACAACAAAACTAGAGGAATCAGTCAGGCATGAAGTGTTGCCATCAGTATCTAGCTTCAAGGATACATTAAATTTTGATTGGCATTATGCAATACACCATGCCTATGACTGGTATCTCTGTGTGTTTAGGTGATGTAGTATGATGGATGAAATGTGACTGGCATTACTGTGTATTTAGGTGATGTAGTATGTGGGATGAAGTGTGACGGGTAAACCGGTGTGTCTAGGTGATGCAGTGTGTGAAATGTAAGTGTGACAGGTATTTCTGTTGTATAGGTGATGTAGTATGTGAGATGAAGTGTGACTGGTAAACCGGTGTATCTAGGTGATGCAATGTGTGGGATGTAAGTGTGACAGGTATCTCTGTGTGTTTAGGTGATGCAGTATGTGGACTTAAATATTCAGGATATTACATTCAATTAGGGTGAGTAAAGTGCGATCTTTTGTGAGAAAAACCATTCCTGTTTGAAACAATATCTCAGAGTGAGAGAAATTTATATTACCACTGTTAATATCGTTGATGAAGTGAATTTGTGCAGGGTGCTGCGATTAATAAAATGACAACATTAAAAATGCCCACCAATACTTCATTAGCTATTTGCAAGGTATGTTTGGGGTCTTGCAAGATATTTTCAAGAGGGACCTATAAGCCTAATATATTGAGTTACCACTAGCAGAGGGTCAAATGATTTAAATTTTTTTTTTTATATATTTATATATATTATTTTAATTCTGATTGAAAGCCATAAGCTGTTCAATCTGCATCATTAATTGCTTTTTTTCAAATTTAATTGAGATTTAAATACAACACAGTGGACCTATTTAAATAAAAGTTTTCAAATACATGTTACATAATAATTCTGGTGCTTTTTGTACAATACATTTCATTCTGATTGAAAGCCACCTTCAATGTTCAGATGCATGTCACAATCACATAGCTTCCATGAGCTTTACAGCTAATAAATTTTTAAGAGCCACTGCTTGTGAAAATTCATTCTATATTCCCAGAAAGTTTCAGTGGAAGAGCTATATTTTCTTTCATTTTATTTCATGTCATACGTATGGAACTGTAATTCAAGATTGCTTTCAAAGATAATTTATTAAATTATTAGTTTTCCACCTGTTACAGTGTGTTTGGATTAAGAAATGACTTGACAAGTGTACTGAAATTGGACTTGGTGAAACAATGAACAAAGATGTTATTGATGCAAACACACCTTGAAAATGACTTCTTTTTTGTGAGATTGATTGGCAAGAAAATTGAAGAAAGTAAAAAACTAATAAGTAAGTCTAAATACCTGTTGTTTTAACTTTAGGAACTTGCTTGGCTGTAAGTTTTGAATAAAAATCAATGGTTACTCAATTGAATGAGTGAAAAGTTGAACACTTGGTCAAAATATAGAGCAAAATATATCCACTGTGAAAAAAGGACCATAAATTTCATATGTTATGCTTTAATTTGAAAACTGTCAATTATTTCTTTCTTTCCAAAGTTTTTGCTTTAAGATTTAATTATGAAAGTGAACACTTTCTCTTACAAAATTTATCATATGAAAATATGTGACCAACAGGCTTGTAAGATATTTAAAATTGAAAGTAAAAATTGATGCTAAATAGTGGAAATACATCCCTGTTTTATGCGCTGCTGTGATGCTTAAGGAATTTCACACGATTACAGAAATGAAATCTTACTTTTCTCGTTTTAATCTTTGGTGACCAACAGCAATGAGAGTGCAGAACGACATGGCTTTGGTTTGCATCCCCAGGGTGGGGAGTTTGGACAATGTAACAGACTAGAAGGAAATACATTGTGACTTTATGCTCTGAGCCCATTTAAAAGGAATTTCATATGATAAGTGAAACAGAATCTTACTTTTTTTGTTTTTATCTTTGGTGACCACCATCATTGAGAGTGCAGAATGACTTGGGTTAGTATCCCCCTGGGTAGGGAGCCTCGACACTGTGAGAGACCTGAAGGCTGTCTTTATAGATGACTTATCTCTCTTTCCACCAGACTCTGGCCAATATTCTACTTGTAGTTCTACTAGCTCATGTGGAGTAGAAATACTTGGTGAGCTGCTGTAAATTGGAAAACAAACAAGATTAAGACACTTTTGAAACCAAGTTTGACACAAACTGCAGATAATGCAGAAATAAATTGTTACTTACGCGTAGTATTTTAGCCTTGATGTCCTATAAAATGACATGCATTTCATAGCAGTGTTTTCCTTTGGACCATTCCAAGTTGAGCTGGTACATGCTGCTGAAAAGTGTACTAAGTTTTAGCCATCCCTAGTTGACCACCACTCTAAGTAGCCAAGAATCTATGGGTGAGATTTGTGTTCAGCTAATTTGAGATCAACCAAGCTAGGATGACTTGTTGCTGTATTGCGATTAGACATTAATGCGAGTGATAACCTTCCTCACTAGGTAGCAGCTCCTATTCAAGACAAGTCTTTCTGTTGAGTTATTTTGGCCAATAGATCTTCAACTGAGTTTTACTTACATGAACTCTTACAAACCAGACAAACCAAACTCAATAACACCAAACAAACACCAAATACTTAAAAATCTTTTGTTTTGCCAAGGTGCTGTTGAAGATGTTCATCAATGCCCTAGTATAAAAAGCTTTACGCTTATGATGTCTAATTCCTGTCCTGGCGTATAGACAAACAACAGACAGATCACAGTGAGTAAATGCTGTAGTCCATCAGCTTTAATTTTAGCAATAATTGTGATTACCAATACCACACATACCACTGCAAACAAACCCAAGCCCATAATAAGCAGATTAAGTTCATGTTTTGAATTGAATCCGACTACTCAATGAGATGATGGTCCCCAGAAATGGCCGACAAATGTCAGAATCACTTGGTAACAGGACTGGTGTACAAGTTAGAAAGACTTACGGGATATCAGAATACTTACTTCTGTGAACTTGGAACAGATCCCATGCTAGGGCTGGGGGGAGGGGTTGTTGCACCTTCCCTCTCTTTACTGGTATTGGGTGGACTTGAAGAAAACATATTTGCACTGGTGTCCTCGCTATCTGCATGTTGCATATTGATAAAGAAAAAAAACCAGTCAATAAAAGCATCATTACTCTAAAAGATGACAAGGAACACTAGAAAGTTGTTGATAATATCAGCCTTAGTTGTGACCCACCTATGAAAACAAGCTATGTTTCAATAACTTAAAAGGGAAATACTGTGTTTAAAATGCTCCAACAAAGCATTAAAACAAAACAGCTCAAGACATCATTAAACCATTCATTATCAACCATACACCCCTTCAAAAGCTTCATCTCCTCAAAATATTATGAACAAGAAGAGCTTTGGAAATTGCATCATCTGAAATGTTGAAAGTTTGGGTCAATAAATTAATCTTGAGCAACAAATAACTGAATTTCAATTTACGGGAAAATTATCTCTTGAAAAGAAGACCACATTACTGCATTATTTTTTATCATTTACCACTCTGTGTCAATATATATTGGTTTGAAAAGGATGAAATTTTCTTGCAAAACAAGCACAATATTTCCCTATAAAACCATGTTGAATCTGCACAGATGAGTTCTGCCAACTGAAAATGCCAACCACTTGCAAACAATTGACAGAATAATTGACCACGCACAATGTCATATGTATAGACTATTGTGCATTAAATTTGACAACCACAAGGCTATTTTTGTTTACACTTCATGTTGGCAGGCTACCACGAATTTATAAATTTTCTTGTAAAACAAGTACAATATTTCCCTTTAAAACCATGTTGAATCTGCACAGATGAGTTCTGCCAACTGAAAATGCCAACCACTTGCAAACAATTGACAGAACAATTGACCACTCACAATGTCATATGTATAGACTATTGTGCATTAAATTTGACAACCACAAGGCTATTTTTGTTTACACTTCATGTTGGCAGGCTACCACAAATTTATAAATTTTCTTGTAAAACAAGCGCAATATTTCCCTTTAAAACCATGTTGAATCTGCACAGATGAGTTCTGCCAACTGAAAATGCCAACCACTTGCAAACAATTGACAGAACAATTGACCACTCACAATGTCATATGTATAGACTATTGTGCATTAAATTTGACAACCACAAGGCCATTTTTGTTTACACTTCATGTTGGCAGGCTACCACAAATTTATATACTTAAACTCACCTGTAACCTTTTATGCTAACATAGTGGTTAAACTTTTTAAACATTGGAAGAAGATCACATGAGGTACAGCAGTTGGAAAATATCCAGGATCCATCAAAAGATTTGTTGGGAAGGTGTTACTACAAGCACAGTTGATCTACTTTTGTTTTACTATGCTTTGATGTAATATGACTTTGTTCATTCTATAATTCTTCATTATGAATACAAGAGAAGCCTTCAGTTTATAATTTACACTTGACTGACAAACCCTTGGTTTTAAGGGAGGGTGCCTCGCTTAAATGATCATAGATATTTCCACGAACATTGCCATACATATGATTTACTGAACAGAGTGTCTGCTGAGGATAAAACAAGGAGCTTAATGTTTCAAGATCTTAATTCATGTTCGACATTGTTCACATTTTTTTTTTCTTTTTCAGAAAGCACTCCAACGATGATACATTATTTGTCTATAAGCACTTACCGGTTGATGTAAACATTGCTGCTACTGCTGATTCAGCTGGTCCTATTCTGACATACTGTAACATGAAAGAGACCATAGGACAAAGATAATTCAGAACTTTAGCAAGTGAAATAAAATTCAAAACAGAAATGACAAACATGCCGAAGAAAGGATCTATCAGTGAAGGGCAGCACAGCAAATGTGAAGGACTAGTCATTATCTGCTGGACAGACAAATTTGTGAAATTGAGATAAAATTCCAAGATATTGAAGGTTTAAAATGACTCTAATATTTAACTGTGTTATTTGATGTCCCTTCAACCCCAAATGAACTTTGACCTACTTAAATGTTCCCATTAAAAGACATTTTCTGAAAAACTGTTCAACCTGATAAGATTATGAAATGACCACTACTTCTTTGATGTCTTCTGTGTGATCTCTCATGATCAAAATAACTTGTGACCTACTTCCTGACACCATACTTATCAAGCCCTTAATATGTGTTATAACTTATCACCTTTACCACTATAAGGAGTGATAAGGGACAGTCAAAGTATCTGCAGACAGCAGTCCCTTTTCCAATTTTGAGAGATGGACAACAGAACAAACATATATGTTGCCATGACAACTAAGGGACAGTCAAAGTATCTGCAGACAGCAGTCCCTTTTCCAATTTTGAGAGATGGACAACCGAACAAACATATATGTTGCCATGACAACTAGCTCAACTTGTTCATCTAATAATTGACATAACTAATAGAAAACCAAAACTAACCACTTGTTCATTTTGTAATACCAATCTTAACCAGAGTTGTGGTATCACCTAAGTCTGCTACTTTCAATTTGGTATTCCAGAAGGTGTGATATAAATAACTTCAATAGAAAACTGTGCAGCGGTTTCAATAATTTTACCACAATGACCTGTATATTACAAAGAGCTAGACTTAATTCAGCAGTTTTCACATCCTGACTTACTGTTTTGATCAATGTGATATATGATTCACACACAAAAGCCAAAGACTTTGTCTCATATGCCCCATGACACTTGGTGTTACTTTGTTTACATTAAGACAAAACTTCAAGTAACCCTTGTTTTCCAGTCTGTGTTCTCAAGTACCCCAAGTTTTGTTGATTGGGTAGTGCTACCATAGTAACAAGGTCAAATATTTCACATACCAATTACTGTAAAATGTTATAATTTACGGGTCATCAGCACCATAAACACCTGTTACCTTCATTGATTACCACAAACATGTTGTTTAAAAACTGCAAAACCATGTGATCTGAGGTGGATCAAAACTTAAACACCAACCCTGAGTAAACCTGCATTCTCACATTACTCTAGCTTAAGGTAACACTGTGGTACCTTGAGCATGGGGTACCTGAGACCACAGTACCAAGTACGAAAGGTCACTAAGATCCTTGTTTTGAGACTGACTTCATAGCCAAGTGGTAAGAGCATCCGGCTAGTAGTCGGGAGGTCAGGAGTTCAAGTCTTGGCCGGGTCATACCAAAGACTTTAAAAATGGAATCTTCTGCCATTGTACTTGGTGCTCAGCATAAACCATGGAGCAGGGAAAACAAGCAGTAAGCCGCTACTGGGAAAAAGTTGTGGCCGGCTTGTCTTGAATCAATTGGTTGGAAACTGGGCCATAAAACTCCATCTAACAAACTAACTCCTTGTTTTGAGGTACCTTGCTGTAAGCAAGGTTTTTCAAAGAACTGCCAATGATATCTCACCCACACAACATCCACAACAACATGATAATTGGCATACATCTTCTTCATATGTGTCATAATGCTTTTTGAGAAGACATTTTCCTACATGATATTTATGTCACAAAATAAGGCTAAGGTTAGCTTAAATATAATGCTAAGATTAGAGGTCTTGACATACTAGTGTCCTAGCCCACATGATATCATATGAGGTTTGGGTGATATAACATGCACAGTTTGAGAGTATAAGCAATTCCTAGTACATGGTATCATAGTTTAATACCTTTTCAAGTTTTGAACCTGGAATAATCTCAAATGACCTTGGACCTCCATCAAAAACAATTGTAGCTTATTTACCCCATTTCCAACCAATTGCTGTTTATTTATTCCTTTCAAAAAGATTAGGAGTAAATGTCATGAAACCTTAGATTTTCGATAATCTTACTTTGAAAACTTTTCCATCCTTCACCAATATCTGGACAAGCAGTCTTTCTACTACATGCCATTGTTACACCATACAGATAGTGAATTGAAAGGCTTCAGTACTGATCACAGGAATTTATCTCCCTTGTATACATGTCTATGGTACAAGGTGTCTATGATACAAGGTTAGTGTGTCACTGGGCAACAAAACAATAAGAAACTTGCTTTTGGTGATCAACACATAAATAAATTCTATCAGTCTACACCACCAGACAAATGTGTTAATAATTTGAGTGAATGATGTGTAGTTTTCTTACAAAGATCACCGACCTCCAGGTCAGTATTTATCTCTGAAGTGTACCAACCTGGAAGTGTTTGATGCAAAATATATGGCAAAACCCAGGGGGTGGTGTTTAATCAAAACACCTTCGGGATCCTTAATTTATTCCATACCACTTAAGTAATGTTGAAAAGAAGTAGTAACAGATTTTGTCACCTTAAGTCATAGGTAAAGGTTTACTTCCTCTAACATGTTCAAGCTCATGAAATAAATAAGTTCTTCATAGTCTCTTGCATATATAACCATACAATATTAATCCCTCCACAATCACTCTAAACTCACATTAACCAATTCAACAACAGCACCCAACAATAGAGTGCTATCAGGTGACTCCACAACTTGGTAAGCCAAACCCACTGCCTGGCAAACATCAACACAGTTTCAGAGCAACACACGTGAATCATCAGTTGCTTCTTAGCAACAAGCTCCCATCAAAAGGGGAGGAGCTTACAATGTCAGTGAAAGTTCTCTACAGCCCCACTCAATGCCATATCACTCACATTTACAAATGGTATGAATCTTTGGTTTGACTCTTGTTCCTTGTTACTTTGCCGTTGAGTAACCATGACCTCTCCTACTGGCAAGTAAAGGCAAGTACTGGCTCCGGCTAGGTATGTCTCTAATCTATTAACAACCTCAACTGCATCTGAAAATGTGAGATGTGATTTAGAACAAAAATATTAGAAAATAGACGAATCAACAGAACTTTATTCTGTACAGGATGATTTTTTGCTTAATCCTACAATACAGTCTGGATCTGTTGAAAAAAGTTGTTCTAAAAGACCTTTTTTGGGGGGTTTTGTGATTTCTGGGAAGGGTGTTCTCACCACATCCACCAGCATTTTTCAACACACTTCCCTTTTAACTGCTTACTTTGTTTACACAATGCCCTGTAATTCCTTCTTATGTGAATGATTATTGTTGTGAAAAGAATCAATAAATGAAATGCAGTATGCAGGCATTATGGCCTAATCCTCTCACCCAAACAGTTTCCAATTCTCATAACCTACTTACATGTGTAATCAGAACACTAAATACAGCACATGGTATTAGCTGGAGTACTCTGCATGTTTTGAACTTGCTGTCAATCAAATAGCTCTGACAGTTGAAAATTTCTGCAGACTGTTATAAAAAATTGCAATTTGGGATGAGAATTGCACTGACTGACCTCTAAAGACTTTCAGAGAATAAGCTTTACTAATAAAATTTAAAGCAAGCATTTATTTTCCCTAAAAGTAACAAGAAACAAAAATACTGCCATGTAATTAAAGAAGCTATTTCCGAATTAGTATGACAGTATATGCTAATTCAATTAGTAGAGCGGGGAGGGGGCATAGACGACCTGCTACCTTAAATGTCACTTTCATGTTACTTTACACTTATTTCCTACTACTGAATCCACTTTTTGATTACAATGCTACTGTACTATGCCAAATATAATATTCAAGGTGCAGCCACTACATTTCTGAAATAGTTTCATATCATGCAAGTATTCATTTGTGAAAAAAATGGTTGGTACTTTTGCTATCAATTTTGTTTTAATTATACACCCTCGACTGAAGAGGATCAAAACTAGCTACTTTCACAATCTGAAGACCTAGAACTGTTAACCTTTACAAATGTTGGCAAACTGTTTGTTGCAACTTCGTATTCTATAAATCGAGGGCAAAAATGAGACTGCAACAAGTGGTAACATTGTCTACAGGCTTTTTGCTTTTCCCTACAGTATCTAACCTACATACAAACCATCACAAAATTTAGGTGTAAATTTTATGAAGCCTCTAGAAGTTTGCACCTTTTCTCATGTCACGGGAAGGTGCAGCTAAGAATTTAGTAATAGACTGAATACACCAGTTAACATTATGCATGCTGTGAAAATCACGATGTTCCTCCAACAGTGTGTAAATCCTGAGGAAGTCCATGAGAGGATCGGGACTTGTCTGCCCAGTCAAAAAAGCCTCATTTCTGATGTAAACAAACCCTCCCATTGAAGCACTGTGTGGGAAGAACTGAAATGTTTATTGAGCAGAAAAGTAAACACAGAGGTACTAATTCAGAGACCATCTGTGATTTGCACCTCATGAGATCCCTGCCCTTAAGAAACTGTGAACCTTATACCCCAGTTTTTGCTGAGAAGTGCTGTAATAAAATTCTGAACATGACTTCCTGCTTCATACCTTGTTCCATTTTATCTGGATGAATCTAGCCTAAACACATAAACTTGAAGACTGTGCATATTGTTTGCACTCAGATGAACTACTGTCACAACAGATCTATTACATAATAGTTGGATGCTCACACAATGGTTCATGGTTGATCCAGGCAAGCCAGCAGTTAATCCTCTTAGAGGAGCTGCCAGCTGGGGCATGACTTTCTGATCAGCCAAACAGGAAATGTAACTATCTTATGACAACTTTTACTAAGGCGATTCATTTCTTCATGAAGTAATGGTGAAAAATTGATAGGATCCATCAGCCTTAACTTCCCAAACAGAAAAAATATTGTGCTCAAAATACTCACGTCAAAAGTAGTGATGGCATGGGGATTAACCAAATCACTATTACTTACAGTCATTACATCTTCTATGCATGACCATATCCCACAGAACCAAAGAAAGCTTACATGGAACAAGTGTAGAACCTCTTTTGATAGCTAAGATATACTCCATTTTATGCAAATTAAAACCGTAAAAACTATGCTTGAGAATAGACATGGGACTGACATGTACTTCAGAAAATGATAACACCAGGAAACAAGGACTGTAATTTATAGAGGTAGACCCACCAGAAAGACCACTAAGAAGCCAGTTTACAGCAAACTCCCTGGTTTATTAATTTAGGAGACCTTACATTACCCTCCATACCTTGGGCGGTTTATGCAGGTATGGAGCAGTTTATGCATATATTTACTGCTAAACTAACCTGGCAATTCTTTTTCAACTTTTTCTACAATCTCCTTCCATGTAGCATCCATAAATAATGAGTTGTACTTAATGTCCACAGATGACAAGTACTTGGCCACTGAGTTGCTGCTTCCTGCAGAACAAACATAGAGTGAAACAATGTAGTTGACACAACCAGGTACTAAGTGACAATTTCTTTGACACTTCCTTCATTATAATAGGGACCTGGGAACTCCCCCTACATTTTAAATAGATTTCAGGGCTGGAAAAAATGTTTATTTCCTTGGAAGGAACTTCATGTATTTCCCAGGAAGGAAGTAAAACTTCCCACAATTCTCCATGTATTTTTATGAACAGAAAAGGGAAATTTCTCTCCAATTGACTGAATTCCCTTCCACACATCCAAATTTCCCAGGAAGGAACCTCCCAGCTTTCCAATTTTTTCCACCCAAGATTAATTTTTGAGTCAAAATATGATGGGGGGGGGGGGGGGGGGGGGGGGGACACATTTCCTCCCTTGCACATCCTTTTGGGGGGACTTTAGGGGACTACTGATTATGCTTAGAGCAACTCTTTCTTTCTTCCTTCACACCACTTTACTCACTAAAACCTCAAAAAATTACACCATACACACTTTCTTTCAATCACCTTTAACCAGTGACTTATATTCAAAACCACTATACTGAAATAGACATTACAAAACAGTAGCTGCAAAAAGTCTTCATTGTCCTTTGTACAACACAAGTTTAATGTTTCCAGGCATGGACTGTAATTCTGTATTTCTTGCATGATGGCATTTTCATTTTACTCTTTAATTCTACCACTATGGCAGATGGGCTAAGGGTCAGGGAAGAAAGAATGGAAACAAAGAAGATGGAGAGAGGAGGAGGAGGATGGAGCTGGAGATGGCATCGTAAGTTTTTCCCAGAAAGCAGGCATATCCAAAAGATAAAATACATCAATTCAGTAATTTAATCTGCACAATAAGAGTTGGAATGAGACATACTAATGTTTCCCAGTATAATGAAATGCTAAGCAGTAAAGACAGTCTTCATTGCATTGTAAACAATTCCTTCCCTCTTGATGCGTAAAACGAGGTCTTACGTCAAATACACCCACTATGTCCTGAATTGTATGCCACTTAAACCGTTTCCAAGGAAAAGCTGTCAAAATAATAACATTTAATGTAGAAAAAACCTTTCTGTCCCCCAAAACTTTAAACACTGTAATATTTGAAGATGTGACATGACTTTAGGCTATACTCACCTGTCGGAATATAAAAAATTTTGAGATAACTCTGCCACTCAGGCGATTTGTTTGAAAATTCAACAACATACGGCCTCATGACAGAGGAAAGATAAGCCTCACTTCCGCAAATGCCAATCTTCACTGGAGTAGGGACTTTAGGTGTCTGGTTACAACTGAAAGTAACAATAAAACCACAAGTCATGTGACAGCTGAATTCATGCACCAAGGTGAGGCATGTTTATAGGTGTCTGTGGAACGTTTATCCACAGAAAGACAGACACACATACCGAGAAATGAAGGCATCATGTACGAGTAGTAGGATGACGTTTAAGAACACACCAGCACAAATGATTTACATAGTGTCAATTAGATAAAATGGTAACGTACATTTACATGTGGTTTCAAATACGATTCAAGTTCAGTTTCAGAATACAATTCAAAAACAGTGCAGGTCCTTCCCTTTGGTAGCTAATTATGACAGGCAGGGACACCATGGCCATATTCAACAACCCCTCGTCCAAGACGGGGGGGGGAATCCCCCCGTTTGAAGAGATGTATATATGTGATTAAATGCTTTTTGTTTTCAATTGTTATAGGCAAGTTGGTAGTTTCACAGTTCATACCTGTGTCCAAAAGACTGTAAAAACTAGCAAAAATGACAGACGAAATAATTGTTCATGGAATGGACACAATTATGTCAAGCAGACTAATAATTATTCATGACTGATGAGAAAGTACCTGATCAAAACCTGAGATGTCGGAATGAATTGGTGTGCTAATAACAAAATCATACTCACTATTTCTGTAACCTCTGTACAATAAATTGAAGAGTTGTTTCTACGTCATCTTTTCCACATGTACAAACTATTTTACTGTCCTCTACACAACTGGCAAGCCTCTGTAAATTAAAAAAAAAAAAAGGAGAAAAACATGAACCTAAGGTCAATCAAGAAATTCTTCATTCACAACACCTGCATGCATGGAGGTATGGTCTTGTGGTGCATTAAAGAGGCCATACCACCTGATCTGTTGACTAGACCAGGTAAGGTCTACCAGGTTAGTTAGATGAAGTTTAAGTGTCCAGTTTCTATCCATAGGTCTACCAGGGAGGTGTGCAGTAGAAGATACAACATGCTATATAGACTCTTTAAACCCAATACTTCTTTTCGGAAGTATTCTCTAAATTTAACCTTCTGCATAGTCAAGTGGTAAGAGCATCCAATATAATGCCAGGAGGTCTCGAGTTTCACTCCTGGTCATTTCAAACCAAGGACTTAAACAATGGAACCCTACTGCGCCTGTGCTGGGTGATCAGCAGGAATGAAGTCAGGCAAACAAGCCAGTGAGCCACAACATGTTAAAAAAAAGGAGGCTGGCCTGACTTAAACCAACTGAGCTGTAAAGCCTCATCATAACCATTCTTCTCCAAAATTATTATCCTCAATGCCTTGGTCAAGCAGGGTAAGTGACACATACTGAAATTGTATTGGAAAGATACACCTTTTGTTTTTCTTATCAAGGTATCATCACAGGCCTTCATGCAAAAAAAAAAAAATTGAATAAGGAACAAAGAAAAGGTCATGTGAACTCTGTTGTAATGGACAAGACTCTGGTCCTTAAGTGTTCAAAAGACAAGAATAATGGAGGGCCCAATGCTAAGTGGGCTTCAAAGCCAATGTGTGGGGGACGCAAACTAACCAGAGTCTTGAAACAAGACTAGTTCAAGTCAAGCCGGCCATGGCTTTTTTCCAGTTGTGGCTCACAGGTTTGTTTTCCCTTCTCCATTGCTTACACTGAGCACCAAGCACACTGTGAAGGAGACAAGACAACCACCACTTCCAATTGTCCTGTATCTAACTTCCCATTTCCTCACTAATTCTGTTAGCTGGAGGCAACCAGGTGAAAAACATGTGAGCAATTGACTCACAACAATAACTCAGTTCAGTAATTTGGTTTGGTGGCTATGCTAATGTACACATCTTCCAAATCATCGGGATAAACAAACCGATTCCGCACCTACAACATGTTTCAAAATTTGAGTTTACATGAAAATTTACTGAAATCCCTCTTCCTTAATCCGATCATAACATAAGGTGGAATCATAAGTGTGGTTCTGTGCAGTGGGCTTTGTCTAAATTGCCTTTTTGGTGTAAATATATGTACTTTAACTTGTTGTGTAGTAGGGATGTGTTCCTATTTTCATTTGGGTTGACTTTTCAGATTTATGCATAGTGTTGTATGCACATCCTGCACGAATACAAAGGGAAGTGGTACATTATGCGCTGAGCTCTGCTTGTGTATCCCACAATTCCATTAGCCAACAAATTACCTGACTAGCTTATTCAATTCATCTTGACAATAATGCACTTTTTCAGTGGAAGGCAGTTCAAAAGGAAAAAGCGCCACCTGTGTTAAGAGTCTGCCAGATGGTATTATTATAGGCAATTAGGGGAAATACATAGGTTAATAGGAAGTAAGAAGGAATGAAAGAGACTCTCTTCATCTTAACAATCATGAACTTTTAGAGTTGCTGTGAAACACTCATGCAAAAGGGCAGTTTTTAAATTTAGCAATTATTGAACTGACTATTATTAAAGAGTGCATCCAGTACTTTTCTATTCATATACAAAGGGCAACCCTTTACTGATTGTCAATCAGTGGTTGATCAATGTGTGTTGCCCTTTGTCTGGAAAACATACCTCAGTGACTCACCATCACAAACAGTACAAAGCAAACTGTATTTTAAGTGTCACTATGCTGAAATATTTACAATTCATGTCAGCATTTAATTCTTCCTTTTCTACACGCAAGGTCAAGCACTGTTTACAATTCATGAACCTTGAAAGCACCAATAATATTATGTTCTCAAAGTTCATGTTTCCAATGCATTCAATACCAAGCAAAATCTGTTATAATAGGCAAAATGAAAAGTGAAACACAGTTCAAAAATTTTCAACACAAAATATAACTGGAAGAGAACCTGATCATTACAATGACGAAGGGAGATGAGATAGCATCATGATTGTGAAGGCACCTTGGCTATGTGCCAAATTTTGCTCTTATAAATTATGAATCAGTTAAACTGTTTTGACACTGATAGTAGCTGTTCTGGCACTCATCCTAAAGCTTTTCTGTAATACAGCTATTTTCACTACACAATATAAATGATTAATAATAGAGTACAAATTTTCCTCCACTTTCTCATTTGAATTAGGTAAATTTATACATGTATCAAGCATTTAATCATCAACCCCATTTCAAACAGCTTTCCGGTTCAAGCTTGAAACAGTGGGAAGATCATACACCACAAAGAAGTAGCTCTGCGATGGAATTATGTATCTATTTCAATGCCCTGAGGGTGGTTGTGGTTGGTTTCCTGTTTATCCCTGTGTGACCAGAAGAAAAATAAACTTTTCTCCCTTTAACTAGCTCCGTCAGAAAGTTGATTTAATTCCACACATAGTATTCCTTGGAAGTGAAACTGTGTTTACCACATATGAATGTATGACACAATTAATTGAACAGATTTGTGGTGAAAAATTTCTTTCTCTGTTGGCATTTTTGACCTACTATAGAGAGAACGTGCTCGTTTTTTCATTCTATGCTTTCATGTTCACTTACTAGTTGATGTTTATTTACCAAAGCTGTATATGTAAATGCATGTCATGTACACAACATGGATGGATCATGGACATTATATGAAATAGCCCTTACTAAAACTGCCTACCACTAAACAGTTTATCCCCAACTTTTGGGGAGTTAAGTCTGGTTTTTACTTGATGTTTGCACCTACAGTTCATAGCCACTCCAACCCTAAAACCAATTAAAATAGGACTGTTTAGTGGTAGGCAGTTTAAGTAAGGGCTATTTCAGGTAATGGACATTGTTTGTGTATGGGAATATTTCAAGTGCTTTAAATTAAAAAGAATTGTGGCATTGGGAATGTTTGAACTTGGGGTTTAGCAGCAACAAATCCTCCCCCACCCCTTTTAGCATTGCTGGGGGAATCCCTGAATTGCTCTTTGTGGCCTAAAAACTTCCTGTGCCTATTGCCTTGATAATGTCTGCATACTCTTTTTAATTTTTTTTGCTTTGTTTTGTTGATTTTGACTTTATGATGAAAGAAAAAACAACTTGCACACTCTGAAATGCTTGCATGGATTCCATACAATCATTATGTTGCAATGACTGAGGCAATTGGGGATGAACACACACTTTCAAACATGAAGTATAGAAATTCTTAAACTTACTAAAACCAGTTGTTGGTACCACAAATTTCGGGCCACTTCCCCATCAATTGATTATAGTTGGCAAAGTTCAGCATTTACAATCTGGTTTGAATTCTTTATACACAGTGGTATGGAAAAAATAAAGGCAACCATCAAACCTCTGAACCCTTTCCCTATGGTAGGGGGTCCATCCCGTCATACTGAGCTATGTACTATATTACGTATACACAGTCCACATGTAACTGTTTTACGAAATACTACTTTTTTGTACAGATGGGGCCATATTTGTGCTCGCTATACCCCACAAGGATGCGTATGTGTTAAATATCTCCTTTTCAGTCCTATTCCATGTTCAACATGTGATTACACACCATGGGTTTACTACAAGATAATGCCAGCTAAGTGCTAGGGTTTTGCAATGAAACCATGCATACGGTACATATAGTAAATCATGGTTTTGCAGCTGAACCTTGCGTAGCAAAGGGGTTAATACAACTCTTTTGGTCATTTGATGGACTTGACATTAATGGTTCAATCATTTTACTGCACACAATTCCAAACCTCCCTACCCACTTGCTTAAGCTCCTCCCACAACTGTCTAAAAAATCATCTTCATCCAGACACAAGCTCAGCTTATTTCTTGAGGGTGAGTATACAAGACCCCAATGTGTATTAAATCACAATACTCTCAGTACAGTATATGCCATGTGCCATCTGTACTTTTTGAACTTGCTATCAATTAAAGAGCTGTGCCACTCAAGAATTTCTGTGGACTACTACGAAACTGTCGATTGGGGGCAAGTTGACCTCAGCTACAATTTTGAATTAGAAATCCATGCAAAACTTCTATTTCATTCTAAAAGGCAGGGAATAATTTATCCAGTATCACATCCCAATTTGCTACACAAACAGGTAAAGTTGCTACACAAATGAAAAGTTGTGTAGCAATATTTTATGTGCATAACCCTTCCATTTTCACAAACAATCTTCAAAACTGCTATGCAAACTTCGAATGCTAAATTATTCCCTGAAAGGGGACTTGTAATATGCTGCTGTATGATCAGGTATGCAACTATGGTGAACACAAAGCAGCAATGTTCATCACATCTTAAATAACCTTGTACAACACGAAAAAATAAGGGGAATATACTGAAAATACAGATACTTAATGATAATGAGAGTGGGAATACGAAGATCTTATAGGCCAAGCTCTATAAGGCATGAAAAACATTAAGAAAAATGTCTTTTTCTGAGGTACTTCTTCCTTTCAATTCCCTGGTTGGGTCCAATAGCAAAAGCTAGTGATTCATGTACTCCTCTCCCACCCCCCCCCCCCAACCCCTCAAAGAAAAAAAAGAAAACTTGAATTATATCACATCAGGATTCAGGTCTTAATAGAAGATTCCTCCATACTGATATCTGTACCATAAAGAGAACTTTCAACAGAGTCCTAATTGTTTCCCCTAGAGGATCTCCTAAGACATATGGATTCTCATCTGGTTCAGGGTCATCTAGAATGAACCCCTAGACAAGACTGGAGAAGACCGAGGGTGTCCTACTCCTTGCTGTGTAATATAAATAGGAGTTAAGGAGGGGAGATGTAGATTGAAGACATAAAAAGCCTTCAGTATGCTTTGCTTATAACTTTCAGTGTGAGAAGATGATTAAACCTACTTGCTCTGAGTTCACTAAAATTAACTTCACCAATGCTTTACTGTAAATTAATTTTCTGATATCTTGAAAACAGTATGTCAGAAAAAATGGAAATTTTGCCAGAATGCTAAAATTTAATTTCTCTTTCACATTCTAAGAGTATATGTGTGCTGAAACACTTCTTTCAAAAATCCAGCCCAAATCCACTCAACCGTAAATGAAAGGCATTTCATTTCTAGACAAGTAGCATTTACTTTCAATACAATGTAAATGCCAACAGAAGGTAAACACATCACTCACTTCTCAAAATATAATCTTAACAGTCTACCTGTCACATACACTAACACACCACCGCAACACCTTGAAAAGAAAAAACGGTATCCTTGAGGCTTTATTAAAAATTTCAGCCAAGCAATGTGTAACAAAGTGTGCCTTTTCACATTTGATGGCAAGGAATCCCTTTACAGCCCCAACGGAATATTCAGCTTTTAATGTGAAATGTGAGCATTACACGAATCTCACTTTCCAATTCATTGTCACAAGGCTTTTTTTTTTTTGCAAAGTCTTTCAAATCGATGGGGTGAAGCAGAGAGTGTTATCTTACCTTTCCTAAAGTATCCTCTGTATTGATGAAGAGAATACTATCTGGTATAGTTTCCTCAAACAGCCCCAACTGGGTCAGCTGCTCTGGGATGTTCGTTTTGCTCCACTAAGGATGAAGAGGAAAAAAAAAGAGAGAGGCAGAGTTATTCTTTTGATTGATGGCTTGAGAAAACATTAAGCCGACAAACTTCTTGAGGTAGGAGGTCCCTACAGATGGACTTGATTTGTTTTTCAGGCCAGACAAAATATTTCAACCATGCTTTGGGTCTGTTGTATTTTTCCTTCCTCACCATGACGTGAGGAAATAACATATTAGAGAGATGTGATCTTGGTACATCACCTAAAGACAGAAAAGCAGGTCAGATGAAAACAGGGACATTCTCTGTGCTGGAGCTTGACAAGACAGTTACACTTTGTAGAAATATTACTCCCTGGGTATGTTACAGGATATTGCATTTAATGAGGCCAGTCCTGAAACTATATCTAATTAAAGGCATATTTTGGTGGCTTTGCAAGAGATACAAAAATATTCTAGAGTATGTCCTCCTAACGCTGTTTTCATACCCTAACTCAAGATATGTCACTTCAGTAATTGGTTATTTTTGTTAAAAATACCTCCACTTTTCAACAAAGCTAAGCCACAAGAAGTTGTGTCATATGAGCACATTGTGCAAGATTCCTTTGTTTTTCTTTACAATTTAAAGGTAAAGAGCAGTCCCCCAAAACTTATTTTCAGGAAAAAGCTAAATAACACAATTTTCATCTTATTTCTCTTCCGAGTATCTTTCATTACATTTAATGACTTTACTGTTGCATATTCAAGGTAAACCAAGCAGTAATTTCTGGTAAATTTCACATTTGAAGAGAAAAAACATTGTCACATGACTCCCACCAGCCAATCATGAAACTGGACAGACTATTACACTTCTTCAATTTGGGATGACTGCTCCTACCCTTTAACATCCTGTTTGTTCTTGAACTTTGAAGACACCTAACTTTGTGATAAAAAATTTTACATTTAGACTTTTGATGAACTCTCATTGCATCTTTTAAGTGAAATAAAGCATCATAATTTACAAGTAGCAATTCAACATGCTCTTAAAGAAATGGGATATTCTGACAAGTGAAAAAATACTTACAAATTATGGATAAGTATGGAGACAAACTTCAAGAGATCATGTAGAAATTATTTATTTGTGATGCTCAGGAATCTATGCTAAAGGTTTGCCATTTTCACTCTTTAAATAGTGAAGGAAAATTTTTGAGAGGGGGGGGGGTCAGGTGGTTAGAATCCCCCCCCCCCCATGACTGAACCTTGCAATGCAAAAAACACCTAAAATAGGGTTTTTTCTTTTCTCTATCCGTAGACGTTTCCCTCATGTCGCACCCCAAGCCACCCCCATGACACCAGAACTTCCCCCATGACATAATCCTGGCTATGCAGTAATTGTAAGAAGCACAACTTATACAATGAATCTCTTTCAATAGCTTGAGCAGGAGTCTAGGTCAATTAGTAAGATGGAGTTTTGCAGCTTAGTTTCCCCATTGAGGCTAACTGGCTTGTTTGTTTTCCCTACTCTATTGCTTATGATGAGCACAAAGCACAATGGCATTAAGTTCCAATTTTTAGCAAAACATTTTAAGCCACTAACCCTTTTTTCAACTGAACCTGAAGACACCACTCTGTCAGCAGAACGGTTTCTCCTGTGACCGGACTGAGTGTCTCTTGAGTCCTTGGCAGATGATGGGCGTTCCCGTCCTATGCTGCTACTACGTTTGGCAGGAGCTCTGCTGGGAGTGCCATCTCCACTCGAAAGGGAAGACAACGACCTCTGAGGAGGAATCTTAGGAGATGTTTTGATTACATCTTCTTTGGATGGTACATGGTTCTCTGGTGCAGACGGTGGGGAGTCATCAGACTTGTCTAAGTCTGCTAGGATAGCCTCATTGCATGGCTGTAGTACAAAATGCAAAACCTTGCCACAAGACAATTTTATACAATGTACTCTTCTCCAATGGAAATACTCTTACTATACCATCTTGTCACTTTAACATAACATCTTGATCAATTTATCAAAACGACAGATATTTGTCACAAGTAGCAAGGGAAATGGATGTTTAAAATCTTACCTGGAAACATTCTTGTCTTATAATCAGAATAAACCAGTAAATTTTTACCTCTTGCAGTATAAAATTGTCCTGGCTGTCTGAACTGGTGGACTCTGGTCTGGCCATCTCCATCCCTTCTGCCATAGAACCAGATGTGGGCAGTCCTTGTGAAAAATAAGGCCTACATGTGGATATAGAGGAAATCTCATAAATGCCAACACTTTAATGATTGAGATTCCATTCTTTTAATGCCTTGCATTTGATTTTTAGTCTACAGCATCACAATGCAAACACCAGGCAATGAAATAGGCCTATAAGAACACAGAAAAAATTGTAAAATCTTGCATGTTCCTGATCATTTATACTTTCAAAACAGATTCATACTACACAACTGTATATTAAGACTATCCAGGCTCATAGCCATGCTCACAGCTTATAGTGAAGCTCTTCTTCAAAGCTGCTTTGCACATACTGAATTGTCACACATTGGGTGAACCTTAGAAATATTTATGCTCCCTCCCCCAGAAGCCATTTCACCCCCTTCAATACCTTGTCTGACTTAAAGGCTCCAAAACATCTCTCTTCTAAGGGCAATGCTTTATTAGATATTTCCTATAATTAGGCCTACTTACCAGATGAGTTGGACAAGAGTTAATTAGATTGATAGGCACATGTAATATTGAAACCTCTGTTAAATGACCCTGCAAGGATATAGCAAAATACCATTACACAAGGGACCCTATACAGCACCGCAAAGTATTAAAGTGACATTAAACAGATTGTGAATTTGAAATCAAAACAAATCGAAATAAAATAAGCCTACAGGAAGCTCAAAATACCATCTTAGTGATAAATACAGACATAAATGATGCAACCTACTAGAGAGAATTGTGTGGGTAAAAGAATAGTCTGAAGTGTACAGTTCCTTTCATGCTGTAATCTTTTATGACATTTCACAGATAACCATCCACTTAAGGATGCCACAAGCTGTCTACTTTACAATTCTCTATCTATTCTATCTAGATCTCTGACAAAGAGATTGTGCACTCAACCTGAAGATTGTTTTTGTTATGAGAAAAAGAGTTCTGAGATTTTCTTAAAAACACCTGAACATTTGGGTACTTGAAAACCATAATTTTTGGGGGGCCAGCACACTAATTAAATGACTCTGTTGACACAATTGAAGGACTTCACATTACAAGGAAGCTTAAAAAAAGTTTATTTTAGGATATTGCCCACAGTGAAATATTGGGAGAAAGAAATTACCTCTAAACTGCTAGAAACAAGAAAAAAAGGATTTTCAACAGATCATACTCAAGACGATTTCTTTCTCTAAAAGTCTGTACACAATGACAATGCAAAAGATAATGTGGGTTTCACTTCATTGCATGTAAAACTATAAAGCTGACAACTGGAAGGTGGATGAAGGCAGCATTCAACTACCTACACCTGAAATATTTTTGTCTGTTATAATCCGTCTTTCACCATGCTGTACGCCTTTTCTGCAATCATAATGACACTGTGTTTATACATTACCTCATTTAATAATGCAGCCCCTACTGTTGACTTTTCAAATAACTCAGTCAGACTGGTGACTTAGATAAAGTGATACCTTTGGTATTAAACAAACAGTGGAACTTTTACTTTCTTAACTTGATGAAATACTATTAATTATGAGCACTTAAAGATTTAAAAATCAGATAAGAACATATACTCAGATTCAGTGCTGGAAACTTCGGCACATAAGGCCTTGGCTTTGGCACTTTTGGCAGTGGCCTTGGTGACCTTTGAAATGGTATACTTTTCTCCTGGGCCTATTAGCTCTTATGCCTCTTCAAAAAAAACCACAGCCAAATATAAATCAAAGCACAAGATCTTTTTTTGGCATTGGTGTGGTTTGAATGCAAATAGTGTCCATTTATTACTTAATCGGAAAATAACTTCTATGTTTTATCTTTCATTTAAAATAGTTATTTCAAAACCATGTTCAGAGGTTCTTGTAACAGACCCATTTCCAAATAGTTATTACAAAGGATTCTGGGATAGAATGTTTGTGTGTGCTGATTTTTGACATAGTAAAATGCAATTGGCAAAAACAATATGTAACAACACCCTATCCCACAATCCTTTGCAATGCTACTTGGAAAAGAGTCTATGGAGAGAAGTGAGATTGGCATGTCTTTGCTGATTTTTCATTAATTTTTGGCAACTGCCTATTACCCTCTAAAACATTTCCAGCAAACTGACCTCAATACTGGCTTTGGTGTAGAGCCAATGCTTATTTCGTCTAGGTTTCCCTCTGTACCACTGTCACTTAAATTCATTTCATCAAGGTCGTCATATAGGAAGTCTTCATCTAACAGTTCGTTGTCTTGGTCTTCTGGGAAATGTTCGCCATCGCTCTCATCACTAGCTACCTTAAACTTTTTCAGTAACGAGATGAATTTCTTTTTTATGTTTCGTTGTTGCTGCAAGACGAAATGAGATATGACGCTTACAAGAATGTGTCCTTTCCACTTGTTTAGAGCTGAAAGATGACATTTATTGTAATCAACCTGGGAAAGGAAAACTTGTAATATCCATGATCACACAGTAGGAAAATGTCAAGAGAAAAGAACGTTTATATCATACTTGGAATTTCATCTAACTATAAACTTTGGCAACATGCAAATTTATGACAGGGTAAAAAAGCAGTCTTGTGAAAAAAAAAAAACCCGAAAGAATGTACTCTATCTGGGGTAAAACCTGAAAACATTAAGTATAACTATTTGGGAGAGATGTACACTGCATAAAGAGTGTACATGCTAATATGTGGTCAAATTATCCGTCCGTCTATCAAAGTACTGTATGTTTTAAGAAATGATCACAATTAACGTCATATTTTAAAAACAAAAATGGAAAGAAACATAAGGTGGCCTTTAGAGAACACAAAAAAGCTGAGAAGAGCTTTAGCTTTTCAACCGCAAATCCTTTGTACATAGCTACAGAAGAATGATAATATTGTTGCTATAATGACATGAAAGGTCATGACATTTATTAGTATTCATGATAAGATGACTCCAGGTGAAAAAATATTCCACAGAGGCAATATCTCTAGAATTCTATTGTTACTAACTACTTTTATTAACACAGAGGATAACATATAACTGTTACTTTTTAAGTAAGCCTTTCAAGGCAGTGAAAGTAGTTACCATTTCAAATTGCTCTAGGATCAGGTTATATAACCTTATATAGACCACATCTACACATTAAAACTAAGGTTGTTTCCAAGATTCTTTCACAAAGAAACCAAAATGAAAGGTAATAAAGCTTTCTGATTTGAAAAACGAACCAGTTTTGTAATGATCATTTCCGTACTAAATTCAATTTATGTATGAATTTTTTCTGGAGTATCTTCAGAATTTCTTAAAGGGCAACATACTTATTGTTTCTTTCATGTTAAGAGCTCAAATTACAATACAAGTAACCAATCTAGAAATATGAAGTATCACTTCATGAATATGCAAAATATTTGAGTGATGATTTTCACTAAAATATGAGAATATCTGGATGGAATAAAATTGTGGGTCAAAAAAAGGGGGAAGTAGAGGGAGAAGTCAACATTCCAAGTATGATGCATCTATATGCACCCACCCACTTTTAACCATTTCTAAATTTCTAACAAAAGTCATGTTCTCTTGTAGCAGGGATTCTATTATATATTCTATATAACAGCATTCACTTGAGCGGCACAAGTATTCCCAGCAGGGGAGGGGGCATGGAGAAGGCCCGATATTCTGACAAATCCATTACATTCCAACACGGGCTTTGTTTTGACACCCCTATGTTCCAACACCTTGATTGTAGATGAATAGAGATTGTCAGAACATAGGGGTATTGGAACAAAGGGCAGTCCCCACAAGCCTGTGGCTTAACATTCCACCTGATTGAGCTCTCCAAAAGGCAAATCCTTCAATGCATCCTAAAATCTCCAATTTTTTCACAATGGAAACCCAATTAAGTAATAATTCCATCACATCTATCCCATTCCCCCTTATTTCTCTCTTGAAATGGAATTCTTAATTTTTCAACTTTTCCCTTTTTTTTTTTTACAAAGTCTCTAAATTTTATAATATTGTCAGTAAAGCCACAAACATGTTGGCATGTTGGGGACACCCAAAACTTATATTTGGCATTCTGCTTCTGGTTGCTGGTCCTCTGGCTCCAAAAGGGGAGTAAGGCCATGCTCCCCTCCATCAGGCAAATTTTTGCACCAACACTGTTGAAAGGAAACCTTCTGTCAAAACTTGAGTTTTGGACTTGATGGAAATTTGGCCATTCAACAATGATAAACAAAACTTACAGGCCAGATAACATGAATAACAAGTCAAATAATTTCAGATGATGACAACCCAATTGTCCCAACTTAATATGATGTTTTGAAATGAAATGACATAAACCTACGCTTTCAAGTGGCACATTGAGTTGATTTGTAAAATTCAATTTTTTCTAAATCTGTCACATTTTCTTCACATAACCATGACTAGGTCAAACTTACAAAACTATCTCCCCCCCCCTCAACCCCACCTACAAATGTTTACATGCAAAATTTTTACCATACAAAAAAGAACAAGAGCATCAATGATGCTGAAGCTCAACTGCGATTGAGTCTCCAACACATTTATTGTTAAGCAGTTTCAATAGAGACCAAAACTGAGAGCAAAGAGTTATGATAGTGTCTGGAGTATTGTGCATGTTTTGAGCTACAGAATGAGAGTAAGAGACTGCAAAGCTTGCAATTTTTGTTTATATTTGTAGGCTCAATTCTATAGGTTAGTTAGTTAGATAGATGAGGTTTAATGGCCCAGTTTCCAATCAATTAGTTCAAGTCAAGACAACCACAGCTTTTAAATTTCCCTGAAAGTGACTTGCTTATATGCCATACTCAAAAGTTCATATGATGTATCTACAAAACCGCACCAAATTATTTCTTGCAAAGAGGGACCATAAGGATGGATGCCATGACATCTTAACAACAGCCTAGTCTCAGACAGAATCAGTGTAAGGGCGTAGAGTGCATTACTGTTTCGTGTTTGTTAGCTACAGCAAAGTTAATCAAATGTTACAATTACGCCATATGCTGTAAAGTCTGGTACGGAGTTTGATACACCACAAATCTGCATGAAAACTGTTCAAGTTTGTACTATGGCTCCTACCACTATAATTTTTTTAGTAATACCATCGTACCACCATTGCTACTATATGTAGTATAAGCCTAGGCTAGGCTAGGCTAGGCTAAGGAATTTTAGTATGTACTGATTGGACTAGGCTAGGCCTAGTTGTCAGTAAAGGTGTGTAGTTGCTTGCAGATAGCTCCCTATAGGCCTGCACGCTTCTTTTTTATTCGTAGAAGGTCTAACGTTAGGGAACGATTTTTCAAAAATCTTTAAATTTGTTGCAAAATCAAGGTTAGGCCTAGGCTTAAAAAATGGTTTAGTATAGGTAAAATGCACAATTTAAGTGTAGCCTGGATCTGACCTGTTCTTTTAGAATCTGGTGTCAGATTAACAAAAAAAAAAAAGGAGTCAGAAAGCTGTTACTTTGAGGTTGGGGGTGTGGCTAATTTTTCAAGAAGCTGAATGGTCCATTGGCATGAAATTTCTCTAGCCTAATGTTCAGCCTCCTACAAAAAAAAAGTTGTGGTCTGCAGTCCTTACTACAACTTGGCTATACTACAACTTGGCTAGGCATACTTGCAAGCATTCTAGGCTATAGTGAGGTGACAAATTATTAATGTCGTCTACTGTAGCTCATCAGCATACTTATGTACCCCTTAACAAAGTTCTTTAGTCCCACAGTAAATAGGTGAGGCCTAATGTTAGTATCGGGCACAATGGCAATTCAAACAATAAAGGCAATTAGTCTGATGGGTATAGGAGAAAACCCACAAAATTCATGATGTTTACTAAGTCAATAAATAAAATTTGTTCAACTTCGAAAGGAGGATCAACTTCGCCTTTTACCAGTTGTATCTTATTACACAGCATAGGCTTGATGTAGCCTAGCCTAGGCCTAATATGTTAAAGAAATAAATGACTGTTACACGGCTAAGTTGCTTGACAGTGCTTTCCAAGTAAGACACATGAAAGGGAAAAAAGCAATCAGAAATCATCTTATTTTCAGTCCAGGTATATATTATGTTTAATATTGTGCTTTTTGGAGTAATCTTGACAGTTTTGTGACTAGCAAGGTTTCTGCCAAGGTGGGGAAAGGGGTGAATGAGATTAAGGGGGGATAATCCCCTCCCCTTCATTTTGCAAAGCTTGAGTTTTCTAAGGTACATTTTGGAGATCATCTTGCAAATAAGTTCCTTAGATATCATATTGGAACAAAACATAGGTGAGTTATCAAAACTTAAAATGGAATATTGCAGAATTAACCTGGCATAGGCCCCTTGACACCACATGGGTTACGTGACGATCACTTCACAATCGCGGATGTTGCTTTGGCAACATGCGGCCCCCCCCCCCCTATTTGCAATCCTGGCAGAAACCCTGACTAGGAAGTACATATCAGCAGGATTTTCCATATGATCCCGATTTGAAATAAATATCTAGGCCTAGGCCAATAAACTTTGTGCTTTTTCTCCTATAACCGTAACACTAACTGCCCTGCTTCGAATTGCCAGCGGCGCATCCATGTTGCACTGTAAGAGGCGTTTTAACAATGACTTTCGAAAGAGTAATCGCCATCCTGGTAGCAAAGTATGCAAATAGGGGCCTAGGCCTAGCCTATAGGCTTGGTTAAAACTCAAGGGAGGGGATTGAACCCCTAAACCCCCCTTGGATCCGCCACTGATTACGGTTGTGCCCTGTCAAGGGCAGGTGACACAACAGCGATTTTCCGATCTGATTTTTTTCTTAATCTGACTGGCAGTATTTATTCAGATTCTGTTCTATGGCTGCTAGGCCTATATCGATAACTGATTTTAGTTTGTGTCACAGTAAAGTGTTCTGCTACCACTATAGCCTAGGCTTAGGCCTAGGCTATAACATACATCGCTAAACAGAACCTTATTTGGTCGAAAAACAGTCTGACTTTCGTACGCACCTCCGATAAAAGATGTGATGTCACGAAATATTTAAGTTAGCCTAGGATAGGCCGCTAGCCTAGTTTACATTTCATTTTCATACTCCTTTTATACAAATCATACATTTACACAAATTGGCAAATTTTTTGCTTTTTCTGACCAGGGATGGAGATGTAACTTAGGCCTAGGCCTAAAGGCAAAAACACATAAAAATCGGACCGTAATCCGATCTGAAATCACTGTAGTGTCACCTGCCCTTAACGGCACGAAAAGTTGCTCATTTCATCCCAAGTTTGTACTAGCCCTTTCGAAATTGTCTAAATCAACAAAAACAACCGAAATAGCCTAGCCTAGGCCAAGCCTGCCTAGCCCTACATCAAGTTGTAGGCATAGACCTTATGCCACTTAGCTGTAATATTGCACTCTGGGAAGGATTATTCCAACACAGTTCCCCATCAGCATTGTGACCATTGGCCTTCTCCATGGTGACGATTCACTTCTGTGGTCCCATACATGGAATAATCCTTCCCATGTTGCAGTTTTGAAGCGCCCTCTATTTAATTGGCATAAGGTCTATAGGCTACAGATCTATGTAAGATCTAACAATTAGCATAGTCTACAAATGAACGGTTATCATAGAAAATTAACATTTTATGTTGTTAACAAGCAGGCAGTCAATTTAGCCAATGTGCCGATGGCAGATCCCTGGTTATTTTGAAACGTCATAGTAAGTAGCCGTAGGCTACTATGTTAGTATGATGTATTGCCACTTCTTGGCGAACGACACAGTCCTTTACCACTGCAACGTCAGACTAACGTTACTTAGTGCTAGCTGTACTAACTCCCAAGTTATACTAGGCCTAACTTTAGGCCTAGGCCTAAAGAACGCTGTGCTGTGTACCAACATTAAGCACTCCCCGAGTTTTTAATTTTCTTTGCTTTGACAGAGTCAAGTATGTGAAAATGGAAAAGTTAAATCATGTCCAGTCTATTGTCACTTTATGTAATCGGAGCCTATGTCATCTCGGTTGTAATTTCGCACTGCACACTTGATCGACACATGCATCGCCGCGGCACATATATTACAATTACATACTGTATATCGCGTCGAATCAGTCATCGTTGCTCGCATCAACAACGAGTAGTTTTCTACGTACACCTATATGTTGCGTTTTACAGAATGTTTGGGAAGCGTAGCATGAGTGAATACTGTACGTAGCTTTACTACAGTGAAGCCTTACCAACCTAATGTCAAAGATCTATACTGTCGGTGGATGGGAGACTAATTAAAAGCACAGCCTCCAAACGATTGCGAATGTTGCTTCCCCAAAATAACACCTCGATTGACGGAATTCTCATTAAATTTTACATTTTTTCTCTATATTTATTTGTAAAGAAATGAGCACTTGTGTTCCTTTATGCTCCAGAGTATATGCAGCTTAAAAAGTAACCAAAGCTTATATGCTTGGTAATAGGAGCTCTATGGCGGAGCCATAACACAAAGTTCCATGTGTGCGTCACCAGCCACTTACTCTCGTGATCTAGCAACTATATAGATGTCAATTGGAACAGTTGCTCGGTCAGATCGGCAGAGTGGCCTGGTCAATTTTTGTGGGCCTGATTGGGACCTTTTCAATGTTTTAGGTCATTCAGATCACCCACATGGCAACTCTTTGCAATCCCACTTGATATGCCCATAAATTTATACTTTGTTCAATCAAATAGAAAGTCACAGAAGTCTCTAATCAAAAACTTTCACTACAGTTTCACAATTTGACCTCTTGTGACCCTGTCTTACTTTCAACATCACCGAAAAACACAACTTTGATGACCAATCATCTACTGAACACTTCTGTCAAATCTGAAAACATTCCAACAAAACCACAAGGAGTTGAAGGCTTTTTCGTGATTTCACTCTTTGACTTCTCACGACCCCAAATGACCTTTGACCTACTTGCCGTTACCATATATATCAAGCCCTTGACAAGTGCTTTAAGCCTACCAACTTTGACAGGGAATGGTCAAAGAATCTGTAGACAGCAGCCTTTTTTCCAATGTTGACAGACAGACAGACGGACAGACAGACAGACAGAGAGACGCATTGCCATGACAATAGCTCAACTTGTTGAGCTAACAATGTCAAAAAGTAACTTTTTTGCTTACACTGGGATGTGAAAATTGGTTTTATGGTAATAGCAAGCATTGCAGTACCCTCCAACATGTATACTGTAGATATCAACTCTGTATGTCCATTTAATGGCTTTCGTATATTTCCCTGTGTAATGCCACAGCCACATTATTTTCAACCATTTCAAGTTTTCTAATTTTTTTCCATTTTCCTCTCTTTGTTGATGTAGTCATCACCCCACTATGATGTAACAGAAATACAAAAGCCAACATGGCTGTCTAAATCTGCTCAGACAAAAACAGAAACTAACACCAAAGCTTCCTGCTGAGAGCACAGCAGAGTATCAACCAGGGAGTCTTCCACCTATAAAAGCTAAACAACATTTCTCAAAGTTGAAAGACAGAATCAAAAATGACCTGCAAATATCAGTTGATGGCATAACAAGTCAAAGGAATTTAAAAAACAGACCTTTACGACTTCTAACTGGCTACTGCTGACTTAAAGGTAAAGAGCAGTCCCCCCAAACTTATTTTGAAGAAAAAGCTAAATAACACAAATTTCATCTTATTTCTCTTCAAGGTATCTTTCATTACATTTTATGACTTTACTATTGCATATTCAAGGTTTACCAAGCAGTTATTTCTGGTATATTTCCCATTTGAAGAGAAAAAACATTGTCACATGACTCCCAACAGCCAATCATGAAACTGGACAGTCTACTACACTTCTTCAATTTGGGATGACTGCTCCTGTCCTTTAACTAAACAAGACCACTTGATATGTTAGTCTATTTTACAAGAGATTCTCCATGTTTATTTAGATGCACCTAGGCAGCTTTTTGATGACTTTCAACTTAAGCCTTTGTGACAGACTTCCCTATGGAGGATAGTGTCAGAGGGTGACAAACTATCATTATCTTGACAACTGGTAATTGAAAGGTCAGGAGCAGTCCCGCAAACTTATTTTGAAGAACCAGAAAGCCAAAAGGCTTAGTGATCCTTGTCGCTGAAATATAAGGCTTTTTTTTGCACAATGACATTGCTCTGTAATGTTTTTCAATTAATAGGGCTCCATAATGTGCCCACAAAGTACACATGCAGGGCATCCAATCTTCCTACATTGAGTCCCCCTTGCCTCTTGAAAACCCAAATGACATTTGTCCTCCACCAAAAACTATAGGGACCATTTGTTCACTATGCACCATCTACATAACAAGTTACAGGACCCAAGTAACCTTTCTTGTAAAACTGTGCAGGAAGGCTTGTCAGGCTTTGACCTTGATGGCTTTAAATTCATTTCATTTGACAAAAACAGCATTGAAGCTGCCTTTCAGGCAATGGACTGAAGCTTGTCTATAGGATGTGAAAAAATGGGTCACAATTCACCAGTTGAAACTTAAATGTGATAAGACTGAGTGCATTGTCTTTCGTTCAAAATTTTTGGTTGGAATCCCTGTGATTTTCCTCCTCTTGCAGTGGGTGATGACCTTATCTTAACTTCAAAAATTGTGAAAAACTTTGGTGTGTATTTTGATCAAAACCTGAATATGGAAAAACATGTTAGTACTGGAAAGGTTTTCCTAGCTCTTCCTAATTCACAATTGAAATCATATGGTAACAGATGCTTTGCATATGCTGCTCCCTACTTGTGGAACCAGTTACCCGACCATATTCGGTTATGTACTAATTTTTCTACATTTAAGTGTAATCTCAAGACTCATTTTTTTGCTTGCTCCTTTGATTGAAATGAAACTGTTGTTTGATTTTATTTTTTTTTTGTCAAGTGCCTAGAGCAGCTACACTTTTATTCCTGATTTGGAGCTATATAAGTTCAATGCATTATTATTATTATTAAATGAGCTTTGACCTTTAGGAAAATCAAATGGGATCGTCTTCTCAATACAATCAACCTACACACCACACATGAGCTTTGTCACATATACAGTTCTTGAGACATTGTGTTTACAAGGTTTTGGCCTTTTGACCTCACATGACCCCAAATGACCTTTGACCTCTTCGACAATTCTTCAGGATCGTCTACGTAATAAGACCACACCCCAAATATGAGCATAGTCACATGTACAATTATTGAGATATCTTGTTTACAAGGCTCTGACTTTTTAACCTCTTGTGACCTCAAGTGACCTTTGACCTCCACCAAAAAACAACAGGGATCATCTAATCAATATGGTCTCAACCCACACAACACATATGAACATAGTCACATGTACCGTTCGCCAGATATCGTGTTTACAAGGTTTTATCTTTTGACCTCCTATGACCCCAATGACCTTTGACCTCCACAAAAACCAATAGGCATCATTTACTCAATATGGCCAACCCACACACCAAATATGAGCATAGTCACGTGTACCGTTCTTGAGATATAGTGTTTACAAAGTTTTGATTTCTTGACCTCTTCTGACCTCAAATGACCTTTGACCTCCACTTCAAACAATATGGATCATCTACTCAATATGGCCAACCCACACACCAAGTATGAGATCAGTCACAGTTACCCTACTTGAGATAGAGGGTTTACAAGCAAAGCATCACAAACACACACACATACACCTCCACAAACACACACAGTATCACATAGATTCCTCTGACTACATCAAGGAATCAAAAAGCTAAGTATCACATTTTTTTTCTTATTTCTCTTTATAGCATCTTTACATAATTTATGACTTCAATATTGCTTATTTACTGCAAACCAAGCAGTTACCTGTAAGTAAATTTCCCATCTGAAAAGAAAAACTGGTGTCACATGACTCTCAAGAGCCAATCATGAAACAACACACTCTACTACACTGCTTCAAGTTGGGATGAGTGCTCCTGCCCTTTAAGCTGGCAAACAACTCCAATTTAACACTCTTAAAACAATATCCTTTCAAAGGTAACTTTAATAGTGAGATTTGCCAGCATGTATGGCTACAAAATGTAAACACAAAATGAACTGTGACTACTTAAAGGAAGGTTGCAAAAAAAAAAAAAAAAAAATTGTATTTGAAGTCAGCCAGCTGCATGAAGGAAATAGTTCTTCTAGGTGACTATAAAACTGCATGACTTTGTTTTAAATCAACCATTTCACATTTTGAATTTTTATTGTTTATTCAAAGCTCTCACTGTATTTTAGAACACACTCTAAAGCATCTTTTTATTTTGCTAGACCTCCTTCACAAGAAATTAAAGGCCCAGTTCTTTCATCCCAAACAGTACCTATTCTCCTAACCTTCATACTTAAAGACCCAGTTCTCTCACCCCAAACAGTACCAATTCTCCTAACCTTCTTACTAAAGCCCCTCCCAGAATTGTCTGAAATTCATCCTCATCAAGATACAATCTCAGCTTATTGCTTCAAGGTGAGTATAGAAAAACTCAATTTATCTAATCAAAACACTTTTAGTACCGTTTATGCTGCGTAATATAAGCTTTGATATGCTGCATTGTTTGAATTAGCTGTCAATCAAAGAGCTGAACCGTTTGAGAATTTGGGTACCACCATACCAAAATTGTAGTTTGGGGTGAGAGGTTAGGCCCTTTAATCCCCTCCCAAAATTATCTGAAATTCATCCTCATCCAGATACAATCTCAGCTTATTGCTTCAGGGTGAGTATAAAAAGGCTCACTGTGTCTAATCAAAACACTCTCACTACAGTTCACGCTGTGTAACACAAGCTTTGGCACTTTGCATTGTTTGAATTAGCTGTCAATCAAAGAGCTGAGCCAATTGAGAATTTTGGTACACCCCTACCAAAACTGCAGTTTGGGGTGAGAGGGTTGGTCCTTTAAAAGAAACCAACTAAAAATGAGGAAGGAAGACATGATCTCAAAGTCCACGAGATCTTCCAAGAATTCCTAAATATTACAATGGTTAGGTTTGTACCACCTGGCCAATTAAAAGCATCAAACAATAACCTTCACAATATAACAGCAGAAGAGTTTTAAAATCACGAAAGCATAGCATGTGTAATAAAGTATCTTTTCTAGAAAAGAGACTCTCTTCCCTCCTTTGGGAATCCCCAGCCCAAGATATTTAACTCCTATTCACAACTTGAAATGTAATTTACTGCAGAAAGTCCCTGGCAAGCTTCTTAGTAGTACTGCAGGTAGGGACCTCTTATAGGGGAAGCCACTTTCCTGTTTGCCTGTCTTAAGTCATCAATGCAGTTTATGCTTCCTGGCTTATTCACAAATGAAAATAGGAGATGAGGAGGGGTGAGGCCTTTGAAGTTCTAAAAATATTAAATCTACTATTCTGATACACTTTTTGTCTCTTTTTAACTACATGAGTCTTGAGTCCAGCAAACACACATCACCACCACACAACAGCCTTATAAATATTGCCTTTACTGCTCACATATGACCCAGCTAATGAAGTCGGTTGAGCACTAGACTGAAGCACTTTTGGATGGACCAGTTAACTAGCTGACTTTGTGTTTTGCCTCCTATATATATAGAAAAATTTCTGAACAATGTCAACCCAACTCAGTGACTGCTATACTACAAAATATATTTCAGTAATATAGTAAATAATCAATGCATGTTACTTAAAGCAGGCCTTTAATTTTTAGGTGTGCGAGAGCATTAGCACCATCACTCTCAAGTCACTGTCAGGAGTGTGTTTTGCATCCAAAGTGAAGAACAGGAGCTCATATATGTCTAGTAAAACATCACATCTCCCACACTTCTTAGTGTGATTTGTAGTACATTTGCAGAGCTGCCAACCTTATCAAACCAAAACAGGAACTCAAATGGCAAAAAACCCCAGAATTTCCACCCAAAAAAACAGAATCACAGAATCTTTCAAAACAAAACTTACAACCTTGTACAACAACTGCACAGCATAATACTTTTTGACAAGCTGTGCAATCTGTGCCAGGGTCACAATAATGGGGCCTGGGGAAACTGAGTTCACTAAACTTGTACAGGAGTGCAAGTACTGTGGGAAATATCTGGCATCTGCAGTGAAGTACACATATCATACATGCAGGACATATCTGGCTTATTATGCAGAACTAACAACTGCAAACTGCAAACTTATCAATGCATATCACTATGTGTGGTAAATGAGCCTTTAATTCAAAATTTTGAAGAAAAAAAAAAACACAATTATCCTGGCAAAAACAGAATGGTTGGCAACTCTGCATTTGGAAAATCTAAAATACAAGGCCTTAATAAGCATACAGTAACAATGTACCACAAATTTTCTACAAACATGGAAACTCCTCCAGACTATAACAGCAGTTGTATGCCAGCAAACCAGAATTTGATATAAAGGTATATGGTCCAGGGAATAAGATGAAGTTGTTGGCATCCTTTACTGGCATTATCAATTTGAACTGTCAATTTATGGAGCTAATCAATCACTAGGGCAAACAAACATGTCTATCTGTGTCAACAAAAATCACAAAGAAGGAAAAGGAAGTTACAATTAATAGGTACTGTAGGAATGGGAGCAAAGACCATGAATGCACAAAGGTATCTAACCAAACCATGATGCAGGAATTAGAACTTGAAAAAAAACTAGAAAATGTCACTTATATCATACAACATAAATAAAATTGTGCACAATTTGTTACCATTTTATCATGTCTAAAAGCACAACCTAATATTATGCACAATTTTATCTAAAATAGCAAAACTTCCCTGGAATTTGTGCCCTAGTTTTCTCCCAAGTTCTACCGATGGAACTCAAATATACCTAGCTAGTCATGCCATTATTGTAATCAAAACTAGCAGGTTACAACAATTTTTTTACATAATAAAGCAGCAACTCAAAAGTGATGAAAAGATGAACTCATTTCACTGATGATGAGTTTAGGAAATCATCTGCTCTTTCAGGGCTCTTCAAAATTTGCTAGACATGCTGACGGCATTGTGTCAGTTTATTGCTACTTTTTGGCAAATTTCTGAATGGGAATATTCCTGAAGAGAAACTCTCATATCCAATATGTGACAGTCTTCATAACCAGAACAAATAGATTATGTGTCCAAAAAAAATATCCATGCTAAAGTGATCTATACAGTAATTGTTAATATGACTGTCCACCTAATGTTTCTAAGGAGTTACAGTTTCATTGTCTCTTGTAGTGAGTACTCACACATACTGCTTGGCTCAATTGTGTAGTGGGAATGAACTTGTACTCAGGTTCATATTCAGAAATTTGTAAAGAATCATGCACTAAGAACAGCTCAAAATATTGTATTTGTACAACACTCATACTCATAAACTGATGAATTCTAGTTGAACCTTTCAGGAAGCTGGCCAACCCAGGATGTCCTTGTCTTTGCTCTGTTCAGCTGTTGAGAGGTTGTGCAGACAAGGTACTTCAACCACCTCCCAGCCTTAGGGAGAGTGACTAAAGACTTGGAAATACACTCACAGCCATCAGGTAGAAGATGTTAAATGGCAGAAAGGAATATGCCACAGCCTGCTATGCAGGCTATGCTGGAGCAGGATTGGGATTAGGAGTCCTGAATTAATACTACATGCTTGCCTAATAACCACTGAGCACTCAGTTGAAAAAAACGGGGGATCTTGCTGGTGCTCATCCATGTTCATTCTGGTATTGGATCCTTGATGAGCCAAAAGGCTTCCTGACACTCACACATTTAAGATGTGCACTCCAACTCACTTAGTGTAATGTACATAGGGTACATAGTAGTATGTGTATGAAAAAGTTCACTACCAAATGGTGAAGTCAGATACACACCAAAAAATTTGACAGGGTTCGTACACATTCAAACTGACACACTTCTACAACTTTTTCCTGACTTTCGAGGACCTTGACTGAGATTTCCAGGACAGAAAGACAATCAGATCGTGTATATTTCTATAAACTCTCAAAGTCAATTTAAAAGTCTAAATGTCATATCTACAAGCTTGTTTTGTGATAAACTCACTCTTCAGGACAAAAGCATTATATGAGCTGATCTTGTTTTTCTGTATTTTTTCAACAAATTATTGTATCTGAAAATTGAAAAAATTGGAACAACAAATCCACTTCCTAAAATTCACAGACTATTTTGGAGGACCTTTGGAAAGATTGCTCATTTTCCCTGACTTTTCCAGTCCTGGAAATTCAAATTTCAGTTTTCCCTGACTTGTCCATATTTTCAGGACCTGTGCAAATCCTTAATTAAACTATACTAAAACACATATACTTACCCTATTAAAAGAAGGTCTGAGTTTTATCTGACCTGGTTTTCTCCCAGATACCTGATCTTCCTCTGGTTCTCCTAGCAGATCCTATAAAAGCAAAGATACAATACCATGGACAAGCTTACAAAACTACTTCCATGTAAAACCTATATTTTTCACAAATGCATAGTTACAGAGCATTTAAGAAGCGTGTAAAAAATAATTTCCACATGACGTCAGCTAAATCTCACAAATTCCTTTCTTTTTTTTCTCTTTTTCATGTTTCTTTAATGTTATTTCATGACTTAAATATTGCATAAAAAGTCAATGAGCAACTACTTGTGTGTTTCATAATTTAGTAATCTGAAAAATGGTGTTACATACTTCTAAGTACCTACTCATGAAATGGAATAGACAACTACATATTTATACACAAACTGGGGCAATGTGCTACATTTCCCTACAAGTAAATTTGCTTCACCACTTTTTTTCATATGTTTGCCCATAAATGACACATTTTTTTATTATAATATCTTTCAAACTTCTAAGAATTCCATAAAAATTGTTTGTCTGCTTCTGCCTTTACTGTAAATTTTAAGCCATGTGAAGAAATGATTAATAAAGGCAGCAATTGTTATGACACAAATATCATTTAAGTCATCACATGACAATTTGCATGAGGACAATAAGGTAAACTGAGAAAAAAACATTGGGAAAAGATTAGCTTTAAATCTCAAACTTGTGTGTAATAATAAAGATTCTTATCACTGAAGGATAATTAGGAGATGAAGTAGGCCAATTGTGCTGCATGAAAGAAATGATAAGAACTTGAGAGGGAGAATCAGCTTGTCATTTTGAAAACAGATGGTTGTGGTAAAAATTGGCTAGAAAACATGAAAAGGTTTGTCCATGGATAAAGAGTAAATTGCCTCACACGATCATCATCAAGACCTTATATATTTTCTTTGCAAAGTATTCACAATCCCCTAACATTGTAAGTCTGTCAGTCACAGTTGTAAACTCACGCACATTACACACGGCTGACAGTTGGAGATCCGATGATCGAGTTGAGTTGCGGTGCGCAAAGTCGTAGTGTGCAGCTGGCTTACAGATCTAGTGAGAAACTTTAACTAACGTCAGTATAATTATATAAAATATTACCGTAGTCTGACTGCCATTTATACAAGCCCAAATGTGGTAATGACTGTTGTGATCAGGAGTTAATTAGCTAGATGGGGTTTAGCAAATCAGTTTCTAACACACAACATTTTTTTCAGTCAGACCAGCCACCACTTTACACTATTTCCAGTTGTGGCTCACTGGCTTGTTTTCCCTTCTCCATTGCTAATGCTGAGCACCAAGCACAATGGCAGAATGTTCCACATTTAAAGCCTTGGTGGTGGTCATAGGGTCCTTTACCCATATGTATAGGAAGTCATGGAAAGTGATGAACAAATACCACTTCTTCCACTTAGAGGTAAACACCTCTCCCATTTACCCATCCAACCACCCTTGGACCTAGAAGAAGTATGGCATATCACTCATACCTGTCCTTCTACCATATTCTCCCCACTATCACTGTTTTCTCCTGGGTCAGAGGAGTAAGACTCTTCTCCATCCTCCTCACTTTCAACATCAACACTGCGATCTGTAAAAAAAAAAAATAATAAATCAGTGGCAGGTCAATTCAAAAGTGCTATATTTCCCTTAACAACCAAACAAATGAAATCAGTACACAGCAGTCAACTTGGACGGCAACTTTTCAATAAACCATTTTCTCCCCTTTCCTTTCTGTTTATATTCAAGACTTATTAAGGTTAGGGTTGCTGCAAAGGGGGAATTTAAGTTATTCCCAAGATATGTTATTGCAACATCTTAAGTTGGAGCTTTACATCACACAATAGATAAATGAAGAAGGCATGTGATAATCTGATTATAACCAGAGGTTTAAATGGCCCATACTTGTGTAAGGTGTGTCAACCAAATTAGGGGATCTCCAAAATTTTTTGCTTGGTGCAGTAGCAACAACTTTCAACCCCAGAATCTCAGTGGCACTGAATGACAAGTGGTGTCAATTCAGTACATCTGACACTTCAAAACAATGACAATTACATAAGAATCATTCCTGTGCTCTTTTAAAAGGAGAAAGTTGTCAATTACTTACTGTTCTAAAATATGTTTCATGACCCTTGACAATATTTTTGTGACTTTCCATAGGGTGGTGACCCCCTGTTTGCTAGCCCAGACCTAAAATAACCACAACGTCCCACTAGACAGTTCTGATTAGTATTTCACAGAGATCTGTCCAGGTAAAGTAATCACTAAGTGCAAACATCTAAGGAATTAATCACCACCAATTCTATGGACTTCCTATACATACACATGGACAGAGCATACGTACTGCATGGTAGATTGTCACTTCCGTAGATGTGAATATAGGCATAGCAAGATGACTGGCTGCAATGGTTTTGTGCATGGAAATTTGGACTTACTCAAGAAATTAAAATCAACAGGTTTTGCCCAAAAGTTGAAATATTTTCGAAACAACATAAGGTAAGGTCAAAACCAATACACGTATTACAGGAATATGTCATCAAATCACACAAATAATAGCTTTACAGCAGCCATCTTGGTGCACCTTTTTTGCCTCAGGCTGAGGCAACATCTATGATTTACATACTCTGTGTATGTATATGGGAAGTCCGCCATGACGAATTTTTATACTTCAACCCAGTGGTACTTAACCAAAACACGGTATTCCAATCCCATTAAAAAAGTAAAATACAGCAAATTGCCAATTTGCAATCTTTGGAACAACTCACTTCCCTTAAACCAATCCTTCAACTAACTGATCAAGGCCAACCAGGAAAAATACTGCATTGGGTAAATTGACCTGGTTAAGTAACTGATGATGTGAATACAAACATATACCATACAGTTCTAACATTTTGTAGAGAACTGTGGTGCAGTGTATTTACTATACCTTCAACATTTTAATGCAGCACTTTAGCATAGAATTCAAAATGTTAGGATGGCAACAAAAATTACTAGGTCACCTGTATACTTTTATTTGCTTAATATCAGACACAACTAACAGTATAAATGAATGATGGCAGACATATTATAAATACCACAAGAGATGACTTTCATCTAAGCAACCATGAAATATTACTGTTAATATTTTATGACCTTTACACTTCACACAAAATAATTTTATTTACACTGTAGAAGTGAATTTGAGAAACGCATTTTAAGCACACAAAATTGCATTATTAAAGCAAATATGACAGTTCAGATATGGAGGGAGATTTATCATGTGTGAGACTACAGTATACTTTGGAAATTTCCACTAATTACATTGTTTTCAAAGATGTGTACCTGTACATTTCCCAAAAATCTGACAAGCGCTAGTTGCCTGTGTTCCATACTTCATCAAATAGCAGATACATTCACCCATTTCCATATGGCAATTACAAAGGACTGCAGACAGAGAGTTGGTACGTTTTTTTTTGCCACATAAAATATGCCATTGACAGAGATGAAACGCACCAAAAGCCTATCCCACAATACTTCCAATTGCTATTAAAAGAAGGGTTTAAGGTCATATCAGGTTTCGGTGTTTGAAAGGTACTTATTCTAAGCATTTTGGTGAAATCTGCATTAAAATCTGATGTGTGGTTCTCAAGCTATGAGCAAGTAAAGTCACATTTTGACAAAAAAGTGAACTTAAGGCAAGCATTTATGACATCATATCCCCCACATTCATGAACAGCATTTTGTTTTCCTTTAGAATTTACAGCCATTTTTCTCCTCAACAACCCCATATTTTCGAAATGTGATTGCATAAGTGGCATAAGAACTTTGCAAACTTTGCATTTGCTACAGGGAGGTCATATTCCTATTAGCTCCAAGGTTAAAGGGATGCCGTGAGATTGCAAAAAGGAAAATATATAGTGAGTGAGACAGTGAGTTTACAAAAAGGAAAAACATTAAATCATACTTCTCCCTATATTTCTCTTTATCCATGAAATTGCAGCGAGTGCAACCATATCTTGAAGAATACATATCGAAAGTGCAAACTGATAGTTGTAGTGCCTGGAACTAACCTAAACAGCTTAAATCGCTAAATTTTTGAAGGCAGGCACGGTACAGTGTGTACATACAGGGAGTTGTGGTATAAACGACCACACATTTAACGCTGGTCTTGTTCACTTGTGTTCGTTGTGCCAACTTGATCAGCTGTTTGCACCTTCGTTCTGATTGGTCTGTTCAACAGATGGCCCATAAGAGTTTGAATAATGTTTGTGTGGAGCACATTTTCTAATTCCTCAAGTTTAGATGTTACTTCCACGAGAATTCAAAGGCTGATGCCGGATTTTTCAGCATAGACCTTACTTTTTCTCATTTATTGTTCAAATGGTCATCTCAGACGAGTGACTTGAATTTTATACTAAAATTTTTAATATATTTTCCTTTTTGCAATCTAATGGCATCCCTTTAACACAACAGTCTGAAAAACAAAGGGAAAGAAAGCATTCCTTGTCAATTTGAGTAAGTGATATAACCTCTGCTGCCCTCAAGATCTCTTTGGAAAACAAATCTAGTAACTTCTTTTAGTTATATCTCAAAAAAATTATGTCCAATTTGAATGGAAATTTCAAATTTCACCACAGTGTGTAGATTTGGTTCTTCTTTCACATATGAAAGTTGAAATTTTGCTTAAACCCCTTCAATGGGAAAAGGTCAATATACACACATCCTCTCTATGATTAACATAACTTGCAAAGTCATCAACAGGTCAAGGATATTATTGTAATGTATGAGTTGTAAGATACAATTTTGGGCTTCCACTAAAAGCTAGATTAAACTAGTAAGGTTAAAACCTGAGACTTAAAGGTCAAGAGCAGAGGCTCTAAAATTATTTTGAAACAACTAATAAATTTTGCTATTTTTGTGTCATTTTTCTTCCAGGAAGATTTAGGGATATTTTAAAGCTTAAACATACCAATTAGCCAAGGTACTTGTAAATTTCACAATTCAGTGAAAAAGACATTGTCACATGATTGTCAAGAGCCATTCACAAACTAGTAAAGACCACTATCCTTGTTCAAATTAGGGTGACTGCATTTGCCTTTTAAAACCCTATCTAACCTGCTGATGTTCAACTGTAAAAGCTTCTGGTATAATCTAGTGGGGCTCATAGCTTTCCCTCCAGTTGTGGGGCACTGGATTAACAGTCCGATGCTAATGTATTTAAAGGGAAGTATTAAATATTGTGCTTAAAGGGCCAAACCTCTCATCCCAAACTACAATTCTGGAATGGGGGTACCAAAATTCTCAATTGGCTCAGATCTTCGATGACAGCCAATTCAAACAATGCAGCTAGAGTACCAAAGCTTATATTACACAGCATGAAAGGTACTGAGAGTGTTTTGATTATATAAATTGAGTTTTTCTTTATTCACCTTGAAGCAATAAACTGAGACTGTATCTGGACGAGCATGAATTTCAGACAATTATGACAGAGGCTTAAAGGGCCAAAACCTCTCACCCCGAAATACAATGTTGGTACTGGGGTACCGAAATTCTCAATTGGCTCAGCTCTTTGATTGACAGCTAATTCAAACAATGCAAAGTACCAAAGCTTATACTACACAGCATGAACGGTATTGAGAGTGTTTTCATTATATAAATTGAGTTTTTCTATATTCACCTTGCAGCAATTAACTGAGATTGTATCTGGATGAGGATGAATTTCAGACAATTGTGAGAGGGACTTCAGTTAGAAGGTTAGGAGAATTGGTACTGTTTGGGGTGAGAGAACTGAGCCTTTGAGGCAATTACATGGGTAAGTAGGAAGGGAAGCAGAGCAAAACAGACTACAAAGAATTCTCCAAATTACTCAATAGCTTCAAAAATGTGATGCGTTATGAATTACAAAGGTATAACACCATCTGCCTGTTACTAAAATCTTTGCATAGCTTACTGTAACTTGAAACTTCTATCCAGGGAATAGATATAGTTTGGATCAGCAAAAAACGTCCTGTCCCTAGTTGAGACTTCACTGTAACACAACATTGTACTGATCAGAACAATGACCTTGCTTGTTATTGTTTTATCAAAGATTGAATAATATCAGCAACTATCTCATACTCTGAATACCTTTCAGAATCAAGAATGCTATAAAATATTTTAACTAGTCTCTGCATCACTCTTCCAAATGACAAATGTAATTAGTAGATTTGTGTTTTCATGTGCAGTGTGTTTGTTTTTGGTTGGCATAAACTGTTCATTCTGTTGTTGATACTATGTACAGCATGATGAACATTACATCACAACTGATACCCCAGCAAATTTCCTTATTCCAAAGGAAAAAAAAGAGTTCTGTAAAATTTTGGCTTGGACAGGTTGGCCAAATGTACTTCAGACTCAAAGAGGTGACTCTATTTTCCTTTGAATCATGACTTTAAAGCAAAAATGCAGCCTGCCCAACTTGAATAAGTGTAGTAAGCTCTCCTGTTTCATGGTTGGCTCTTCTGAGTCATGTGACAGCAGTTTTTTCTCTTCCAATGTCAAATTTAATTGGAGTTTCTGCTGGGTTTACCTTGAATGTGAAATACACTGGTCTTAAAATATTGTAAAAGCTACATGCAAGTAATTTGAAGAGAAACACAAGGAAAACTGTCAAATTTAGCTTAAATGCTTCAAAATATGGAATCCTGACCTTTAAAGGGAAAAATGCAGTCACTCCAATTTTACTCACTATAGAGGCTTTGCAATTACGTCACGGAACCGCCATGCTGGAGGACAATCATGCCAAATACACGTGGCTTTGTGCTGAACGCGCTGCACAGTGTGCACTTTGGTATGCACGGTGTGTACACATTCAACGAGCAAGCGCGTCCAGTGTGGTTTACTACGCAGTTACATGTACTCCAAACATGGCCACCGCAGAGTATTATGACGTCATGTGAAAAGCCTCTATAGTGTTCTATTTCACTAATTGCTCTCCAAAGTCATGTGACATTATTTTCTCACTCAACTCAATGGAGAAACCTATGAGGAGTTACTGCTGTAAAACGTGGAAGATGTAATCTATGTCCTGAAAGAATACTTGGAAGAGCAAAAGAAGGAAATTTGTGAGATCTTGTTTTGAAATATGGCTGGGGTGAATGCTTTTAAATTCTGTTGAACATATTCACAAAAATTATCAAAGGTATTACTTTCTTCTCCCTGGACTCTAACAAGGCTTCTACCCAGTTGACATATGAGCAAAGGGGACAAACGGGTGGCCCAAAAATTATAACCTTGTAGTATAGTTTGACAACAAGTTGAGGTGCTCCATTTGTAAATACGAGGTAATGTACTGAGAAGGAAAACAGATGGCCACATACAGTTCTTCAATGCTACCAATAACAAAGGGTACCTTTTTTATATTTGCCTTTTGATACTAAACACTCTCTGGTTTAATTGGATGAAACCTTTCAGATTGGATTATTAACTTTTCATTGCCTTCAGTGTCATTTCCAATCATCGATCATGTGGAATGCACTACTAAATGAAGAATAACATGCAAAAAGGTAGTAATTATTCCACAAATATCATCCTTGTTCATTTTTGTACTCCCCTGAGATCACATATTCCTTGAATACAAAATAAGAGCACATCCTTTGTAATGGAGTTTTCCAAATTGGCTTTTAATGATTAGAATATTTAAAGGTGAACTGTGTAGGTGTACATCATTCCCCATTTATGCTTTACACAGTGATCTTTGGCTAAGGCATCCACTTGCAGATTGTTGTGAATTTTATGAAAAATGAAGGTTTGTGTGTTTCTTTTCATCTACTGCAACATAGAGCAGATGAAATGGGTTAGACGGTTGATAACATAATAAAACCCTTTCCTTCACATGAGTGACTGTTTGATTACCAGTATGAAGTCCCCCAAAATGCATTCTTTTAAAATACAAGTCTAGTATGCAAGTGAAGTTTCCCATTTCTACAATTTAATTGTTTTAGTACTTTATACATTGGAGACTAGCTTGAGGTTTTCATATGTGACAGTGGCAGCAGACAACTCTGTAATTAATTGTCAAGGGAGACAAGGTCTCTCATCCAGCTCTGCAGGATACATATAACTTGGGTCACTCTCCTTTCCTGCCAATTCAAGACATACATGTCCAAGAGCGTCAAGACCAAAACTGTGTGCTGACTATCTGAAAGAAGAACAAGGAAGGCTTCCCTCTCCCAGAGGGTACCCTCCTTCACTAGGCTATTATGCACAATGCCAAATTTTAGGCTGCAACTGCCTCAGCCATGTTTTGTTAATACTGCACACAAAACAACAACAGAACAAGATGTTCTCCACCAAAACTTCTTAGTTGAGAATCCTTGAGTCCCAATACTTCATGTGAGACTTATTACATGAACGTGTTGTATCATGTCAACTAGATATCCATCCCATCATGCTTCTAACTTGAAAAAGGATTACCGCAGGTAATCTTGTAAATTTACATAACGTAAATCAGAGGTAAGGAGGAATGATCTTATGTATAAAGATAAAGCTTGTATATAGTTTCAAACCTGGTTCAACTTCATTCAGTTTCAAATACAGTTCCAATTACAATTCGCATATAGTACAAATTCTTCCCTTTAGTCACCTCTCACCAGAGGCGAGAAATACTGTGGGCATAAACAAAAGCAGCACTTATCAAACTTATACCACTGTCTGAATGACAATGTTTCTTTCATGCACTGAAGAAGTGTTAAATTTCAAGTCAACATTTAACATTTATATGACATCTCAGTGCAGGTAAACTGTGGAATTCCATCCTTGTGCGTTGCAATGTCAAATATGAAGGTGGGATTTTATGACAATTCTTTACAAGGCCTTGACCTCTGCTGAGCCTATTTTAGTCCTCATGAAACATAACCTAAAAATAACATGAACAGTAAATACAAACTGAAAAAAGATAAACATGTCTGCATTCAAATTGATCCAAGGCTGACTCTACGCACCAGATGGAGATGTCTTTCAGTTGTTGGAAGAATTTTATAGACAAATCCAAGCAGTCAGTGAAGGTGGTCATTGATGGGGTCCATGAGCCTTGAATTGTCTTTATTTTATTGTCTTTGTAATTCTAAACCCTCAGATACATTGCAATTTAGGGAATCAATGGGGTTTTTCAGTGTACAATCATCAATCATACAGGCAGGTTAAGCAAAGAATTCAAAAGATTAAAGCTGATGGACAACAGTTGTGTTGGACCGAATCGAAACATTACTTGACAATTTGGACGCGCCTATACTGCTGACATGTAAATGGCTATTACTATCAAAGTGAGTTTTGTGCTTCAGTATGAAGTGAAACAAACCATTAACTAGAGCACTGTTCTATGCATGGTGAACAATGAACTGACAAAAGCTTTGTGACTTGTCTGAATGTCCTTTCCATGTCCAGTGGAAGCTCTAGTAATTTGTGTGAATGTGAGGGGGGGGGGGAGGAGAAGGCTTCTCAGTTTGCTTTTCTTCCTTTCAATAGGGTGCATGATTTAGTCCTACTGATATTTACAAAATTGTCCTTTTATAGATAGGTGCTACAGTCTTATGGTTGGCAAGGGTGTGATTATTATCTCCCCTACACAGCTGGTAAAGGGGTGTGACTACAGTCACAGGGTTATAATTTAAGCTAGGGCTGTACGCTATTAGCAGAAACATGTACAAATAGCCCCAAAAATGGAGTCATGGGAGCCAAATAATCCATACATTTGATGTAGGGCAGGGCATTTTGAAGACATTGGCTAATCAGTCAAAATAGAACCCCACTGAGCTAAAACTAACATCTATACTTTGCTGTCATTCTCCTGTACCTGCTTATGCCCACTGCTGAATTTCTTTGTCATTTCAACCCCCTGGGTTTGGAATCTACCAGCCCGATACTAAACTCCTAATCACATTTGTAATCTCCACTTACCTGCAACTAACCCTGGTAAGCCAAAAGCACTGAGAGCGAGGGAGCTCTTGCTCCCCCAACAAGTAGCAAGGCTGCCCTCGATCGTCCTCTTCTCACTTACCACCAGAGTAGTGCAGATTTCATTGTTTTAAAGCAAAAAGGAGCTACAATAAAAATTTTAGTCCTGGGCTATATAGTCTGCCTTTTATATGCATTGGTACTGTACATTCAGATACTGCAGATGCATGTTCTACTGTACATAAGACATCAATCATGACAGCGTCCAAATGGCAAAATACAGAACAAAGCATATTACCCTGCAATAAATAGCTTTAAGACAGCAGTCCTGCAAATTTTCAGCAGATGTCCAATTATACTTCACAAAAACAGCAACAAGTCCTTTACATAAAAATATTGATGTTGGGAGATCTGTCTGATCTAATATGCTTATTACAAGTTTGACAAACTAGGGCCAAATATTGCAGAGGGTCCCAAAAACGAGTGGAAGGAGGAAAGTACAGTATTTGCCACCATGCAGTTCTTCAATACTTGCATAGTGTAAAAAGAATGAAATGCAGCACTATACTACAAAACATAGCCTTCTGAGTGATGATGACCATGCCAAGAATTCTAGTTGCAGACTGCAAAACCAAGTCAAAACTAATTCCCTTCACCAACCCATCATTGAAGGCCACCAAAATTCTGGAGTAGGAAAAATGCTCCAGAGCAAAAAAGCAAAACAAAGTTTGGCAATCCCCACCCTAATGAATACATTAAGTTAGCATAATTGAACTGCATACTGTGTGGTACTGTATAACCATGTCTCTGTGGGAGAATGACCAGTTATACACCCAAAAATATCTTCTGTTTGGGGTATTTAAGCTAAATTTTATTCTAGACAACTTAAAATAGCCAAGATAATATCACTCTTACTATGCCTGCACATTTTTTTTGCTGAAGGAGGAAACAAACGTTATTTTTCACTTGTAGATACACAGTAGGAAAGGTAATGATAGCTTCCTTATCTACTGTTTGGCACATAACTTTACTAAATATATTTGCTTTGTACTCACAACATAACAGACAATCAAGTTCAATGGACAACCATTATTAGAGTTTAAAAACACATGATTCATGATAATAAGTTCCCCCTCCAGCAAAATAGTTACTCCAATCACTTGTTAAATAACATTATGACCTTTGATTTTGCACAAATTCTGATCTGATAAGAAAGTGACGGCTAGTCATAACATTCCCACACTGCATAACAATATTCTTCAATAGCCTTTTTGTTGTTTTATCAGGGCGCACTGCCTGGACAAACTCTGAAGGGCCTGTGTCAGCACCCATGTTGTTGCCATGCATACAACCTTTGTTGCCCAATTCAAATTTAGTGCCAAATTGAGGCACCATTTTCCATCAAATGCACCTTATTTAAGCAAAATTGTTTTAAAAGGGTGAGGGGATTTGGCCCTCCCTAGGATTGCCATCATGTGTCATCTGCCAGTTCTAACACAAGCACCTGGAAAAGATTGGACCTGTGGAGAAACCTGATACATGTAACTGTGTTCAGGTCCTGGCCAGGTCATACCAAAGACTTTAAAAATGGAACATAGTCAACATACTAACATTGTGCTTGGTGCTAAGCATAAGCAATGGAGTATGAAAAACAAGCCAGCAAGCCACAACTGGATAAAAGGCAGTGGCTGGCTTGACTTAACCAATTGTTTAGAAACTGGGATGTTAAAAATATATATCCCCAGATATCATTCCACAGTGGATTGAATGTCCAATATTGGTTATGGAGTTAGGGCAGTAGGAGAATATAGGTTTTACAGAGAAAAGAGAACAAAACTTAAAATCTCCTTGTACCCCTATTGCTAAGGAACTTTACAATAACTGTTTATTTCTACAAATGCTTGCCAAGCTTCATACAGTTTTTTAAAGACTCTTCACAGTTGTTAAAATTCAATTTACTACTGAAGCTAGTGATGACTAATATTCCCAACTGGCATCCAATTCTTCACAATTTCGGCTGAGTCCAGGTACCATTCATAGTGGTATTGTTTTGCAATACAATGCTCATCAAACAAACCCAGCATTCACTATTCTACTTGCAGCACTTTGAAAACATTCTCACTGCTTTCAAGGAAAAGAACATTAGGCTAAATTCTATTCTCAAGGCTGATAATTAAATCTGCCTTTCTACATTCTGAACAATATGAACACTGGGAAAGAATGAACTAAATGTTTGCAGGAGATGTTAGACTACAGCTAGCTTTTTCTGCAAAGCATTATTTTGTGACCTTATCGCAGTTCTGAATAATTGTGTTTGCATATGGCAAGTTAAGTGGTAATATTGAATATATTATCAAGTGGGGATTGGTTGGTTTGGGGTTTGGCAGAATTAATTCCATTTTAGACATTCTTTTTTTGTAAATGGCTGGTACACTGTGTGCCAGGTGGTTAAAAGTGTGCTTCAATTCCCTGTGTAAAAGAAATAACTTCTAGTGAGGGATCTTCTTATTTATCCTGGTGCAGAAATCCGCACGCATACTCAATACACTCAACAATAATAAAGTGATGGTCGTGAACCTGTTCAATTCTTTCACTGTACGAACATGTCACTTACTTTCTAAGGGAAAATCAAAAATGTAATGTCTACACAAATTAATTTAAGGGAATGAGAAATATCCACCCCATTTTTGTATCCGTGATTGGGCACACTGAATAAAGGCAAAAGTTTTTTTTCCAAATATTGCAGACAACAAGTGGATACAAGATGTCTGGGAGAAAGCATGACAGAAACACATGCTTCAAGTTTTTGAAATTTAATTGAATAGGATTGAAAGCAAGCCCACTTTGGGCACTGATGTAGGGACATGTACTGGTATATCTTTGAGTTTTACACTACCCTACCATACCACAATAAACCACCATCTATGCTGCATTCATTCACCAAAATTCAAAGAGCACTGGATCTCACTTATAAAATTTTGTCTGAAACAGACAAATGTGAAGTACACATTTAAAAATCCATGTTCAATGGGAGTTTACACCTGGTGACCATGGAAACACATAACAAAGTCCATGTGACTTACTTGTTCAGCACACAATGACAATATTTTCAACATTGGTATTCATTGTGACAGTCTGTTCCAGAATGAATAAACTATCTGCTGTGTAACTATGGATACACATGAACTACATTTTCTATTAATCTGGATTCAGAACAATGAATCACACATCTTTTTCATTTTGGCTTCATTTTGTCTCCATGGAAAGAATTCATCTAAATAAAAATCAATTAATGTTACCAGCAGGCACGATGACAATACTGCCCATCCTCTAGCTGTACATGTGAAACATTTCATGGCAAAAAGAAATAGACTGAGGGATAGTGATTCCCTGGATGCTATAAATTTAAGGAGTTTTTATTAATGACGACAGTGTGGAGAGAAAACATCAGACCAATCTTCAGAATTAAAATATTGCAGTGAGGATGGATAGCTCCCGTGCCTCTAACTTGCTATCCTGGAGACTAAGTGACAATTTGTAGAGTAACAACAGCAAGTAGTAAACCTGACAGTTGTTAGTTTACGATGCACTTAAAGTGGTCTCTTGAAGATCTGATTTACAGCCAATTGTAACTCATCATTGTCTCTCAACAAAACAACACATCTTCAGACTGCCCAGAGTAACCATAACCAAAGTCACAGGCAAGATCCTGTGTAAATCCCAAAACTCAGATATGCTACTTCATTGAAATGAAAAATTGCTGAAAGTGTAATACTTTTCAATAAAAGAAAGACCAAAACACAAGATATAGTTCCAGGTTTGTGTGGAGGCATCCTATGTCACATACTTGAGATGATGTGCAGATGATGAAGAGGACTGGAGAAGACTTTAGTGGTGATGGTATCAAACAAAAATAAGTGCAGACAGGGCCCTGATCTATTAGAATGCCATTTCATGGTACTACAGCAGGTCCGGCCCATTAAAAATGGTATCAAAGAAATAGGTCCCGAAAGGACCCTGAACTATATGAGGATGTCATTTCATGGAACTACAAAAAGCCCAAGATGACATCAAAAGAAGAGCAGCAGACAGGGGCCCTAAACTATTAGAATGCCATTTTCATGGTACCACAGCAGGCGAAGCTCATTAAAGATGATATCAAAGAAACAGCTGCAGACAGGGCCCTGAATTATTCAAATACCCAACTGCCTGGTTTGGGGATCTATGAACACTGATTCTCACCCCCACTTACATTATGTAAATAGGAGGTCAGGAGAGGCTATGAAGTTTGCAATTTCTCTATACCATAGCAGGCCCAGCTCATTAGAGATAGTACCAAAGATGTAGCTGAAGGCAGGGCCCTGAATTACAAGATTGCATTTTCATGGTACAGCAAACAGGCTTCATATAATTTTACACATCTGCTCTGGCAAAATAAAAAAGCTTTCATTCTACCCCACCCATCAGAGCCGTTATTTCCCCTTCAGAATCTGGTCTATCTCCGATCCTCACCCTACCAATAGATAAGTTTTAATACGGACTGATTAGATTTGCCAAAGAGAATTACGTACCTGACAACTAACAGTCATAAATAATGTCACTAGCAATTTGCCGTGCTTTTTAAAACTAGGAAAAACTTCTTACCTCGTTTTACATGGTCAATAGGTTGACTAGATAATGCAAGTACAGAAACTTTAGCAATGCTACTCATGTTTAGATCCTTGCCATACAAATCTAGTTCAATATCCCTGGACTGTTGTAGGACCTGTAGAGATATAAAGAAAGTCTGGTTAAAGCTCCTGAAAATTACTGGATTTTAAACATACCCAAGCAAACATCCTCCTTTCTCATATTTGCCAGCTGTTTTGCTAACTCTAATTTTTTTTTTATTTTGTTCTTTTTTCCTATTTCTTCAATTATTTTGCTTTTTTTTGTCTCCTCTTGGTTGAATTATATCCAGAGTAAGATTTTTGGAAAACAAAAAAGAGTATTTGTGACCATCCAAAGCAAGATACTATGAAGACAGTTCCATATTACAATTCTATTTATGATATATAATTATTACAAATACTGAATTTATTAGAAGCTACTGTAAGGCAGATCATCTTCTGAAGATAGCTGTCAACAAACTGCTAACTGCAGAGACTTAATTCAAAATATTACGCAAGATGACAATAAACCTTGACTCATGGCAAACTCTTGACAGTAATATGTCTTTAATATTGTCTACATTTTCATAACTGTCCTTCTGGATACAGCACTTTGAGGAGTTTCTTTATGTGTATAATAACAAATTCCACATCGCCACAGGGCGTTAAAAATTTAAACACAACCATTTATAACCCCTACAGAGACTGTTTGTTTCTTTGATCTATTTTGATCTTCCATAAAATATACTACCTTCTCCACTAATATGTACATCAGTCTTTACATTTAAGCTGATTGACATTTTAACTTTATGGTCAACCTACCAACAGCTGTGGAATACACTGTGTACATTAAATCAATGATTTTCTTAAACAATATGCAAGATCCCCATGTGAGTCACAATTTGATCATTTGCAATGCAAGGAGCATAGGTCTCATACTTGAAATAAGTGAGTCAGAGAACTGCCATTGTATATGAATTAAAAAATGCTTTCATCATGAACAAAATTGTCATCTAAAATACTTGAAGTAAGACAGAATTGTGTGGAAACCAACTGTATGTATTCAAGTAAGTGCCCCTTCTCTAATAGACCCTCTCTGATGTTTAGGAAACACTGCCTGTAGTGATAGTGTGATTTCTTCACAAAAGTCAATGTCACAAAGCCACACAATTTCCAAGACTTCTTTACTGTTTCTCAGTTAAGACTGTATTAAAGTAATAGAATTCCAAGCACAGAAAGTAAGCCAGGCCTCAATTTTCAGAAAAATTTATGGTTGTCCTTTGGGCAACCATTTTAGTATTTTTAGATATCTGAAAGAAAATTTGGTTGTCCGAAACATTTGACGAACAACTGGCCTACAGTACAAAATGGTAATTGTGCTATTAATGTATTATTGGTCTTAAAGAATAAAAAGATGATTTTTCAAGACAAAAATCACTCCACGTCTGAAATTGTATGATGGAAAAAGTTGAAAGAGTTGATCAGTCTGCAATCAAATCAAAGCAAGCTGCTTGAATATATTCATTGCAGCACAATAAAATATGACCTCTCTCAAGCAGAGGCAATGTCAGTCAGTCTTCCGTGCATTTTGGAATGCTTACTGCTCTAGAGTAGCTGTTAAAATGTACAAAAGTAAGCTCCATATGTAAAGCTACAGTACGGCAGCATTTAAACTATATCAAGTCTTGTAAACTTAGCTATAGATAAAGCAGTGCGTTTTGCACTAGGATGTTTAAACTCCAAAACATACATACAAAGAACCACCTGTCATATCTTTGTAGTGATAATAGCTGTTTGGACACAACTGGCATAAATACAAGATCTAATGGCCAAATTTGCCAATTGAAGAAAATAGCCACACAACTTATAGTAGTTACAGGCAAGGTACTGTAAGTAGGAGCTTAACAGGTTTAAAACCACACTGACACAAGATGTGAACGTACTCATTTACGATTCACTTTCGTTGGGGCCCAGCATATACGCATAATAATGTGATTGAGACAAAAAAAAAAGGTGACACTGAGGCATGTTACAGTTAAGAAACACAGGAATTAAGGTTTTAATCAAGTAACACCTACTGACTTGTGAGAATTTACTCAAAAACACTTAACATGTTAACAGCTGCATCTACTGACAATACAAACAACTCCAGCAGGCTCTTAGACGACTGAAATGAGATGAGAAGTGTGTGTGTGACATGTTCATTTAAAAGGTTATTTTTAGGGATCTATTTAATGGGATTGAAGGTGTCAAGAATCTTGCAGGAGACAAAACTATGTACAGTGCTTTTTTGTGTCTTACTAGCTTAGGTTCTGCAGTTAGTGACAGTATAAAGTTGAAAAAACAAGACAAAAAATTGAAGAACTTTGTCCCCTTTAAGGGCACCAGCAATTCACCAAAAGTTGTTTTAGGACAATAGCTGATTTTCACTAATTTCTCCTTATTTCTCATTTCATTCCAAATAACTTTTTTTATATTTCAGGATCTAATTATTTCATACAGAATAAGGTATGAGTTAACTCAACAAATTTCATGATTCAGTGAGAATTATGTCACATGATTCCGAAGAACCATTCATAAATTTGATAGACTACTTGAGTGTTTCAAATTAGAGGACTGCTCCTCCCTTTAAGCAAAATTAACCCATCAGGTTTGGCATTTTCAAGAGACTGAGTCAATACTATTATAAATGGATCAAAGGTAGCGTGTGTACACATTAATGACTAACACCTGACATTTTCATTTTTAGACAAATAGTCCTCTAATGAACTATTCAAATCAAATCAAAAGTCTGCCTTCTTCCTCTTTCTCTGTGGAAGCTATTTTCACTTCATAACTAAACTACATGTAGAAATTTTTGCACTACAAATGTTAGCACTGGACTACCTCGTACAGCACTATCTAGTACAGCATACTGTATGATACATTTTCAGGCCTCAATTTTCAGAAAAACTTATGGTTACCCTTTGGGCAACTGTTTCACTAATTTTAGTTGTCCACAAGGAAATTTTTGGCACATGACAAAACAGTAATTGTGTTCATATATTATTGGTCTTGAACAAAAAAATGTGTGATGTTTGTGAGACAGAAACATTTGAAGTCTGAAAAATGGTATAATGAAAAAAGTTGAAAGAATTGATCAATCAGCAGTACACTTTTATAATCCAAGAGAAAAATGGTTGTCTATCAAACAAATAACCTCTAACTTTTGGTTGTCAGTATTTAGATTGTCCTGTTTAAGTTGTCCTGGACAATCGGACAACTATGAAAATAGAGCCCTGATTTTGTATATTCAAAGAGTAAAAAAATAACATCAAAATAGTAAAACAGAAAAGATGGGGGTAGGAAGAAGAGAGAGTGCCCTACCCCAGGATATTATGACAGTTGGACTTTCAGGCAAGTAGGTGAATTACATATAGGAGGTAAAGAGGAGTGAGATAGACTACCATGTACCTTGGACCATTTCTGTTTGTAATAAAGGAATTGTTCCTTCGGTATGCTACTACAGTTTCGATTCTCCTGGCTTGCTTTTTTTTTGTAACAAGGGGAGTGACCTGTCCCACCAATTCTCTGAACATTTTTACAAGCTGACTTCTGTAAAAGGTGTTGTAAATTATGCATATTGTTACTACATGTATAGTACCAATAATTGTGCTTTTATAATCACGCAGCTAAAACAAAGAACAAAAATAAAATGAAAATGCTTGCACCAGGAACTCCTAAACAATTGTTTGTATTGTCAAACAAAAGAAACACTGGTTATGAATGACTTTGATCAAAAAACTATATTCAGTTTGAAGAAAATAATACTCATGCCATCAGCATATTTTCTTCAATCAGTGACCACTTTATTTTCATACAGCAATACTGTAGTACCACACACTACAGGCCATCAGATTTCACTGGAATGACTGTTCCTCATCGCACGGTGGTCCTGTGATGATTAAATCACAGAACCCCAAAACTGGTTTCCACCAATCAGTTACCACCCATGCATTTTGTAACAGAACCCAAAAGTGGGTTCCCATGGGTAACCATGGTGAAAAATGACAGAACCCACAAATGGGTTCCCATCATCTTTGAAATCCAACAGTTAATTGCACTAAATATGAAATAGCACAGTAAATTCATGTAAATGATCTCACATCCACAGTACTGTACTTTTAGTCAGGGCTGTCACCGGACCATTTTGAGAGCCGGGTAAATTGTGACCATGTCCTGGGGGAGTGATCTAAAGGGTAGGGAGTGTCACCCTTCCCTTAGACAAATTATTGCAGATTGGAGGGTGCTTAAAACAAAACAAGGAATTATCAATCAATTCTGAAGAAATCTAAGAATTTTATTCAGTCAGGGTAAGAAATTTGTGCAGGGGCGGTGATGCTGAAATTGATGGCGAGTACTGGGCAGAGAATTTCAGAGCTGGGAAGCACAGCTGCCTGGCACCACCTGGTGTGGTGATCGACAACCCTGCTTTTAGTGCCATAGATATTCTAAATCTTCCTTATGCCTACAGTAAATGGACTACACTACGAATATTTATTATTAAAGAAATGTCAACAGTCTATGCAAGATGATAGTAGATATGTCTGACCATAGATGACCAAATTAAATACTGAAAACTAAAAGTGGGTGACCTCCCAGCTTGGTTGCCTTCCAGCAGACATTATCATTGTGCTAGTGAAAGTTTCCCTGGGACTTAAATACTGCAGGTATTCCCGGAAGAGAAGGATAACCAAGGTCTCCCATCCCCCCCCCCCCCCATATGCACCCAAAAGGAGAGATGACTTGTCAAACCAGAATGCAAAAATGCATTGAGGTTTCGATGATGCATACAGAACATGTTCTTTTCAAAAAGAAGGTGCATTTATTGTAACACATGGTGACCCAAAGTGACCTTTGACTCCACCAGTAAGTAACTGGTTTTTCTTTTAACCAAAACACTTCTACAATGAAAAGCCAAATTTCATGCTGTTCCTTAAGATATTCTATCCTATTAACATAGTTTTCATAGTTTGATCTCTGATGACCCCAACTGACCTTCAACCTCCACCAAGGATGACAGAAGCCATCTTCCAACCATCGCACATCCACATTCTAACTTTGAACTCTCTCTCATTTTCCCACCTTGAAATACAAAGTAGGAGTTTTCAAGGTTTGACCTTGGATAACCCCAGGTGAACTTTGACCTTTACCAAAATTAATAGGGTCCACCCTCTCGTCATAATTCATTAACAAACCAAGTTTGAAAAAATCGAAGCTTCCTACCACTAGATATCATGCAAACAAGGTTTTCGGGATTTGAGTCTCCTGTGACCCTGGATGACCTTTGTTCTCTAACAAAATCAATAGGGTTCTCCCTCACATTATGATGCATCAACATACCAAGTTTGAGATTAATCCAAGTTTCCTACCTTGAGATATCATGCAAACAAGGTTTTTGGAGTTTGACCACCTGCAACCCCTGATGACCTTTGACCCCTACCAAAATCAGTAGGATTTTTCCATACATCAAAACGCATCAACATATCAAGTTTGAAATCAATCTATGCTTCCTTGCTTAGAATATCATGTAAACAAGATTTTCAGGGTTTGGCCCCCTGTGACCCCAAATGACCTTTGACCTCTACCAAAATCAATAGGGTTCTTCCTTACATTATGATGCATCAACATCTCAAGCTTGAAATCAATCCAAGTTTCCTTCCTTGACATAACGTGTAAACAACGTTTTCAGGTGGTTTGGTCCCCCCTTTAACCCAAAATGACCCTTGTCCTGTACCAAAATCAATAGGATTCTTCCTTACATCATAATGCATCAACATACCAAGTTTGAGATTAATCCAAGTTTCCTACCTTGAGATATCCTGTAAACAAGGTTTTCCAAGTTTGACCCCCTGTGACCCCAGATGACCTTTGACCCCTACCAAAATCAGTAGGATTTTTACATACATCATAATGCATCAACATATCAAGTTTGAAATTAATCCAAGTTTCCTACCTTGAGATATCATGCAAAGAAGGTTGTTGGGGATTGACCCCCTGTGACCCCAAATAACCTTTGACCTCTGCCCAAAATCAATAAGGTTCTTCTTCCCATCATATTGCATCAACAAATCATGATTCAAATCAATCCAAGCTTCCTACCTTGAGATATCATGTAAACAAGATTTTCGGGGTTTGACCCTCTGTGACCCCAAATGACCTTAGACCTCTACCAAAATCTAAAGGGTTCTTGCTTACATCATAACGCATCAACATTTTGAGTTTGAATTTAATCCAAGTTTCCCAACTTGAGATATCATGTAAAAAATGTTTTGGGGCTTTGACCCCCTGTGACCCCAAATGACCTTTGAACTTGACCAAAACCCATACCATTCTTCCTCTTGATATGGGACATCTATGTACGAAGTTTGAAAACTTCCAGACATTTCTACCTTCAGATACTGTGCTAATGAGTGAAATGTAAAGTGTTTCAAGTCCTATGAACATTTCTACATTGAGATACTCTGTTAATTAGTTAAATGTAAAGTGTTTTGCGTCCTTTGACACCTGTGACACCAAATAACTTTTTGAAAACTGATATTGTTCTTTTTCTTGATATAGGATATCTATGTACCAAGTTTGAATACTTTCAAACATTCATACCTTCAGATACTGTGTTAAAGAGTTAAATGTAAAGTGTTTCAAGTCCTATGGCATTTCTACATTGAGATACTGTGTTAATAATGAGTTAAATGTAAAGTATTTCGAGTCCTTTGACACCTGTGACCCCAAATAACCTTTAAACTCAACGAAAACTTATGCTGTTCTTTTTCTTGATATGGGACATCTATGTACCAAATTTGAATACTTTCAAACATTCCTACCGTGCCATATCGTATAGTAAAGTGTTTCGAGTCCTTTGGCCCCTGTGACCCCAGATGACCTTTGAACTCCACCAAAATCGATAGGGCCCTTCCTCTTCATATGGGGCATCTAAGTACCAAGTCTGAAAACTGTCAGATATTCCTACCTTGAGATATCGTGTTAACGAGTTAGTTGTGTTAAATGTAAAGTGTTTCGAGTTTTTGACCCCTGTGACCTCAAATGACCTTCAAACTCGACCAAAATCAATAGGGTTTTTCCTCTTAATATGGGGCATCTATGTACTAAGTTTGAAATCTCAGCGATATTCCTATCTTGAGATATCGTGTTAACAAGCGGTGTCACAAACACACACACACATACACACACACACACATACATACATACACACGCAGGCCATCATGATTGCATTGGTTTCTCTTACCATCAAAACCAAAAACAGCCCTGGTAAAACAAACAGGGGACTACAATATTAGTCACTTCATATGCACTGTCTCCCATTGGTAAAGAAAGGCAAAAATCTTCAGGAGAAAAGCCAAGGTCAAAGTTGCATATATATGTAAGGTGGCATCACATGAAATGCCACTCTTGGGGAGGGTGCCCCCTTTAGTTTGCTACTAGTTTACCAGGGTATAGTTGCAAGTATGTGGGATTATGTGTAAAATAGCAGGTAAGAGATTGCATGTGCAAAGAAAAAGTAACATGGGCCATGGACATGACAAAGCTAAAACCAACGTATCAGGTTTTCTTCATTTACAAATTGTGACTGAGAATAAAACTGTATCTGTTTTGTAGTTATAGAACATATTTACTGTTTGTTTATGTCCTCACGTGGCCACATTCCAAGAGTTCCACAGTTTCACTGTCCTTGAAAAACATAAAATAATTCTTCTGATTGCAGTAATTTCCCCTTGCCGTGCCAAACTAACTCATTGAAACAACAGAAATATGAAATTATACACAACATCTTGAACTGTGTACAGATTAAACATAAAGCTGCAAGATGAAGTGGGATCCCACACAGCAATCACACAGGCATGTATGTACCAATTTATGAAATATAATTCAATATGGTTAACAGTTATATGTTCATATAATAGGTAATATGCTCATTCTGATCTGAAGCTAATTTAAAAGGAAATGACTGCGCCCTCCGTGTCCTGAAAAATGAGTTGCTGAAAAGTTCATGCTGAGATATGTGAACATGAATTAAACAATGACAGACTAATAATACCCAGATGTCTAGTACACAAGAATGAATCACCACGGGAACACAACACAATACACAGGTAACATACTACTGCTAATGAATAAGAGTGATTGATGAATGGCAATGCCATACTAGACTACAGACAGTCCAATCAGAGGTGCTAAAGGGCAAATTCAGTCTCTGTAAGTGGTCGATTACAGTACAAACAAAAAAACCATGTCAAATTTAAACCCAAAAAAGTATTATTGGCAGAACAAAAAATTCATACAACTCTTCTACTTTACAAAGTGATTAACGAAGATAAATGGAACCTCAGATGATTGAAGTGACTTCCATACTTCCAAAAGACACCAGCTAGGACTAGGGCTTTCTTACAGTAGTACTCTAATTCAAAATTCCCACAACTCTCTTGTCAAAGTATTACCACAGGTAAGTAGGGTTACATAATGTTAATACTGTAGGAGGTATCGAGGGGCACAGTAGACCTCCCTGCTTAAGACTCCCCTCAAAACCTTCTGCCTTTCCACACATCAAATGTTATCCCTACATCCTGAACTTTCTTTTCTTAAAGGCATGTTCTGGTGGGTTTTCTCCTCTGTCTTGTAAGAAAAACAAAAATATTCCACATCATGTCCTCCAAACCCTATCGCAATACCATTTCCCTAACTCAAGATATCTTACCCTAAAGATTGGTTATTTTAGTTAAAAAATACCTCTGCTTTTCAACAAAGACACAAAGAGTTATGTAATGTGGGCACATTGCTTCAAATTCCTTTTGTTTTTCTTTATAATTGGAGGTCCTGTTTGTCCTTGAAATTTGATACTGTTGGAATGTTTGAATATCTTTTCCTGTAGATCTAGCATTACCCTCTACCATACATAGAGTATAACCAACAAAATTGCTTAATACTGCCTGCAGCGGCATCATAATTATAAATAAATTGAATGCAATGTTAAATTATTGTGCCACGATGACATCACAGATTTCCCATGATGCATCAAATCATAAGAAAAATTTGCATTTCTTTAAAAATTTGTATCTTCTGGACGCTATAAGCTATCGAGATGCCGTTTTCACCTTCTGAAAGAGAAAAATTTTCTGCTTATTTTGAAGTTAACCAGTTTTGTCTCCAGAATATGCCTTTAAGCTATGTGGTGATCTTCATTTCTGTGGGCCTGACTGGCACTGAACAGCAGGGGCATTCACGTTAAGTGCAGCATGGGATCAAAACTGAATTTTGATGAAAAGTTGAATGGGACATCCACTCCATAAAAATATGCTTCAAGCAGGGAAATCTAGTCTACAGCAACACAAAGGAACCATGCACGCATCAAACTGTCAAAAATAATTAGTATAATAACTGACCAAGCAAAAAAAAAAAAAAAACAGACAGAAAGGTGGGTGATTCTCAAGTAACATTCCACTAATATGTCTACAGACAATTCTGATAAGCACTTGGGTTTTATAGTGACTGTAGGCAGCTATTAATGGGTTCCATCAGCCTTAAATTGTCTACATTTATCATCTAAATACAATTTCAAACCCTTACTGTATGTAGAGTGAAATTGAGGGAATCATGAGGCATTCCAGTGTTCAACTATCCATGGTACAAGTAAGCAAAGAAATTGATTAAAAGGTGATAGACGCCAGTTACGACCGACTAAAATCCGACCATCACTTGCTGTCCAGATTGGTCTATAGAACCAAGTGTGTACATCATGTCAAAAATATCTGTAAGGGCTACTTTTCTTGAGAAAGACAAGAAGAAGAGTGGGGTCAATGTGCTCAAATACTCAAACAATGTTTGCAGCTAGTTAGTGGATGGGTAGTAGGCTATAGCTATGCAATTGTAACTTAAGTTTTCAGTCTGGTTTGAAAGAGTAGTACTACTGATTTCTGACGAATATGGAAACTTATTCGATCAGAATTGGCTGAAGGTGACAACACAATTACAGGGGGATACAATGAGGTCACTCATCCATGTAGAGTACATAGGCATGGGTTAAGTAAGAGTGCCCAATGAGAACTAGTCAGAATTAAATCATCTATATATGCTGGCGGTTGCACCTCTCCCAGGCCGGACTGTCAACTTCACTACGGGCGTTATGTTCTAGATGAAGGAATCCCAACAAACATCAAATTTGGTGTTGTAATTTTGTTGTTTGACATCTAATGATGAAAGATTTCACAATTTAAAATATGACACTGTGGAAATGCTGGTCACATTATGTGTTCATTCAAATGAGACTGATTAGGGGGTGAGGTGCTTCAGATTATACAAACACACACCGTAATAATTAAAGTGAGGAAAGTCTACTTTTTCATACCCACCCAGGGGTGCAACCCAACTTGGATATATTCCCTGCACTCCTCACTATTTAAAGATGAAATTGAACATCTTTTTCAACTCACCTCACAAAGAAAAAGAATTTAATTTTTCACCATGGTAATTAAATAAATTACAATTCAGAAAACTATATGTTCCGTACTGTAGCTTGCCCAAAATTTACTGCTCACAGATCCTAACAAACGATGTTGCATGTTGTGCAACATGTATGTCTTTCAACTACAATGCTTATGTTCAAAATTGTTCAACTTGGCCTTTTTTATTTTATTATTTTTTGGTCAATTTATTATCAGTAAATAACTTTGAAATGACAATGCTTTTTGAAATTCTGAGTAAATAATTTTGCCTACCTGTCTTCCAAGTTCTACAATTCCTTGAGTCAAAGTCAAGTCCAATGCTCACATGTTATTCCAAAGACGGAAAATCTTTCTCAATGGGTGAGGTTTGCGGAAGTAAAGCCTTGTGCTTTAGGCTGCTACAAATGTAAGGCATGAAGTATTTATTTCAGTGCTCAAACAGCAGACTATGACTCACTCACCATTTATGGGAGGTTTTTGGTGAAACGTGTGAGAAACGGTCTGAAATGATACAACTGTACTCTCTTGAAATTCAAAGGGAAAATGACAGTTCTAATAAAGATCTTCAGACTCATTGTGTAATTTAGAAGGTGTATGGAAAACAACTCCATACTGATTGGAAAGGCATTAAAATGAAATAAAACTAAACACATTCTATAAAATGCTTGTACTGTATTTCATACATGATGTTGCTGTACAGAAAATGCTAATCTGTTGTGTCACACTTAATTGTGATTTATTTGTATGACAGTTAAATTTGCTGGTTTGTTTATTTTCACAAACTTACTAGGGTCTAAGTCATATATGGTACCATATACTGTTTGAAATTATAATTCACTTTCATGAAACACAACTCTAGAACAAAACACTAAAAGAATCCGTCATTATTGGTAGACACCTGCATTTAACAGCGATACTTGAAGTAGGAAGAAAAAAGGTTCATACGCAGGTCACTCGCGTGCATTAATTACATTGTGGATCAGCAACTTTGCGGTTTTACAGATGCACACATTTATTGAATACACTTACAGCAATTATTAAAGATGTGAAAATGTGCCAAATTTTTTAAACCTGCAGCACCTTGACATAAAATTAAATTAAAATATGCTCAAATGACTTGGAACTAACTTTCATCAACTTAATAATCTCCTGCAACACCTTGCACTATGGAAATTTCCTGGATTTAAATTTTACTTTATTAACTATCCTAATACACTAGTTTAAGCTAAGCTACTAAGTAAACCAGTACATAGCACTTTTGGAAAAAACAGATAGTCCCAAAACCCTAGAAACCAATTTAATTACTTCTTGATTACCGAGAGCCACACTCAAATGTCACCTGTTTCTCGGCATGTGGAAAATCAAATTAAGGGCTTCTCTTTTGATTTCAAGCAGTCCTTACCACTGTTAATTTGCAGTAGTAATGCACATGTAAGATCTGAAGCAAAAAGAAAGACTGCATAATGAGAAGTAAAGACGTTGGAATTTACAAGTACTGTATGTCAAGCCTACATTTTCAACGCAGCACAATGGAGCATTAACACAGTAATCTTAATCTTCTATCTTCACATCCAAGTTTAACGCACTGAGGAAAGCCCTTTACTAGCTGTGCAGTCATTTACTGTGCTACATGTACAAAACTACATAGCAGGGGAATTTTCTCGTCTTCATTTCTGTGACATATGTAAACTAGAAAGCAAGAAGGCACTGATTAAAGAAATTTTGCAAAATCTAAACTGGATTTTTATGGTTTTAAAAGGCTGGGAAGATGCACCCTATTAAAATACACCTGTAGATGATTAATTCTAACTTGCATCATTTCAGACAGAGAAAAATTATACTGTGCTCATTCAGAACCAAGCATTGTCAAACATACATTACACTGTACTGTGGAAATTGTAGTTATGGTTGCATTTCAAATGTGAAAGTTAGATGTGATTTAACAAAACATCAGCACAAATGATTGTGTTTATATAGTGTCAAGTTCAAGTTTCAAAAGGGCACAACAAAAATGCCATCAGTAGGTGAAAAAAATGGGAAGGGCATCATGGCAAAAAAGAGGCACATGGCAGCAAAAAAAGATACAAGGATAGGGAATGATGGCATCTTCCCAAGTATTCCCCCCTCCCTGACCTCATTAAACCAGAATTCCATACCTCCCAAGTGACCCGCATTTCACAGGTTTGACCCTCATTTAAACACCCAAACCTGCTGATCTGCCCAGCCCTTTGAAAAAGCTGCATTTCAAATCTCTGAAGTATTCTAAGAGAACCACAAATAATTCAGTTTTTCAATAATACAAATGTGGTAAATCGCATCTCACAGCACATTAAACTGCTACACAATGAATGGATCTAGGTACAAATGGACCTATGTTTGCTCTTACAAATAGCATTACTATTGGCTAACCTTCGTAGCAGGTTTGGAATATATTTCTGTCACTGCCTGAATATTGTAACAGCATTGTGCAACGGCCCGTTCAATAGCAAAACTGAGTGCCCACTTTGCAGGTTAGGTTAGAGGCAGGATTTGTCTCAGAGTTTCCCATCAAAAGAACGTTCTAGACTGTGTTTTCATGGCTAGAACGCCATACAAGATGTACGAAGACATTTGTTGGAAAACACTTGTAGCATGGTACGACCATCGGTGACATATTGAGTTGACGATTGCAAACTTTATAGGTATCGCACCAAAATTTACGGTAACAACAGCGATTGAATATTGTGATTAGAAGAGGTTTTAGTAACTGAGCGTTTGTGACTATCTATACAAAATTATTTTGGCAAATTTCTCAATACAATATTTCTCTAGGTTACCGCGAAAAATTCAGTCACCATACTGAACTTTTTTGGCGGTAGCCTAGCGAAATTGCATGTCTGATTTGCTAAAAAAAGGCCACCATTTTGCGTGTAGACACTTCTAGAATAAAAAAAAAAAAAAAAACTTTTACCCTTCCCCCAGGCCAGTGATCCACCAACAGACAGATCAGTTGGACCCACAACTAGCCTCTTGAAACTTGGGAACTATGCATTATCTGCCTGCTATTTCACTATCCTCTACCAGCAGACAAGCATAGTCTCTTTCAAAGTACTAGTTGCTGTAATGGAAGACATGTGTAGAAACATTTCCCTGTGAGGGAAAACAAGATACCCACATTTATTACCCATGTTCTTCAAATGGAATATTGTTCTACTCCTTCATACCAGCTTTGATCTACCTCCCTCACATTGGAAGGTACTACTTTATAATGGGCATTTATGTATCAACATTGCTTCGCACTACCTAATCACTAAACACTGGAACTTAGAAACGACTAAAAGCAAGTCTGATTTCAGATGATCTTGCAAACAACTCCAATGGGTCTTAACTTGTGTATAGCATGTTTTGTCCACTATAAGAATGAGACTATCACATTGATGTACAGTAATGTACATTGGGTTGCAGAAGCAATGCTGCTTGGTAAAGGTGCAGACAAGGAATGGCGATAGGCCAATAAGGGAAGAGACACTAGTTTTGCAGTCAAATTTCTGACAAATGACTGCTTGTTTAACTTTACCCCAAATCAGCGACATGAAGGACAATTCGAACCAATACCAGAAGATTGCTTTTGCATAGACATTTGGAATATGTACCTCTGAGACTGATGGCACCAATGGCAAATCAAAAGGAGAGAGGCAGCAACTTTTGCCTTCTCAAAAGTATTTTTCAGGGGAACCAAGGCAAATGTTGAGGGCATAGAGACTTTTGTTATTGGTACTGTCAGTTGTGTTGAGACCTGCTCTTACTACAGCAGAATTGAGGGGCAGGGAGTCCCCCAAAACTGTAGATCTAATGACCCAACCTTGCAATGCAAAATACACCTAAAAAAGCGATTTATCTCTTGCCTTAGACTTTTCCCTCATATCGTGATCTCCAAACGCCCCCCCCTCCCATGACACCAAAACCCTTCCTATGACACAATCCTGGCTATACGCCTGATGTAAGTCCCTATTCCCATTTAATTTTCAACTCTAGTCTCAACATGCCATAAAATGTTGAACTACAGCTCTACTGTGCATCCGGTTAACTCAAACCAGACCAGAAATGTCGGACAAGATCAATAAAACACATTGTAAATATTTTCATTGTTCCCTTGGGCAGGTGACATTTTAGGCACAAGCTGAAAACAAGGTGACATCAAAACTCACTTACTGTCCAAAGCTGCCAGCCAAAAAAAGCTTTCTCAAGCCTGGAAATATGACTGCAAAATTTCAGTTATGAACAGAGGTATCTAGGTTATTTATGGAAAATTATGTGTGCTCATGAGTGCCAACATAGCCTTACTGCATTTTACACACTTCTGCAACATTCCCCTTTCTATTCTTTCAGGTTTTTCTCCTTCAGATTACTTTACGGGCAGGTCCAAGCTATTTGCACTGTGACGTACGGGACATTTCAGAGATGTAAATGTGTCTTAAAGTTATAAGGAAGTTGGCATTCAAGAAACTTTTAGGCACATACAATTGTTGCAACTAACACTTCAATTAAAAAGGAATTAAAACTTTTCACACCTTGTTAATTAGGTAAGATCTTAATTAAAAGTCAGTGTGACGTACGGGACCAGAGAATTTTGTGTTTTTGTGCTGAAATATTAAACCTTAAGATGCTCTGAAAGTAAAGGTGAAGCAATCAAGCTAATATCATCAATGTGTAGCCTGACCTTTTAATTAATATACTGCACATTACTATAAAAGAATAAAAAGTAGTTTTGTTACTGGGGTGACACAAACAAAAAATATCTTGTGACGTACGGGACATGTGACGTACAGGACAATTTGTCCCCATACAAAATGTATTGGAAAAGCCTGATTTGGATTAAATTATGATTTATTATGAAAATGCTGTACAGAAAATGCAAATTACTGAAAGAGTTGGAGCGCCTGTAGTTTACTCTAATGCAAGACAATTATCATACACATTGAAACGGTCATTCCTTTTATCTAATTACTAAAAATGTGGCCACTTACGAAATTTAAACTTGGACTGAATACAAGACTAATTTTTCTACTTACAGTACTGTAACATACACACTTTCTTTACACTATTTGTTGTATTTCAGTAAATATTTGTTGTTGTATATTTGTATGTTGTAGAGTTGTATATAACTCTGTAAAGTATGGCCTACTGTACAATGTTCTAGGAGTTTGCAAAAATGGTGAATGACACAGTGTGTAGGGTGGCAGTGTAGTTGGGGGCCAGGATCACTGTTTTCCAGTACAAGACACTTGTTGGATGATTCAATGCAATATTGGAATTTTAATTAACCTTATCTTGCAAACTGTTATTCTCTTTAAATGAACTGTCCTCATACATATATACCCCTTGCCCAAACAGTCTTTTCTGTTGTTCAAGGTATTTGATAACCCTCACCCCATAAAATTTTCTAAATAAATGGATTTCATAGACGACAACTGGTACAGGGCTGTTTTCTAAAATTTTGTCACTCGTCAAAATACTGTGACAGTAAACCATGCTGTATGCTTCTATTGTTGCTTTAAAGACCTCTTGTCATGGAAGAGTTAAATGTGAAATTTGATCAAATATCAGTTCAACTAAATCATGTACAGTACACATGTATGCAAATTCATTTAGGGTGTCACTATGTTAATACCAAGCATATGGTACAATACTGTTAAATTGTAGCTCCCCTAGTATTGTACGCTATTACTTTGATAAGTCTGTAAGTACTGTAAATAACCAGATCTCCTTGTATTGAGCTGTGATCAATCAGAAATCTCTAGCAACTCCCTAGTACAACTAAATTAAATGTCCAGTACCATGCAACAGGAACTGCAATACTCTTAAAATCATTATGCCCTACTCTGAGAAAATTTCGGAAAATTTTACAAAAATCAACTAAAAAATGTCAGGTTTGGAGCTGAATCGCAAAAATGCTAAGAGTAATGATCACGGGCCATTCTTTCTTTTTAAAAAATGGCATCTGATAAACATCAAAAGGGTACATTGCTTAGTATTAGGGTAGGGAACGAGTTCAGAGCAGTGAGAGAAGTTCAGTGTACCAACTCAATGCAGTTGTCCCGTACGTCACATTTTGTCCCGTACATCACATTTTTTAATTTGATTATTGAGCATGCATAAATTATGTTAGGAAAAATCTTGTTGAATATATTTTTGTAGACTCCCACAAATCAGAACTTCTCAAAATATTTTTTGAAAATATTGTTTACTCTTTCATAAAACTCAAAAAATTAGGCAAAAATTGTGACGTACGGGACATACACTTTTGGAATCTGCCTAATTAGCATAATTAATGAGGTGAGCAAAGTAAAGTATTTTCTAAAATTTTTGGGAGGGTGGATGCACTATGTCTCAGATAGTAGTTACTCAAATAAATCATGTAGCTGGTTTCTGGACTAAATTTTTAATGTCCCGTACGTCACGCTCGTTTTAATAATTATGCAAATTAGAAGCCTTCCATTCATTGTGTGTATTATTTTTTCCAAAAATTATATTAAATTTGAAAGCTTCAATCCTTAAGCTTTACAATGATGCTAAATATGCCTTATTTCAATGAAATTTTAAAAGTGACTTCATGGTATAGAATAGCTTGGACCTGCCCTTACTTGAATGATCTTCATATTTCTCTGAAGATGTGATAAATTTTTAGAGGCTTCACAAATCAAATACATTTCAGGTTTTAAATTTCTCAATTTTAAACCAACATATTTATCAGATCTCTCAGAGAGATTCATTCAAATCACCTCTTTGCATTAAAGATTCAGGCATTTCCGTTCGCAAACATAAAACATCTTCAGTTCCTTACAACAGATTTCAAATCTGCATTCAATGGAGAGAGGTCTTAAAAGCAAGCAGAAGGATTATAGCAATATGTGAAGAGTCTGAAGCCTTGAAAGAAGAGATAAGCTCCTTGCATACTTCTTTGTTACTATACTATGACTTTTGTTAAATGTCTCCTTGTCATAGTGCTTCTGTAGAGCAAGATTGAAACTGTAATACTTGACTTGCTAGAGATTCAAATTTAAGCCTTTTTACCAGCCTTCACCATCAAAATCACATTGGAAGACTTTATCACTGCTTAGAGGGCAAAAGTTGCATCTAATTATTTTGTGATATGCTAAACCCCACCTACCTCCTTCCCCCCCAAAATACATAAAAGATCCAATAAAAAGGTTTTCATTGGAAAATATTACCCAAATAAACGACAGAACGACTAATGCTATGTGGTTTATCCTGTCAAGTAGAAAACCATGCACAATGTTGCACATAGGCTCCTATGAAAAATGTAAAAATTTTCCAAAGCGGAGGAGGACATCCCCTGCCGGGTCACCAAAACTTCTAGAGTGATGTGTGTCCCCTCCCTCCCCCCCCCCAAATTGGTTGCTCTATGTTGTGGGGCTGTCATGAAATATACCAACTGGGAAACAAAAATTGGTCACAAAATAAAATAGAATCATTACTTCTGAAATTGGATTAAAAGGTATTGGACTGGTATGACTGCTTTTGGACACTGTGTAGCACTTGCACTTCAAATAATTGCATTCGAGTGCAAAATAATACATATTCATAGGTTGTCCCAGTGCAACATACTATTTGCATAAGCTACGTGTGCAGTGGACCAGACTGACCAATCATGCGTACGACTCTCGTGGAGACCATTTCACTTTACATCTCTAAAACTGTACACATGCAATGGAAAGGGCAAAAGCAGTCACCCCAACTTGAAGTAATATAGTAGAATGTCCTGTTTCATGATTGGCTCTTGAGAGTCATGTGACAACATTTTTCCTCCATAAATGTAAAATTACAAGGAGTAACTGAATGGTTTACTGATCTGCTTATGCAATATTGAAGTCTAAGAATATTATGAAAGATAATTTGAAGAGAAATAAAAAAAAAATTGTGTTATTTAGCAGTTGATTAAAAATCAGTGTGGGGGGACTGTTCTTGATGTTTGAAGTTTAGTTTTGTACAATTTGTACTGTAGAACTAAAGCAACAAACACATACAGTAAGTAGTGACATTTTAACATCAGGAAAAAGGCGGCACAGTTGTTAAATGGCTACAAAATGATAAACATAGTACTCGTAATTAATACTTTAGACTACAAACAGGAACTACTGTAAGCCAATCTGCATCTTTTGAATTTGATATCAATCAAAACAATGACTTGAAAACTTCAGAACACTTGCAGTTAATCTGTGTTTAAAATTAATAAATAATCATACGATGCTGTCCTCTCCCAAATTTTGTTTGCTTCCAAGCAATGACAGCTTAAAGAAATATTAACTTCCCAAACTGAGGCACACACTGAGTATTAAAGAAACATTAAGATCAATTAAACATTTTTTTTCCTATTAAATTTGACATTTCCTTTTATGGCTTTTCCATATGGGATATTTTTCATAATTGCTGTGCTGAAACAGGAAATCTCAATCTTACTTTATTTTAAATCCTTCAATAAAGCTAATACTCAGAACTTGAATCAAACCTGTCTGATCAAAATGCTTCAAAAACACTAGCTGTGCATACACAGATGTCACAGGAAGAAAGCTCTGGTAAGCAAATATTATAAGACCTTGCAATGCAAACTACTTCATCAATCATGACAGATGGTACCCATAGACCCTATTCCAAATAACAAAGGATTGTGGGAAGGATCACAAGCTTTGGTTGGAGTAATTTCATATTACCACAGTGAAATGCCATTGACAAATATCATGTACCAAACCCCTATCCCTGATCCTTTGCTATTAATGAAATATGGATTAAGTTAACATCAGGTTGCCTTTCAGTAGCAAACAAAGTACAGCTATGACACAATTTTGATGCAATGACTTGTCAATTCATCGGAAAAGTGAAGAAAGGAGGAGGTTTAAACTTTATTCCCGAAGTCACCATCTGTACAGCAGCTGCACATTGAAATCTCCAAAACTACCACGACTGGGAATCACATCCCATTATTACCTCCTATTAGGGAGTGGGGATTACATAGGTAAAAAGGAGGTATGGTGCTTCATGGGAAATCTGTGATACCATTGTGGCACATTAATTTGGAATTGCATTTAATTTATTAATTTTTATGCTGTTGCAGGCAAGGTATGGTAAAGGGTAGTGCTAGATCTACAGGAACAGATATTCAAACATTCCACTGGTATCAAATTTCAAGGACAAACAGGACATTCAATCATTAAGAAAAACAAAGGAATGTGAGGCAATGTGTCCACATATATCACATAACTTTCTGTGGCTTTGTTGAAGGTATGTTGAGGTATTTTTAACAAAGATGAAGTGAGATATCTTAGAGGTAGTGTGACATGTAAGCCAAATAACCTCACTCCACTAGGTAGTAACAAAGGGAACTTTTCTGTATGAAATTCTGTTGGAATTTTTTCAATATTTTTTACTGTTCTCAAGATATACCTCTTCAAAGTTTGAATGTTTCTAAACAAGTTATTGCTTATGCAAAAATACTGATGTGGAGTGTTGCAAAGTTTTGACATTTTTTTGTTAACCTTATATTAATTGTCTCTTTATTACACAGCAGATAGTTTATGGTTTGGTAATTGATGCTGCCAAATTTCAAGGACACAATTTAAACTTCCAAAATAAAACCCTCAGGGTGAACTAATGTTACAACTGTCCTTGAAATAGAGATTGGTAAAACAAAGGATAACATTAGCCATACAGGGCATGTCATTCTCATGACATCACAATATTTGCATATTGAGCTCATATTTATTAATGATGGAGTGCAAATCAGAAATTGCCCTCTATAATGGTCAATATTTGAAGGATTTTGATGGGAATTGCAGCTATTTTCTTGCTTTTTTATGCTTTTTACATCAAATACCCAATTTTGTCATTTTCATGTCACACAACCTTTAAGTTAGGAAAAGGGTATTGAGATATGGTTGAAGGATATGGTGTGTAATATTTTTGTTTTTCTAGCAAGATCCAGGTTGTTAAGTTACCAGAATATCCCTTTAATGTGTATTCAAAACATTCAGTGGGCTACTCTGCATCTTTCTGAATTTCATGTCAATCAAAGAGCAATACGGATTAAATTTTTTGCGCTCATCTATTAAAAATGTATTTTGGATCAATGGAAAAGAGACTTGTCTTTGCAAGGTCTACAACTATTGCATTACATTACTACAATACCAAAGGAAATAATCATCATTTCCAAAGAACAAGGCTATGTTAAATAACACAACCCTTTTTTTGACCAGTGTAGCTACCCCTGTTTAGTTCTGAAGAGGCTTTTCTGATCAGAAGTGGCTTCATTTATACATGAAGCTGACAACTGACTGACCATTTATTGACAAGACCCAAGTATGCTGAAACATTCCATACTAGAACCAAGATACTGTATTGCCACATCTTTCTTATTATAGTATGTAGTGCTGCTATTCTTTAGTCCACACAGCTTGAATGGAAAAGGCAATTGCATTCATTTGTTTGCTTCACTTGGCTGCTATGACAGTGCTGCAGTCTTCTTCGTCTCACTGGGAATCACTCAACCATCCCATTCTGCGCTACAATGCTTTTTTACAGCCACCACTTCTAATTAATCATGTCCACAGCCAGTGAGATTGTTTATCAGCTCGGCAGACTGCAGCTTTTCAAGACCATGAACGAAGTTCATGTGGTTACTATTTTGAACCTACACTGGACTAAATGAGGCACTGATTTCCTGATGCAGTTGTTGTGAATCGACTGTACTGTATGTATCTCCATACTTGAAATATACAGTGAAAAAAAAACATGTTCTGTATGCCATCTTTAGTTTTGATAAATTCCGGTTTTCAAGAATCCTACAACAAGTTGCAATTTTATAATAACCATGGAAGTTATTTCACCAAGCTTGGAGAGAAATACTTATTCAAAAAAAAAAAATAAAAAAATTCAAGTCAAAATGCTTAGGGATTTCTCACTGAAATACATGGTAGGTCAATGTTTTTTTACAGGTTGACAGCATTTCATACATTCACAAAAGCAACCTTAAGTTCATCTTCTCACCATGGCAAATGCACATGCTGCAATATGAAATCCCTCAAAGAAATCCTCTTTCTTGATACATCCTGTTTACAAGGTTCTCAGTTCTGACCTATGATGACTTCAAATGACCAGCAACTTGCACCAAAACCAAAAGGGATCACCTCAACTTACTCAATAAGGACAATCCATATACTAGGTTTAAGATCCATCAGGGTTACCCTTTCCTGAGTTGTCGTTAAAGAAGTCTTAACCTTGTAACCTCTGGTGACCCTTAATGACCCCTAACCTCTCCCAAAAACAAGGTTCACCTCTAAATATGGGCTACACACATTCTTAATATGAGATCCTTCACTGTATATCTTCTTGAAATATTCTGTTTACAAGGTTTGGATCTTTGGACCTCAGGTGACCCAAAGTGACCTGAACTCCACCATAAATGGTAGGGTTACTAAATAAATATGGGCACTGCACATGCAGAGCATGAGATCCCTCAAAGTACGTTACTTCATCTTGAGTTATTATTTTTACATTTACATGCAATTTCCAAGGTACCTGCCACTTGACCTCTGGTGACCCTAAATGACCTTTAACCTTTACCAAAAATGATAGGGATAATATATTCAATATAGCCAACCCACACAACAAATATGTGATCAGTCACAGTTACCCTTCTTGAGATATCTTTTTCACATCTTAAAGCATCACATACACAAACACACAACATCACACCTGCCATCAACTAAGAATAAGGTAAAACACTTCAAATCAATTGGGTACTCAACCAAAACAATCTGTTTGTAATACCACAATTTACTACAAAATAAGTATCCACTACAGCAGAGGCCCCTAGATACCACTAAAGCTTATGCTTAAACTCTATACACTGAATGCACAACTACAAAAGGCACTGTAACAACCACTTAAGAAGTTCAAAAGAAACTTGAAGTCACTTTTTCCTGTTTCAGATACTTCATACTAATTTGTACTCCCACCAGCTGACAAAAGCTGCATTGCAATAGTTAGAACAGGCAAGAAGGAGGCACTCGACTAGACACCCTCTGTTGGGAGAAACCCAGTTTCCACATTATTTATGTTTGCAATGGACTGTACTGCCGATAAGTGGGGATTACAAATGTAAAAAGAAAATGAGGGGTGATGCAAGCACATGATGATGAATATAACATACAGAATTTATAAGTGGTTTTAAAAATATATGTGGTTTTAAAAATAATTTGGAGTGCGCCTATTTCTCCCACATCCCAATATCCCATAGACTAAAATAACATCCCATTATTTTAGAGCAGGTTCACTTACCTCAGACATGTTTATCTGACCGACTGCTAATGTTTTAAAGCCAAGAATTGTCCTGTTTTTATATCGTTTCCGTCTTTGTAACATAATTCTTAAGTTGTTGTTATCTCCTTTCAGAAAATGTGGATACTGTAAATAAAACAAGATATTTTGTAATTTGAAGAAAAATGAAATCTCAATATTGTCTGAATAAGCAGATATCAAAGGTAATGCAGTCACCCTAACTTGGAGTAGTATAGTAGTAGACTGTCCTGTTTTTTCATTGGCTCTTGGAAGTCATGTGACAATACATTTTCTCCTACTATTAGATGTAAAATTCACAAGGATTCACTGCTTGGTTTGTCTTGAATATGCAATTATTTAAATTAAGTCTTAAAATAATTTTAAGGATACTATATGTCAGTTACATAACATTTAACACTAAAGTAACATTAATGTGTCATATAGTGTCAACTAGGTTAAAAACATGCTGCTAGAATGCCCATTACTGGAAAGCAACACCTTCTGGAAACTCAAAATTCCATCGAGTGGCTGTCTGGGTGGGTTTTTACTTAGTTTATTTAGAATGTTTATTCTGTAAGGTTGTGCAGTGGTGCATATCTAATCCCTCAAACAATAGGCTCAACGTATAGTCAGAAGCAAGTGGCCCTGGCAACTTGTTGATAAGGAAGTTGTCAATGTGAACTAATTGGAAGCTTGTTTGCTAAATACATTAAGGAGATATAACAACTCTGGGGATAGGTGGAGAGAGCTGCATTGGTGCTGCATTTGGCTAAGGGGTCTTCTTGCGCCATGAATGTTTTCAAATACATTTCCATCATGGGTGTGCAAGTCTTTCCCTTTGATAAAAGTCTTCTCTCATGACATGCAGGAATTACTGTGGGTATATTTTACAACACCTTGTCCACAGGGATTCAGCACATTTCAGATGTGGCTTCCACCTACAGTATTAACTGTTTTACATCTGTTAAACCAGGGAGCATTAACAACTTCCCTGGTTCACAACAAAATTAATATGGGGCAGTTTGTTATCAATCACTCATTTCAAAGTTTTCAGTGGATTTAGATAATCCTTGGGTTGGTTTACTGGGCAATTTCTGATAAATATGACATGTGTGTCAAAAGTGGGGGGTAGTGACACTTTCTTTCTCCCCACACTTCACCATCTACCTTAACAGAAGAGGGATAATTTACATCCACTTTGCATCCATAATGCAACTTTCAATACACTTTAAAATAAGCATTTAACTTTAAAAAGAATTGTAAAGACAAAATACTAGAAGTAAGAAACATAAAGAAGATCAATTATTGATGGTCAGTACATAGTGCCTCCACAAAGCACAGATCCCCATGAAACATGAGAAGATCTTGAGTCTCAGTTGAATGACAAGTCACTGATGAACTACCCTTCACTAATCATGACATATAAACACTATCTCAACCTTTACACAGAGAGTACCATAACATTCCAATTTTAAAAACAAGTGCATCTCAAATGAAAATTCCATCATTACTTTTGACCTTATCAACTCGGAACAAAAAAGGTTTGCTTGGGTTTTTTTGGGGGTCGATATTTCTTTAGTAGCTTAGGCTAGGCGAGACCAGTACTTGTCCGATTAGCATGCAAAGCAAGAGAATAACCTGATTTGGATGTAGCAAGGGCTAAGTATATGTCTGCGACATGAATTGTTAAAAAGCTAATGACATTTTAGAATTTTAGCTTCTCTCACAGAGCTCGAAATGACCAAAGGTATCAATGTGGGGAGTGTAATTTTTTGCACACCTAGATGAATAGGGGAACTCATATACTGTAAATCTATTGAAGTTTAATAAAAAAGCAAACCTATCACAATCCTTAGTGTGATTTGTAGCTGATCTGGAAAATTAAAACTCAACCCATCAGGCTGATCGTTCTCACACTTCTGGGTCACAATGAAGTCGATGGAGATAACCACATATTAACACAAGTTTGTCAATATGTACACTTAAGGTTCATGACACAAAACATATTTCCAAGGTGCTTAGAGTGTAATGGGCTTCTCTCTCTCAACATGCAAGTTACATATCAACACATTTCAACTTTATTTATCCCTCCAAACTACAGCATCAAAAGTACATAGTTCCAAAATTAAACAACATACCAGAGCCAACCTTGGAGAACTTACATTTATAAGAGATACACGATAATGGAGTCAAATGAAGAGTCCAATTTACTTCCAGTTTATGCAGATCTACACATCAATTCTACAAGATTCATCCACTGTGTAGTACATCTAGTAAATTAGTTATAACCAGCACTTTCAAGGTCTTTTACAATCTGGTATGGATATTAAGCTAAGTTAAATCCAATTAAATCGGTATACAATGTGTGCACAATATTCTACAGTAGAGGCAATACAAATCACACTAGAAAATCACCAAAACAGTATTTCTGTTTAAAATAAATCAATTACTTAGGTGGGTACTATACAGGCAGTAGCCCAAACCTTACTTTGAAACATTTAGATCTTACAACTTTGTTTCAGAAAAATTGTTAAAAATAGAACTTGTAAATTAGGTATTTACCAAATGATTCTCAGAGCAGAGTAGCTGATTTCTATATTTTTTTAAATAAATTACAATTCAATCAAATTAATTTAAATCAATTCAATTGATTTAATTCATGACTTTTTTTAATTTAAACTGTGACTCAAATCATGACTTTAGTCCCTGTGATTTAAAGTGCAACAGCAGTAGTCCAAAACTTAGTTTGAAACTTCAGCCAGATCCCACAGATTTCTTTTTTTGCTTCCAAGAATCTTTCATGATATTTCAGGACTTCCACATTGCATATTCAAAGTAAAACAATGTGTTAAGCCGGGGGGGTAAGGGGGATAATGCCCCCCCCAAATTAATTCAAAACTAGATCTATTGACCTACTGTTTGTAAAGAACGGGAATAGGTATTTAAGTGTTGACACACAGTACTAGACTTCATAAAAGTTTAATATTGCTTATACGATGTTGCCCCCCTTAAGTGTTTGTTTGCCCCCCTTACAATAAAATCCTAGCAATGCCACTGTGTTAAGCTGCAACCACACTGCAATTTTAAGATCTGAATCCGACCCGATTTTTGCAAGTAAACATCTTCTCCATCTCTAGTCAGAAAGAGCCAAATAGTTGCCAAGCTGTGTAAATTTATGAGTTGTATAGCAGGACTATGAAAATGAAATTTGTGCCAATTATTTTGTGATGTCGCATCAATAGACATATCTTATACGACTTCGCGATCCGATAAAAATGCATGTCCATGTGTCACAAAGAATCAGTTGGCATTTTGTGCAAGAACACAATACTGGCATAAAAACATATCATTCCTTACTTTTGTTGGGCTTAAATGTGACTGTGACTCATAATTTCATGATTCATTTTTGATGCTGTGATTTGGTGCAGGAAATAATTTAGTACAGAATTTTTGCATAGCATTTTTGCGATACAAGTTCCATTTTGTGTAGCAATTTTCAAAATTTGCATAGCAATTTTCAGTCATACTTTTCTTCTGTTATGCAGTACTCTAATTCATGCCCAGATGCTATTCCCCGCTATGATACGGTGTTCAGTTATATGCTGAAACTAAACCTAAACATTGACTTAATGTGACAGCACTCTTCCACGAAAAGTCCTGTCTGCAATAATTCTTTATGGATCTGCAGAAACAAGGCACAAAATGCTGAGTTCAATTCCATATCGGACCATCTGAATCAGCTCCTTGCTTTGACATGCCTTCAGTGTAAGGTCCTCCAGAGAGCGAGTCAAAAACATTCACTCAACAACCTTGATGCACTGTGTGCTAACAAACTGGAACAGGGCCAGAAGACAGTCAGTAACCTTATTGTTTTTCTTCCACCATGATAATAAGCAGTTTGCATGCTTCTTAAATCCTGGGAATTTTCCTAAATTTCGATCTTGCAATCTGTTTCTAAAAGTGTTCTCAAACTTCTCATATGTATTACATACAAGGCCTACTGCTACAGCCTCATTCAGGGTAGTCAGAACGATGTCAATTTGAAAGATGTCCAATATAATCAAATTTTCACAAATTTCATAAAATAATTATGAGGCACGTGTAAAATACTCCTACTAAGCCCTTCATACCATTTTCGAAAGATTAACCCCTGTAATTTTGCCCTACGATGCTTTTTTCTTCTGAGTTGTTTGTGCTAGACCTTGCACTATCCTAACGTGTTTGCATATGGAGATGTGTAGAGCCTAGGCTGTCTTGTGCTTTATGTGGAAGAAGTTTGATCCCTATGGGAAGTCTCCGAGCTATCGTAACACTACCACGCACAGAGTGCCTCATACTTCATACAGAGCTGCATACTTCGCACCATCGACAATGTAACTAGCAGTGAATAGGTGCACGTAAAAGTTTCGTGAATTACCTTGCTGTTTTGAACACACTCAAGTGTCTGGGTTCTTTTAATCTTGCTGCTTTTTTGCAGTGTTTCGTTGCTTGACAAGTGTGCGTGTACAAATTATATATTGAACAGTTGTAGGCCTTCGTGCAGTATTCCCGTTGTCATTTCCATTCACCGGGTACCGGAGCTTTTGCTCGGAAATTGTATCGCAAATTTTGCTACACATATTTTTATTTGTGTCACAAATCTGTAACTTTGCATCGCATCTTGCGATGCGATACCAGATAAATTATTCCCTGTGGTGATATGCTGGTCTATACTTCTACATTAAACATGTTTGTCTTTTCTTTTGTATTCTGTATTGGATGGCTACAAAATGTTAACGTTAGTTACGAAGACACCAAAACTTGCACCAAATCATATTTATGCACCAAAAATCTAGTCAATGATGTAATTTGATGTGAACTGCTTATAAATATGTTGGAATAGAAATTTACCATGTTTATAAACTACTCTTCCCTAACATTTTACTACGGGTGGCTGACCAGGAAAGTTTAAATGCAAATCTAACATTGGTTACGAGGACACCAAAAGTGGGACAAAATGGTGTCTGTTGTAACTAATGTTAGATTTGGTGCATACATGGTCAGGAATGCAACATGTGAGGATCTTTAGTCAAGATATATTAATATATTATTGCAACTTGTAATATGAACAAATTGATAGTTAAATTAAACCAATTTCAGTCTTTTAAGTTTACTTTTGATACCTAATTCTACTTTGGGGTCTTATTGTAACTAACGAAACATTACAACCAGTTTTTGTGGCATAAAAAATTTTGTCATCCAACAAATATGATGCTTTACATTTTGATGACATTTCCCAGCACATTTATCAACAAATTGCTGCAATTAAATCATTAATCATTCTTATCTTTTGCTTTAGACCCAAATGTCCCACTTTTGTAAGCCAGTATTGTGTTCTTACACTTTTACTTTCACAGACATCAGATGCAAATCATACATATATTTACAATGGTTGACAAATTTTTGGCTCTTTCCAAACAGACGTGGAGAAGATTTTAACAAAATAAATACTGCATGCACTGATTACCATGTGAAGTCTATATTTTTCAGCCCAAACTGAAGACTATCTTTAATATTCTTTCCTATTCCTTTAAATTCAGTCTTACATACTACACTAAGAAACATTTTGTTTTACTTTCATATTCCTAGGATTTGAAAAGGTTTTCCAAATAAAGCCTGGTTTGCATCAAAAATTTTAAAACCATATGGGATGAATTTTGTAATCTCCGTCAATTTCACATTCACGAAAGACTGATAAATATCTCTTGCACTTTATCAATGCAAGTACTGTATACCATCTGACCTTCATAAATAACAACACCACAGCTGAATTCCACATACAGTTGCTTATCATCAATTTGTAGTCAAGCAACCAACCAACACAACAAATATGCAAGTCCAGAATTTTTTTTTCTCTGAAAACTCATTAGGTTATGTAAGCTTCACACCTCTTGTTTTAAAACAGCTCTTGGCTAAAAAATGGTTTTGGAACATACGCAGGGGTATTCAGGGTTTACCAAAATCAATTTAGCTTTTGGGCATCAGCAGCACAAAAGTTAGCCTGCTGCAACACAAAGCTTGCCAATTTCCATTTCTGATAACTGTGCATCTGTTGCCAAGACGATACGTTGTGCAGCAGGGAGCACAGTATGAAGCCACATGGCAGCTTCATTTTACGTCACTACTCCAATCTAAATGTGCAAAAACAAAGTTTTAACCTTTAAAATGACAAAACAAACTAAGCCTGATGGCTACATATTTTTACCACCTGGGACAGGCTTCCGAAATTGGAAACATTTCCAATCAACTTTTTGTTGACAAATTGACAATATCCAAATTGTAAAGAGCATTCAAGACAAAAACTACTGTACTGTGCATTAAGAGCAAGGTATCCTAGAAAGATCATTTCCATACAGCACACACACATGACGACATATTACTGTTCAACTCGGAATACTAACCTAGTTAAAAACCTACATGGGTAAAATTAGAGCAAATTTACCGTATGACCAAAATAAGAAGAAAATGCACACTAATGGAGTATATCTGGGGCGAAGTTCACAAATAAATGCAGAACTACTGTACAGCATACAGTAAGTACACAAGTTATACAATTGTGTGATTTTAACACTGTGTGTTGCATAAAACAACTAAAATAGTTCAAAGGTTGTAGGGGACACTGCAAGCTTCCATTTACTGAAGACTGATCTCAAAAGAGAAACATATTTATGACAAAATGCTTTAAATGATGAGAAAAACTCTGCCTGTGACAAAAAGTCAAAACTTCTTGGTCACATCACTAAAAATTTTTGATGGAATGTACCATACACCATCAACTTTTTAAAACAAAATGAATATTTCTGGTTTTTGCAATTTAAAGTTTATGACAAATACAATACATCTACAATAAAATGAAACTTTTCCTCTTTCCTTTTTTCTGAGCATGCTCAGAGTAAGTCATGTCTAGCTGGGGAAAAGTACAATGCGAATGCAATACTGATGTACCTGAATGTGAGGATTTAATTGGACATTCTGTTCCCCTTCCACCTTAGTCCCCATGGCATTTTTCATTACACTGTGCTGATCAATCCCTCCACTTTTGGTCTCACATACAAATACATTCATGGGTACATTTGTTGGATTTGCCGGCATTTTTGGTTTTCAATGTCATTACCTATAACTGGCCTTTTTGGCCGTCAATGTCACAATGCAATCTATCCATTGGCCACTTTCTTTACCTCAGCTCTTGTCATCCTCAGTGTGAGTAACGAGAAAAAGAGTAATGATTTTTGAGTACACATTTGCATACAATTTCACCCTTCTATAGAGCCATGATGATTTCTGCCATTTTCACAGTAATCAACTCAAGAAACATCTGCAAATGATAAATTATACCATAGAATTCTGTTTTCATCACTTTTAAGTTCATGAGTCTTCTGCGAATAAACTGCAAGGCAACTACCTGCACAAGTAGGTTGGTTTGCTCATCACAACAGCAATTTCTATACTCTCAGATGATCAAACTACTCACATTACACATATAAGTCAATAACTTTATTGAAAAATCAATGATTTTAATGGAAGCAACCTCATACATAGCTCAAAGTGAATTTCTGCAGTCATTCTAATTATGTGACACTGTACTTTAGAAGTCTATGACCTTCTTGCAGTGTACAGTACAGTAGATGGTCAGTAACAATTTCATGGGTTTCATGAAATGTGTATTATTTGACAATATCATGACAATACTAGTAGGAATTTTTATTTACTTTTTGTAGTTTTTTTTTAGTAACTTTTTTTAAGGTAATCTGACAGATATAAAAATTTCTAATTCAAGAAACAGCATGGAATCTAGGAGTGTTTTAGTACAATTTCATGATACTGTACATAAATTGTTGCATACAGAGCTGCCAAATCAATGAGAAAGAGGAAAACCACCAACCCACAAAATACACACAGGTCTTACTTTAGCATGAAAATCCAAAACCTGGGGTCCAAAAGGTATGCCACTGGTGAGAGTCCAGGGGTTGGGGCCCTTCGTAGCAAGTAAAAATTTACTAACTTCCCACAACCTAGTTGTTAATAATATTCAAATCTTCAATGCCAACCAACCGGTCTGATTTCAAAACCAACCTTTTCATAAGGATCTCAACTGTTTACACTTTACTAAGAACAACTTACATTAAGGCAGAGTCATTTTATCTAATTGGATGCTATGGCAAAGTAACTTTCTTTTGCTCACCTGCCCCGACTGGCCAGTTAGATAAGTGACTCTTCCCTTACCACTAAAATTGCACAAAGTTTCAGTGTTCTTTAAAGTCTCAAACCAAGTATTCAAATATGGGGAGCATTTTAAACAAAGTAGGTTAGGAGAAGTAGAATTTTGGGGGTGACAGGATTTGACCTTCAAAGCATAAAGTGATAGTTTCTTGATTTTCTCTGACATGACATATTAATAGGTAAGAAGGAGTGCAATAGGTTATTTGCTTCTCAAATACTAAGGGAGTGGAAAAATTCAATCTGTAAGGATGATCAGCCTTTTTAAATGACCTTTTAAATGTTCTTATTTCTGCTGCCCAACAATTTTCTAAAAGGATTTTCAAAGAAGATGCACACACTTTGTTTTCATAGTTCCAATTTTCTTGCAGATAGAGCAAACTCCAAACGGTACAGTTACAGATGCTTCCATTTATGAAATATTGGTTTTTCAAGTTAAAAACATAGGGATTTACTGTGAAAGCATATCTTAATCTATATTTCACAATGGGATAGTTTCAAATACTATGCTGTATCAATTCCACAAACAAGTCTAACATAATTGAAAGGCAACTACACCACATAGAACACTACAGCTGAAACAAACAATGATACTTTCACCATTGTTCAATTGTATGGTTTGTTAAAGAAGAAAAGGACATGCTTTTTCACCTTTTATTAACCCTGAAAATTTTTCCCAAAACATCTCATTTCAAATTCAAAACCTACCCAAATTTCCCTTGAAGCTTGTTGATAGTTGATATACATACAGTGTCAAATCACTTCTACTTTTCCTTGAAAAATGGGGACAGTTTCAACAAAACATTACTTCGTTAGTGCATACGATACTGATTACATTCACCCTTCTCATGAAAAACAAGGATCTAATGAATTGATACTATTGTAACGGTGGGCTAAAAGCCCTTGTTATTTAATCTATGCATTTTACATACTACCTGTTGTCACAGCCTGTATGTAAGATTTCGTTTGTCAGTCTGTGCAGGCCAGTTTTACCCTGGGAGTGGGTTGTTTTCTTACTTAAAGTTGTTTGTCGGGGGGATTAAGTTATTTTTGTACTTGGGCGATTATTCTATCCCTGTCAGTCATGGTCACCCTTTATTCAACTCACGTGTACTGGCCATGTGTTAGCAAAGCCCCAGATTAGTGCTCTGTGCATCACAAGACTTGAATGGGCGCACTAATTGGATGTATTGTGTACTCGTCTGGTTGTCTCTGGCCCAGACGTTAAGCTGTATTGTTAAGGTTTGGTTTTTAAGGGGAAGTCGTAAACAACTCGGGGAAAAAAGCCAGTTAGCCGGTGTCTAGTAAAGACGCGTTTAAGTAGAGATAAGGAGGACAATTCTGAGTTGGACGGCAGGCTTCACGCACTGAAGCCGCCAACTTTTATCTCCATCCGGCAGGTTTAAAGTTTCCGAGGAGTTTTCACCGTGTTTTCTAAGGAATAGCCTTCATTATTTTTGTGTAATTAAGCTTTTAAGAATATACGGAACAACCGTTTATCACTCTCTGGAGTCATTTTTCCGGCGTTCCTGTTTCTGGCCGATCAAAATACAACAACTCAGGCCAAGATCCCCACCCTGCTGGCCTCACGCTACCCATCCTTGAAGCAACCCCCCATATTCGTTACACTACATGCACCCACAGATTCAACTTGCAGCTTATTAAACCCAAACAGAAGACAAAAATTGTATGGACTAATTAACTTGATTAATCTAATTTAAAAGGATATTACACATGATGCACTTTCATCTGAAACTCTAGCTGATCAAGTTTCAAGTGAAAGGAAAAGTTTTTGTTTTAGTGTTGTGAAAGAAAGAACCGAACAATTTAAGAGAAAAGTAAACTTAGACTAGAGAGGAAATATGACCGACTTCTAATGTTATGAGAATTCTCAAAGGAAAACATATGTAGAGTTGATCTTGACAACTTACAGGTGTTGGAGGGTACTGTACAGGTACTGCCACACAAAAAGCATTTTATCAATAATTCTGTAACTGATCATATTTCAGATGCAAAAGTTAAGCAAAATGTTACAGTGGATCATTGAGTATTTGAGTTGGTTCATAATATTCAACAAATATTTCTAAAGCTGTTAAATTTTCTTCACATAACAATGACAAATAGTCAAACTTAATCCAGACATCCTACACATAAATAATGGTTTCATGAGTGAGTACTGAACTGCTCAATTTGGTTTCAAAAATTTGTGGCCAGATATTTTTTCAAATTATGCACAGAACCCTTACAAGTAAGGCCACCACAAAATTCATATTTTTTTTTATTTTGGGTAACTACTGGGTATGTACTGTATTTTGACTACTGATAATTGCAAGCAATTATCCTGTGGTAGTACCCATAAATGCTTTCCATTAAGTTATCAATATTAACTCACTGAGCACCTCTAAAATTTTGATACCGTCTATATCGTAGCTTATACAGTTTTGTGCATAATTTGAAAAAGCATCTGGTCAAAAATGTTAAAAATCATTTGACTGGCCCAGGGTGCATGAGTTCTTTAAGGGTTGATCTAAATATCAAAAGGTTACAGCATCACCAGGTATAGTAAGGTTCTACTACCAGTGATCATTCTGTAATGAATGGACTGTCCCTTAGTAGTTAAAAAGGAAGTAAGTAGGAACAAAATGGATTTATAATTTTAGTCCATTTATACAAATTCCCAAGTATTTACAGCATGAGCCTCAATAGTTAGTTAAATGGAGTTTTACGGCCCAGTTTCCAACCAACTGGTTTAAGTCGATCCGGACACTGCCTTTTTTCCCAGTTGTGGCTCACTTGCTTGTTTTCCCTACTCCATTGTTTATGCTGAGCACCAAGCACAATGGCAGTAGGTTCCATTTTTAAAGTCCTTAGTATGACATGAACTCCCAACCTCTAGGGTCCTGACTGCAAGTCTGATGCTCTAACCACTGGACCATGCAGTTGGTCAGGAGGCCTGGAGTACAAAGTACAAGTCCAAAGACATGAGTATGAGTCCAAAGCCAAATATATCTGACTTCACTAAAGTGAATTAGCAACTGTAGCTCAAGATTAATTTCATGTTTGTGTCCAAACATTATTTGCAACTGATGTAACATTTAAAATCCCATTCTGTAATTACTTGGGGAAGGGCAGCGCTCTTTCGGTTAAATGAATGGATCGCCAGAACAGTAGTAAATGTTTTCAACATTGTATTTCTCATGACATAAATACAATATTTTCTTTAAGGACAACATTTGGAGATTTTTACAGGTTAACGTCATAACAAACTGTGGGAAGCTGTGTGCTCCGCTAAACTTCGAATGAAAAGCGATCGTTCAAATTATCTTCTACCCATGAGTCTATCAGTATAACAACTAGTTCTCCCACTGGTTTGTTCATTTGTCTTTAGTTCCTTTATTCTGTGACATCACAAGTACATGGACACTAAACAAAGTTATGTTAGAGCTAGGAAGTTCAATACACAAGGTTCAAAGAAGTGCAAATACCCAATGAGGCTTAAAGTGGTGCATTCCACAAAGTAACTTAGGAAAAAGTTTTATAAAAAATATATACAACTATAATTTGAAAGAAAAGGGAAGAATAATAGCCAGAGGAAATGCAAGGATTATCCATACAGTAGCAAACATGTGACTAAATTTACAACACACAAAACAATCTCAATTCTTCCTAGCTGATATATCCTGTAGGCCTGACATATTGTGCTGTATGAATTAAGTCTGTGAATCAGGCTTCAACAAATCCCCCGCCCGACAGTCCGGGACAAGTAAAAAATGACTTGGACAAGTGAACTGCTCAATATTGCAGCCCACCAGGCAAGCAGCACAGAACTCTTCTCCACATAGGAATTTAATGGCTAGTACTAGATAATTAGATATGGACTCAGTGCATATTCATGCGGACAAGTAGACTTTGGGAATCCCTAGTCCTATGGACAAGAAATAAAAAGCGATTTTATCCAAGCCTGCTGTGAATAGTCTCATCTGATCAGAAATGTGTGAGCTGCAGACCCTTCTGCTGATAGTCATTGATATCTTCTCATCTTTACGACACTGTATTTGGAAAGTCACCATATGAGAGATCATGGGACATGACTGATCAATTTGCATTTACAATGTAAATGCAAATTCACATCCTTTATGTGAAAGTAGTTTCTGTACTGCCTTATACACTAGAATCATTTTATCACTGTGTATCTATAAATAAACTAGTTTCAAAAAAGATTTTTAAAGGGTAAAACAAATGCAATATCCCAGGTAAACTACTGGACTGTACATCAAGTGCTGTGAACACCTTCAGCACTGTGCAGTAGAGTGTGGACATCTTGCATGTGAGGTATAGGAAAATGATGAAGATAGCATCCTATGTTACATACATAATGTTCAAATGCTGACAAACCCAGTATGACCAATTTAAACTCAATCACTGACTTGCCAAATTTGTTCAGAAATAATGCAAAGTGCAAAACAAAAACAAAAAAACAAAAAAATAAAAACAAGCAATTAAGCTATACATAACAAATTGTAATATCTATATCAATGGAGGTCAAAATTACATCAACAGATGCACTACTTGAAAACTCTCTGCTTTGCAGGCCTTGAGTTTTAGAATTTCCAGGTGTACTACAAATAACACTACATATACTGTTATCACTCAGGAAATAAAGAAGTAAGGTGTGCTGTTTGTCCTGAGCTAACATTCTTTATTTAGGTCTTTGAAAAACCACACCCTAATGACATGGTGAGTGATGGTGTGTAAACACACTCTCATGCCTCAAAACTGAGGGCCTGGTTTTGAGAATTTATAGGCCCCATACTTACTTCCTGTCTACAATTTGTAACCCTACTTACAGTACCTGCAATTATCTTTTGGCAAGTCAGCAACATGATGGGACAGACATCCTGATGGGTGCCCCCTCATTCTTTACCTTTAATTACTCCACATAAGGTTTCATACATGATACAGTAATGGTTACCTCAGGTAAGTAGGTTTACTGTACATAGCGAAAGCGTGATACAGATTTTTTAATGACTCATGTTTCCTGTATGGCACTTGGGCAAAAGGATAGGCCTACACTTATTGTGATCCTCAATTGAGACTTGCATTAAAACAGAGCTGATCCTGTCTCAGTAATTGTAGGGGAGATACATAAATTCATCATTAAAATTTACTCAAAACATATTGTAAGTACGTATAAATTGATGCACGATGGGTATTTGTAAGCCTGCCTCCTTTGCCATGATATCATGATTTCAGTAATAAAACAAAAAAATCTGGTTCTGCCAGATTTAATCCTGCCAGCTAGTTCATACTGTCTGGTAAAACCCTTTCTGACTGGATCATACAATTCAAGATCAGGTACATCCCTACTTAACAAAATTTCCATGCAATATTTTTACATTTCAGTTCATGTCATAATTTGTACACAAACAGTAAATCCATTGCACACCTCATCTTCATTTCAAGGAAACAGCTGTGATGTAATATATGCCCTGAGAGATTAATTTAGAAAGTGACAGCTGTCGACTTAAAGAATGTCAACACCACATACACCAACTGACTAGCGGGGGAAATTGCATTTGTTGTCTGTTATAATTTATGTTTGCTTGACAACAGAAATATTGACACAAACTAAATCATTACCTTTTGCATCTCCTAACATTGGTTTTCAAAGAACTGGTCAAGCCTTGAGGGCACTGCACATGCACCCACAGCTGGATCGAAAGACATGCCATTTCTATTTAAGCTTTCAGCCCATTTAATGCATTTAAAAGTGCATGAAGTCCAAACAGAAGATTTTCAATGATCCGAGCAGCTAGCAAAGGGGCCATAAGTCCGGTCCTTCAGCTTTAATATTGTCCTAGTTTTACAGTCTGCATGCAATTCTTGACCCTCATATTCAGTGAAATTGAGGGAGTCAAAAAGTATTTGTTTGCAATCATCCATGATACAGTGAAACAAAAACTTTGAAAGATTAAAACTGATGGACCTCAGTTATGCCCAACAAAATCAGACCATCCAATATATATGTGCCTTTGTTTAGTTGTATTTGAAGGGAATACAGCAAGGAGGTTGACATTTAAATGTATGCCATTTCTAAGACCTGTACAAAAGCCACTGCCAAGAGAAAAAGGTCTCCTTGCCTTCTTTCATTTTCAGTCCTGCAAGGGCTGAAGATATGAATTTGAAATAGAATCCATTTTCATGAAGTGTTCATAAATTTACACTGCTGATTAAAAAAGGAACAGAAGTAAATGGACATATGTAAATAGCAATTATTGTGCAATGCTCTGTAAATGGCAATCCCTGGGCACTGCATGAAAAATGTCACAAAACCTCCAGATTATAATCTTAAGCCATTAAATACTTCAAAAGGCAATTACTGGGTTTTTTTGACATCATTAGTGAACTACAGGTAGCAACAGTACTTGTTAAATGTAAATTTGTGATATAGGAGACACAAGTTTATAAATTTTAACAGTCAATTAAAGAAACAGTATGAGAATATGTGTGTGGCACACTGAGCCCAATTATTGTAAAATGAGTGGAAAAGGTCAAAAGTCATCCTAATTCCATCCATAATCAAGCCATAAAACATTAACTACTTCACAAGGTAATTACTGATTTTATTTCCAAGAGACATGAATGAATAAAGGGAACCAACAGTAAAGATTACAGTACATGCTGAATGCAGATTTATAAGAATAAAGGGATTCATGATGACTTACATTATCCTATATCTGTTAAAAATAATTTTACTGTATGCTTTGACAGACAGCTGTGATGTTTGCATGTCCTGAATAGTTTACTACTGATCAATTAATTCTTGGAAAATGTCACACTTACATGAAACTAAAAACCAACAAAAGAGGTAATTATTAAAAATTAAAAACAAAAAAACTCAAACTAAAATAGTGCTCATCATTAGTTTTGCATGATCTAGCAGCAGTTAACTGAGGAATCTCAAAAGCTTCAAATTCAGAGAAGGTAAACTCTCTAAAGGGGAAGGTTTAATCCCACAATTTCAATGGACTTGTTATCACAATATCTTGATCTAAGAATGTTGAATGAAACTTTTTTGTAATTTATGTTCATGTACCTCAATCTAGATAAAAATTTAAGACAATTCCTTTTGACTTGTATAACTTTCATGTAAATTTATTATACAATATACAGTATTAAGTACATGTAGTAACATGACACCCATACTACCACCTGCGCTTGGCTGCAGACTAAAAACAACGCATGAAATAGGATTTGTTACATGTTATCAGACAAAAGTATAGATCTTGTTCGGTTGTAATGACGTAGTAAAGGTTCTCCTATGCATGTACTGATGTGCACACATCCCTTGACAGTACCTGAGTGGCATTTGATGTAACACTGACATTTCAGGGCAAGAGCACTCTGAATTTTTGAAGGACCAGAGGGAAGTACAATACTAAGAAACAAATAAAACATGGGACCATTAAGAATAATGCCATGTACAACACCTATAAAATACTTCCATAATTTCATTATATGTCACAAACTTTCAGGAGGGAGTTAATTTCTACTCTATGATAAATAGAAAGAAACATGCATGGATGGGAAAAGTTAAGAAGCTGGAAAACTCCTGGAAATTTAAGCATGAAGCAAATTTGGCAACTAGAGGGAAATTTCTCTCTTTTGTTCATTAAAACAATACATACAAAAGTAATCATGGAAAATTTCACACCACTGCTGGGAAATGAAACCTTTATTCAGCCTTTGAAGCCTCTTTTCAAATCCCTTAAGCTAAAAGTACTATAAGTTGTTCCCTTTTACTTGCACGGGTAGGCCTAAAGGATTTTTAATTCACACCTGGCTAAATTAACTCAGAGCAGAGATACCACAACTATGTCTTGTGATAGTGTTCCTCAAAGTGCCTTCATCTTACTTGCCTTCTCTTTCCTGTAACAATATGAAAATTTGATAAAATCTGAAATTTTACAATCACACATCATTTTCCAGTTCCTTTCAACATGTACCTTCTTCCACTGTACAATGATATCGTTGTCATCTTGCACTGCAAACCAGTGTTTAGACCAGGGAATAATTTAGTATTCAAACTTTGCATAGTAGTTTTGAAGATTTTTGAGGTCTTTCACACATTGTTTGTTCAAATGTAACAGTTATGCACATAAAAAATTGCTACCCAATTTTTCATTTGTGTAGCAACTTTATCTGTTTGTGTAGAAATTGCGATGTGATACTGGATAAATTATTCCCTGGTTTAGACTACAAGGTGTGTGATTGTGTGATTCTCACACTCAATTCAAAAGTCTATGAAAGATAATTTTGTCTGTTGGCAATTCCTGCACTGTTTGTAACATACTATCTGAGATATATGCAAACCAAAAATTGTTGGAGGGACTTCCTGCATGTATATTTTGAACCATAACACAAACAAACAATGTGCTGACAATCTAAAAGTTAATCAATCCCTTAAAGGGCTTACCCTTGCCCATAAGATCAGATTTTTAAACTTTTGTTACAAATTTCCAGAGTTCATCAAGCCTTGTGCATATTGTTCTTAACAAAAGGCCATGAGCTTATTATGTACATATGCACTTTTCGGACTGGGTGCTTGGTCCATGCCCCATACGGCTTGATCATGACATTGTGTCATTCTGATGAATTAAGACCCAAGTATTCCAGAACTGCTGTCCTTTAGCAAGCTGCCACTAGATCCACGCACAGTGACTTCTCAATTTCCAACCTGGAAACCTTGTGCCGGCCTTCCCTTAATGAAGGAAATATTTTCCAAAGTAGCCACCTGCCAACTTCCTTCGAAAGTCAAATCATGCAGAAATAATTGTGCCCATCAAAAGTAGATGGTCAGTACAATTCTGCCCTTGGCTGCCCATTAGCGTTGCTCAAAAATGCTTTATAACACTCATCATACCTTTAGATGCTGCAGGCACCCAGTATGATTGGCTGAGAATAAATACGCATCGTTTTCATTACCAACATTCATCACTTTGTCATTTTTTATCTCTTTTTCTATCAGTTACCGGATAAATATTAATTTTACTCTCCTAAAGACATATGTTATTGTGAACATTGTAATCCCAACTAAAAAGAAAGGTCCAAATCAAGACAGAACCCAAAGAAAGAAAATTAGAGGGGGAATTACAAACTTAGAAGCAAGAGAGCTATTCTAAGGTTTTTATACTGTCTGAAAATGTCTAAGATACTGCATCCAAATGCATTGGAAGTTCGACTTATTTCATCTTCATTACATACTGTAGGACTTTGAACTCCATATCTCTGCCATTTAAGTGTGATAAAACATCTGGGGACATGCCAGCACAACTAGTAATAACTGAGAATGATGGAATCCCTGCTTAAGTGGTTCATCTTTTATTAAGAGCAGAGGGTGTCAAAAGGAATCTTGAAACCTGATTAAAATGCAAGGCAAAGAAGATTCCATGAGACTTAATTATAATGTAAGGTTGTTGCATCTGGGTTTACTGAGAGACAAGCAATGATCTCCTAGAAACCATTATTTGTGTAATAAGAATGGGGTAGCTGTAACCATATTAGCTTTTAGTCAGTCCCTTTCTCACAATGAAAGCAAAGTCAAGGTACTTTAACCAACATTACTTAGCGTAATACTTGTTTCTCTACACTTTCAGTTTCAGTCAGGTAGGCCAATACATGCTTAAATCACTAAAATCCTTATAGAGGTCAAACACAGATGTCACTACATAGTGTGTCTTTCTATTTTGCCTTCCAGGTGTCCATTGCACAAAAACTGTAACTACGTAAGGTGCTGTCCTGCATGCGTATTTGTAACACATCTACTGCACATGATAAGTTCCATGCAGTATGTAAATTTGAGACGCGCTGCGGTCACGTGCATAACCTCTATACTGAGAAACCAAAATACAACAAACATTAGGTCAGTGTCAGATCAGATAGAGTAATATAAAATTTGAACTGGATTTTCTAGGCTACTTATCAAGAATACAAAAATGACAAGAAAACTGTAGAACAACATTCAACAAGGGATTAAATAAATTGCATTTTGATCAGTCGCATAGTGAGCCACAGTATCACTAAATGAGTACACCTGTGTGAAATTTCGTTAGAAATGAAATGAGTCATTTAAAGTCTTACTGACTGCACATTACAGAATTCTATTACTGCAACTAAGTTTTGTCGCAGTGAGTTTATACACATGAAAGGTTTGAACAGGGTTGCATGAATACTGCAGAGGGAACAATTCCATGAAAAAAATGTTTAGTTATCAATTTACCTGTAGGGAAAAGGATAGATCCAGTCCTGTTTCTAGAAGTATCCCAGGAGGTAGAATGATTTCGTTTGAACGCAAAGTTCTTTTAGTACTCTGGAACAAAAAGGAAAGTAAAACATGGATAAAAAAAAAGTCACAAAGAGTATCCTAACATCCAAAACCTGAGCTCAAAAGGTTCTTTACATATAATGTAAAATAATTAACCAAAAGTGTCTCATTCCTGGTTGAACATGGCCTTCAGGAGAGTTCTGAGGCATGCAAGCACTATAGCACACCACTGCTCAACCGTAATGGCAGAAGGTGCCATTTTTTAAGTCTTCTGTATGAAATGGACAGGAGTTGAACTCCAAAACTCCATCCTGCAAGTCACATGCTCTAAAATCTCTTGACCATACAGTCAGTAAAATTTATAGGAGTAAGGAAACACAAAAGACAGATATCAAGTTTTTTGTCAGATTTAAAAGGCCATACAGTTGCAGTATGTGCCACATTTGTATTAATGGTTAAAACATACAAAAATGTTGCTACAGAAAAGTAATAAAACAAACTCAAATCTGTCATCTCCCAACTAACCCCCTCTCCCTCCTAGCAAGGGGTTGGTATGTTTGTAATGTAAATGTTACCATGATGAAACATTCCTTCTTACTTTTTGTTACATCCTCCTTCCCTGCCTGGTTACCTCTTATTGCTTCAGGAGGGTAATGAAGCTCACTGCACACACACAATGTTTATAGTCTGGGTTCACATCTGATTAACTGATTGACAGTAACAGATTTTAATACAGAATCTAACCACCAGGCAGCTCGAAAATAATGGAGTAGGGAGATGTAGGGTGTATGGTGCCCTCTGCTGGCAGGGTTACCACAGTGTTATTAGTTTGCTAGATGGTAAGTATGGGTACAAATGGTACATAGGGTGATAGGAGGTAGGTGAGGACCCAAATAGACATTGAAATACACAAAAAGTTATGTAACATTTGGGGTAAGTGTACAGGCCAGTCATGCATGTGTTAATTGCTTTTCAGTGTGAACTCAATGACAGCATAGCTCATTTGAGGGCACAGGTCACGTAACAAACTCAGGAGGTATCATTTACACCCCACACCATCTTTGATCTACTGGGGTGCCTTTGTTGCTTTCTTTAGAAGTAATGTCATGGCATGAGGGATCTTACAACACCAACACAGAACTTGACCTTTTGAGAGATCAGTGGATACATGCAAAAGAAGCTACTTATTGAGAGTATGAATGTGAAATTGGTAAGCGATGCCCACTGCTGGACAAAAATCAACAGTGTTTTGTGCAATTGTCACACATTGGTCACCAGTTGCTCCTAAGCTACAGTAGTGTCACAAGCTAGTGTACTACACTAGCTTTAGCCTGTCAAAGGGGGTGGCACTTAATTGTGATGTTAGTGAAGCACTCAATTGCTCTCTGACAGTTTTAAAATGCTAGTGATCAGTGATCATACACTATATAGATCCCTTAATTCAAATTCTATTTCTTGTGATCCTGGAAAGTGTGAGCAATTCAGACTCTAGCTATGGCTTTACAAAATAATGCAAGACATATTACCCTATTGGCATGAAAACATGAGCTTGAAACTTGTTACAGGACCAATTAATCCCTTCAAAGTCAACCAACTGATTTAGGGGGCCAGAGCAATTCTTCTGCATCCCTCCCCCCCAACAAATTATCACTAGTTGTCTATCCAATTTCATGAATGACTCATGAAAATCATGTGACAATATTTCCATGACTGAAATGTAAAACTGATGGGCTGGAACTCAAATGCTAATTACCTTAGAAATACAATTTCATTGTACAGTTAGTCCTAAAAATCTCAAGTAAGGTATGTCAAAGAGAAGCTGTAGTTTCAAAATAAGTTTGGAGTGATTTCTCTTTCCCTTTAAACCTTTGTGGAAGTAGTTTCTCCAACAACTGTAAAACACACCTGGTGTATACTATTTCAGGGACTTTACCGTCAACAGAAAGGATGTGATTAAGCCATACTAATTTCAAACCAAAGGAAAACATGATGTATACAAACAAGTTAAAGTCAAGGAAATAATCAACTTAACAATGGACCAACCACTTCCCTTGGTTGTAAGAAATACTACAAGCAAGATATCAAATTTTTTAGGTGAAAAAAAAAAAATTGGACTAAGGAATATGAAACTGCTCTCCCAGAATAATTGATCACATTTACAGGGAAAAAGCATTTTCCACAAATTGTAATAGCTAAGTATTTTGAACACATCTAAACAAAAGAAGTTGAAAGATTTAATACTGATGGCCCCTGTTATGGGGGAGACAATCTGGCCATCACTTGAGTGCTTGGACTCAATCTGTACTTATGATGGGGTGATTTAGTACAATTTGCCTTTAAGAGAATTACGCCCGTTGAACAGTGGACATTTCTTCTTTGACCTTGATGTCCAAATCAAGCAGTGAAGTGACCTATTGTTGCAGTTACAAATGCCTTTTAAAAGATTCTTAGGGACTGATTTGAATTTCCAAGTATAATGTGACTAGAATCGAATTTAGTGGCTAAATCAATTGCAAAATGTATCTCCAACCAAGAAAATCAGTTCAAATTGAGTGAACATATGTAAAAAAATAAAATGAAAAAACGCTGGAATAGAATTAAAAATTGCCAGACCAATCTGTCCATTCATTTCATTCATATTTGGGAAAAAACATATCAAAAGTGGTACTTCATGTTCCAAAATTAACGAAAAACATGTCAATGATTTATACAAATGAGCATAATTCTTGACATTATCAGCAGTAAAGGGCACCCCTTGTCATTGTTTGGGCTGTGAACACCTGATAGAAATTGCAAGGTCAGATGGTTATTTGGGGTTTGTCACTGTAACAAAATTCCACCAAGTCACCATGTTATGGGCCAAGTCATTATGTCCAGTTTCATGAGGAAGAATTTTCTCATGGGTAGGCAGCGACTGTTTTTCTCAATGACCACTTTTGACTGGGGTTTTACACAGATGTGATGTCAAAAGGCAAGTTGTTCACTCTGTTTGTTCTCAGAAGAAATGAGCATTAACTAACACAATTAGATCAGACAATTAGGTCAGCTGGGGGTTTTGTACTTGAAAGCCAACATGCTGATAATATGACTTTGTCATAAATAAATAACTGATTCATGGAGTTATCTCCTTTCACCTTGATTATCTATCCAGTGTTCCCAGGAGAGGGAAAGGGGGATTTGTCTCCCCCCTCTTTCACCAAAAGAAGGTGGGTAAAATCCCCCCCCCTCTTTTTCATTTCCATAAAAATTTGAAAAATGTCAATATCTTGGCATCTTACTTCAAAAGAAGACACTTGCAACAATGTTTCAAAAGGGGAAATACATGACCTTTAAAACTCTTCAAATTGAAGCAAGCTTTTGTCCTCCTAAACCCAATCATAACTTTAGCCTAAGAGATCATCTTGTCGGACTTCCGGTTTAGCAGTATGAAATCCCCTCCCCCTTTTGTGCTTTTGGCGGAATCCCTGCCATCCCATGTGAGTCTTGTTTGAGGACAGAGGCACGTCACTCCCATTGTTGTATTGAAAGATTATTAACCCAGCTGTCCATTTTCTTGGATGATTTTTCCTTGTGGGGTAGTTCCTTGAAGCGACCGGTCCCACACTATGTAGAGTACTATCAAACAGTAAAGAGGGGGTATATGGAAACATCACATGGCTTTGACTTTGGTCTTTATTGTACAAGAGTTGACACTGTTATGAATAGAACCACAAATTTTACTGGCAATATGTGTTCTTTTTCCAGCTGGATGCTTTATCTTAACTCTTGCTAGAGTGTAATCTTAATTCTTGCAACAATAGATAAGATTTCCATTGTGTACAATGTAACTTGTATGTGTAGGAGAGTGTTTGTGTCTCAAGGTGATACACACAGTCAGTTTCCAAAGGTTTTCAATGTTGTTCAATTGTGGGTAAGGTTATCTACACATGATATACTGATTGAGAGATTGTGGCAGTGAAGTTTTTTTGACGGTATCTGTACTATAAGGTACATGCACAAATATAAACCTCCGAGGTACAATGGTACTTCCATGTATACATAAGCAAATATTGTACCCCAAAAATACTACCAAATTCATAAAGTACAAATGTAAAAATACTACTGTAAAGTATCTGTATCATGAGAAAATTTTGTAGCATGAAAAATCGGCACTCAAACTCAACTGGGCGATAGAGCTTCAAACTGGGCGATAGAGCTTCAAACTGGGCGATTCTTTGATGTCATCCCAATGCAAAGAACTAAATGACCATGGCTGGTGTAAAGTCAAAAACTCTAGAAGAAGCAGACTTGGAGTCCACCGAATCACCATAATCCATCTGAAAACATTTCCTTTTAGTCATTAACTATATGCAAATATGAAATCTCTGGAATTTGTAGTGCCATTTTGATTTGTTTTCTGTCTTGATATGTACAAAAACAACAACATGAGAAATTAAAATAAAAGAAATAAATCTCATCCAGATCTGTTGGCTTGCAAAATCTGGCAGATTTTGCTTTGAAATGTGATTGTTATTTGCACTAATTGTTGACTGATTTTTTCGTTTGAAGGTTTAAATAAGTGTCAACTTGTTCCAAGATATTTGTTTCACCAAGGTCAGGCTTTCATGTCAGTCTCTGAAAAAATGAGTTTGTCCAAGTTTCAGGTCAGCGTTATTCCTAATGATGTCTAACTATGTGCACTATTCTGGCATTAGCATCAAGTTGATGAAATAGTGATGACCAGTAAAGGAATAAAAAGTTTACTAGGAATATAACCAGAACAGCAATGCTGTTGTGAAGTTTACATACTTTCTCTTATCTGTTAAAAACAGAAACTCAAAATTTTGTTATCATTTACTCATCTGCCTCTTAAATCCTCCTTTTTATAAAGTTCCATTAGGTAGGCTAATGGTTAATCTGCATAGGTTAGGGGTTCAGGGCAATCGTTCTCTATTGGATGAAATCGTGGCTTCATGGTAGATCTCAGAGAGTTGCTATCAATGGTAACTTCTCTTCTTGGAGAGAAGTCACAAGTGGAGTACCACAGGCTTCTGTCCTTGGCCCTGTTCAATGATATTGATAGCTCTCTTACAGCCTGTATAAGTAAGTTTGCAGATGATTCTAAGCTATATAGGAAGATTAGCATTTTGGATGATGCCTTACTCCTGTAGAAAGATCTGGATAGGTTATTTTCTTGGTCTCAGACTTGGCAAATGTCTTTTAATGTGGATAAGTGTAAAGTCCTTCATTTTGGTCCTAGAAGTTTTAGCAATGATTAAAACATGAATGGTAGTGTTTTAAGTAACATCACTTTCGAGAAAGATCTGGGTGTTGTAATTGCTGGGGATTTTAAGTCATCAAGGCAGCTGTGTGCAGCCACTGCTGCAAAGGCTAATAGAGTGCTTGGATTGATCAAAAGGAACTTAATCCATTTTAGTAAGGATATTGTGCTTAATTTGTATTTAAGCAGTTGGTAAGACCCCATCTTGACTATGCCGCTCAGGCTTGGAGCCCCCATGAAAAGGACAAGTTTCTTTTAGAGCAAGTTCAGAGGAGAGCCAGTCGCCTTATACCTAAGGTGAGAAATTTGCCTTATCATGCTAGGCTTGAACATCTTGGGCTTATACCACATTCAATTGGAGCTGAGAAGGATTAGGGCAGGGAATAATTTAGCATTCAAATTTTGCATAGCAGTTTTGAAGATTTTTTCCAATCTTCAACATATTGTTTGTGAATATGCAAGGGTTATGTGTAGCAACTTGGCCAATTTGTGTAGCAAATTGCGATGCGATACTGGATAAATTATTCCCTGTTAGGGGGGACATGCTTCAGGTTTACAAGTTCCTTTCTGAAAAGAATCCCCGTTTTTCTTGTAGTTATTTAAGGGTTCAAATTAATGCTCGGGTTCGTGGGCATTGTAAAAAGCTGGCAAGGCTTGAAATTAGGAAGTTTAGTTTCTCCTTTCTCCCATAGAGTTGTCAATGAGTGAAATTGTCTGCCAGATTGGGTAGTTGACTTGCCCTCAGTACACTGCTTTAAGGTTACCATTGACAAGTTCTTCCACAACTGTGGTAGAATCTGATTGTTTAAGGCTGTTGTCTAGGTTTGGTGGTTTAACTTTTGATTAGAGTTTGGACTTCAGGGCATTTTATGGGGCCTTGGCCCTCCTTTGCCCTTCAACCTGTTATGTTATTACAAATTAAATGGAAGGAAAGAGAAATAAGAGTGAAAACAAAACCTATCTGCAAAGTAACAAATATGTTATTGCATATAAATATACTACTGACATCAGTCTTTTCAAAGATCTAAATATCCTTGCATAGTATCTCTAAGAATGCCTGCCTTGATGTTATAGTAAACTGTCATTTAAGGGGCAATCAAGAATTTGACAGCCAATACTGAACTTTTGTTCCAGCACTTGGTTTTTGAATCCCTTTTCTAACTGATTATTTACCAGAATAGACAGACATTGAAGAGTGATTTCAAGTGGAAAGAAATGTTAACTCTGTGTTAATCACTGTTGAATGGGATTTTTAATTATTAATTTTGTAATTATAAATTTATAATGTCAGACCACCATAACAGATCATTTTTTGTTAGTTTTAACTCAATGTAAGATTTTGGTACAGTAAAATATTGATAGAAAGCATGCCATTTAAACAAACTTTCATCGTCCCTTAAATTAAGTATATATACAGTAAACTGGGTCCATACTGATCAAAATAAAACACACACAGACTCAAAGGCTCTGACTACACTTGAGCTCAGAATGTTCAGTTATATTGCAATTTCTTGAATTGGCTATTTTAAACCACAGAATAGGAGATATTCCCACAACAGGTAAAGCCTATTTCCTTTTATGTATTAAGCTGCATTAGCCACAGAGTTGCACTGATTGTAGAGACCACTTAATGAACAAAGACATACCAGTGCGAGTACATGGGATGAATTTCAAACAGCCTGCATAACAACTGCACACACAACAGGCATGGACCCAAGGGGGAGGGGGAGGAAGACCTCCCTTTTTCACCTGATCAACAATAACAAAACATATAGGAAATTAGCAGTACAACTCCCTCACTTCCCTGCTTTCTCTTAAGTCAGCCACCCCCCCCCCCCCCCCCCCCCCCCCCCCTTTTTTGAAAAGTCTGGATCTGCACAGCACAACTGAGTACATACAGTACTGCTATTATACAATGGATAAGCATGCTGTTTAATACCTCTCAGCAGGCAAAGTGAACTAGTCCAAGTTTCACACTCAGCATGCCAATATGTGTGCACACATGTATTAGGCCTAATCCTCTGATCACATGTATCATGTGTGAGCTAAATATCAGTTTCCTCATTAAATATGATCCAAGTAAACTGGGTCAATCTATCAACTGGTAAATTATAAAGGCTTTATTCCCAAAACTAAATACAGACCATTACTTTAACAAGGGTATGTACAGGACGGTACATTTCTGGCTTCTACTGTTGGTTTACTCACCAGGCTATTAATCAAACCAAAATCAAAGTTTTCAAGTTTACCTCTGTCAAAGTGGAATATCTTTTCCTATTCCACTTCTAATCTCCCTAAAAAAGGCAAAAGGACATCTACTCTCCCTCCCATCCCTCCCTCCCACCCCTCCCACCCCCTCCCCCCAAAAAGTTCTCTCTCAAGCTGGCAAAATTCCTACACTGACATGCTCCCTAAACTGTACAGGAGAGAACAGTCACCCTAACTTGAAGTAGTGAAGTAGACTGTCCTGTTTCATGACTGGCTCTAGTGAGTCATGTGACAACATACTTCCTTTTCAAATGTGTGAATGTTAAGTTCTAAAAGTAAATGCTTGGTTTACCTTGAATATGCAGTATGAAAGTCTAAAAATACTTTGGGGAGGAATAAGAAGAAAATTGTGAGATTTACTGACAGCTGTTGCTATAAAAAAAATTTCAGGTGACTGCTCTTACCCTTTATACTGTTTATTCTGGCTACAGGCCTAGATATATTGGTCTAATATACTGTAAGTAGTCCAAGATGGGAAGATGCTTCCAGTTCCTGGTTGAGGTACAATAGGTTTACAAACTGTAGGTTACTGTGTTAATCAAACTTTGTACTGATAGTCTCTACACTATGTCAAAGTTCACTGTACTAAAGGGCAAGAGCACTCACCCCAATCTGGATAATAGTGTAGTAGTCAGTCAGGACTGTTTCATGGAAATTCATGACTAGCTCTTGAGAGTCATGTGATGATATTGTTGGAGATCATTAAATTATGAAATCTAAGAGAGTACATTGGTTTAACTTGAATATGCAATGTTCTTGGCCTCTTGCCCTTCAAACTTAATGCAAACATTGCCCAATGTTCATGACAATTAACAAAGTGGACAACCATTAACACTGGAGACAGACTTTACATATTACTTGTAAGCATTATATTTAATGGTAAGAAGGTCAGTCCTGTCATTTTGTTGCTGGTACTTTCAAACAAAATTGGCAAAAGGCTATACTGTAGCTCCCAATCTATGACAGTGTGTAGCTAAATATGCCTAAAAATATTGGTATGCAGTTCTGTTGTTCAATTCATTTTGAGATATTGTGTTGACAAGCTACTGTACAGTTGCCATGCACAAGCAAAGACACACACACACACGCCATCATGATTCTCAGGATTCCCTTCTCATCAAAACCCAAAAGTTCTGGAACCTTCATTTTCTGTATACTGTCAGCAACTAAGTTGGGCAAGTCAGGACTAGCATATATACTATGCAACCCTACAAGAGACAATAGGTTGGAAACTGGGGCGTTTAACTCCATCTAACTAACTACAGGAGACAAATGGGTACCATGCACCCTGCATGCCAAGGTCACCAACTTGTGTGTCATTGTGCATGGTGCTTTGCAAAAGCAATGGTAAAGAGGGAAAACAAGCCAGTGCAACACAACTGGAAAAAAAGACTATAGCCATTCTGAATCTACTAGCTGCCCTTAAGACAAAACATTTACCCAAAATGGATACATGTGGAAATAATCTCTTCCTTCACGGGTACCTCAAGCAAAAAAATTCAAAAATATATAGAAAACAGCATGAGAAATGAATTCTACCTAAGAGTCAAACTCCCATCTCATACGACATTCTTGAGCTGAGAAATAAACATGTTGAAGTTCATTCACTCAAATTAAAATGGTGCATTGCACACTAATTTTTGATGTCATTGTGGTACTAATGTACTCAAATTACAATTTTTGTGTTTCTTTGTTTTCCTGAAAAGTGACTGCACCTTGTAACAGGGAGTGATAACACTCTTACTCTTATAGGGTGATGTAATACATAAACCACTCTCTAAGAGTGATCACATGTACCTCGTGCTACAGGTAACACTGGGTTACCTCATGTACCAGTAATGTTAGAGCACAGGTTAACACAGGTAAATTTCGATCCACCTCCAAATGCAGGGTTCTGTGGTTTTGAACTCTGTGTTTGTTTTAATCATGCAAGGTTACAGGTGTTAGTGGAGCTTTTGACCTGTTTTTTCTAACATTTTAAAGTGACTGGTATGTGGAATATGACCTTATTACTATGGTAGCTCAACCAAACAAGGGGGTACGTGAGAACACATGCTGAAAAACACAGTAGTTTTGTACTTCTGCAAACATGGAGTAACACCAACCATCACGGGGTACGTGAGAGCAAGCCTTGTGTGCAACAAGCTTTGCAAGCAAACAGGAAGTCTTCAAGTGCATAAAAATGTTTTTAATTTTAAAGGGAAACAAAGCAGGTAATGTCAGTTGTACAACAAGAAAGTCACAAATTATTGTGCAATTGACTAATTTGTTACAAGTGAATAAATTTCAAGTTTTTGTATCTCTGCTAGATGAAACAATGTCCTATGAAGATGGGCGTGGGACTGCTAAAATTAATATTTCATGCTGTTAAATATATATTTTTGAAATTTTTTACTCAAGGTACACTTTACACTACTACCCAGGATAACCTTCTGTAACTGCCACACAGCATCAGATATTGTCCCCTTTCTAGTCTGCTGACCAATCCCAAATTAGCATAGTGGACAATGGGATAATTTGGCAATGACAAATTTGCAATTTTTGCCAAAATCTGCTTATCTTGGCATTAAATAATGGAAGGATTTCTAGTGTGTACAACTTCAAACATAAAAATTAAGAATATAGCAAAAGTCCTCCAACTTAGACAACATTCATCTTTATGGGAGTTACAGTAAATCATGGAACAGATACACAATGGATTTATCATCGTGCAGCTATAAAATTAAGCTCAACAGCAAGATTGGTTAGTAATAGTTAAATTGAGTTTCACAGCTCAGTTTCAGCAAGATTAGACTCCCAACTCAGTAACAATGAGTAATCAGACTAAGTAGTTCTAGATTGAATGGAGTTGAATTAGTAGTTCTAGATTGCATGCAGTTGAGTTGGTGTAGTGTGCCCTGGCCCAACTTCATTCTTTCACATTCAATGGCCTTTAAGTAACACTTTAACTCAATCAAATTGCATTAAAAAAATTTGAAGTAAAAGAATGAAATTCCAAATAAACATTTTCCAAAAACAGTAGAAATATCAGACCATAACAAAAAAATTCTGAATTGCAAAATCAGCTTTGCGTAGCTGAATAATTCATACCTGCATTCTAACGGCTATTATAATGGCTGTGACATCACTCTCCAGAGATTTCAGCATTTCAAGCCTCGTTAACCTTAAGCTGCACAATCTGAAAGAAATTGAAGAAAATACGATTTGTTATTTATGTAGGCAAATTGGGGCTGACCAAAAACATTTTTATTTTCAGTAAAGTAGCAGGAAAGACTGTAAGTGAATACTGCAGAAATGATGAAGTCTGACTTGAAATGTTAAGTACAGCAGAGCTGTACTTCAGGCCTAATTAATTTAGTCTAAATAAGTCTTAAATGAGACAAAAATAAATTATGATGTAACCAATACAAACAATTGAATTAGTTTCTAGTTGGTAACATCATGTTTTATGGCTCAGATTCTAAACAACCAACCAATTGGATTAGGAAAATCTTGTAAAACATTAAAAATTCTCTGTACTTTATGCAATATGATGAAAGAACAAAAGGGCATTCTGCTATTTAAAATTAGGCGCAGAGTACCAAATCAGCTGCAACCATCAGTTTTATTAAACATACTGTGTGCTACTAATCTTTCTGCATTTGGCATACTGTAAATCTGTATTTTTTGGAGTAAAATCATCTACAAAAAGTTTAAACAGCATTTGGTTTGCCCAATAGTGCTACCAGTTCACTGCAATCTTCTTCACTGAGACACAGGTACACAACTAAATTTGATGGCAAGCCATGCCAAATGGTATTAAGCATGGCACCACACCCAACAAAATGAATTTTAAAAAACCAATGCACTTGAAAGATTGATGTACTTGCTGTGCTTACTACCACAGCACCCTTCTATGAGGAAAAAAATCCCAGTTCATTTTTTGAGTATACTGTAGACTCTGCATAAGCATGCATCTTCCATCTTTTATAAAGCAAGGATGTTCAACTGGGGATTTCCATTTTACATCCTTTCAAGTTGGGTCTGGGTTTACCCCTAGAGAAAAGTAGTTTGCAGGATTCTTTCAAGGTGTATGGGAGACATCATTGCTGATTATTGCACCCTTTCATAGGAAATCCATTAACATTGCAACAAAACCAATACAAACAGTAACATACACACAATATCCTTCTAAGACTAATTATCTTGTCGAGCAGTCTTACCTTAAAATGCTAGAACAATTATGCTCATATAGTTTGTTTCTTCACTCCTTGCTTCATTCATCATTCATTTAAATTAGAATGGCAAAAATCACACCAAATTTGAGTGCATGCTTGCAATGAAATGAGGGTGGGTCAAGGGACTGCAGCTTGTGATGACTTTGTCAGGTATTTAGTTAAGAGTTAGAGTTAGATGGAGTTTTACGGCCCAGTTTCCAACCTATTGGTTCAAGTAGAGCCGGACACAGCTTTTTTTCCAGTTGAGGGTTACTGGATTGTTTTCCCTACTCCATTACTTATGTGGAGCATCATGCACAACGGCAGTAGGTTCCTTTCTTAGAGTCTTTGGTATCATTTGACCTGGGAAGCGAACCCAGGCCTTCCGTGTGAGAGGTGAATGCTCTTACTGGTAGACCAAACATGCAGGCATTAAGTTAAGATGGAGCTCTATTGCCCAGTTTCTAACCAATTGGTTCAAGTCAAGCTGGCCACCCCCTTTTTCTAGTTTTAGCTCACTGGCTTGTTTTCCCTTGTTTCCCCAAGTTCCAATGAGGTATATCTGCCAGCTACTGAAGATATTGCCAGTTAGTGCTCCACAATAAATGGGATGGTCAAGTCATGAAACAGGTTAGTAAAGTAGGTGCAAAGTAGATCACCATGGGTGGAAAAAGTTGGGACGCTGGAAGGCTCCTTCTTGGGAAATTTTGCCATCTAGAGGGAAATTAAGGCAATTGGAGGGCAATTTCCCATTTCCGTACATGAAAACATTGAGGAAATGATGGGAAATTGAACTCCCTTCCAGGGAAGTAATTTCACTCCCATCCTGGAAAATAAACATTTTTTCCAGCCCTGGTAGATCACACTGTACTGTAACAAAGTGTGAAATGAAGTACACTACAACTGTGTGTGGGTTGATGGTATGGTAGTGACCTAGAACTTTATATGTACCCCTCAGAAAAAGTGAGACTTGGTTAGTACATGTATATGAAGTAAAACTACCTAGCAGACTTTTCTTAACCCAGCCTCCTACCTAGGGTTGGGCAGTATACGGATATCGATGTGAATACCGGTACTAGAGGAGTAGAGGTACAGGTACAGTAATAAAAATATTGAAGATATTTGGTGTGTTTCTAATACCGGTTCTTGAAAAAATACTGATCCTCAAAAAAATTACCCTGGAAAGGTTGAGATAGGAAAAAGGAGTATTAAAATTTTTGTGCATGACTGTAAAGAAATGTGGTTTGCATGGTAATAATGCAATCATATGCCCAGCTGCATCAAAGTACAGGATAACAGGGGTGCCCTGCACAGTTTCGGTTCCTTTCCACCTAACTTTCCTACCCGAGATTTTGAGAACCGGTACTGCCTCAGTACTGGTTCTATGAGCTTCACAGTACCGGTACCAATATTTTCATGTTGCCGCCCAACCCTACTCCAACTCATGATACATTTTCTGAAGTCCTCTCAAATTCTCTGGCAAAGTTAGCTACATGGAGTTTTACTGCCCAGTCTCCAACCTAATAGTTCAAGTCGAGCCGGCCACGACGGTCTTTTTTTGCAGTTGAGGCTCACTGGCTTGTTCTCCCAACTCCACTGCTTATGCAGAACATCACCACAACAGCAGTAGGTTACATTTTTAAAGTATGGTAAAGAACTATTCAGCAAAACCAAATGTTCACTCCTAAAGTAGTTCTGCTTCCAAAGGAAGCATGTCCTCAAAGGACCCACTAAACTTAACAACTTCAAGGTCTTCAGGCCCTTTACATCATTCGTGTCTATTGGTGTCCATCATGCATGGTTCCATTCTAGACTGCATGGAAAGGAGAGGTACTATCACAGAATAAAGTTAAAACTACATTGTGACCTTCAGTTAGGCTTAGGGCAGTGACTGAACCTATGCATTCCTTGGTTTCAATTCAGATGCATATAACACTATCAATGGCTCCATATAACACTGTACTATACCTTCACAAAAAGGTGCCTTCAACATGGATTAAAGCTGCTGTAAACTGGTGTAACAATAGGGGAAAATGGTGACAAATGTCCTATGCACCTTACAGCCGTTCCCCATTGTCTGAAGGAGACTACAAAGAATTTCAGATGACACTTAACTTCCTCTTGAGACACACCTAACTTAAACCTTAGAAAAAACTGTCCTGGTCCTGAACAGAGAACAATATCATTATGGGTACAAACAATATCCTCACATAATGGCAGGAAACTTGTACATAGTAGGACAGTAATTTACTGTCCACCTTATACAGTGGCTGATGTGACAGACCAATGATGTAAATGGTCTGAGGGCTGTGAGGTTGGTCAAGTGTTGCCCTTCAGTGAACATACAGTACAGCTTCTTTGAGAAGCAGTTGCTTTGGTTTCACCAAACAGCTCTTTGCTAGTGAGTTGGGAAAACTTAAGAAAAAGAATTTGTATTTTGTCAGTTTTCAGTTCTGAACAGGAGACTCTCTCTGCAGCAGACTGCAGGTATGATGAAAATTAAATTGATAAACTCTCTGTTGTGTTTTGAGGACCTGCTTCCATTCCCCTGCACTCTCTGCCTAATTCTAGGACTAGTAAACATAGCTGTGGCACTATAGGGTGAGATGGGGAATTTTCCCTCTCCCATTTTGTCCTTGACCCCACTTTCTCCCCTCTCTCCCCCATGTTGGGTCAATTAGGAGTTAGGTTACTCCCCCAAAGAAAATGAATGACATGCTTCTCCTGTGACTTAATTTTTTAATCCAGAGGTACTATGATCTCAGAGCCTCTAGCGCTCAGCCCCTCCCCACCCTTCTCACCCCAAACCTGCAGGAGCAGGCACTTTGGCCTTGGTTGGTTTGTGCTGCTCCCCAAAATTTTTTCCCCCGACATTTTCCTTTGCCCGATAGTTTTCCCCCTCCCCTCCCCATTTTGACATTCCAGAGCTGCCAATGAGGAAGCAGCCAGGAAATATGAGTCAATTTCTTTTTGCTCCCTTTGTATTTCAAAATAATGGCTAGCCCCACCCTTTATACACCCTTACCACCAGACAAAGCAAACAATGTCACAATTCTGGCATGTTCTACAATAGCAGCATTACACAAGGGTAGAAATTTACAACGTAAATTACATCCAGAAAATCCTGCACACATAATCAGTCCTAATTCTGTTCATTCAAAAGGAAAAAATGATCCAGAATTTTCCTCCAGTCACTGTTGGTGTTAAGTGACTCAAATTGTGACATGAATAACAAGTCTGTTATGTAAACAGTAAACCTATTCCTAAATAGGTTGGGGAGGATGTCATTGCCCTTGAGAGAGCCTTTGCTTTGTAATCATTAGGGAAGGTCAATCAACTGTGTTATCATGAACTGTGATATATTTCCAGACAGAAGTGTTTACCTTTCATTAAATTACAACCTAAAGCATCCTCACTTTCACAACATCCTGAG